>JAJJXB010000033.1:0-739365 GCA_024521645.1 Morchella snyderi | reverse complement strand
GATCCACCCCGAGAGCACCGGAAAGCAAAGTCGTTCACCCGTCGGCACATTGGATCAGCTCACCGTCCTGAGAGCACTCGCGAATGCTTTGAAAGATTTCCCCCGAGAGCGCGATGCAGTGCCATTTGACTCTGACGTCGTAAAACGGAGTTGGTGAGCGTTGTGTTCTTCCCGAGCTTCGGTGGCACCGGTAGTAGCCCTAGGAGAATGAATGAATGCCCTGTGGGCTTGTTGTGCACCGACGACTTGATGTTCCCGATGGTAAGATAGATTGGCCAGGCCTTCTTGTCCCCGCTGAAGTTTGTCAGATGTATGCCATCCGACGCGCAGATAATTGGTACCACAGTGGACCCCTTCGGTAACGTATTCTGTCGAGAAAGCATCAGCGACTGCTCCTGGAGCATCACCAAATGCTCATAGATCACCTCAAGTTGATAGCGCGAAGTTTACGGACCTGTATCTCCCACCACCAATCTCCTGTATGCATTTCCCCGTACATTCGCTCGCCGAATTCATTATGCTCCACCACCGGCGAGTACACCACATCAGCAAAAAATGGGGTTCGGTCTGACATGCTTGGGCGTACCCAGGCGCAGCAGGCACACCAGGCGCATGAGAAGTTTTCCTACCTGCATCGATACGCCCAGGCGCAAAAAGACATCGTCTCGACGGGAAAATACGAACATCTCTCCCGTTCTCTTCGCGGAGTCGTCTTTTGACCAAATTACCTCAAATTAGATCGTCTTTGACCCCAAAACGAACACCGGGTCCACATCTGGGTAGCTTTGACCGGTTAACGGGCGGCAGAATGAGATCACCCGGCAATAGGTACATAGACTAGGACACCAGTTCCGCGCAAATGTCACGTTTATTGATCCACATGTCTACGTAATTCTATGTACATATTTGCTAGCGGCCCACCAACCTCCGCCGACGCCCCACCAACCTCCGCTCACTCCTGCCACCCCCCCCCCTTCCTGCCCGCTGAACTCCCCGCTGTGCTGCCTGCCCGCTGAGCTACCCACTGAGCTGCCTGTCCTCCTGTCCGCTGAGCTCGCCAGAGAGCTGCCTGCCCGCTGAGCTACCCACTGAGCTGCCTGTCCTCCTGTCCGCTGAGCTCGCCAGAGAGCTGCCTGCCCGCTGAGCTCGCCGGAGAGCTGCCCGCTGAGCTCGCCGGAGAGCTGCTTGCCCGCTGAGCTCGCCGCTGAGCTGCCTGCCCGCTGAGCTGCCTGCTGCCTGCCCTCCTGCCCGCTGACCTCCCTGCCTGATAGGTGTCCATTTGGTGCAGTACTCGGTGACTGGTAGGTGCAGGATTCGCTGCCTGGGGCTGTCCATATGCTGCAGTATTCGCTGACGGGTAGGTGTCCATATGCTGTAGTATTCGCTGCCTGGGGGATGCAGTATTCGCTGCCTGGGGGGTGCAGTATTCGCTGCCTGGGGGATGCAGTATTCGCTGCCTGGAGAGTGCAGTATTCGCTGCCTGGTGGGTGTCCATATGCTGCAGTATTCGCTGCCGGGTAGGTGTCCATATGCTGCAGTATTCGCTGCATTGGGGTGTGGATTTGGCGCCTGCAGTGGCGTCAGTATACTGTGAATATACTGGGAATTTGACGCCTCCAGCAGGGTCTGCAGCGGCGTCGATATAGTGCATGATTTGGAGCCTGCAGCGCAGTCAGTAAAGGCGTCAAAATGCAGAGGAAGGTAAATACGTATCTAGGCGTCAATACAGGCAGGAGGTCCATACAGGCAGGAGGTGTCGATACTGGCAGGAGGTGTCGATACAGGCAGGAGGTGAGGCAGGAGGTGAGGTAGAAGGTGAGGTAGGAGGCGAGGTAGCTAGGTGTATATGTGGAGGAGGTGTGGGTGGATCCTCGAGGTGTGGAGGAGTCAAATCTGACGTCATTAGCTAGCGCTATTAGCATTAGCGCCAGTAGGTAGGCGGAATATCACATCCGCGCGACGTCAAAAGACAAGCTATCGCATTTGGTAGAGGAACTAGGCTTCAAAAGACGAGGTGTCACATTTGGGACGAATACTAGGCGCCAAAAGACGACGTGTCATTTTTTGGAGTCCCGGGAAGCGCGGGACGACCAAAAGACGGGTATTTGGTAGCAAAAGACGAGGTTTTGGTCACAAAAGACGAATTAGTACGTCTGGACGTACAATTCGTCTTGGAGGATTTTTTTTTTTCTGATGCAATGACTCCCGGAAGGCACGTTGCCCTAGAAGATATCGGACGACTACCATTGGATCGCGGTAGTAGTAAGAGATCTTCTCCCCCCCAATATCCACCTCCGAATGATTCCAGCTCGCCTTTCCCAGTATGCCGTTCATTTCCTCCAGCCTCTTGATAAAACCCCGCCCAGTGCTGTAGGAGCACTCGCCACTGCTCGGCGAGGCATGCAGAAAGAAGCTGTCGATGTTTCCCTATGAGGCTTTGGACAGTGTGAAATAGCTTGCCATTCTAAACTCGCATGCTGACTGGAATGGGTGCCATAGGTATCAGAGAAGGCTCTGTGAGCATTCGTCGTAGTCCTCAGAGCGGTAAAGTGCTTCCCCAGCACCCTCGTAAACTGTTGTAGATGCCTGATGCTCATTCGCACCGCCGTCTGCGTCTTCCATCACAAAATATGATTCGGATTCGTGGTCTGAATTGTTACCTGGATCTTGGTCAAAACTATCCGACTCCGAAGCGTAATGCGTGTCTGAATAGTAGTCAGGAGTGCTCTGTGGGCTTTCGTCAGTGTCGACGAGAGTCCCTGCAGGTTGATCGCGCTCCAGGAGTGAATATTGGTTTCCCAGCCATTCATCTGCTTCCAAAGGATGGATCGTTTGAAGACGTCTGTCAAAGTTCGCGGAGGAGCTGTACCTCTTGCTGCAAAAAGGGCAAGACGATTTCATTGAACTCGAGAATTTGCAGTCTGCCAAGGCCCAGGAGGCTCTTTCCTGCAGGCGGTGCAGAGTGCTCTACGAACGATTGGTCATCCAATGAGGCTCTCGCTGCAAAGCGCTCGCCGAGCAATTGTGCAGAGTGCTCTACGAACGATTTGTCACCCAATGAGGCTCTCGCTGCCAAGCGGTTGTGCAGAGTGCTCTACAAGCAATTTGTCACCCAATGCAGAGTGCTCGCTACAGAGCGCTCGCACCTCCACCACAGCGAGGCTGATTTGACGTCATACATCTCCAACGGAATAATGCAAACACAAACAAAAACATACAACGAGAAAAACAACAATCACCTCAATCAGCAGCCAACGATGCTCCGTTCTACCCTCTCAGCATCCGCACACTCTCTCTGAGCACTCGGGGATGCTATTCAGATCATCGAGAGACCGTTCTCAGCGCCAAATTCGATACTAATATGGAATATGTGCTCAAAGGATACACACCCTCCGACTCCGCTTCATAGCGCACAGAGCACCGAGAGCAACAAGAACACAAACACCAACCCAACATCAGAATCCAGCCGACATCACTGTTGGTACTGCTGTCAGAGCATTCTCGAGTGCGCCTAGAGCATTCAGCTACGTCATTTCAATTGAATCAAACCACCAGAGCATCTTCGAGTGGGCCTAGAGCATTCATCTACGTCATGTAATGAAGCATTCCTCTACGTCATGTATTGGAGCAAACATTCAACATCACATTCAGCACGGAGCACCATAGGGAGCACCTTATGGTGCTACTACAACACCCGGGGGTGCTTCTACAGCATCCGGGGGTGCTCTAGGAAGCATGATGAGCCTGGTAAAGCAGATTGTATTTGGTATAAGAGCACCCTTCTCCTCCTTCCAGTTCGTGAGAGATTCTTAACCATCTTCAATTTCCAGTGCACCTCTACCAATCACTTCAAGTGCTCTGCTATCTAAGCCTTCAAGATTACCTCTTGAAAGCGAATCCAAGCTTCGTTTCTCAAGCGCTCTGCTATCTAAGCTTTCAAGATTACCTCTTGAAAGCGAATCCAAGTTTCGTTTCAAGTTCAGGCTTTTAAGCTACACACCTCGCAATCGTATATAACATGGTATATCCTCCCTAATCCTATTGCTCTCAGAGCGATACTCATTACATATTCACAATAGCCTCCAACACCCGCTCAGAGCACTCCAAAGCGCTCACAGAAGTCCAAAAAAAACCAGAAACATCAGAAGAACTTGAAGCGCTATCGCGAGCAAGAGCAGGACGTATCAGATAGCGGTAGCCATAAACGCCGAAAAGAGAAGAAACATAAGTCCTCCCGTTCCTCGCGTCGCAAAGAGCGGAAAAGCCTCCAGCCTATCCCGGAAGAGATAGAAGAGACACCCCCGCCACGGTCGTCGCCTTCCAAGAAGCATTCCCGAGTGATTTCAATCTCCCCATAGCACTCGTCACCGCCCCCAGAGCACTCGTCACCGCCCCCAGAGCACGTGAAACTCTTCCCAAAGGAGTGGGATCAAAACCAATCTGGAGCTGAGCCCGACAGCGAAGATTCAGCAGCAGGCCCAGCAGACCCAGCAACACCGTCAGCAAAGCACTCAGCGGCAGTCACAGCAGCAGCCCCAGCAACACCGTCAGCAAAGCGCTCAGCGGCAGTCACAGCAGCAGCCCCAGCAACACCGTCAGCAAAGCGCTCAGCAGCAGTCACAGCAGCAGCCCCAGCAAAGCGCTCAGCGGCAGTCACAGCAACATACTCAGCAAAGCGCTCAGCAGCAGGCACAGCAGCAGGCACAGCAGGCCCAGCAGCAGAACCCGGAAGAGGACGAGCATTTCGACGAGTCCCCAGCACTTCCCCAGAAATCGGCAGCTCGCCGCCACCACCTCCGTCCCCTGCCCGTAGAACCGTACTCCCAGTTCGTTCCTCTGCTTCAGAAGCAGCCGTCAGTGCTCCACACAGACCTCAATTCCGACCTCCCCGTCGGCTACCAATACCTGGTTCAACCGCACCGGTAGAGCACAGGCAAAGCAGCAGAGCTCGTGCCCCACACACACCCCCGGGTACTCACGTAGCATACGCCAGTCCTCCAGAAGCTAACCCCAGCGCCCCAGAAGCATACCCCAGTGCTCCAGAAGCATCATCCCCAACCTCTCAAGCTCGACACACTGGCAACATGACTCAGGCGAACAAAGCAAAAATGACTTTAGGTTTGCTCAACCTACCTAAAGTGTACACTAACATCCGCAACAGCCTCAAAGCGGAGATGCAGAACGTCGGTTGGGTCAACAAAAGCGTTTCCGGGACAGCAGCGTTCAATGCTCTTTGCTTCCATTCGTTGAACTTGCGCCCCCTCCGCGGTTTCCTGGCTATTTGGAACGGTGCCGATTCCGCTACCCGCAGAGCACTCGCTGACGCTTTGAAGTGGCTCATTGCTGATGTTGGGCAGAAGGAAAAGCTATCGAGGGGGCAGGGAAATCGCGAGTTCAAAGAAGCTGCTGACGATAGTGATGATGAGGACGGTGGACGGCCCGCCGAACGCTCTATGAAGCGTAAACGGAATCAAGTGCCGGCAGAGCTAGATCGACCTTCCATAATGGTTACAGTGGTAGACCCCGATGCTCTAGGAGCATTCTTCATAATTGTCCCGCCTCCTACCTATGACTGGCACGATCCACTAAATGAGCCTTTCTTCATTGGAATCCTGACCAAGATAGCGTTTCCAGAGCTCTGCAATTTGATCCTGAAGCACACTGCGCCCGGTAGAGCAATCAGGACTATCTGGGGAGCACTCGATAACGTTCCACCGGCATCCAATCCTCCTGTTCGGCCAATGGAAGTCCAAATCACTGATTCGGAAGAGGTCGAGGGTTGGTTGAAGAATAGCGTTGGCAGGCCTAGGAGGCTACTGGCAGTACTCCACAGAGCAGGCGTGGGTGCTAATTTGGGTGGTGCTGAATCACCACCGCCGAACCGAGCATTCCCTCATATCGAAGAAGACGATTACACGATGATGGATGTTCCTGCAGAGGACTCTGATTACGAGGAGGGAAACCACCGCATCAATGCTAAAGGAATGAGGGTATATTTGCCTAGAACTGATGCCAGTAATCAAAGGCTAATCCAAACTCTTGTTAGAAGTCGCGATAGGCAGTAGGATGCTATCGACGATATAGACCCCAAATACTTTAGGAAGTATCCTTTGGGGGTGGGGGTTGCTGACCCGAACTTTGTACAGGGAGTAATCTGGACGCCTGCTGGGATAGCAGCCAAGAGAGCTGCTGACACTCGCGGCTGCTGGTGGAGGTGGAGGCGGTGGTGGAGGCGGAGGCAGTGGTGGAGGTCCTGGAGGCGGTGGTGGTCCTGGAGGCGGTGGTGGTCCTGGAGGCGGTGGTGGTCCTGGAGGCGGTGGTGGTTCTGGAGGCGGTGGAGGTCCTGGAGGCGGTGGTGGCGGTGGTGGAGGTCCTGGAGGCGGTGGTGGCAGTGGTGGAGGTCCTGGAGGCGGTGGTGGCGGTGGAGGTCCTGGAGGCTGTGGTGGAGGACCTTCTGGAGGCGGTGGTGGAGGTGGTGGTGGTGGTGGTGGTGATGGTGGCGGGCATCATTAGTTTCCTTTGGTATAATCTCTCGTCTCTCTTTCTGCCAAACGATCGCTTACCTCTGAATAGCGGTGTGTATTGTTTTCTGAGTACTGGCGAGTGCTACTGGGATTGGGTTCGGTGCTATTTGATGTTTTAGATTTTCTTTATATGATATTAGATTTATTTGATTTTATTAGATTAGATTAGATAAGAGTATTCCGTTCAGTAATTGAATTGCAGTCGAGTCAAACTCCTAGAATGCTCTCAGAGCACTCGGTATTGCTTCTGGGAGTGCAGTAAAACGAGTGACCAAAAATGATTCGGAAGCGGTGGAGCGGAAGCGGTTGAGCGGATCGCTACCCTAGGAAGTTAGCGGTGAAAATTCTTCTTGCTTGGCGACGAAAACTCTGTCGCCAAGCGTTGATTTCTAATCAAAGATATGCAAAAAAATGCTCCTAGAGCACTTTGGATACTCCTGCCAGCAAGCAGAATGTCTCCCAACAAGCGATCTGCCGGTTCAGCACTTCTTTCCGCAAAGCGACCACGACTCCCAGTAACACCCGAAGAGCATGATGATTCGCAGACTGACGGGTCTGAAATATCATTCCGAGCATTGACCGCACTGTCTACCAGCACTCGGAGTAGTCAATCGACCAGCACTCGGAGCAGTCAGTCGACCACCACCCCAATAGCGCGTAAAGGGCTTCTCCGTTCTTCCGACACATCCACTGGAAGAAGCAGCCCAAGAAGGGTAGAATTCCATCTCCCCGATGGCAATACTGACAGCGCTGAAGTGCAGGAGCAGCAGGAGGATGTGCCAGAGGTGGAGGAAACCGCCGATACCAGCCATTTGGAGTATGACGACTCCCCAGAGAACGACCACGAGAGCTCTGAGGAGAACCTGGATGACCCGGAGGAAGAACCTCAAGCCTCCACGCAGAGATCGCAGAGTACGGGGAAGAGACCTCGTACAGTCCAGCCGACTACTGCCAGAGCACTGGGCAATGCTCGGAGGAGACCAACTGGTGCAGTAGCAGAGGTTATTGCTTCCTCCGACGTGTCTGTCGATGTGGTACAGGTTCGACTCCTTCTTACCAATTGATGCTTTTTAAATAGGGATAGAATGCTAACCATTTAGAGGGGAACACGACCGGGTGCGAAGGTAATACGGAGAGAAGGTCTAGGGAGAGCAGCACCCACTTCGGCACCCAGACAAAATGCATTCCAGAGAACGCCCACCGCATCCCAGAGAGCATCGACTTCGGCACCCAGCCAGGAAGCATCTCAGTGAGCATTCCCGGCATCTCAGTGAGCTTTCCCAGAGTCTCAGAGAGCACTCCCGATACCCTCACAGTCAATGCCTTCTTCAGTGCCCGTTTATTCCCGCGATATTGACTACAGCTCTTCTACACGGCACATAAACCTTTCCTCGATGCGTTCGAGGTACGGCGACTCCTCACCCACTTACAGCCCCTATCGTTCCTCCCCGCCTTTTGAGGGCGTTGGCGAGAGCTCCATGAGCAGTCCCCGCATTCCTTCAAGCCCTCAGGTATATTTACCAGAAGCACAACCAAGAGTCTACGATATTGCACAGCTTTCGTCATCTAATCGGGAGGAAGAGAACGCTCCTATAGCAGAAAGCGAGGTTAGTAGTATTCCCGAAAGCACTGACGACCGCTTTGAAAGCACTATTAACATTCATGCGAGGAATCTTTCTTAGAGATCCTTGTTAACTAGCTCGAGGAGTGTAAACGTTCTCTCAATGCAGGCTCAGAGGATTGAAAAGGAGTGCAGCACGCTAATCGGGGACCACACCCTTCTACATGAGCCTTTCCCTCCTGCACTGAGGCTTTCGGTACTGGTAGTGAGCATGTGGGCAGCTGCGAGTTGCTGGGTGGGATGTACGGTGGATCCAGACGAGGTTGTTATCAAACAGGTGAGTGCCCCGGAAACGTCAACGAGTGCTCTAGGAGCATAATTGAAGTTGAGAACAATAGGTCAGAAGTCTACACTCCCGAGTCCGTTCGCACTTGATGCACGAGGTTAAAGGGCGCCTGGCGGACTCAACCATATACGGGCCTGGAAACCTCTCAAATTCTGAGGCAAGGGCTGCTCAAGCAGAGTATCTTTTGAAGAATGATCGCTTCTTGAGCTCTGCGCAGCATTACGATGTATGATCAATCCCAAAGAGCACCCGAGAATGCCCAGACACCACTCCTCAACGCTGCTAATAGATACTAGACCTACCGACTACGGTTTCTTGCGCCCGAGATTATCGATATATTGTATTATAAATACTTTGATAGGGTGAGGATGCGAGGGGTAAAAGACCCCGATGTTACGGGCCGACTCGGAGGATACGGGGAACGGGTTCGGGGGTTCTCGGTTAGAGAACGGTAGAAGCTGAATCAGAGTCACGTGGGTGAAAACTCTTCACCTCGTGCGGGGTCAGGGTCAGGGTTCGGGATTATCGGGCTTGATACCGATAGATACTAGAGGAGAATTCCTAACGATAGAATATCGCCGGAAACAAACAGAAACAGGTTCAGGAGTTCCACGTTAAGCGGAACAGGACGATACAAAAACAGGGACCAAGGGGCACAACCGAGAGGTTTATACGACTTGAGTTCGACGGAGGAATAATGGCTTCGCCGGGTATGATATGCCAGGCTAAACCGTTACGCGAAAGGACAAAACCAAAATATATTCATATATAACAGGAAGTTCGGATAAGGAGAAAAGTAAGAAAGAACAAAGGGAAATTACAGCCATATATATATCCTTTCCGAACCCCAATGACTCATCCGTGTAACAGAAACCCATAGAAAGAAAAACCCACACGTGTACGAAAACCCGAAAGAAACTTAACCAACGAAAACCCGATTACTAATCCTTCTCCTTCCCGAACTTCTCCTTGAGTCTTGGCACGCCGTTACACCCGAATTCCTAGAGCGGATTACCCCCATCTTTATTTGCCTGATCTCGACTGCGATTTGGCATGGCATTCAGGCATGGTCAACGGATACATACGTGAAGCCTGACCATTTCCAGTCACAGAATGAGAATGTTGTTAGTAAGCATCCCCGATCCCCTCACAGCTATAACGCGTGCTTTGGAAGCAGGGACAAATGCTCTCAGGGCTCTCGGTTCACCAAGTGCATTATTACCGAGTGCTTTGAGAGCAGTGTCAGATGCTCTCAAAACAACAGAGTGTTTTGAGAGCGGGGACGGACGCTCTCAGGGCAATACTGGATTTGCGCGCTGACATTTAAATACGAGTAGAAACGTTCAACAGGATGAGCAACACATGGAAGGGGGGGAGCAGGCAGAACCAGGAGGCAACGTTGGAGGTAATCAAGGATAACCTCCGGGAAAAGGTATGCCAGGAGGAAGGATGCTACAATGGCGGAGTGCTTTCTGAACACTGAGGCTAACGTTGATAGATACGAGAGAAGAAGGGCATCACTATCGAGGTGATACCGGAAGATGGATTTAGTGAAGACGACGAAGCTTTAGCTGCGGATCTTGCGGCATTCCGGAATGCTCGGAAAGCACCCCCAAGTGCTCTAGTGGATCCCTCTGGTTCCGACAACGGTGGCAGCCAGGAAGAGGTGGTTCACGCTCAACTTCTGGGCATTGAAGCGGAAGAGGAAGGCGAAGAGAATGAAGAGGAGCAAGAAGAGGGGGATCACGAAGGAGGCGGGGAGGAAGGGGATGTGTAAAGAACCCGCGAGTGCTTTGGAGAGCACTCCCGAACGCTTTGGAGGCGAGTGCTTTGAAGAGCACTGGGAGCGCTTTGGAGGCGAGTGCTTTGGAGAGCACCGGCGAGTGCTTTGGAGAACACAATCGAGTGCTTTGGAGAATATCGTCGAGTGTTTTGGAGATGGGAGTACCTATATAACTATATTATCTTCAATTAGCGAGTTCAAGACGGTTTGTAGTGTTAGGATTTAGCAATAGAATCACGGTTTTGTATGCTCTTCAGAACAGTGCCTACTAAAGCAAAGAGTAGTACATCAGCAAACCCGGAGCTTCCGCCAGACGCTGTGGGCGCTCAGGGCGCCCAGGGCGCTCAGTAGACAAACTGCCTCTCCAGAGAAGCAGCAGAATGCTCCTGGCGCGCTCTGGCGTAAAGCATTCTGGCCTGGCGCGCACTAGTGTTCCGAGCGCGCCCAGGCGGATACTAGGCTTCTCGCGCGTCCCGATAGTGATACGCTCACCGCGACGGAGTGCTCTCTCGCCTGACGCTATCCCGACGGAATGCTCTTTCCCCTGACGCTCTCGCGACGGAATGCTCTTTCGCCTGACACTCTCACGACGGAATGCTCTTTCGCGTGAAGCTCTCGCGACGCAATGCTCTTCCTCCTGACACTGCTACATATCTCCTGGACACTCCTGGAGCCCTCTGACGCCTCTTGAAGCGTTTATGACTACTCCTGAAGCTCTCTGACAACTTCTGAGCATATCGCTAATGCTTCTGGAGCACTCCAGATTGCTCCTGGAGCACTACTGACCTCTCCAGCAGCACCCGATATTGCTTGTTGAAGCTGGCGCACCCCGACCCACCGCGTTTTACCTTTCAGCGCCCTGTTTTTACCAGGCATACTACTCTTTGCTTTAGTAGGCACTGTTCTGAAGAGCATACAAAACCGTGATTCTATTGCTAAATCCTAACACTACAAACCGTCTTGAACTCGCTAATTGAAGATAATATAGTTATATAGGTACTCCCATCTCCAAAACACTCGACGATATTCTCCAAAGCACTCGATTGTGTTCTCCAAAGCACTCGCCGGTGCTCTCCAAAGCACTCGCCTCCAAAGCGCTCCCAGTGCTCTTCAAAGCACTCGCCTCCAAAGCGTTCGGGAGTGCTCTCCAAAGCACTCGCGGGTTCTTTACACATCCCCTTCCTCCCCGCCTCCTTCGTGATCCCCCTCTTCTTGCTCCTCTTCATTCTCTTCGCCTTCCTCTTCCGCTTCAATGCCCAGAAGTTGAGCGTGAACCACCTCTTCCTGGCTGCCACCGTTGTCGGAACCAGAGGGATCCACTAGAGCACTTGGGGGTGCTTTCCGAGCATTCCGGAATGCCGCAAGATCCGCAGCTAAAGCTTCGTCGTCTTCACTAAATCCATCTTCCGGTATCACCTCGATAGTGATGCCCTTCTTCTCTCGTATCTATCAACGTTAGCCTCAGTGTTCAGAAAGCACTCCGCCATTGTAGCATCCTTCCTCCTGGCATACCTTTTCCCGGAGGTTATCCTTGATTACCTCCAACGTTGCCTCCTGGTTCTGCCTGCTCCCCCCCTTCCATGTGTTGCTCATCCTGTTGAACGTTTCTACTCGTATTTAAATGTCAGCGCGCAAATCCAGTATTGCCCTGAGAGCGTCCGTCCCCGCTCTCAAAACACTCTGTTGTTTTGAGAGCATCTGACACTGCTCTCAAAGCACTCGGTAATAATGCACTTGGTGAACCGAGAGCCCTGAGAGCATTTGTCCCTGCTTCCAAAGCACGCGTTATAGCTGTGAGGGGATCGGGGATGCTTACTAACAACATTCTCATTCTGTGACTGGAAATGGTCAGGCTTCACGTATGTATCCGTTGACCATGCCTGAATGCCATGCCAAATCGCAGTCGAGATCAGGCAAATAAAGATGGGGGTAATCCGCTCTAGGAATTCGGGTGTAACGGCGTGCCAAGACTCAAGGAGAAGTTCGGGAAGGAGAAGGATTAGTAATCGGGTTTTCGTTGGTTAAGTTTCTTTCGGGTTTTCGTACACGTGTGGGTTTTTCTTTCTATGGGTTTCTGTTACACGGATGAGTCATTGGGGTTCGGAAAGGATATATATATGGCTGTAATTTCCCTTTGTTCTTTCTTACTTTTCTCCTTATCCGAACTTCCTGTTATATATGAATATATTTTGGTTTTGTCCTTTCGCGTAACGGTTTAGCCTGGCATATCATACCCGGCGAAGCCATTATTCCTCCGTCGAACTCAAGTCGTATAAACCTCTCGGTTGTGCCCCTTGGTCCCTGTTTTTGTATCGTCCTGTTCCGCTTAACGTGGAACTCCTGAACCTGTTTCTGTTTGTTTCCGGCGATATTCTATCGTTAGGAATTCTCCTCTAGTATCTATCGGTATCAAGCCCGATAATCCCGAACCCTGACCCTGACCCCGCACGAGGTGAAGAGTTTTCACCCACGTGACTCTGATTCAGCTTCTACCGTTCTCTAACCGAGAACCCCCGAACCCGTTCCCCGTATCCTCCGAGTCGGCCCGTAACATCGGGGTCTTTTACCCCTCGCATCCTCACCCTATCAAAGTATTTATAATACAATATATCGATAATCTCGGGCGCAAGAAACCGTAGTCGGTAGGTCTAGTATCTATTAGCAGCGTTGAGGAGTGGTGTCTGGGCATTCTCGGGTGCTCTTTGGGATTGATCATACATCGTAATGCTGCGCAGAGCTCAAGAAGCGATCATTCTTCAAAAGATACTCTGCTTGAGCAGCCCTTGCCTCAGAATTTGAGAGGTTTCCAGGCCCGTATATGGTTGAGTCCGCCAGGCGCCCTTTAACCTCGTGCATCAAGTGCGAACGGACTCGGGAGTGTAGACTTCTGACCTATTGTTCTCAACTTCAATTATGCTCCTAGAGCACTCGTTGACGTTTCCGGGGCACTCACCTGTTTGATAACAACCTCGTCTGGATCCACCGTACATCCCACCCAGCAACTCGCAGCTGCCCACATGCTCACTACCAGTACCGAAAGCCTCAGTGCAGGAGGGAAAGGCTCATGTAGAAGGGTGTGGTCCCCGATTAGCGTGCTGCACTCCTTTTCAATCCTCTGAGCCTGCATTGAGAGAACGTTTACACTCCTCGAGCTAGTTAACAAGGATCTCTAAGAAAGATTCCTCGCATGAATGTTAATAGTGCTTTCAAAGCGGTCGTCAGTGCTTTCGGGAATACTACTAACCTCGCTTTCTGCTATAGGAGCGTTCTCTTCCTCCCGATTAGATGACGAAAGCTGTGCAATATCGTAGACTCTTGGTTGTGCTTCTGGTAAATATACCTGAGGGCTTGAAGGAATGCGGGGACTGCTCATGGAGCTCTCGCCAACGCCCTCAAAAGGCGGGGAGGAACGATAGGGGCTGTAAGTGGGTGAGGAGTCGCCGTACCTCGAACGCATCGAGGAAAGGTTTATGTGCCGTGTAGAAGAGCTGTAGTCAATATCGCGGGAATAAACGGGCACTGAAGAAGGCATTGACTGTGAGGGTATCGGGAGTGCTCTCTGAGACTCTGGGAAAGCTCACTGAGATGCCGGGAATGCTCACTGAGATGCTTCCTGGCTGGGTGCCGAAGTCGATGCTCTCTGGGATGCGGTGGGCGTTCTCTGGAATGCATTTTGTCTGGGTGCCGAAGTGGGTGCTGCTCTCCCTAGACCTTCTCTCCGTATTACCTTCGCACCCGGTCGTGTTCCCCTCTAAATGGTTAGCATTCTATCCCTATTTAAAAAGCATCAATTGGTAAGAAGGAGTCGAACCTGTACCACATCGACAGACACGTCGGAGGAAGCAATAACCTCTGCTACTGCACCAGTTGGTCTCCTCCGAGCATTGCCCAGTGCTCTGGCAGTAGTCGGCTGGACTGTACGAGGTCTCTTCCCCGTACTCTGCGATCTCTGCGTGGAGGCTTGAGGTTCTTCCTCCGGGTCATCCAGGTTCTCCTCAGAGCTCTCGTGGTCGTTCTCTGGGGAGTCGTCATACTCCAAATGGCTGGTATCGGCGGTTTCCTCCACCTCTGGCACATCCTCCTGCTGCTCCTGCACTTCAGCGCTGTCAGTATTGCCATCGGGGAGATGGAATTCTACCCTTCTTGGGCTGCTTCTTCCAGTGGATGTGTCGGAAGAACGGAGAAGCCCTTTACGCGCTATTGGGGTGGTGGTCGACTGACTGCTCCGAGTGCTGGTCGATTGACTACTCCGAGTGCTGGTAGACAGTGCGGTCAATGCTCGGAATGATATTTCAGACCCGTCAGTCTGCGAATCATCATGCTCTTCGGGTGTTACTGGGAGTCGTGGTCGCTTTGCGGAAAGAAGTGCTGAACCGGCAGATCGCTTGTTGGGAGACATTCTGCTTGCTGGCAGGAGTATCCAAAGTGCTCTAGGAGCATTTTTTTGCATATCTTTGATTAGAAATCAACGCTTGGCGACAGAGTTTTCGTCGCCAAGCAAGAAGAATTTTCACCGCTAACTTCCTAGGGTAGCGATCCGCTCAACCGCTTCCGCTCCACCGCTTCCGAATCATTTTTGGTCACTCGTTTTACTGCACTCCCAGAAGCAATACCGAGTGCTCTGAGAGCATTCTAGGAGTTTGACTCGACTGCAATTCAATTACTGAACGGAATACTCTTATCTAATCTAATCTAATAAAATCAAATAAATCTAATATCATATAAAGAAAATCTAAAACATCAAATAGCACCGAACCCAATCCCAGTAGCACTCGCCAGTACTCAGAAAACAATACACACCGCTATTCAGAGGTAAGCGATCGTTTGGCAGAAAGAGAGACGAGAGATTATACCAAAGGAAACTAATGATGCCCGCCACCATCACCACCACCACCACCACCACCTCCACCACCGCCTCCAGAAGGTCCTCCACCACAGCCTCCAGGACCTCCACCGCCACCACCGCCTCCAGGACCTCCACCACTGCCACCACCGCCTCCAGGACCTCCACCACCGCCACCACCGCCTCCAGGACCTCCACCGCCTCCAGAACCACCACCGCCTCCAGGACCACCACCGCCTCCAGGACCACCACCGCCTCCAGGACCACCACCGCCTCCAGGACCTCCACCACTGCCTCCGCCTCCACCACCGCCTCCACCTCCACCAGCAGCCGCGAGTGTCAGCAGCTCTCTTGGCTGCTATCCCAGCAGGCGTCCAGATTACTCCCTGTACAAAGTTCGGGTCAGCAACCCCCACCCCCAAAGGATACTTCCTAAAGTATTTGGGGTCTATATCGTCGATAGCATCCTACTGCCTATCGCGACTTCTAACAAGAGTTTGGATTAGCCTTTGATTACTGGCATCAGTTCTAGGCAAATATACCCTCATTCCTTTAGCATTGATGCGGTGGTTTCCCTCCTCGTAATCAGAGTCCTCTGCAGGAACATCCATCATCGTGTAATCGTCTTCTTCGATATGAGGGAATGCTCGGTTCGGCGGTGGTGATTCAGCACCACCCAAATTAGCACCCACGCCTGCTCTGTGGAGTACTGCCAGTAGCCTCCTAGGCCTGCCAACGCTATTCTTCAACCAACCCTCGACCTCTTCCGAATCAGTGATTTGGACTTCCATTGGCCGAACAGGAGGATTGGATGCCGGTGGAACGTTATCGAGTGCTCCCCAGATAGTCCTGATTGCTCTACCGGGCGCAGTGTGCTTCAGGATCAAATTGCAGAGCTCTGGAAACGCTATCTTGGTCAGGATTCCAATGAAGAAAGGCTCATTTAGTGGATCGTGCCAGTCATAGGTAGGAGGCGGGACAATTATGAAGAATGCTCCTAGAGCATCGGGGTCTACCACTGTAACCATTATGGAAGGTCGATCTAGCTCTGCCGGCACTTGATTCCGTTTACGCTTCATAGAGCGTTCGGCGGGCCGTCCACCGTCCTCATCATCACTATCGTCAGCAGCTTCTTTGAACTCGCGATTTCCCTGCCCCCTCGATAGCTTTTCCTTCTGCCCAACATCAGCAATGAGCCACTTCAAAGCGTCAGCGAGTGCTCTGCGGGTAGCGGAATCGGCACCGTTCCAAATAGCCAGGAAACCGCGGAGGGGGCGCAAGTTCAACGAATGGAAGCAAAGAGCATTGAACGCTGCTGTCCCGGAAACGCTTTTGTTGACCCAACCGACGTTCTGCATCTCCGCTTTGAGGCTGTTGCGGATGTTAGTGTACACTTTAGGTAGGTTGAGCAAACCTAAAGTCATTTTTGCTTTGTTCGCCTGAGTCATGTTGCCAGTGTGTCGAGCTTGAGAGGTTGGGGATGATGCTTCTGGAGCACTGGGGTATGCTTCTGGGGCGCTGGGGTTAGCTTCTGGAGGACTGGCGTATGCTACGTGAGTACCCGGGGGTGTGTGTGGGGCACGAGCTCTGCTGCTTTGCCTGTGCTCTACCGGTGCGGTTGAACCAGGTATTGGTAGCCGACGGGGAGGTCGGAATTGAGGTCTGTGTGGAGCACTGACGGCTGCTTCTGAAGCAGAGGAACGAACTGGGAGTACGGTTCTACGGGCAGGGGACGGAGGTGGTGGCGGCGAGCTGCCGATTTCTGGGGAAGTGCTGGGGACTCGTCGAAATGCTCGTCCTCTTCCGGGTTCTGCTGCTGGGCCTGCTGTGCCTGCTGCTGTGCCTGCTGCTGAGCGCTTTGCTGAGTATGTTGCTGTGACTGCCGCTGAGCGCTTTGCTGGGGCTGCTGCTGTGACTGCTGCTGAGCGCTTTGCTGACGGTGTTGCTGGGGCTGCTGCTGTGACTGCCGCTGAGCGCTTTGCTGACGGTGTTGCTGGGGCTGCTGCTGTGACTGCCGCTGAGTGCTTTGCTGACGGTGTTGCTGGGTCTGCTGGGCCTGCTGCTGAATCTTCGCTGTCGGGCTCAGCTCCAGATTGGTTTTGATCCCACTCCTTTGGGAAGAGTTTCACGTGCTCTGGGGGCGGTGACGAGTGCTCTGGGGGCGGTGACGAGTGCTATGGGGAGATTGAAATCACTCGGGAATGCTTCTTGGAAGGCGACGACCGTGGCGGGGGTGTCTCTTCTATCTCTTCCGGGATAGGCTGGAGGCTTTTCCGCTCTTTGCGACGCGAGGAACGGGAGGACTTATGTTTCTTCTCTTTTCGGCGTTTATGGCTACCGCTATCTGATACGTCCTGCTCTTGCTCGCGATAGCGCTTCAAGTTCTTCTGATGTTTCTGGTTTTTTTTGGACTTCTGTGAGCGCTTTGGAGTGCTCTGAGCGGGTGTTGGAGGCTATTGTGAATATGTAATGAGTATCGCTCTGAGAGCAATAGGATTAGGGAGGATATACCATGTTATATACGATTGCGAGGTGTGTAGCTTAAAAGCCTGAACTTGAAACGAAACTTGGATTCGCTTTCAAGAGGTAATCTTGAAAGCTTAGATAGCAGAGCGCTTGAGAAACGAAGCTTGGATTCGCTTTCAAGAGGTAATCTTGAAGGCTTAGATAGCAGAGCACTTGAAGTGATTGGTAGAGGTGCACTGGAAATTGAAGATGGTTAAGAATCTCTCACGAACTGGAAGGAGGAGAAGGGTGCTCTTATACCAAATACAATCTGCTTTACCAGGCTCATCATGCTTCCTAGAGCACCCCCGGATGCTGTAGAAGCACCCCCGGGTGTTGTAGTAGCACCATAAGGTGCTCCCTATGGTGCTCCGTGCTGAATGTGATGTTGAATGTTTGCTCCAATACATGACGTAGAGGAATGCTTCATTACATGACGTAGATGAATGCTCTAGGCCCACTCGAAGATGCTCTGGTGGTTTGATTCAATTGAAATGACGTAGCTGAATGCTCTAGGCGCACTCGAGAATGCTCTGACAGCAGTACCAACAGTGATGTCGGCTGGATTCTGATGTTGGGTTGGTGTTTGTGTTCTTGTTGCTCTCGGTGCTCTGTGCGCTATGAAGCGGAGTCGGAGGGTGTGTATCCTTTGAGCACATATTCCATATTAGTATCGAATTTGGCGCTGAGAACGGTCTCTCGATGATCTGAATAGCATCCCCGAGTGCTCAGAGAGAGTGTGCGGATGCTGAGAGGGTAGAACGGAGCATCGTTGGCTGCTGATTGAGGTGATTGTTGTTTTTCTCGTTGTATGTTTTTGTTTGTGTTTGCATTATTCCGTTGGAGATGTATGACGTCAAATCAGCCTCGCTGTGGTGGAGGTGCGAGCGCTCTGTAGCGAGCACTCTGCATTGGGTGACAAATTGCTTGTAGAGCACTCTGCACAACCGCTTGGCAGCGAGAGCCTCATTGGGTGACAAATCGTTCGTAGAGCACTCTGCACAATTGCTCGGCGAGCGCTTTGCAGCGAGAGCCTCATTGGATGACCAATCGTTCGTAGAGCACTCTGCACCGCCTGCAGGAAAGAGCCTCCTGGGCCTTGGCAGACTGCAAATTCTCGAGTTCAATGAAATCGTCTTGCCCTTTTTGCAGCAAGAGGTACAGCTCCTCCGCGAACTTTGACAGACGTCTTCAAACGATCCATCCTTTGGAAGCAGATGAATGGCTGGGAAACCAATATTCACTCCTGGAGCGCGATCAACCTGCAGGGACTCTCGTCGACACTGACGAAAGCCCACAGAGCACTCCTGACTACTATTCAGACACGCATTACGCTTCGGAGTCGGATAGTTTTGACCAAGATCCAGGTAACAATTCAGACCACGAATCCGAATCATATTTTGTGATGGAAGACGCAGACGGCGGTGCGAATGAGCATCAGGCATCTACAACAGTTTACGAGGGTGCTGGGGAAGCACTTTACCGCTCTGAGGACTACGACGAATGCTCACAGAGCCTTCTCTGATACCTATGGCACCCATTCCAGTCAGCATGCGAGTTTAGAATGGCAAGCTATTTCACACTGTCCAAAGCCTCATAGGGAAACATCGACAGCTTCTTTCTGCATGCCTCGCCGAGCAGTGGCGAGTGCTCCTACAGCACTGGGCGGGGTTTTATCAAGAGGCTGGAGGAAATGAACGGCATACTGGGAAAGGCGAGCTGGAATCATTCGGAGGTGGATATTGGGGGGGAGAAGATCTCTTACTACTACCGCGATCCAATGGTAGTCGTCCGATATCTTCTAGGGCAACGTGCCTTCCGGGAGTCATTGCATCAGAAAAAAAAAAATCCTCCAAGACGAATTGTACGTCCAGACGTACTAATTCGTCTTTTGTGACCAAAACCTCGTCTTTTGCTACCAAATACCCGTCTTTTGGTCGTCCCGCGCTTCCCGGGACTCCAAAAAATGACACGTCGTCTTTTGGCGCCTAGTATTCGTCCCAAATGTGACACCTCGTCTTTTGAAGCCTAGTTCCTCTACCAAATGCGATAGCTTGTCTTTTGACGTCGCGCGGATGTGATATTCCGCCTACCTACTGGCGCTAATGCTAATAGCGCTAGCTAATGACGTCAGATTTGACTCCTCCACACCTCGAGGATCCACCCACACCTCCTCCACATATACACCTAGCTACCTCGCCTCCTACCTCACCTTCTACCTCACCTCCTGCCTCACCTCCTGCCTGTATCGACACCTCCTGCCAGTATCGACACCTCCTGCCTGTATGGACCTCCTGCCTGTATTGACGCCTAGATACGTATTTACCTTCCTCTGCATTTTGACGCCTTTACTGACTGCGCTGCAGGCTCCAAATCATGCACTATATCGACGCCGCTGCAGACCCTGCTGGAGGCGTCAAATTCCCAGTATATTCACAGTATACTGACGCCACTGCAGGCGCCAAATCCACACCCCAATGCAGCGAATACTGCAGCATATGGACACCTACCCGGCAGCGAATACTGCAGCATATGGACACCCACCAGGCAGCGAATACTGCACTCTCCAGGCAGCGAATACTGCATCCCCCAGGCAGCGAATACTGCACCCCCCAGGCAGCGAATACTGCATCCCCCAGGCAGCGAATACTACAGCATATGGACACCTACCCGTCAGCGAATACTGCAGCATATGGACAGCCCCAGGCAGCGAATCCTGCACCTACCAGTCACCGAGTACTGCACCAAATGGACACCTATCAGGCAGGGAGGTCAGCGGGCAGGAGGGCAGGCAGCAGGCAGCTCAGCGGGCAGGCAGCTCAGCGGCGAGCTCAGCGGGCAAGCAGCTCTCCGGCGAGCTCAGCGGGCAGCTCTCCGGCGAGCTCAGCGGGCAGGCAGCTCTCTGGCGAGCTCAGCGGACAGGAGGACAGGCAGCTCAGTGGGTAGCTCAGCGGGCAGGCAGCTCTCTGGCGAGCTCAGCGGACAGGAGGACAGGCAGCTCAGTGGGTAGCTCAGCGGGCAGGCAGCACAGCGGGGAGTTCAGCGGGCAGGAAGGGGGGGGGGTGGCAGGAGTGAGCGGAGGTTGGTGGGGCGTCGGCGGAGGTTGGTGGGCCGCTAGCAAATATGTACATAGAATTACGTAGACATGTGGATCAATAAACGTGACATTTGCGCGGAACTGGTGTCCTAGTCTATGTACCTATTGCCGGGTGATCTCATTCTGCCGCCCGTTAACCGGTCAAAGCTACCCAGATGTGGACCCGGTGTTCGTTTTGGGGTCAAAGACGATCTAATTTGAGGTAATTTGGTCAAAAGACGACTCCGCGAAGAGAACGGGAGAGATGTTCGTATTTTCCCGTCGAGACGATGTCTTTTTGCGCCTGGGCGTATCGATGCAGGTAGGAAAACTTCTCATGCGCCTGGTGTGCCTGCTGCGCCTGGGTACGCCCAAGCATGTCAGACCGAACCCCATTTTTTGCTGATGTGGTGTACTCGCCGGTGGTGGAGCATAATGAATTCGGCGAGCGAATGTACGGGGAAATGCATACAGGAGATTGGTGGTGGGAGATACAGGTCCGTAAACTTCGCGCTATCAACTTGAGGTGATCTATGAGCATTTGGTGATGCTCCAGGAGCAGTCGCTGATGCTTTCTCGACAGAATACGTTACCGAAGGGGTCCACTGTGGTACCAATTATCTGCGCGTCGGATGGCATACATCTGACAAACTTCAGCGGGGACAAGAAGGCCTGGCCAATCTATCTTACCATCGGGAACATCAAGTCGTCGGTGCACAACAAGCCCACAGGGCATTCATTCATTCTCCTAGGGCTACTACCGGTGCCACCGAAGCTCGGGAAGAACACAACGCTCACCAACTCCGTTTTACGACGTCAGAGTCAAATGGCACTGCATCGCGCTCTCGGGGAAATCTTTCAAAGCATTCGCGAGTGCTCTCAGGACGGTGAGCTGATCAAATGTGCCGACGGGTACGAACGACTTTGCTTTCCGGTGCTCTCGGGGTGGATCGCTGATCAACCCGAGCATTCAAACTTGCAAAACATCAGCACTAGTGCTTGCCCAAGATGCGAGGTCGAGTTTCACAGTCTTGGGAGCACTCGCCGAAGCTCTATGCGCAGTCACGAGGACTACAGGGAGAGAGTACAGCTATTTAGCGAGAACCCGGGCAATCTGGAACCGGTAGAATACCTTGTCGCGAGATCCGTCAAAACACTCTTCAATGCTTTCTGGGGGATGCCGAGGGTTAATCCGTACGATCTCAATAAACCGGACATTCTGCACAATATCTACCTGAGGATGTTGAAGCACATGATGGAGTGGATTCAGGCTTTCTTGAAGAAGCATCATTGATTGGAGGAATTTGACAAAGCTTGGGCTTCGATTGCGCCTTACCCTGGACTGGCAGTACCAAACAAGACATATCGTGCTACCACCCAATGGCAAGGGAAAGAGATGCGGAATCTGGGGCGGGTCGTTCTAGGAGCACTCGCGGCTGCTTTGAGAAACCCGGGGGTGGCTGTCAGGAGCGACTTCGCAAAAGCGTTGAAATGCGTTCGAAGCCTAATAGACTTCCACTTAATGGCGCAATATGGGAGTCATACGACGAGCACATCAAACTATATGGAGAGCTATCTTAAGGATTTCTATAGACACAAGGATATCGTTTTAGAATTCAGGGCGTACAAGAAGACGTTAAAGGATGCGAGGGATCGAACGAAAGCAATAAGTGGCTCCCAGAGCACCCAACGACGCTCCCAGAGCACTCAGCGGGGCACCCAGAGCACCCAGCGGGGCACCCAGAGCACCCAGCGAGGCACCCAGAGCACCCAGCGAGGCACCCAGAGCACCCAGCGAGGCACCCAAAGCATACAGCGAGGCTTGGAGGAGATCCGGGAGATTCGGGAAAGATCGCACTTCAACTTCATCAAATTGCACGTCTTAATGCACTACCGGGAGAACGTTGAGCGCTTCGGGAGCATTCCTCAGTATTCCACGGACGTCAGCGAGCCTGCCCATGTACGGCAGGTAAAAGAAGCTTACAGAGCGTCCAACAAGGTCGATGCTGCGATGCAGATACTGGACTATAGAGGGAGGCGATTGGCTTTAGAGATTCGAATTCTAAATCTGAAAGACATCGTCGGAGGTCCTGAGAGCACTGACGGCATCCTCTGGAGCCATCGGGATAATCTCAAGGAGTTGCTCGACATTTTCAAAATCGAAGACCGCAAGAAAACGCCAAATGAACGCTCAATAGTAGAAAGCGGACTGCCCCTAAAGCGTCTTTGCAATCCTATGCGAAATCGGAAAGACTTTTCAACGTGGCAGATGGACTGCAAATAAGCCATATGATGCTATATCGCCTGATAAAGGAGTATGCTGAGGATGCGGGATGCTCTCAGAGCCTTGCCGGAAGCTCTGAGAGCATTCTGGAGCGCCGGGTAGAGGTTTTCACCTGCGTGCAGGTTCCGATAACAATCTTCCAAAGGCCTGACGTATACGAGGTTCACAACATTAGGTGTACGGGAACCGCGTCTTTTAGAAAGGGGAAAATAAGAAAGGATTGGGCATGGGTATCGGTAGGCTCCTCAGAGCAGTGGAGAGTGTTTCGGGGACGCTTACCAGGACGTGTGGAGGCTCTGTTCAAGATGCCCGATAGCACAGGGCGCGCACATAGACTATGTGTAGTTGAGCTGCTTGAGGCGAAGGATCGTGGTATCGCTGATAGCTCACATGGGCTGCTGAAGGTCTGTAGTCGGAGGAGGAAGAGGATGTGGGTGGTGAATATTCGGAGTATATTAGGAATGGCCCATTTATTTGAGGTGGATGCTGGCAATTGGCTGGTAAATACTAGGATAGATTTGCGTACTTGGAATGAATTTAGTTGAATGCTGTGAGAGTAGTCATAAGCGCTGTAAAGCATTCCCAAGTGCTATCCAGTGAATGATGTGAGAGCATTCCCGAGTGCTTTCCAGTGATGTGAGAGCAGTCCCGAGTGCTCTGTGGAGGTGAATGCTGTGAGGGCAGTGGCGACTGCTCTACGAGTGGAAAGTTAGACCCAATAGGACCGTCTAATTCAAAATTCGTATCGTTCTGCTAGTACGCATGCGGATTGGAAGAGGGAGGTGAGATTCGGCCGCTCAATATCTGAGTCTGTTATCCAGCAAGCTCGCTCCACCAGCATAATGCTGCTTATGCATGGGAAATGATTTCCAGCAAGCTCGCGCCGGAGTGCTGCTTAGGCAGGGCATTGAGCTTTTCAGACGAGCCGTACCATGGCCGAAACCTCAGGCTAAAATGCCTTTCACGAATCGACAGATACATACACCTTTGCCAAAGATTTGGTAGCAATCACCAGTATACACGACAGTGCTCGTATCAGTATCCCGCGACTGACCGTTCAGCGGCGTGAAGGATACCCACGTGAGATATCGTTTGAGGGACTGGTGATGCCTACCTAGCCTTTGAGGAAAGCGTATCAGTGCATAGGGGTCTAAGTGAGGAGTGTCCCACCTTGGATAGTATTTTTGAAGATGCTACCGCAGCTCTACGAGCATTGACCAGGGCTCTACGAACATTGGTCAGTGCTATGGGAGCGTTCTCGAAGCATTCGTTGTGCTCTCCAGACATGAGCGATATCTCTTGGCAGAGCCTAGCAAACAACTCGTTAGCGAGGAGTCTCCTGGCGCAGATAGCATTGTCGAGTACTCTCTGAGCGTGGGCGATATGCTCTGGCAGCGCCTGGCGAGCAGATTGTTGAGACATGATCTCCTGGCGCAGATAGTATTGACGAGTGCTCTCAGGCGTGGGAGCTTTCTCCTGGCGTGCCCCGACGAGTCCGTTGTCGTGTAGCCAATCTCTGGGCGGAGAGTCATTAGTGGTTTGTTCTCCAGACGCAGGAAGCATACCCCAGGCGTGACATGGCGGAGAGAGCATCGCCGGGTGCTCTCAGGACGGAGATGATATCGCCTGGAGGTTCCTGACGCGCCTAGGGGAGACTAAGTGGGAATAGCGGAGAGAGCATTGCCCAGTGCTCTACAGGTGTAGGGTATAACCTTTGGAGGGCTCGGTAGACGGGAGCATTAGCGAGTGCAAATAGGACACATTAGGGAGTGCTCAACGGGCGCGAATAGGATGCCTGGCAGCAGCAGGTGAATAGAGTATTGGCGAGTGATCTCCTGATGGAGGATGTATTCTCCTGTCCTGAGTGGAGCGAGTGCTTTGAGATGGCGACGTAGCATGGAGCGGCGGGAACGAGTATTCTGCTCTGGCAGCGCCCGACGCAAGCACACTGCACTGGCAGCGCCGGACGCGAGCACACGGCTTTGGGAGCGGCGGGAACGAGCATTCCGCTCTGGCGGCGCCGGACACGAGCATACTGCTCTGGCAGCGCATTCTGCTCTGGCGGCGCTGTGTGCTTGAAAGCTCTGCTCTGGCAGCGCCAGACACAGAGGCGGTGCTCTAGCGGAGAGGAGAGAAAGTAGTATGCTCTGACGTTGCCGGGCGCAAGCGCTCTATTCTGGCGTCGCCAGGCGCAAACACTCTGCCCTGGCGGCGTCGGGCATGATCGCAATGCTTAGGCATCCCCAGGCGCGAGCATTCTGCCCTGGCGGCGACTGGCGCTCCTGGCGCCCAGGGTGTATGGGCTGCGCCCTGAGAAATAGGAGAGTTTGCTGATGTATGCCTGGTAAAAACAGGGCGCTGAGAGGTAAAACGCGGTGCGTCGGGGTGCGCCAGCTTCAACAAGCAATATCGGGTGCTCCTAGAGAGGTCAGTAGTCCTCCAGAAGCATTAGCAATATGCTCAGGAGTCGTCGGAGAGCTTCAGGAGCAGTCATAAATGGTTTGGGAGGCGTCAGAGGGCTCCAGGAGTGTCCAGGAGATATGTAGCAGTGTCAGGCGAGCAAGCACTCCGTCAGGATGGTCTCAGGAGGAAGAGCATTCCGTCGCGAGAGCGTCAGGCAAAAGAGCATTCCGTCGGGATAGCGTCAGGCGAGAGAGCACTCCGTCGCAGTGAGCGTATCACTATCGGGGCGCGCGAGAAGCTCAGTATCCACCTGGGCGCGCTCGGAACACTAGTGCGCACCAGGGCAGAATGCTTTACGCTGTTACGTGGGGTCCGTAGACAAAGACGTAAGGGTCCAAGGAACACAATCTAAACAGGAGGCTTAGGGGTAGACCCTAAGCAAGCGAAGTATCTTGGAACACTCTTGGCCGATCGGACCAAGAGATCGTAGACGTTGGACTATGGAGGAATAAAACTAATAATATTCCTTAAATACAAGAGGTTGCGTGAAGAGAAAAGGAAAGGAAGAGAAACAAGACGTAGAGTGCAGACACGACCCTTTATATAACCGAATAACCCCTGTCCGAGTCTGACTCATAACCGAACCTAATGGAAGCACATAGAAACCCATATGACTCATCCTCCGACCGTTGCCACCATACTTCTCTTCACGCCACAACACCTTATTCTAATACCTGCCACGACGCCATAACATACGCCAGAGGGCGCCAGGAGCATTCTGCTGCTTCTCTGGAGAGGCAGTTTGTTTACCGAGCGCCCTGGGCTCCCTGGGCGCCCACAGCGTCTGGCGGAGGCTCCGGGTTTGCTGATGAGGTTTCTTTTGAGATTTCGTACATGTTTGAATTATCTTTCTATGGGTTTTCATAAAACGAATTAGTCATTGGGTTCTGAAGGATATATATATGGCAGTATCTTCCCTTTGTCCTTTCTTACTTTCCTCCTTATCTGTTATGGCGTCGTGGCAGGTATTAGAATAAGGTGTTGTGGCGTGAAGAGATGTATGGTGGCAACGGTCGGAGGATGAGTCATATGGGTTTCTATGTGTTTCCATTAGGTTCGGTTATGAGTCAGACTCGGACAGGGGTTATTCGGTTATATAAAGGGTCGTGTCTGCACTCTACGTCTTGTTTCTCTTCCTTTCCTTTTCTCTTCACGCAACCTCTTGTATTTAAGGAATATTATTAGTTTTATTCCTCCATAGTCCAACGTCTACGATCTCTTGGTCCGATTGGCCCAGAGTGTTTCAAGATACTTCGCTTGCTTAGAGTCTACCTCTAAGCCTCCTGTTTCTATTGTGTTGCTTGGATCTCTACGTCTTTGTCTTCGGACCCCACGTAACATTAGGTTGCGTCTCCAACGCCAACCAACACAATCTTTAGACCAACGCCTACCATGTCGACCCTCATAGACTACGAGGAGTTAAACCAACAACTCCAAGCCTTCTTCGAACAATACGCGTCATTCGAGCCGGAACAGGCGAGCGCCCGAACATATGGCTTGCTGGAACGCAGTCGGGCAGCGTTGACCCAATATGCCCAAGACCTCGAAGCTGCCTACGCACAAGGAGAGGAGGCAAGGCATGCCTTCGAAAGGGACCTGGCCGCAGCCCAACAGGCTCAACAGCAGCAGGCCATCCCACTGGAACCCCTGCCGAATGCAGCCACAGCCCCAACCACTGGCGCCACCACTTCGAATACTACCCATCGCTCCGAGAAGCTCTCCGACCCTGCTGTTTTTCGCGGCGACCAGGACAGGGCTCGGTTACACCTATTTAAACAACAAATGAAGATCAAACTCCTGGGGAATGCCGATCGCTTCCCAACTTTACAGTCGAAACTCTCGTATGCCTTCGGTCGTCTTGAAGATATCGCAGCTAGTCAGTTCCTCTCTTACACCACAAACGAAGGCATCAACCTGCCATCCATGGAACGGTTTTATGAGATCCTGGACACTGCCTTTGGGGATCCCGACCGAGTCTATACCTCTCGCAGAGCGTTGAGGGACATGCGCCAACGTAACCGTACCTTCTCCGATTATTTCGCCGAGTTCCAACGACACGCTTCGGAGTCTGGGTTTGATGAGATCACTAGGGTGGAGTGCCTCCTGGAAGGAATCAGTACTGAGCTCATGGAGGCCATGGTACATCACGAGACTCCCAATACGGTTGACGGCTGCGCGACACTCCTACAACGGCTGGACAATAGGCAACGGGCGATTAAGGCGAGGCTGAATAAGCGAAACCCATTTACCACCAGCAGCAGTAACCCTGTCGCCCAACGCACAGTACCTGCTGTGGTGTCCCCGTCGCGCCCCTATGTTCCTGCTCCTACTCCCGCCCCAGCGAACCAGGCATCGCCTGCGCCTACTCATCCATCCCACGCACCAGGTGGTGATGTACCTATGGATCTCTCGGGGGGCCGGCGTCGCCCCACTGCTACAGAAAGAAATGCTCGCTTGGCGGAAGGAAGATGTTTTTATTGTGGGGGGGTCGGACATCTGGTGAGGAATTGTCCCCAGGCTAGGGGACAGGGTGGAGGTCAAAGAAGGTATACCATGAGGGGGGCGGCAATCAAGGTGGAAGAAAGAGATGACTCGGACAATGAGTCGGCAAAAGATTTGTCCCTGGCTTAAGTGGCATAACCCAGGGACCCTTTGAGGATTTTTCTAGGATGCGTATCTCTACTTGTTCGGTATCAGAGGAGGAAATGGATGGGAATCAATTTGTAGTAACCTGCTCGGTTTCTCAGAATAAAAATACTTTTGTACCCACCTTTGCTCTCATTGATACCGGAGCCTCAGGATACGCGTTTATAGATGAATCCTTTGCACGCCACCACAATCTCACAATGACACCACTAAAAATACCCCGACGAGTTGATGTGATAGATGGACGACCTATTCAATCGGGCAAGATTACTCACTTCGTTACCCTTGATCTCGACATACATGGACATCGCGAAGAAGCATCATGCTTTGTTACGAAGTTGGGATCGTACCCTATTGTGATGGGGATACCATGGATGCGAAGACATGATGTCAAGCTAAGGCCTAAAAAGAACAAACTAATCTTCGACTCACCAGCTTGCTGTGAGCACTGCTCCATCGATAAAAAACCCATTGTGGCTCGAGGAATTTCTATACCGGCACCGGAATGGAACCTGTTGGATCTTTCCGGACTCAGTCAAGCTCCGGCTCGGATCCAACAGATCGTTCAACAGCTGGAGACAGGCGCACACTTAATCCATCTCTCGGCCCTGGATCAGACACCAATCGACATTCGGAAGATTGTTCCCTCGGAAAATCATGACCTGCTACCACTATTTGAAGAAGCCGATGCGTCGATATTACCCCCACACCGAATCCATTACGACCACCATATAGTACTACAAGGGGATAGGCAACCGCCCTTTAAACCCATGTATAGCATGACACAAGTGGAACTCAAGGCTCTATGGGAATACATCAAGGAGAACCTTCCGCGAGGAGTAATCCGGAATAGTACTTCTCCGGCTGGAGCACCCATCATCTTTGTTAAGAAAAGCGACGGAACCCTCAGGCTATGTGTGGACTATCGGGGACTGAACGAAATTACGGTGAAGGATCGATACCCCCTCCCATTAATGGAAGAAACATGGGCGAGATTGTCGAAGGCCAAATACTACACAAAGCTTGACCTACGGTGGGGATACAACCAGATTCGGATAGCCGAAGGGGACGAATGGAAAACCGCATTCCGGACGCGTTACGGTCACTACGAGTACCAAGTCATGCCGTTCGGACTAACAAATGCTCCTGCTACATTTCAACGATGGATCAACGACATTCTCCGTCCTCACCTGGACCAATTCGTTACCGCTTACTTAGACGATATTCTGATTTACTCGGAAACTTTGGAAGAACATAAAGTCCATGTTCGAAAGATCCTCGAGCTACTGTATGCCAACAAGGCCCACCTCCGACCAGAGAAATGCGAGTTTTATGTTCAAAAGACAAAATATTTGGGGCTTATATTATCACCGGCAGGTATCGAAATGGATCCAGAGAAAATATCAGCGGTCTTGAATTGGGAAACACCGGAAAGTGTGAAAGGGGTACAGGAATTCATCGGGTTCGCTAACTTTTATCGACGATTCATTGATGGATTTTCCAAAATAGTCACACCACTGACGATTCTGACCAAGGATGCAACCAAACAAGAATGGTTGAAGAAGGGAGTCAAGTTTGAATGGTCGGAAAAGGCGGATCAAGCTTTCAGAAACCTCAAAATAGCGTTCACGACGGCACCGATACTTCGACACTTTGATCCAGAACGAGAAATTACGGTCGAGACTGATGCGTCCGATTACGTTTCAGGGGGAGTACTCTCACAACGAGACGATGAAGAAATCTTACATCCGGTAGCATTCTTCAACAAGAGACACTCGCCGGCAGAATGCAATTACGAGATTTACGACAAAGAATTATTGGCGATCATTAGATGTTTTGAAGCCTGGCGACACAATCTCGAAGGATCCCGATTCCCCATTAAAGTCTTGACGGATCATAGGAATCTGGAATACTTTATGTCAACCAAGCTACTCAATCGTCGTCAAGCACGTTGGTCGGAATTCCTGTCACGTTTCGATTTTGTTATTCAATTTCGGCCAGGAAAGCAAGGAGGAAAACCGGATGCCTTGACTAGGAGGCCAGGAGACCTCCCTAAAGAGGGGGACGAACGACTGGCCCACCAAAGCCAGGTGGTTTTGAAAAGCAAGAACTTGGATACAAAGCTAAGTTTGTTCGCGGGTTCTTTGACAAATGAATCCGCTGAAGGAATGCCCACTGTGGAGGAATTGTTGTCAAATGCTTACCAGATTGATAGTTTCCCAAACAAAATCGTGACCCTACTACGGAATGGAGTCAAACACTCAAAGAAGATATCCTTGGCTGAATGCTCGGAGGACGAGAACGGTCGACTCCTATACCGAGGGGCATTATACGTACCAGAAGAAAGTGACCTTCGCTTACGGTTACTGCGGGAACATCACGACAAACCATCGGCGGGACACCCAGGCAGGGCCAAGACATTGGAACTATTGAGTCGGGAATACTATTGGCCTCAGATGAGAAAGTATGTGGACCAATACGTTCGGAACTGCGAAGTATGTACCCGAAGCAAAACAACCAGGAACGCGCCATACGGGGTACTGCGACCTATGCCCATCCCAGATGGACCATGGACGGATGTTTCCATGGACTTCGTCACAGATCTTCCGGATAGTGGGGGATGCAACGCGATTCTGATGGTAGTCGATCGGTTAACAAAAATGAGACATCTTATACCAACCACCAAGGAGGTCGATGCTCGAGAAACGGCCAAACTTTATTTGGAATACGTCTGGAAACTGCACGGTCTCCCAGAAACGATAGTGTCGGATCGTGGAACTCAATTCACAGCTGAATTCTGGCAAGCTTTGTGCAATCGCTTAGAGGTTTCCCCGCGATACTCGACAGCCTTCCACCCACAAACGGACGGTCAAACGGAACGGTTCAACGCAGTTATGGAACAGTACCTTCGGAGTTATGTTTCCTACCAACAAGATGACTGGTTATCCATGCTACCGATGGCGGAGTTTGCAGCCAACAACCATTCCTCGGAAACCACCCAAGTCTCACCATTCTTCGCCAATACCGGAAGACATCCCCGAATGACCTTTGGCCCATTACAACATGGGAAGACCACGGCGGAAGATCAGGCGAATGGAATCGCAAGGGATATGAAAGCCATCTTCGAATTCTTAAAGGACGAAATGTTTCGGGCGCAGAAGATAGCGGAGGACAATGCTAATATCAACCGGTTACCCGCACCTCGATATACTATAGGGGATAAAGTATTCCTTGCAACACGGAACATCAATACCAAACGGCCCTCGAAGAAACTTGACTGGAAACGAATCGGACCTTACTCTATCAAAAGAATCGTCAGCCCCTATGCGTACGAACTTAGTCTACCACGTACCATGAAGATTCACCCTGTCTTCCATGTTTCGCTACTATCCCCAGCCGCAAGCGACCCTGTTCCAGGACAACAGCAACTGCCTCCACCCCCAGTGGAGATTGAAGGACAGGAGGAGTGGGAAGTTGAAGGAATCTTGGATTCTAGGAAGCGAAGAGGCCAGTTGGAATACTTAGTTCGATATGCCGGGTATCCCGAACCTTCATGGCAACCACCTGAGGACCTCGAACACTCGCCTGACTTGGTTGAAGACTTTCATACGCGATATCCAAACAAGCCTATGCCTACCAGGAGTTAGGCCTCGGAGGGGGACGTGATCTGTTATGGCGTCGTGGCAGGTATTAGAATAAGGTGTTGTGGCGTGAAGAGATGTATGGTGGCAACGGTCGGAGGATGAGTCATATGGGTTTCTATGTGTTTCCATTAGGTTCGGTTATGAGTCAGACTCGGACAGGGGTTATTCGGTTATATAAAGGGTCGTGTCTGCACTCTACGTCTTGTTTCTCTTCCTTTCCTTTTCTCTTCACGCAACCTCTTGTATTTAAGGAATATTATTAGTTTTATTCCTCCATAGTCCAACGTCTACGATCTCTTGGTCCGATTGGCCCAGAGTGTTTCAAGATACTTCGCTTGCTTAGAGTCTACCTCTAAGCCTCCTGTTTCTATTGTGTTGCTTGGATCTCTACGTCTTTGTCTTCGGACCCCACGTAACATTATCTGAACTTCCTGTTATATACGAATATAGTCTATTATTTGGTTTTGTCTCTTCGCGTAACGGTTTAACCTGGCATATAATACCAGGCGGAGCCATTACACCTCCAAGAACCTAAGTCGTGTAACCTCTCGGTTGTGCCCCTTGGTTCCTGTCCTAGTCTCGCTTTCGTTTCAATTAACGTGAAACTCCTGAACCTGTATTCTTTCGTTTTCTTCGATATTCTATCGTTAGGAATCTGCGTCTATTATCTATCGGTATCAAGCCCGATAACCCTGAACCCTGACCCTGACCCCGCACGAGGTGAAGAGATTTTACCCATGTGACCCTGACTCAGCTTCTACTGTTCTCTAACCGAGAATCTCCGAACACTTCTCCGGTTCCTCCAAGTCGGCCCGTAACACTAGTTTTCCGGAAGATAGTTACACTCGCAGCTGCTGGCGATCCACACTGCAGGTACTTGTATGTCAACGGGTACTGGCTTCTATCAATAACTCCCAACATATAGCGGGCCCTGGTTAGTATGCTCTCATACTAACTAGTTAGAATGGCTCCGTTATAATTTTAAAAACATCTATCTCCTAATCAAAACCTTTCAAACAAAAAGAAATGCCAATCTTATCCCTATGAGTTTAAGAAAGAAATCTCTTTAAACTTTCCATATACTATTTAGCCATTCGACTATCACCTCCCAAAATATAGATTTTATAGCCTGTCATTTGGTGGTTTTGCACTAAAGCCGGCATTTGCACCTTTGGGTGTGATTGACCTGTAGTTACCCACCTGCCAAGCCTTTTCCACTCGGCACTGGCTTGGTGCATTTTACACACCAAAATGCCAAATTATCATGCTCTAATAACTTCACCACTAAACTTCTTTACCGATCTTTTTTAACCTTTTTCGTCGAAAGGTTATTAGCCGTCGGCTTTACGTTACCTTTAAGTGTGGGCGCACCATACCTATGATAGTTCCTGTCTTCGCCTTCATCCACCTCCCCACTGGCACGTAACATGCAATTAAAAGATTATTTTAGATATATTGAGAAACAAACTGTTAGTGGTCTCTTGAGAAAACATGTATTTGTTTGTATTTCTATTTACTTCGAAGCTAAGTTTCATTAACCAGCCTATGTAGTATATGTACCTACTGTATCTACTCGTGGTACCAGAACTAAACTGCCGCCGGTCACCCCAATCAAGTATGACTTGGTGGTAAAATATTAAGTAAGCGGCAAATTAATTTTGGCAGACTGAGTAGTGCAATGTAAGACTTCACTCGTTCTCTTAGATGAGCTGAGCCTTTAGGCCCACGAAATCCGACCAGTTCATTAATTCGCCTCAGCGCTGTCACACAGTACGTTGGTGTTCCCCTATCTAGACATCTGTCCCCCAACCTCCGCTCACGGTCGCTCTAAAAGGCAACTTCGACGTCTTGTACGACAGTCGGCCGAGACGAATTACTGTGGTATTGCAAGGCGCTCCCCCAGTTCCACTCAACCATAGTGGGGGTTACCTATATCATCGATCGTAGGCTGCATACATGTATGTGCGGTTAAGGCACCAAACAGCGCCTGCAATTGCCGCTTGGCCTCAATTGCCGGGGTTGGCTTTAGGTGTTCAAATAACGTATGCCAAGATTCAGTTATCCCGGGTTTGATGTTCGGTTCTTACCGTGCATTCTAGATACTGGATACTGAACCCTCCCACTTCTGAAGGTCACTCGTGAACACGATACCCATCACAAGCTCCCTCCGTTGATGCTTTGCCAATCGGTTTGAATTCTTTGCGACTTTCTATTTCAGTTTACATATTACCCTTCATGTCGACTAGAACGTCGAGGTTCGTCTCCCGGACCAGCGAGGACTTCACCTCCCAACTTACTCACCGGAATGCTCCTCTTAATGATGAAGAGTCGAATTTACCATCTCCAGCTACGCGATGGCTTGGTGCAGGAAAGACGAATGACAATATTCCTAAAACGGTCCGGGGAATCACAAGAGCAGATGAGGAGAAGATCCATGTGGGAAAAGCCAAAAAACTGGGCACATTTAGCGGAGTAGGTAGCCATAATACTCCTGTGGACTAGACATTTCGTTGATCATGGGCTTCTAGGTTTTTGTTCCAACTACATTAAATGTCCTATCCATTCTCATGTTCCTGAGATTCGGCTTCGTCCTGGGACAAGGAGGAATACTTGGAATGTTTGGTATGAACTGGTATTCACCTGATGTCAAAAACTCTACTAACAAAGCCTTCGAAATCAAGGTATGCTTTTAGTTAGGTAATGGAAAAATCTCACCTGACAATGATGGCCTCAGGCCATTCAATAAGAAAGCCGGAGTGAAGTACTGTATCGACTTGGCGCCTATATAACTCTTGCAGGACGATTTTTATATTTGGTCAGCCCAAGTTTTCACGCTTTACATGCTGATTTACGCGGCGTAAATAGTTACCTTATCAACTTGATTACTACACTGTCAATATCCGCCATCTCTTCGAATGGTACAGTTCGTGGCGGTGGCGCGTATTATCTCATCTCACGCTCTTTGGGGCCAGAGTTCGGAGGAAGTATAGGCCTAGTATTTTATTTAGGTTTTGTGTTCAACACAGGCATGAATGCTGTTGGCATGATTGACTGTTTGATGAACAATTTTGGCGAAAAGATTGGCAGTGGTCCACAGATTTTTCCAGACACATTCGTCGGTTCCCCCACCTAATCCACACATACCTCTTCTGAGGATATGGGTGGTCTTAGGGTCCGTTTGGCAGCGGGGCGGAACGGAGTTTCCAAGAGTGAAAATCCAACCAAGGATTGTTGAAACGGATTTGTCACCGCCATAAACTCTGTTTTGGCCTATTGCTGAACGGTCCCTAAGATGAAGTTTCCTTATTACTGATGGGTAATGGTGTGAGAACAGTGGTATCGATATCTCTATGCTACTGCAGTCTTGGTTTTTTGCACAATCATTTGCCTTCTTGGCTCTGCCATTTTTGCCCGTGCATCAAACTTTCTTCTCGCGATCCTCCTTTTCGCAACATTTTCTATCCCCGTATCAGCTCTTCTGGTCAAGCCATTTCACGATATCAGCCATGACGTCCTTTATACCGGTTTGTCAATGGATACGTTTATGGAAAACCTCCAGCCAAGGTTCACGAAAGGAGCCGCTGGGAGTCAGATATCAGGAAGGTAAGCAGTCAATATTATGCTCTTTATAGCATTCTAACAGGTTGTAGAGAGAATTGGCAAGATTTGTTTGGTATTCTCTTTCCAGCTACAGCCGGAATCTTCGCCGGTGCAAGCATGTCCGGTGACCTGAAGAATCCCAGCAAATCGATACCTAGAGGTACTCTGCATGGTTTGATGTTGACATTTGTGGCCTATACGTTGGTTATTCTCTCTATGGGGGCAACTATTAGACGCGAGAGCCTATATAAAAACCTCAACATAATTCAAGATGTATACTATCGATCCCATCAAATACTAGTATATAATGAACTAATTACTTACTACATAGATTAACGTGTCAAAACATCTCATTCTTGGCGGAGAACTTGCATCTTCATTCTTTTCAGCTCTTATGGGTGTAATCGGATCGGCAAAGTCATTACAAGCGTTAGCCCGTGATGGGATACTTCCTGGTGTATCTTTATTTGGCCAGGGGACCAAGTCAAACGATGAGCCAACGTATGCGATTATATTGACCTTTCTTCTCTCTCAATTAACTCTGCTATGTGATATAAACCAGATCGCCAATTTTGTGACTATGACATATCTCATGACATTTCTAGTCACAAATTTGGCCTGCTTCCTGCTAAAAGTCGGAAGTGCACCAAATTTCAGGCCGAGTTTCAAATACTTCACCTGGTGGACAGCTGCGGTTGGGGCAGTTGTCAGTGGTGCGACTATGATATTTGTATGTATCATCGCCATTCTTTGTTATATCAATTTAACCATTCGAGCAGGTTGACAAACTTTACGCTGGGGGCTGTCTTGGCGTCTTGGTCACCCTATTCTTAGTTATTCACTACACTACGCCACCTAAGAGTTGGGGAGACGTTTCTCAAAGTTTGATCTACCATCAAGTCAGGAAGTACTTGTTGAGACTGAAACAGGAGCATGTAAAGTTTTGGAGACCCCAGGTATATTCAATTTACATAATCCGTGATTTCCAAAGGTGCATCCTCTTATGAAAGTAACTTTAGATCCTGTTGTTTGTAAATGACCCCCGGAGATCTTGGAAATTGATTCAGTTTTGCAACGGTATTACAATCACTTCTTTCAAGTGAAAGGAAGAAAGAAACTGAGACTTACTTTCTTTCTTGCAGCTATGAAAAAGGGATCTTTATACATCCTTGGACATATTGTTGTCACTCCGGATTTTCAAGACTCATTCCCAGAGGTTAAGCGGCAACAAGCCGCCTGGATGAAGTATATCGATTTCAGCAAAGTCAAGGCGTTTCCCCAAATATCCATTGCCCCTACTATAGAATGGGGTGCAAGGAATATTGTGCTCTCGGCTGGCTTAGGAGGCATGCGCCCAAATATTGCAGTTTTAGGGTTTTATAATCTAGATGAATACCGCAACTCAAAACCTCTAGTAGATATTCCGTGTACGTCAAAGTCAAGAAATCCAACACATCGACCCGCACCTCGCAATACCCAGCCCGGTAGGGTTACAACTCATATATTAGACCAGCTCCCAACGGATACAATGCGGAATGAAACCGCCGTCAGTGTTACTAGTTACGTCAACATCCTGGAGGATTTGCTTCTCTCCCTACAGATCAATGTGGCCGTTGCGAAGGGATTCGAGAACCTTGAACTCCCTACAAAGGGTAAAGACCATGACAAAAAGTACATTGATCTCTGGCCAATTCGTAAGACCTCAATCAGCCTTTCGGCCCCTAGATATTGCTAACATACCAATAGAAATGTCTGCTGAAATCGAAAATGGCACTCCTGGCGCCGGTAATATCCTAACAACTAACTTTGATACTTATACTCTTATACTTCAACTGGTAAGTCCCTTAATAATTTTCTATGAAAGCCTTTTGTGCAAATGCTAAAACCACTTCTATATCTCATTCTTCCATAGGGCTGTATTTTAAATACTGTTCCAGCGTGGAAAAAGACCTACAAAGTTCGAGTTGCAGTATTTGTTGAGTATGAGAGTGACGTTCATGAGGAAAGAGCTCGAGTTAAGAAGCTGCTGGAAAATCTGCGCATTCAAGCCGAGGTCTTGGTTATGTGGCTTGCAGACGGTAAGCTGGGTTCCTACGAGGCAATTGTGAAAGGATGTGAAAACGAAGACGATAACGTGGAGATCGTACTTGGGAACGAACAATGGTGGAAAGAGTTGCAAAAACGCAGGGGTCGAGCGTCATCCCGCGATGCTCCCGACCATCTCGCCGATGTAGCGCAACTTGTAAGTGGAGACCAATGGCCAAGCAGCAGCTTTCAACAACAAAGGCGATATGACAGCCGCACAATGTTTGGGGGGATAAATAAGCTCATCAAAAAATCTCGCAAGCGACATTCTATTTTTGGCCTGACTAGACTAGGAATGCCTCTGTCTCTGAATATGCGCACTCACCGCCTCAATCCAGATGCACTCGAAAATGAATCGACTTCTGAGCTTTCAAGTGACGGTGAAAGCGACACTCTTTCTAGCGATGACGAAAGCATCAAAAGTGCTGCAAGTGAAAACGACGCCGATGAGTACTCAACCGACGAGGAACATCCACCTATCATCAAAGTTCGCCGCGCCAGCACTGGTGATCCTTTGGGATTTGGTACTACTTACAGGAAGCAAAATCTACGACAAGCAGCGCTCAGAGCCTCTGCACTTAAGTCCACATCGACTGAGGAAGCGCAACCACGTAAAGAGCCAGGTTTGGCTATTGGTTCGACAGGAGAATCGTCTAGAACGCCCATTCTTTCAGTCGCTAGGCCTGAGCTGCCACATCGTAGTTCCACACCAATTTTTTCCTGTAAACCGGTTCCGGATACCGAAGTGGCGGTGGAGGAAGGTGTTGGGCCTAGTATCATGTTTACAGATACACGTGGTAATAGGGTACAAGCATCCTCAACAATTCTCAACCCTTTATCCTTCAATGATTTGCCCTCGAGGGCACAGCATCTTATTTTGAACGAACTTATACGGAAACATTCTCATGATACAGCTGTCATCTTTACTACTTTGCCCTCGCCCCAATCTGGCACATGCAAAAGTGAGAAGGACTCGGTTGATTATCTTGCTGGATTGGAGGTAAATCAACTGATAACCCACCCCCTTTGTTCCTTAATGTACTTACACGACAGCCTATAGGTTCTTACTGCCGAGCTCCCCCCAACCCTACTTGTCCATTCAAATTCTCTAACTGTCACTACGGCGTTGTGACCTTTCTCCTAAGCCTTCTCCATTTGTAAATGATTGGTCTTTCTTTGATCCGATGATTAAACACGTGACAATATACTTTGAAATTTCGAATCATTTTCAGTGTTTTCTTTTTTTTCTTATCATCTATATCCTCTACATAAGCATGAGAACCAGGCTACATACATAGCATTAGCGTTCCTTGAAATTTGGAACTGATTCAATATATATATTCAAAACTGGCTACTTTACACCATGTTCAGAGGTAACTGTGTCTAGACTACGAAATCACAGAAAGTACAGCAGACGCTCGAACATCATGTGGGCTACAAGATTAATTATGGTACCTCTATGCGACAATGTCAATAGAGTATGAGATTCGTTCGCTGGCTATTTTAGAACCTGGGCCCGTTCACGATAAGCGGACGGCCGGTTACCACCGGAAAGTTACGTATCATGAACTAGATGTACATGGGATTCCATTACCGGGCTTGGCCTCCTTACAATAGTAATCCTCCACACACAACCCAAATAAATATTAGATATAAAATCTCACCGATTCTTAAGGTTTTAACTCTTTATCCATCTTCCATCACCAGATCTCGCTCCCTAAAACATAAAAATGGTCACTTCAGAGTCAAACCCTTCTACACAGCTACGGCACAAGAAGCTACCGTGGATACGAACACCTTTATTGGAGAGCAACGCTCTTTCCAAGGTAGCAGGATGGTATGTACCGAATATATTAGTCGATTTGTCAAGCTAACTTTCTGGGAAGCAGAGTGTTTATGAAGATGGATATGTTCCAACCGTCCGGATCATTTAAATCACGGTAATATCACTACCCAGGTCTATTCTGGAATTTGTGGCTAGTTGAGAGTTGCTAATTTTCTAAAGTGGGGTGGGAAACCTATGCCTTAAAGCTGTTCAGTCAAGACCAGGACCAATAAGATTCTATAGCTCAAGTGGCGGGAATGCGGGTATGTGCAGTTTCTCTGTTACCATAAGCCTGTTCAATCATTGATATGATCCGGACCATTAGGACTCGCTGCTGTGACAGCTGCTAGAATGTTGGGTCATGAAGCGACTGTAGTGGTTCCCGAAACGACCACAGAGCTCATGAAAGCCAAAATTCGCGTCGCGGGTGGCGAAGTCATCTCTCATGGCGCCAGTTGGAAGGAGGCGGACGATTACATTCAAGGTCTCCTAGAAATGGACAATCAAGGTGTCTATTGCGCTCCTTTTGACCATCCAGATATTTGGGAGGGCAACGCCACCTTAATTGATGAGATTATTGATGACCTTGGGGGATCTCCGGACGCAATAGTTGCATCTGTGGGTGGTGGCGGGTTGTTCTGTGGCATCCAGTTAGGACTTATGGGTCATGGATCCCCGGATGTACCAATTCTAGCTGTTGAGACCGAAGGCGCAGCCTCTCTTAATGCAGCTCTACAGGCTGGTTATCATGTAACCCTACCCGCAGTGACCTCCATAGCAACTTCTTTAGGTGCTCGAAGGGTTGCTGCAAAGACATATGAACTCGGACAGAGGCCCAATGTGAAATCGGTGGTGTTGAGTGATGCCCAAGCCGCGATGGGCTGCTGCAGGTTGATGGATGACGAGAGGGTAGCAGTGGAAGCTGCATGTGGAGTTTCCGCGGCTGCTATCTATTACGGTCTTCTTGGGAAAGTCGTCCCCGATCTTCAACCAGATAGCAAGGTTGTTCTCGTTGTCTGTGGCGGTGAGTAGCAGCTCCCCCACCAAATTTCCTTCAACCATAATTTCCCTATAGGACTAACTATAATCCAGGTAGTAATATTTCCGTAGACATGCTTGCCGCATATCGTGAAATGTATGGATCGAAGGCAATTGTAGGGGAAGTCAATGATAGAGACGTCCCTAGCTCTCATACTCCTTAGATTCCTGTTGTCAGGTGGTTGGATTGTTTTTCTGGTTTCTGCTTGATTTCAAATTTTACACATTTGTTTTTGTTCTGAACAGTAATAATAATAGTAGTGAGTAAATTAGAGGAAGCATTAAACGTCAAAGTACTCAACATCATAATCTTCTGAGGTTTCGCCGCTCACCTATCAAAGTTGAGGCCTGGCGGGGAAAGAAAAGAAAATTGAATATGTCCGTTTTTCTTTAAGACCAGTATACGAATAGTGATCAACCTCGTTTATATCCCCCTTATGAGCCCAGCTCGGTAATTCCAATAATTGGCTCTGATGGGGTCATACTTCTTCGCCAAAAGATCCAGGGCCATCACCGCCTGTTCCTTTTGCGCCTTCTCCACATAGATATCAGCCAGAATATCCAAAGCATGTGATGATTTTATTCTGTCGGGGTTATCCAACGGAGAATAGTGAAGGCACGTCTTCTCAATTGTTGAGAGTGGAAGATTTGCTTTTTTTAAGGCCCTAAAGACATTTTAGATTATAATATAAACTTCTCACGGGGCGTTTGGTCCACTAACCCGCGCAAATAATTCCAGGGACTCGGATTTTGCGGGGCAATGAAAATAGCATCTTCGCAAATGCTATTCCATAAATTAATATCAGCAAGAATGTAGATATAGCTGAACAGTGGAAGGTGTCACCTTATTTCACGGTCAACAATCTCTTTAGGTACGTCTTGATCTCTACCGAAAACCACAAAGAATCGGTGGTTCCATGCTGAATTGTTTCTGATATCCTTCTTCAGTAAGAAATCAATGTATTCGATTTCACTAGGACTCTCCCATAACTCGAATCGTCGTACAAGCCATTGTCTACCCGCACATTTGTCAGCCGGAGATTTCCCAGCTTCATTTCTCGGAATGGATGATAATATTAGCACAACCTATAAGACCAAACGTGGTAGTTTTTTGAGTCCTTCTCAAACATAGATGCCGTGAACTCCGCCTCGCCGGTCACGTCGCCAATCTTTTCCATGATCAACTGACGGTGGTGCCAAATCTGATAGTTCTTTTGGTGTTTTAAAGCCATCTCATTGAGGAATATTTGTTCCTTACGCAAGTCCCCCCCCAAGGCAAACAGGGTTTTTGCTCTATAAAGCCTTTGGAATAAAGGCAAAAATTAGTGGCAGTTCCCAAGGCTATACATCATAGGGTCAGAAGATCGTTACCACACTGTGTAGTGCGCGGGGTTCATTTCAATAACGTCTTCCGTAACCTTGAGCACCCTTTCGCTGACTTCGTCTTTGGCCATCACAGCGCGAAGATAAGCCATGGCCTCAGCATATTCCTCAGTATATGCTATTTGGGCGAGAGGACGAACGCCGTCATCCTGGGGGAGGGGTATAACATCCTCCCACTCAGGATCCCCGGAATAGAGCGACATCTTGCAAATAGTGGACTAGAAGTTTGGTTACAGGTTGAAATACAAGCAACGACAAAATGCGTCGCACAGAGATTTTAGTATATCGAGTGCAGTGGGGTTAAAATGAGGTGTAGCAACAAAGAAAGGTCGTATGGTGTGGAGATAGCTCGGGCGCACTGACCAAGTCCTCTAGTAAATACATATGTATGTACAGCCACTCTGCAAAAGTGTTCGTGATTTGGTTTAATGTCAGTGCGCAGTGTGGCGCACCCGTAATGTTAATGTTACATACGGAAATACTCTTACAAAAGACGGGGTTGGTTTTGCTAAGCAAGCCAGTGGGCCATCCTAGAGCTTCTTTCGAGTCGGCAGCCTATAGTTTGTATCTATTCATAATGTTAAGATTCAAAATAACAAAAATATAAAAGAAGGTAGGCCATTGATCACATTCTTCATTGATTCCGGGTACCATTGATCATTTGGAAACTCCTGAGGGGGTTTTTTATGGTCCGCCACGATTACATAGTGAAATGTCTCACTCCGAAATCTGAATCACGAACACTTTTGCAACGAGCCGGGCTTCGGCCCATTTACACCTCCCTCCAATTAGTAGTTACCATGTAGGCTAGGGTTCCTCACTCTCGACCAACCAGCTATCGGGCTCGTACACGCACGCAAATTGAGACGCCAAGGGTAAATTACTACAAACACAACCATCGGACAGGATCCGCCGTCTCTAGGTCAGCGACTGTACATAGTAGATGTGCGTATATATACAGTCTTTTACCGTCTCTTGACGAATAACGTATCCGTCGGTGAAGTCGGACGTGACCGAGATGTCGGATGTTTGATTTTTCAAAGGAAGGCTCACGAACAATTGTAGAAAAATGTAAAAATATGCAGTTTGAAGTTACCATACCTATATACTAGGTGTATAAGTTTTTTTTTTCAATCCTAGTAGTTATGTCCATAAATATTTGATAATAAAGCAATAATAGTGTCTATAAATGAACCGCATTATATGATAGTTTTGCTATTAGTTGACTCTGTATTAGATAAATTTAAGCTATTAGATGGTCCAAATAGATGGTCTAGACTTTAAATATCAACTTTGAGCTGTCAGATGAGGTCTTATTTGCATGAGAGTTGAATGAGTCCAGTTAAACTAAAAACCAGTGTTAAGTCAAGGTCTACCAAACTCGAGAAAACTTCAAATCACTATATTGCTACTAGGAGCAAAAAAGAACTCAGATTTCATACTAGGTAACCTTTTTTCTTTAGTTTACACCTATCTAAGCATCTAGCAAAGTCTCTTACTTGAGCAATATTTATATATCCGACTTCCGGGTAACAACCGACATCCCCGTTCATTACGTTACGGTCCTTTTGGGGGCAACGACGAAACTGGTTGAACGACGAACAAGGATCTTTGTCAGTCGAGACAGTGACGCTGAGTCTTGTTTTCGTCGTTGTCCAGGTTCGTCGTTGCCCCAAGGTTGACTGTACACGCTTGCCAGCAAAAGAACCAGAAAACGTAGTTGCTCAGGGCAAGGATTATTTATATGGAGTGGCGGCGATCCCTCATACAAATTATCCTTGTCTCCACCGCTTGCATTTTCTGGTTCTTTTGCTGGTAAGCGTGTACTGTCACTTGACGAACAGGGAACTTTGGGCCAACAGAAATTAAAACGACCGGAGATCTCGAAGCTTGGCTGTTTTCTTGCCATACTTGGAATCCCTATTCGTCAAGTGGCAGTATTTGTCAAGAGATGGTGAACGACTATACCCGGAATCCTCCAACTTATCTCCACTTAATACAGGTTTTACAACAGGTCCATGTGAAAGATTGCGTACATGTATGTTCAAATGGATTACCTCATATTCCATACTCGTGAGAAAAGAGAAAAGAGTTAAAGAAATGGATATCAGCAATCAAATGAAGAGATAGAGATATATGAAGATTACTGTCCCAGAGTTAATAGTTTGTACTTCAATCATTAATGTAAGGTAAACTCAGACTCCTCTGGAATCCACTCTCTCCAAAATCTCCAGCCTTGATCCCCCCTTCCAATGGCCCCAACGCCTACTAGGTCCTCCACTCCCTCCACCCCATCTGCAGCTAAGAACATGTCCTGTGTGATCTCAACCTCTCTGTCTGTCTTGGTTATGGCAGGCCACAAGACACCAACACCAGCGCCCCCTAGTGTAGTTTTATATTTTTCGAAGCCTTCATTACTTAGTTTCGTATCTAGATCATCTAGAACGCTCTGTTTAACATTTTGTTTCATCAGGGTAATAGAACAACCTCCCCCCCCAGCACCAGTTAATTTAGTCCACCCGATGCCTGTGTAATCAATTAACTCTCTTATCCGTTCCAGTTTTGGGTGCGAAACTCCCAACGATACGAGAAGACCATGGTTTATGCGGATCAGTTCACCCAGTTGAAGAAGGTCCAGGCTTCCGGGTTGAGCGGAGAACTCGGGATTAGAGATAATTCTATGTGCATCAAGTGTAATTCGGTCAATTGTATCGAAGAGTGAGTTTGTGATCTCTGGGTGAGCGGAAAGAAGGCTGTGGACGTTGGCAACTTGTTCAGAAGTCCGCCGAGGCTGCTTTGTATTGACTAACAGAAATGGAAGTTCAGGGAAGCTAGGCACCATAGTTAGCATACGTTAGAAAACCCCAGATACATAAAATATTACTGACTTGCTTATATGTGTTACCTGTGGAGGTAGACTGTAATCCATTCGTTTGAAGAGCACCGCCTTTCCCCCAGTGGCTACTGTGTTGTCAACCCCACTGGGATTTCCATGAATACACATCTCCCCTACAAACGCCCAATTGTTGATTCTCTTGAGTTGCAATTGTGTTTCATTTGACGTCATTCCGTTAAAGGGTGTTGTCAATGTTCCCATCTGAAGCTGCAGGGCTGTACTCAGACAAACAGATATACTCGCACTACTTCCAAGCCCTGCTCCGATGGGAATTGTAGATCTTAGGGTATATATTGATGCCGGGGCATGCTTAGAACCAAGCATTAGGTATAAATATAAAAAGACCACGGCAGATGCTTGAAGCACCTTGCCAGGAATATCAGCGATCAACGGTTTTATTTCGTTCATCAGCTGGTTATCCAGTCGTTCAACAGTATCGAAGTAGTATTTCTTTTTTCCGGGCGCAGAAAACATATCCCATGGCAACAACTCAATGTCCCAAGAATGATCAAGGCCAATGTCCGGGAACCGCAGAGTCAATTTATGAGCAGTCTTTGGTAGGGGTGTGACCAGCAGATAACATCGAAGAGAGAGGGCAGCAGCAATTGCTGTCTGTAATATCATTGTCAGACCGAGCCCATGCTTAGTAAATGAGTGATGTAAAAAGATGGATGGATTTGAACGAACCTTGCCGTGGACTACAGCATGTTCACCATATACAATGACCTTTCCAGGCGCCGAAACCATGAAAGATGGAAGTTGAGAGACGGTCGACGAGCGGTGAATCCTTGATCTCGGATTCATGGGAGCGCCTTCGCATAATGGGTCGGTGCTGTCGTTCTCAGGGGCATTCTAACATGAACTGTTAACTCCGACCAAATGCATTGAGTTTTAGTCTCCTGAAATAGCACTCACATCTCCCCCACCAAGCTGGCCAGAACCCATCACCATTACACCGCCGTTTAGTTTTGATGAACCCATTGTTGCTGGAAACTATTAAATCAAAAATGGTGAGCTTTGGGGTCTAAAGGGGTTGAATAGAGAGTATGTATGAGAAATTTTGGAGTTCAAAGATGTCTGAAATAACTATAAGGACAGGATGGGACTCGGATGAGCAGACCTCAGAAGGGAAACCCGACATTACGGTAGTCAGACTGGGCCAGAAACGGGCCGGAGCCGGAGTTAGAACGATTTGATTGGTTGACGGCCCAGTAAAAAGGTCAGTTGGAAAGCTGGGATCGAGCCAGAACAATTGTACAACTTTTATTGGTCAAAAAGCTCTGGCTCTGGCTGACTACCGTTATTGAGGGTGGGTTGATCTTAGGTGCCGAGCTAGCTAGAAGAGCCGCAATAGGGTCAAAGGAGCCACAATAGGCAAAGGAGCAGCCGAGTGCCCTGCATCAACTTTAACAAAACGGAAGAGGCCAGACGTCAACTACAGTCGCACCTCGCTATCTCGTAATTCGATATCTCGGATCTCTTGCTGTCTCGTACGGGTTTGCGGGGCAGGTACTGCCTTCCCCCACATAAACCTATTTGCTGTCTCGTATATTTTGGTATATTTGCTATCTCGTATGGGTTGGCCTCCTAGAATACGCTAACGACATAACGAGGTGCGACTGTATATCTATCCTAGTTGTGAAGTTATTACTCTCTAGAGCTTGAAATCGGCTGTTTTAGTATGTAAAAAGCGCCAAGAGCGGAACAGTATTACAGTCGCCTTGGGGGCAACGACGAAACTGGTTGAGAATTGCCGCCGAGCCTGCAGCCCAGAAATATTTGTATGAATCTCGCTAATTAGGGATCTCGCTGAGCAGGGAAACGGGTACATAAACATGCCACATGTCGCGAGTGCTTAGGAAAGATCGCTTTGGCAGCTTGGCTAGCGCAATACCCAGAACCTGGAACCCTGGAACTTCGTCTTCCCCGTCACGTGCACGTGATGTATGTCACACAAAAAACCTCCAGTGTAATAGTGGTCGTGTTCACAAACGCTGTGAAATTACGAGCGGGCACTACAGGCAAAGAGCGGTCATAGGTACTGTGGGTGCGTGCGGGTGACGGTTTGTGACCGCACCCGCTACTAGTTCCAGGGGCGAACCCTAGGCCCTACTATGTACAACATTCCTGTTGTCGATTGCAATGACTGTGTAACCTAAAAGGTAGCTCTGCTAGAGGTATCGTAGAGATGGAATTTAGAGAGGTATTTGTCCCTCCGAACGCTGGAAATCTTGTAGGGATAGAATTTAGAGAAGATTCTATACGTACATGTAAAGTACTTCCTCTAAATCATTATATTCTCTTACGCTCTAATATTGAATTGTGGCCCCCATAGCTTATCAATCACTCAGCTGACGGCGGCCTGCATGTGCTCAATTATCATAAGCTTAACCTAGTCTCGTGCCCAGCCTGTGTTTACTTCGATTGAGTCTGCACGAAGTGCGACAACAAAACAGTCTGGGGGCGAGACTACATATGTAAGCTTAACCCAGGCTCGTCCCCAACCGCTTGCTGCTAAAAGTAGGGGATGGGTACGAGACTACATTTAACTATAGCTAGTAGGAAGTACATGTAAGTGTTTAGATTGTAGCATGCTCACATTTTTAATGTTACTCATAGCTAAGTGTTCAAACACTGGAAGACACCCCGTGAGATCCAAATTTGAGACTTTAGTGGAAGACATCCCGTGGATGTCTTCCACTTCTATTACAATTAGACAGATCTTCGAATATATTCCTGTAAATATTCCAGCCGCGGCCGTATCTCGATCGATCGAACTCATGATCAGCTGGTATCCAAATATTAAATACTCACTCCTGACCCCCATAGCCCAGCTGGGTTTAGAAAAAAGAACAGCACCTTGGCCCGTGGCCGCCTTTTTCTTCCTTCACTACCTAATTCCAATTACACTGAAACTCGACGTTGCAACCAACTACAGTACTACCCTGGTAAGGGTACAGTCGTCTTGGGGGCAACGACGAAACTGGTTGAACGACGAACAAGGGTCTTTATCAGTCAAGCCAGTGGCGCTCAGGCTGATATGCAACCACTTGTTTGGCTGAAATCTATGTTTTCGTCGTTGTCCCAGGTTCGTCGTTGCCCCAAAGTTGACTGTAAGTCTGTAGACAGGTGGTGGTGGCCCACAAGCAAATAGTAAAAACCTTGAGACGATGCACCGCCACCTGTCTACAGACACCCTGGAACGAGTAGTACTACGGGTGTTGGGGTAAGTCTTTAACTGTGAGAACTGTTGCAACTACGGCCACTGTCAACAGACTTACCCCGACACCCGCCCGTAGTACATCTACTCTATGTATGTACATACATGTACCTAATCTGCTTATGTACTTGTAGGTACTACATTATTGCGTTAATTTGCCTGGCGACTAACCAATTGCCAACCGAGTGATTGTTTATGTTTGGCGAGTGATTTTGGGTGCAATAATTGAAAAACTCAATTACAATTACTATATTACATCTACAGTAATTCCCGGGGCAATGGCGAACCTAGTTAGATGGTGAATGGGCTAATACAACCCAACAAAACCCAACAAAAGCGCACCAGCCTCTCTAGGTTTGGCTCAATATCAACCCATAAAGTCGCCATTCGCCATCGAGCCGGTTTTGTCATTGTCCCAGGGGTGACTGTAATGTACTCACTCTGCCAAAATTAAATTAATACCTTACCACCGAATCGTACTTAATTGGGGTTGGTTGGCGGCATTTTAATTCTGGCATCACGAGTATCCCTTGGGATGAAACTGTCAAATTCGCAGCCTGCCTTTTTGAGCTAATACTAGCCCAAGCAGGTATCTAATGCTTATTTTTGATTGGCTCTATGGTTATTCACAACCATTAAGGGCAACGGATATACCAACTCAGTGCGTGCACGGTCCAGGCTGTGAATTTCATCCGTCCAAGCGATACATGTAACATATTTCACTGGGAAAGCGATTATCACCGGGAAAGCAACCGAGCCTCACAAAAAGAGGTTGTGGGCATCAAAGACGATATATAAAGGGAGGCACATATAAGAGGGTTCAGTGTGTCTTTTCTGAATCCTGGAGTTATATAATGAATGTAAACCAAAATTGGTAAAGTCGATAAAGCTATACCCCCTAACCCAGTCAACAGCCTCTCTGAAACAATACTCTCACTAGATAGAGGTAAATCATGTCAAAATAGTTGGGAGACATCTAAATAACACTTCTGGCTACTTTTTTTTTTATGTCATGTCAATTCTGTTTCTAGGTACACAATGGTCGCATAAAGTTAATACTATGGCGAAACACTTCTGGCTACTTACATGTAGTTCTGTAATTGTATATAAATTCAACTTTCTTCGGCAACTTTGGATCATCCCGTTGTCACCTTTGATTGCTTTCCCGGTGACGATCGCTTTCCCGGTGAACTACGTTATATGTATAACTATATGTATGTACAGTCACTCACGGGGTGAAGACGGGCACTGGGTGTTGACGGACAGGGGGATCTTAATAAATAAGAATCCTTAAAAGTGTTTATCAACATACTTAGAACCCCTGTCCGTCAACACCCAGTGTCCGTCTTCACCCTGTGAACGACTGTACGCATTATACATCAATGTTGTGAGACATGCAACCGAACTACATGTACTCTACTTACATGTATGTAAGTACAGTACCAAAAAAGCGGGTGGATCCAGTACCGCACCTAGCAAAATACTACAAAACTACGGTATTACTACGGTATTGCTACGGTATAATATTTAGAATTCCGATTTAATTCGGAAGTTTTAAACAATTCCGTATTGATACAGTACGTATTACATCCCCTTTTTTAGTACTGTACTCTACATGTAGCTATAATGAAAACCTTGATGACGCGCGAGAGGCAAACATTCCCCGCAATCGTGCTTAACTACATGCAGAGTACTGAGGGCACTCTAATTAATAACATTTTTCCAGGACATACCTAATGCCTAGAGTGCATGTAGTATTAAAATTTAACAGCAATTGACGTCAGTTCATGTAGAGTACATGTGAGTACTCTGGTGTATCCGAGTACGTACATACATGTACCGTGAATGTACATGTACATGTTCTCGTAGGCATGCCTGTGACGAAGCGATCGCCATCGAATGCTAATTTTGGACAAAGTTACATGTGCATATACCACCCTTTAACCCCACTACACTCTTTTTAAACAATCATATAAAATAATAACACTATCAAGCCCTCTCGCGCATTAATTACCGGGACTGAGTGGGTGGGACTACCAGCCACCTCCAAGGTGTCCCCAACCTCCTTTAATATTCCTGATCGCCTGAGTTGACCAACTACATAGTACTTGCAGCATTTACTCTACCACTTTTATCAAACACCATACATGATCGGTGTAAACAACGAACCATTATGGTAGCGACCTATCTGATATGCCCGGTTTTCTAGTCGTAGGTCTTTGTGTGTATGTAAAGACATAGGCATTTTTCAATCTCACAAAGCGGGGCCAAAGCGACCAACATGATTTTGAGTGGGTTATGGGTGATCAAGATTACGACCGAATTTGCAATATCGGTGGCATTCTTATGAGGGAGCTGCACTGTTTACTGGGAGGTGCATTAAGCACGGATGTCCCGATCCCTGCTATTTTCCACTACCTGAAACCCCAACCCTGCAATGACTTGCTTATCCGTCTTGCTGAGTGGAGCTTTCCTGTTCTGATAGGCAGTGATGGGCTTGTAGGTACTGGGGGAAACTCCGCACACGAATTGTTTAGATTCATGGAGACCTACAGGGGCTGGTTCACCCCTCATTTATCTAATCTAACTGCCTCTAGCCATGCTTTTTATCACTTGTACTACTAGGTGAGTGTTTACTTCCGCAGGCACTCTATACAGGTTTGGGAGCAGTTATGGTGTTCCCTACCTGGGTTGAGGTACGTATTGTTTGAACAACATACCAGCCTACCCTATGTGGCTAATAGTTGTGGTATACGTGCTTGTGTCTGATATCTCCCTCATCTCTTGCCTTGAATCCTTTCAATCCTGTCAGCTCCTCTTTCCGTCATTATTTCGTCTTGCTCTCTTTCCCAACACCCTCCCATACCTCTCTCCAGGCTTCCAGCCCTACCTGGTTTGTTATTACCTCTACATTCAAACATTCTGGAATCACTCCTGCTTTATGCCTCAATAATTTACGAACGCACTCCCGGCGAGCGCGTTTTTCATACATTCCCACTATCTTCAGTTGAAAGCACACTGCCACCAAGCACCTGTTACCCCATATAGCAGTAGCTTCCCGCCAAAATGGGTGCCGCGCAGTCTATCCCATCCGAGATCGAAGGAGTCCACTTTTCTAACACCCATCCACCCCGGAATAAACTCACCAAGCCTCGGACTAACTCGAACACTACGAGCCGTGAAGCTTCCTGTCTACCTCCCTCGCTCTCTCGACTAAGTCTCTCTGGTGGACCAAGGCCCTTGACTGTGCAATATCAAACCACCGAAGAGTCACACGCAGGCATTATTGCAGTCGAATATTCGAAAACATTACCCTCTAATGATGTTCGGAAATCTGGGATGTGGTCATTTGTGGGGGATCATGAATTTGAGGCTTATTCCGAATCTGCTGTGGATTCAGCCCTTCCTGGGGTGGTCAGCATCATGCCCGTAAGCACTGGAATGCGCAGAAAAGGAAGTATGGTCACACGCAGCTCAACCAACAGCAGCGCAGCATGTGCACCACCTCCTAACCGTAATTCTGAAATACCTTCGATGGGCACTGTCCGGCGTAGATCCCAACTTCTTGCAGCACCACCTGCGACAGCGACAAGGAAACCAGTACAACCATACTTACAGGACCAATTTCTTCCTGATACACCCTCTCCAGATTCTTACACATTTTTACCTCCCTCAATGGGATATGATTCTGACCGATGTACGACACCTTCTGGATATAGCGTTCTTGGGGCTTTCAAAAGGGGATCTTTGAGAATTGCAAACGGTGCAGCATCTCCGGCACCATCGTCTTCAAGGGCTTCTCCGGGAGTGCCTATGGAGACTGAATATTTTGGTTCGAATATTGCACTTCCCGATGACTTGATTAGTAGGCCGCCATCACGAGATAAACCGCTTTTCGTGGTTACAAACTCAACACTTCCAACCCGTGAAGTGCGCCTTGTTCCGCCATCACCTACAAACGAGAGAGACCGCGATGAATATGAAATACCGAACAGTCCATTCAGTTTCACCCGGAGCCCCAGTGTTCATAGCGAAGATATCGACGATTCACCATTCGAATTTGAACCCCCCGCCAGTGATACGCCAGATAGCTTGCGACAGTCTCTTTTTAGGCCGACACCGAGCTATGAGAGTCTTTCTAGTACCGCGTCCAGCGCTATATCCGCCGGATATGAGTACCACAAGATCCTTTCAGAGCAATGTTTAAACCAGCGTTTTGATAAGCCAGTACGTGTTGATGTCAAAATGTCAAAGATGTTTGCATCGGCGCCTTTTATTGGGAATGATGTGCATGATCATACCTTCTCTGAGGGAGATCAAAAGGAGAACGATAAACACACTCGACGTTCCAGTATCAATGAGATTGGTGGTGAGAGTATGGACTCGGGCTATAGCTCCTCTGGATCCGTAAATAGTTGGAAAACAGCATGGAGCCATCAGCATGCCAAATCAAAATCTACCGCTCGTAAATCGGAAGTCTTGATGACAACAAAGGACAATCCAGGTTTTTCTGAAGAAGTTCTGATGAAGCCTGAGCAGCCAGTATCAAGAAGGAGAAGTGTTGTTGCGGCCATTCGGAGGAGGTATTCTCAAGGTGACCTCAAGGCCTTTGCCCGAAATAATAACATCATAAAGCAACCACCTGTGCCACCAATTCCGGTTGTAGAGCGCAGTAAATCCCTGTGGAAACCACGACCGGAGCTAAAACATCGGAGAAGCATGATCACATTTATCAAAAGCTCAGTTCCACAATTTGAAGTACCTAAAACCTCGCCTGATATCCAGCCCGTACCCCCGCTACCTCAGCATGCCAAGATGGAGCGGAAGGGGGCTTTCAATCTTCTTACTGTCGAAGATTACCTACCACTAGTAGAGCAAATTCCATTTACATCGAATAATGACCGTAACACAGGAGCGGCCGGCCTTGCTTTTACTAGTCCAGCTAGTAATATGCACGACTCGATTATGCGTATCAGCATTGGGCCAGAGTTGTGTCGTGGTAGCAGGATTACAGGACAGGAATATTATCAGCGATTCTCAAGGCAACAGTCTACAGGAGTAAGGGCAATGGTCAGTTGAATAAATAGCAGCGATAAGATTATATCCTCGTGCTTGCGCTAAAGAACACCCATGTCTTACAACATATTTCCTTTGTTTCAAGTTATTTATTTCTGCTTGGGTATTTATGGGATGGAGTGATGGGTGATTTAAGGAGTTGTCTTTTTCTTTCTTTCTTTCTTTCTTTCTTTCTTTCTTTCTTTCTTTCCTTCTCCTTCTTTCCTTCATTGTGTTTAACCTTTTTTCAGACATCATGCCTATATTTTTCTTATGTACATTTCTGGGAGTTTACGTGCCGGCTTTATGGGTTATTCTTCTCTTCTAGACTATAGTGCCACGATATCATGAGAAGGTACAGAACTCTCATGGCTTGAGGTAGATTTCATTAGAAAAATACAATGACGTGGGTTATTGGCCAACAAGGTCATTCTTGGCGCATTTGTAAACAGACGAAAATATTTTCAGCCGCCCTCAACTCACCACCAACCATCAAACTTCACAATAAAAGTCCCACCCAATGGCGCAAACACTCGAGGCAATCAGATACAAACGAGGGGACCTTCAGATCCTCGATCAGCTTAAACTTCCCCACGAGTCGACATATGTGGTTATCAAAGATTCCAAAGATGGCTTCCAAGCCATCAAAGACATGGTTGTTCGAGGTGCCCCAGCTATTGCTATAGTAGCTGCGCTTTCTTTGGCAGTGGAATTGCAACGCAAGAAATCTCACGATGAGATCACACCCACGAAGGCGCGTGAATTTGTGCATTCTAAGTTGGACTATCTCCTGAAATCTCGACCAACAGCGGTCAACCTTGCCGATGCCGCTAGGAAGTTGAAGGAGGTTGTCTCAGGCAAACTAGTTACTGGGGAGGAGGTTTTTGAAAGATATGTCCAAGCTGCAGAGCAGATGTTGGTCGACGATGTCCAAGATAACAAGAACATTGGAGACTTCGGAGCCCGATGGATTTTGGAGAATGCCACCAGAGCAGATGAGAAAATAAAAGTTTTAACGCATTGCAATACTGGGTTTGTATATTCCATATTCTTCTAGGTAAATATTTAACTAACTTTGCATCACCACAGATCACTCGCTACTGCGGGCTACGGGACCGCGTTGGGAATAATCCGCTCCTTGTACGCAGGCTCGAATCTAGAGCACGCATACTGCACTGAGACTCGTCCATATAACCAAGGCTCACGCTTAACGGCCTACGAACTTGTTTACGAAAATATCCCCGCCACATTGATCACCGACTCAATGGCGGCCTCATTAATGTGCCTCAAAGGCATAGCTGCTGTTATTGTTGGTGCAGATCGTGTGGCTCGAAACGGTGATACCGCAAATAAAATCGGGACGTATCAACTTGCAATTGTTGCAAGGTACCATGGGGTCAAGTTTGTTGTTGCAGCACCCACAACAAGCATTGATATGGACACCGCATCTGGTGATAATATCAAGATTGAACACAGGCCTGGAGTAGAACTGCTGTTGAATCGGGGACCAGTGGTGGTGGATACTTCTAAGGATGAAGTTGTGCTAGATCTATGTTGCTTCCACACGGTCAGCACTGCGGCACGTGGAATTGATGTTTATAACCCAAGCTTCGATGTGACCCCAAATGACTTGATTGATGCAATCGTAACAGAGAAGGGTGTCGCAGTGAAGGGTCAGGATGGAAACTTTGATCTCTCTAGATTCTTCAATTGTTAAAACGAATAGAATGGGTCTGCAAGCTAGACTGCATGTAGCCTATAATGGGCCAGACCCTGACAAATGACAGTAACATGGTAGCTTTTATTTTCTGCCCTAAGCTTCTTTGGCACCAATGCCGAGCACTCTAAGAATTTACTGTGGCCTATTATTGACCGATGTCTCGCATCCAAAGGAATATCTGATATTTGCATTTTATCGTGGTGTTATATGTTCCTATGGCCATCCGCGTAACTAATCTCACGAATCTTTGAAATTTTGGGTGATATCCTTGCTAGCTGTGGACAGGGAGGATTGGGTATCGTCTTTGTTGATCAACCCTTTCTGCACAGCTGGTTTGTCGTGCTCAGCTAGAAAATCGTCAAGTTTCTGTTCCAGGGAGTTTAATTGAGCCTCCAGAATAGCTGCGCTCTTTTCAGCTCTGATGAACTAGTTAGTTTATGTTACATCTTACCGAGTCGATTAGAATGGAATTTACTCGGATAAGTCCTTGTAAGCCTGTAAAACACGGGTCAGCGCCTTATTTAACATAAAGGTATTTTTCGGACAGCTTCTTTACCTTTGCAAAATCTGCTTCATCATCTTTCGATGGCATCGCGCGTGAGTGTGATAGAGCTTTTCTGATAGAATTGTTATCGGTGCTGGACAGTTTGACGTTTGTATGTAAGTAATCTGCAACAACGAGTTAGTTGTCGTTGGTATAGGTAACAGGTCTAAGCCCTAATCTGAACTCATTTGTAAACAAAACTAATGTGCTTAAATGCATGTAATGAGCCGTGACAGGGCGAGCGAAGCCGCAACTTGAAATCTCGTATGTATGTAGACGACTTCCCTAGCCACCCGAACACCCCCCTCACCCGAACAGTTGAGTATGATTGGTACACACACCGTTTGCAGCGAAGATCCTTTCTTTTTGACGTTGACTCTTCGGGTGAGGGGGGCGTTCGGGTAGCTAGGGAAGTCGTCTATGTTAGCGGGAATTAAAATACGCTGACATAATATTGTCACTCAAGTTTAATCAATCACCAGTCACGTGCACTTTGACCAGGTTTTTCTTATATAAGCCGTATTTTATACAGTTGCCCGCCGCTATAACAAACGTGCATATTGAGCACCTTTCCGCTCGGTATAGCAGACAGATTGTTCGATGGCTGGGGGAAAAAAATCAGCCAAGTTCGATACAGCAAATATTCGGTATGGGTACAACGGCGGGCGACTGTACACACTGCCGCTTTCCGTCAACACCAAATTAACCAGAGCAGATACAGTATGTAGGCGATTGAATATATATACAGTAGGCCACACCAAATGAATGAACCCTGCAGCACCTCACAACTCGTTCGCCAATAGGAGATGGCCCTCTTCCTCTCCATGCTCCTTTCTTTGTCCTCATTTAAAACTAAATAAGAAAAAGGAAACAATCTACCCACAAATCGATACGATGATCAATGACTTGAGGCTGTTAGATACATGAAATTAAGCCCATCGTGTATGATGCTGATGCATGAACCGTTTCCCCAAACGGTACAGAGAACGGCCCTTGCAGTAACAAAAGTTACCTAACCTCACCTACATACATATACATGCCGCTTCCAGAACCGAATACTCCGCATAGAAAAAAAATGGTACCCGGTACCCGAAAAGCGCTGGACTGTCAGTCAAACGTCAAGGCATGTATCGAGTGGTATTTGGAATGTTGCATCTCGCAGCACATCGCTAACAACAGTCCTTCAGAGAACCGAAAAACCCCATCACCTTTGTAGAGGAGGAGTCTCCCTTGAATCTCTAGATATAACCTTTTTTCTTTCTTTCCTGATCTTCCGTTTCGCGAAGTCGTTCAGGCACCCTTATTTGCGGCCGGAGCCGCCTTCTTTCAAGCCTCCTTGAACGTTTGGCGCGTTTCAGACCGCGAAAAGTTACCGATCTCGCTTGAGCGCGCGATCGCAGTTCCCTTGGCTCCCAAGAAAGCCCCTGCTAGTTCTGACAAGATGATTGGTAGGCCGACGTCGTTGTCCCCGCTGTCCAGTATTTTCAGTATGGGCCATGTCTGCTCACAGTTCACCGGCTCCACAATCAAGACATCCCTGTCGTCTCAAGAGTCAAGACTGCCCGTCGTTCCAATTCTGTGGACCTGGCATCAATGTGCGTCATAGGTCGGGTGCTCTTATGTGAAGACGGGTAAGCAATGTCCAGCCTCCTTTTTTGTTTTTCCCCCTCCCAGCTCCTGGGACCTGTCTGTTTAGCACTCGCACCCGTTCACTTACCCATGCACTCTCACTCATCAATATCTTCTCTAATTCCCCACCATTGACGTAAATGGCAATACAGAATTGATGGGAAAGATGGGGGAGCTTATTTCCCTTTTCCTTATGCCTTTGTGTTTTCTCTCTCAATGTTCGATTGACACATCTGCATATTTTAATCGAGAATCGAATAGTTGAACGGGTCCGGGCGCCCGGCAGCCCTTTTTGTAGGGTGTCTGCCCGTGATGAGTCGTGGTTTTTGCCTGGTACAAACAAGCGCTCTTCTTTCGGGAGGTCCCTTGAAGTAACAACTAAGCCATGCACAGCTCCGCCGACGTCATTGTGCATGTGTCCGACAAAAACAGGGCAACATCGCAGTTGTCAACGGCCCCCTTTGAGAGGTCCACCGCGTCTCCGATGACCACCGTCGTGCCCAGGATACCAGTGCCACTGTATCTTATTCTGCCCCCCCCCCCCCTTCCCTGGTCCCCTCTTCTCTCTCTTTCTCTCTCCTCTCCTCTCCTCTCCTAAGCCGTGAGCCGGAGAGAGTAGAGTAGCAGCAGCAGCAGCAGCAGCAGCAGCAGCAGCAGCAGCAGCACCCAACTGGTGGTATCAAGTCAGGTGTATGTACGAGATATGCTACTTAGCACCGGCAAGCACTGCTAAGTATGTATATGTACATACCAGACTGTTGCCAATTGCAATGGCTAATTAGCAGTAACAAAGGGGGGGGGGGGGGGCGAAGGGCTGTTATTTATGTGTCTCGGTGGGCACCGTGCAAGACACTTTATTCTGGCTGGCTGTCGCTCGAAGGTAGGCAAAACTGTGGAAATTTCAAGGAAGCTGTTACAAGTCATAGAACAGCACTCTACAGGTCTTCTACTACCTACATAACATACGTGACAGAGCATCGACACCAAGCAAAGCCTTTTCTTTCCTTTTCCTGTCCTCCCATCCCCGCCTACAACAACGTCATTACACATCCCCACCTTATAACTACAGTAGAGTAAAAGTGCCCTTACCATATCCTTGAGAGTTGGCTACCGGCTGCAACAATCGTTCCCCTTGAGTCCTCACAACCTTCCATCGCAGCTGCAGCTACTGTTTTGCAGCTACTGTTTTGCAGCTACTGTTTTGCAGCTACTGTTTTGCACCTGCTTACTGCAACTATCAATTCAAATCTTCCTATATCGGCCCATTACTTTCCATTAAGGGTTACGGTGTAATTTGCACTTTTTTCCTTTTTCCTTTGCCAATACGTTCTATGCCTGCTCACTCCACTAGCAGCTCCAGTACCACACTTCATTGAACCCTCCCCCCGATCCCCTCACCTCACCTCCCCCTTCCTCCTCTTTTTGAATTTCGCATACTCACGCCTTTTGCGTGTGGTATTCTTGTCAGTCTCCCTCCCGTAAACCCTTAATTACAGCAGGCTGATCGACAGGATGTTGTTCCATTTCAGTTCTTCAAACTAAACGGCATCATTCCTTCCGAGACTGCGATTTTCAGAAAAAACTCAAAAGACTTGATTCTCTTGGGCCTTGGCATAACCTTCGTTGCGGGTGATCACCCCCAGAAATTTCGATCCACGGAACCTCGTGAACAATGTGCTGAACTGTGCGATGAGAACGGGTCTGGTTCTGATATCGTGTCACGCAAACACCTTGCTCCGGCAGTCTCTTACCCCAAAACTTCCATATTCGTAAACCGGCCATCCATTTTGATATATTTTATATCCCAATTTACGGGGACTTAGAGAATTGTATCCATCTGTTTATTTATTGGGAATTTCTTTGCTGTTTTTTCCCCTTTCATCCTATCCGGTTAAGCATCGCCGAGTTTCGTAACCACTGGTTGCTCCCGGTGACATACTTATTCTGGCATCATTTCTCTGGTGCAAATTGTTGCTTAAAGGTTGACTGCCGTGTATCTATTAACCGGGTGGGCGTCACAAAAGCTGGGCTGAGTGGTTCTGGTAGATCTGACTATACTCTTCCGTCTAAGCCGAATCAACGCCTTGGGTTTCTACGAAATTTTCGTCAGATCAGAACGCCTTCGATCTTGCATTTCTACGTATCTGATAGATTTACGCTTTAGCCACCTTGGGGCTAAACCCGCCTCCCTTTCCATTACTCTTATTGGAGAGGGAGAGCTGCGAATACGCTTCAATTCGACAAAACATTAGTTTGAGACTTTTTGTTATGATCTGGACTTGCTCAAACACATCGACTGCGTTCCTGCAACACCGACAGCTCGAACGTTGGCGACCAAAATTCATCTTTATCGGCCTACGTTCCTGAAACGAAGTTAACAAGTTGTTCGTGGAACAACGGAAAGTGACAGCAAAAAGCGTTGGTGGGTTAGGCATTTGCGACGCCATCTGGGAAACCTCTTGTTCGAGGGCGGCTTTCACCCCGGTGATAGTGTTTCCGTGTATATGACGGATCTGGGAGAGTTGTTGGACCGACTGGGACTCTCGCAGTACCTAGAGCGGCTTGTTGATGAGGGGTTCGAAAAATGGGAGGCCGTTATGGACATTACGGAGCAGGATCTGTAAGACATATTCTTCGAGGTTGATACACCAGGTTACTGATAATTAAGGTCCAGCGGCTTCCTCAATTTTAAGTTAGGCCATCGAAGGGTAAGATACAACTTTCCAATAATTCATGTTCTTGTATCTTTTTAGTTCGAACGCCGTGGCCACGGTTGAATTTATTGTCGTTGATTTTGCCAATATCTGTTGCTTTCTCACTAAACAGGGGTACTTACTGATATCAATCGTTGTTAGATACTGCAACGAGAGATTGCAAGTGCGAGGGGTATTCCACCACACCAAGCGTTAACGTCAATACCGCCAATTTACCCTGCAGAAGATGTTGAGGACGAGAGATTATCCCCTAAGGAGCATCCCTCTTCCAAATCTGATCCCGGAAAGGGAGGAATACCTCCTACAGGAAAGAGAAAATATCGTCGGCATCCAAAGGTAAGAGATAGTGAAATAATTTCTCGAATGCATATAGCTGCTGACATCGCCCTGTCTCCCGAAGCCTGATGAACGGGCACCAGAAAAACCTCCATCCGCATATGTTATGTTCGCCAATCGTATGTACTTCTCTCTACTCTGTGGTTCAAGTTACTAAACTCATTTTCAAGGTGTACGAGATGAACTCAAAGGACAGAATCTCTCTTTTACTGATATTGCAAAGCTTGTCGGCGAGAAGTGGAAGGTTCTAGATCCAGACCACAAAGAAACGTATGAGCTTGAAGCTTCTATAGCCAAAGAGAAGTATAATTCAGAGATGCAGGAGTACAAGAAGACTGAGAGTTACCGGGAGTACATTCAATATCTTTCAGACTTCAGGTCAAAGATGGGAAAGGAAGGTAGGGAAGGGAGTGGTGAGCCTCGAAAATCTCCGACTAAGGTTCTTTCCTACTTACCTTTGTAGTAGAACAAGCCGAAGCAAACCGGAAACGGCCTAAGATCGAAGGCCAGACCAGTTCTGCAGGCGGAGTATTTGCAAGCACTGTTAGTAGCAGCGGAAGTTTAAATAGTGGAATCAGCGCTACAGCGCCTTTTCTTAGTGGTATCGGTAGAACCGGGGGTGCTGGCTCTAGAACAGCAACATCCTCAGAACAAAGTGCTTACGCCTCTCCCTCTGGCCATGACTCTTCAAACGCCTTCCACCGTATGAACGCTCAATCTGTTTCTCCATCCGCAGCCAAACCGGTTGCTATTTCTCCACCGCGCCGGTCGAGGTCACCATCAGATGTTGCCCGTTACAGAGATGCTGTTCTAAGAACGACCCAACAGCAGCAACAGGAAGCTCTTGTTACTCCAACCGCCGACGCAGAACCATCATTCTTCCCCCGTATTCACCCAACCATACAAAGCCCTCATATACAGCAACAATCTTCGTTCTTGCGACACCAACCACCCCCGATAGGGGCCCAGCCCTTGTCAAGGCCAGGACCGCCAGTACCAAATCCAGCTATGCGTAGGTCAAGTGTACGATCTGACGATGTGCTCCCACCAACTCCAGCCTCAATCAGCAGCAGCGGTAGTTCAACGGCTCCCTCACTAACACCTTCAATGTCCAATTTTGACGATGGGGGTCGCCCCCATCGTTCACTCCCGTCTCTTCCTCCGCCGACCCCTGGACCAACAACCGGGCCCGGTTACTTTGACCAACGACCCCATCATCCCCAACCTCCTCCTCCACCATCACCTCGACAATTTTCCCATCACCAGTCGTTTCCGCCACCAACTCCTATGAGCCATCCCTCACATTCAAGCTATCATGGATATCAACCAATCTCTCAATTGCCAACTATAAACCAAGCTACACATGACGCGTCCAATATGTCAACCTCCACCTCAAGGGAGACGCACTCATCCTCACTAAACCAAAAGTCATCGTCTGGAAGGTGATCATTAATGATTTTCTGGTTTTAACGGTTTATCCCTATACCCTACTGGTACCATTTCTTTTGATTTATAAGGTCCAATATAAAGTTACTTGACGAATTATTTTAGAAGCAATATTGAAGTCAGCAACAGTATATGCTGATTCTTCAAAATGCAACCATGAGTTTTGTATATTGCTCTCTCTGTCGTTTGTTTTCCCTTCTCCATATATTCTGCGTATTTTCTTTCATGTTGGTTACGGGCATCTATATTTGTGAATTTTCCCCTTTTGACGAATTATTCTTGTAAACACCTTTTTATTAGGGACCTATCCCACACGTATCCTTGATCTCTCATGTACTGAGGTTTCGTTCTATCTTTGTATCATTTACGAACTGTTTATTTATTTTCCCTTTCGGGTGCTCGAGGCATACACCTTGCTAAGAAATCTGGTTATGGGCTGAGGCTATTCAACGTGGAAGATGAGGGCAGATGGGATTGGATAGAGAAGCAGTACGTGGTGCCAACCGACTCTCCTACTTCACCTGATGACTGACCCGAAGGTGGTGAGGAGTGAATACAATTACCTGCACAGCTTAATACGAAGAACTTATAAATCTTTGCAGGCTATTGGACCTTTTTTGATGCTTTTGGTTGGTTGCTTCGAAGTGAGTCTATCTTTCTTTGTGGTGGGTCAAATAAGCACATATACTCGCGGCAGGCATGAAGAACCTGAACATAAAAACGCACTAGTAGGGGTCAAAGTGGTGGCTACCAGAAAACCGATGCTCAGGTTCTTCATGCCTGCCGCGAGTATGCCGTGCGACATTTCCAAGGTCCTAGTGAGAACAGAAAGGGTCTATCGTCTTTAGTGTGAACAGCATCGATATGTTGGTCTTTGCTTTTCATTAATTCTAAATGTTACATAACACAGCGTTAAGTCTGAAAGATTACTTATCTGGTTGCAGCAGCGTAGCGTACTTACCAAATTTCTGCCCGCATGGCAAAAGCCGCAAGACGTTAACTTAGGGTTTAGCCGGCACTCAACAGGCGCCACCCGCGTCATGTTTCCTAACTGTGGTGGTGGCACAGAGAACCTTTCAGTCAGTTAAGTTTCTGTCCAATAAAAATTGGGTATAAAATTATTGGCTCTTTTCTGCTGCCACTTAACTACATGTACCCGCAATGGTTATTTGAATATTTAAAGAAATAACAATCACAAGTGGAATAGAATCCAATTTTATTTTTGCGAGCTATTTGGTTTGTTTTTGAACCCCGGGACACATTTGTTAAGGGCCTAGCTAGATTTCATAATGGAAGTCTTAGATAGGGTGGGCTCAGCCAAGTCAATTAAAGGGACAAGCGCCACACACCGCACGTGAGACACCTGGCAAATAAGTTTGGCCCAGGGCTCTTTTACCACCGGGTTGGTGCAAAGGACGTTGGTTTAGAGTTTAGCCGAGGCTCTTGGCATGTATGATGCATCATCACAATACATTATTATTATTATTGACTGTGTCTCCGCTCTAACAGCCTTCAGTACTGTATCAGCAAAACGTTTCCGAGATGGATATCTTACTCCTCTCCCGAGAACTTGGAGATGGGCGAGCAGCTACTAACCTTAGGCTTGGATATACTACAAAACTCATGTATTCCATCCAAAGCACTTCCAATATTACATTCCGTGAAAAACATCCAACGGGAGTTAACGCATTGGATATCGAAAGACAGAACTCCAAATTGTATGTTTTAAGGGATGTACATGGGTCAGAGTAGGGCGGCTGTTGATAAAAATAGTGTAGTTTGCTTTCAGCTGGTTCGGACGCTTCCATCTCTTTGTGGGACCTTGACTCCACCCTTGACAGAGAGCTTGGGTATGAACCCACTGAATTTGTACCCAGGTAAGCCACTACAGATATCAAAACTTTCCTCACTCTAGATCAATCAATGTTTCCGTCATTCTTTTATAAATACTAAATTTCGCTGTTTGTTTCCTAGCCCGAAGTCGCATAAATATGCCATATCCTCGATATCTTTCTACCCCGCAGATCACGGTCTGTTCATCACCTCATCATTTGATAAGACTGTGAGAGCATGGGATACAAATGCTATGGAATATGTCACCGAGTTCAATCTGGAAGAAACCGTCTATTCAGCAGTCATGGCCCCTAAATCCTTTCATACAATTGTTGCAGTATCCTCTCAGTTCCCTGCTGTAAGGCTCCTCGACCTAAATACTGGCGGAAACGTACATTCATTAGTGGGGCATATCGGTGCTGGAACTCTCGGAATAAATTGGTCGCCGAGGGATGAATATATCCTGGCTTCCGGCGGGGTGGATGGAACAGTTAGACTATGGGACATCAGGCGGGCTGCAAGCTGTCTGGCGTGTCTTGATAGGACCAATTCGAATTCCCATAAATTCGACGGCAAGAACCTGGCGCATGACGGCCCTGTGAATGGTGTTAGTTGGAGTGAGGACGGGGCGCAGCTGGTAACATTGGGGCATGACGACACGATGCGAGTTTGGAGTATGTCAACTGGGGAAAACATGATGGTAGGAGTTCCTTATTCCAAGTCATCACAATCAAGCAATTAATGATATTTTACTACAGACCAAATTTGAAGCCCCAATACGTAACCGCCGTAACCAGACAGTAAATCCTATTCTCACCCCATTACAAATTTCCGATCCTCAGCTTGTCTTCACACCCTCCAATTCATCAATACTAGGGTTCAATTTGAATAAAGGCACATTAGTTAAGTGCTTAAAGGTACCGCGAGCTAGTATTATAAACGCTCTTGTGCAGAGGCCTGGTCATCCGGATATATATTCTGCCACCACAGAGGGCAAAATCGTTGCATGGGTACCTGGAGCTCCATCAAACCAAGAAAACGCAGCTGTTGCAAACGAAAAGCAGAACCCCCTTGATTCAATCTATCACTCCCTGACAAGAACGCCAATGACTTTTACCTAAAATCTGTACTTCAAACAACAAACTGCCAATACACCTACCTAGATAGAAATCGCATTAAAGCACCCTATATTAATTTCCTTGAGTTTGAGAATCATGCCATCATGGCCAAAGACACATGCAAGAATCCATCTGGATACACAGCCTCCCTCATTAGATCTATTAGTGGTGTGCCCATCGCTATTACCACACCATGAATCACAGGCTTCGCTAATACACATACTCGCTGACTTGGGAAAAGCTCTGGAACGAACAGGTGCAGGGCTGTGCCGACGGTATGATGGTCGCCTATAACACCGTCAACCAAAGACCGTGGAAGAATATGGGGGGGGGGGGGGGGAGCTTATGGGAAACATAACCCTAGAACATAAATTTTATTTTGAGAGATACATACGTGATGCTTGAAGAGGGGGAACTGGGCGTTGGATTACCCGAGATCCAGTACCAGGGATATAAACTCTCAATGGTATATTGCGGGTGGGTGTAGATATGGGAGAGATGAGCTTATCGTAGACGCTCCAATATTTATCAAAGTCGTCTTGCAATGTGTTAGAAAAATAGTAGAAAAATAGTGAAGGGGGCGTACATGACTGCAAAGAGTCCCAAAGACCTGTAGACTCGGCCTTTGTTAGGTTCATGACCGCTTTTGCGCTTCCGTGGCGGACATAGTCTGCCTAATTATCGTAAGATTACTTCAACCAAGCACGGTGTGGCAGATCTGACCTCTTTTACCAAGTTCATCCAAGCATCATGACAGGCTGCAGGATTATCTAAGCGCATAAGGTGTTTATGGGGGTAGTCTCGGAAATGAAGAATCAAGGTCCATGGTAACTGATGCTCTTCATCTTCAACGTCCCTGCTTGAGGGATCGCGCGCAGTAAATAGATCATAAAGAAGACCAACAGGCCAATGCCTACGTTTCATAAAATCAAGTTAGAGACATGGCTAGCTCAAACATACTGGAATGATATGGGCTCGGATAACAAGAGTGGGAAAAACCATTTGAGAGGAACGCTCTCGAACTCAAACCAAGCAGTCTCTTCTTTCGAGACTTCTTGATCAATCAAAAAATGTTTGAAGAACTTGTAGATTTGCGGAATAAAGAGTGGTAGATAAGATATCCGCGGAATAGTGAGCTTAATAGGGTCCATAATGTCAGCATAAAAAACCAGGTCAAGCGATTGGCGAGAGTGGGGAGAGGAATACGTGCGTAGTACGGATCTGAATCATCAAAGACACGACATTCTCCAGGGTCAAGTAGTATTTTACAAGGGATAGAACCAGACCAGATAGCTTTACGGATTGATTTTGAGTCCGAGGATTCCATATTGCTAGGATGTGGGTGATGGAGCTGCAATGTTTCGAGTAGGCCCAGTTTCGATTTGTGCGCTGGTAAGGGATGCCTCAGGTCGTAGAGGGAGATAGTAAATACTTTGTTTATCGATATTCCAAACCAGGTGAGAGATATAACCTGCAGCGATACTAGCAGTGATCCTGTAAGCTGGATGGAGCTGTGTGATATTGTAGGCACATGTAAACGTGCCCCATGCGCGACTGTTGCGGCTCCGTAGATCATGCATCCTGATAATTCAACCAACCCCACCACCGACCACCGTTCCTCGCAGATTTTTATGTGCAGGTCACGTTTCTAGCAACGTCTCAACCTCAGCATCAACTAAGAAAGAATTTCCTGCCCAAGATAACTTGGAATTCACTCCTACGTATCTTCATCATGTTTGCCCCTTCATTATTCAGGCGGTCGACTTTGCGCACCTTTCAACCTATCGCTGTAAGTTTTCTGGGGGGATTTCCTTTACTTATTGCCCCATTCACTAATTCCTTTGATCTAATAATGTCTATGATTTGCAGAGGAGCCCGTACGTTAATATCTTAGGGCGATTATACCACCAGCGCCCTTCTTTACATCTTGAAACACAATTCACGAAAGAGGGTATTCCGGGCCTTTTCTCGCCTAAGGCTTTCAACACTGCATGGACGGAATACCAACAAGGTCTGGTAGAAAAACTTAATTCTCTCACAGCAGGTATGGAGAAGATTGCTCCCCCTGCTGTTATTCCACCGAATTATCTATCATCATGGCTATGAAGAATATACGCTAATCCGAGAAATGTGGTGTTCCAGGCGATGAACTTGAAGACAAGTCGGCCTTTGAGATATCCATTCTCACCTCCCGACAGGCAGACCGTGCCGCAACCTTCAATTACGCCTCCCAGGCTCACAACAATCACTTTTTCTTTGATGCTTTGGTAAATAACTCCCTCTCAAATCTCCGCCGAAGGTACCATTCATGTTGACCGTTCGGATTTTCTAGTCCCCTACGCAAACGCAAATTTCCGACCGGATTCTTGGATTAATCCCAGACACCTTCTCCTCCCCCGAAGCGATGAGGACAGAGATTCTCGCTACGGCTGAGGCCGTTTTCGGTTCTGGCTGGGTTTGGCTGGTTCTTGACATGGGAAAACGCCTCCGTATCCTGTGCACATACAATGCGGGATCGCCTTACGGTCAGGCTCATAGACGCCAGGAAACGGACATGAACACTACCGGCAAACTCCTACGAAGCGATGAATATAGTGTCGCTACTGCAAGAGCTAACAAGTCTTACGGGACACAAGAATTTATCCCTCTCTTGAATATCAACTGCTGGGAGCATGCCTGGATCGTAGATTATGGTGTAAGGGGTAAACAAAAGTATCTGGAGAACCTATGGGATAAAATAGATTGGGAGAAAGTTGACTCCCGGCTGGGCCCATTGAGACCCACGGTGATGATGTATTAAATCCAGAAGCGAAAAGAGATTGGGTTCGTTGCGTGATTTGTAGAAAGGAAGGGATAAGGATATGTAAAGGTATCATTGTACATTCAGATATAGAGATTGTGGTCTCCCATTCAGACTTTGCGTTACACCTTAGTTCGATTGATTGTGAAGTGATTCGGTACTCCCGAATTCACTTTCGTCGTTCTCATGTGCCTGAGCCTAATCAGATTATAATTCCCCATGGGATGAATTGTGGACCAAATTCATTTCCTATCTAATGACTCAAAGATCTCCTCCCTTTTAGCTGTCTTCTTTTTAATACCGCACGCCCGCCCCTCGTCCTCTTCCTTGCCAAAAAGCCTACTCTCCGCTTTCGAACGCGATGACTGGGATCAAATGTGTTCCTTGGACCGTTTCTGACCTGCAGCGCCCGAAGTGCAGGGTGGGAACTTATGCGCGGAGCGATGGTGGCAGTTGCGGCCGTGATGGACGTGGTGTTTGTTGGTACTGCCAGGTAAGAAGAGCTGATAGAGGGGAACACCGACGGCCGAAGAGGAGTGAGAGATGTAAATGTCCTAGAAAATAGGTATTAGGTGTTAGAATACAGTGCTTGAGTGGGTATCTCTTGGGATAAGTATCGTACCTGGCGGGGAGAGTCTCAAATAGGGTCTTGAGAGGTATACTAGTCACGGGACGGATTGCCCGTGTGATACCGCGAGTGCATAACATCTTGATTTTCCTGCGTTGAATCGGAGGCTGTGGTTTGGTTGACGTTGATCTCGCATGGGTTGGGCCGAGTTAGATAGAAATCATGAACCCTAACCCTAAGCGTTTTTGATCGTATCCTCATGAAATCTCACTCATACCCGTACGAGGGTGAACCAGGTTGTTGATTGATTACTTCAGTACTCGTATGTAAAACCTTAATGTCGTTTACAAGTACCGGAATAGTAAGGTAAAAAGATATCTTATTGATTTATTGACTACAGTAAAACAATACACTCCATATGCACCTTCATTATCCCTTCGTGTGTTTTCACGGCCACGTGCTAATGGGCAGCTTTTACTCGGTAGTAAACCTAACCCTCATTCCGTGAACCTTTTGCTGTAAAGTCGCCTTCTGTGACCTCTCATATACCTTTTTCAGGTGTCTCCACAGTCTGTAGGTAGCTAGATTTTTTGCTCTGACAAACGAAGGGATGGTATGCAATAATGGTTTCTTTAACGTCACGAAAATACGAGTACATGTATGGCGCAGTGATGCCACTAGCTAACGCAGTGCTATCCCTTTGTTCGTCATAGCAAAAAGGGAGACATATTAGGCCCACGACGGCGTGGTGATATTCAGAAAATCTAGCTATTTACAGACCGCGGAGACACCAGAATAGGACAGAAGGGGTTATAGGAGGTGACTTCACAGCAAAAGAGGTTCACGGGGTGAGGGTTAAGCGTACTACTGAATAAAAGTTGCCTACTAACTAGCTCCCGGTCGTGGGGCGCACGAAGGGATATAAAAAAAACATTGAATGCAGAGCTGCACGAGTAGAATGAACAAAAAGAAAGTATGTTTATGTTAACAAAAGATTACCATCCCAAACGCCTGCCAGTGCACATAGATAAAAAAACCAAAATACCAACTATTGCTCTTATCCTATTCCTCCCAACTGGTAGAAGCTAGCTCTAGAGGGAAAGTTACGAACGCCAAAGCCCAAATTAAAATGCAGGTTTCGTTTTCGTCGTATCCGTGAATAGATCTTCTCCGATATACATTAAGCCAATTGGCCAGTAGCTCTTTGTTGCTGAATCATTTCACGGCGCGCTTCCAGTTCGTCCCTAGTTCTGGCCTTGGGTCTAAGGTCGAAGAAGAATGAGATAACGTAAAATGTAAAGATAAACGCAACCAACCACTCAAATATGGCTGCAACATCGTGCTTCTTCTTATACATCGTAGCACCGAACACAATAGACCTAATCGTAGATTCATTTTAGAATAAAGCAGGCTTAAAAAGAGAACTATGCGGAGTATATAAACCTACAGACAAACTTCAAGAACAACAATAGCCTGTTTTATCCTGTAGCTAATCTTGAGGAACGAGCGTTCAATGAAAACATTGCCCAAGCGTCGATATTCGAGGGTTGTGAAGAGGGCCGACAACACAACTCCTAGCATGAATAATAACAAGAAGAGTCTGTGAAGTGAAGGGTGGCGGGCGGTGTCGAAAACAGATAATAAGATAAGTGATACAGCTCCCATCGCGCCTGCCAATATTGAAGCCCAATCAAGACCCTTTTCAAGACGTCGCACCAATGCTTGGTTACGGCCTATACAAAAGTGAGTACTTCGCCATCCAATAATCTTTAAGGGGTAGCCTGAAACTTACGCATGGCACACAATGAAAGGAAAAAGAATAAACTTGTGATACAACATCCCACAACAAATAGAGGCTTGAGATATGAGGCCCCTATATAGAGAAATTATTACTAAGACCCGCTTCAACTCTTTTGAAGTTGTAGTCAACATACCTATATCTGAGATGTAAGCAATTGTTTGGTTGTCAATCATTGATGTGTATATTGGTTGACCTTTAGCCAACCAAACTATTATCAAAACCCATAACATCCCTAATCAATCGGACGAAGTCAGCATTATGATCAACGATTTTTTTATCACCTTGAGGACACCTACCAAACCAAGTTGCGGCAGATATCAAAGGGAATATCCAATATGGGAAATGTTTTTTGACAGATTCCAGCCGACTCTCTTTACGAGTGATAACTTGAAGACTGTCCTCATCCACATTGTGTTGCAGTTGACCGTCTGACATGGAGAAACTCAGATAACTCAGGCGACTCAGAAAATATCGAAAGTTTGAGTAGAAAATATTTGTAGAGCGAGATGCGAAAAAACAATAGATTAGGGACTTATGAGCATAGGCCGTATATTTAATAAATCTGATGTCCGGCCCGGATGTTTTTATCCCCGAGTGATGACGTATGGCCGACTCATTGCCACATCAAGGAACAGGTGAGCCTCATAGAGGCTCTGCGGCCGCGGTCACGCCAATCAACAGATGTTTCAGTTTCCCAGTTTCCAGCCTTGTGTACTCGTAATTTTCTAACGTTTCCGAACTGGACTGGGTCTGCATATGGGTATAAATCGTGCTTGGCAACTAGATTTTGGTGGTATGCAGACCCAGTCCAGTTCGGAAACGTTAGAAAATTACGAGTAGCATAGCCTGGCATTGTACCCCTGGAATGTGATGCACTTTCCGAATCAGCCATGTAGAAAAGATCCACGTAAGTAGGATCGCCAAGGTTACTGGGAAATTCAGAGGTTAAATCCGAGATCTGAGGATTTAAGCATGTCTGGAATAGTCAGTACCTGCATTTGTACGTATACACGCTAGGTCCCTACATGCCAAATAAAATTTAACCCGTCTTTGTGTATAGGCAGCCATGTCAATTCCAATTTGCTACGTAGTCGAGGTGTGAAGTGTGTCGGCGTATGGTTGACAGGAATTGAGGTGCATGTTCGGAAACGCTATGAAGCTACGATTAGATACTTATACAAGGCTCTGGGATAAAGTGAGTGAACGGATCCTCACCTGTCAGCACGCCGTTTAGTTCGCTCACCTAATTCCAGGGCCTTGTACTTGTAAGGAACGTCCTACTCTTGAATACTGCATGTAGGATCTCTTGGCCTATATACAAACCCGGCCCTATCCGGAAAGGTTGTATTTGTACAATATAGGTACATACATGTACTCTATTCTGCACCATAGCAACCAGACCATGGCCAAACGCCACCATGAAACCCATTGAGGAAAAGAAGAGCTGCCGTTGAGGAGTGGGGATAATATCCCCCAAGAAACATTTGATGTGTCTTGAGTTCATAGTATATCAAAGTAAATCAGAGTTAATGGGCAAATTGGGGCCACACAAAACATTAGGTTTTTATATTTCATTTCTCTACTATCTAATTATTTCATAATTTCAATTTCATGTCTATTCAATCTGTGGTTGCTGAGATATTCGGTGGGTCGTGGTCTTGTTGCTATGGAGTGGAATCCGGGAACGCAACTGATATTGAATACCATACAACAATACGCCAAGATCCTGATTTTAGGTGTATGCAATCCAGGAAACTACGAGTACCGCCAAAACTCTAAACGATTGGCTGAAAGGTATCGATCAACCTTAGAAGTATCCGTCTGTAGGTACATAGCAAGTTTGATCTTGTATGCATAGCCAATTTTTCGAGTTTTGGCTTTTGCTCCAATCCATGGCTATGGGATCACCCACGACATAAAGATAGTGACCGCTGTCCGGGTAAGCTTGGACCCTGCTAGGCTTAAACTACACGTCGTGTTCTTCATGCTAACTGCTGGCTCTTGGCAGGGTCTAACGTTGACTACTACTTAATGCATAGCTCCGCACACATCACATCGCGCTCATGAAAGTTCAATACACTCTTCGCCATGTCGATAGATATTCTTATTAAGGATCACCATCCGCAGCGCTCAATCTCCTTAGTGACCCAATCCCATGCCTTAATCTTTCGCCATTCCCCTAGTCTCGAAAAGCACACTGGTAATCACAACCTACATAATTCCTACGCTTCAACAGGCGATAAGAATAGCGGCCCATCTTCTGTAAATGCTCCAAGATGCATGGTGGAGCTCGTCGAACTTGAGAATGACGATCTCAGTGACTATAGACGTTTGACAAATCAGCCCTGTCTTGGTACACTCGGATTGATAACCTTAGGCGGGGATATTTTTATATGTGTGGTGACAGGCGCCAAAGAAGTTGCTTCAGTCCGTCCAGGGGAGAATGTATTGAGAATTCAAGCTGTTCAATTCCGTATGCTCCGAATTTCTATGCTAGGTGATAAGATCTAAAGCTGATATATTGCTAAGATTGTCTGAATCGTACCGATTATGACGATTTTCTTGAGAATGAAGTAAACCCATATTCGGTCGATTCTGATGGTTGGGATCAGGGCCGAAGTCAGCAGCCCGTTGGTTTGGAACATCCATGTTTGGCTCTGAAGAAACTTCTCAGCGATGGGACTTTCTATTATTCTCGAGATTTTGATTTGACAAATCGATTACAAGACCGGTAAGGGATTACCAAGATATTGACAATATCCCCCCCCAAAAAATGAATGAAAAAAAAGAGCACAGAATATCTTCTCTCGTTGGGGCCAAGCTACAACTTGATTGGGTATCCAAAAGTTAACTGAATTCCGCGTGGATTTATGACTTGGAAACTCTCAAGCAATCCGATCTTCATCCTTTTCTGTGACCGAATATTCGAGAGGCAGAGCTGATTCGGATCACATTGACTACTCGTAGATCGCTTGGCACTAATAATTTCGATATTGATAATTTCGACGATGCTTTTTTATGGAATTCTCATATGGTTCAGCCGCTGCTCAAATTTCGATGTCGCCTCTCGGAATCAGAGCGTACTGCACTTGATAATTCAAACATTCTTACCAGTACAATCCGTGGATTTGTCGAATCACTCCCCATAACTCGTCTAATCACTCAAATGGAAGGGAGGAGGTCATCAGGGTTACCGGCTACGTTAACACTGATAAGTAGGCTTAGTTGTCGGAGGGCCGGAACCCGATTCAACTCGAGAGGTATTGACGATGATGGACATGTGGCAAATTTTGTGGAAACAGAAACCGTAGTATGGGACCCCGGTTCAAATGGTCGCAGCCTTGGTTTCAGTTATTGTCAGATTCGAGGGAGTATTCCGAGTAAGATTTCTTCTTCTTCATTTTATTTTGCCAGGGATCATGGGTGTTGACCACATTTAAACGACTGTAGTATTTTGGGAACAGCAAGCAGGTCTTTTACCAGGCCAGCAGAAGGTACAGATAACACGATCTCCAGAGGCTACCCAGCCAGCATTCGACAAGCACATGGAGACAATTACATTGAAATATGGAGCAACACATATAGTAAACCTTCTTTCGGAAACGAAACCCGGCGAAGTGGAATTGTCAGATAGATACATGAAACACATTTCAAAATCTCCCTTGCTCGATAACGGGCAGGGGAGAACGGGCCGTAGCGAATCTTGTTTATTGATCTCGACTGAGTTTGACTTCCACGCGGAGACAAAAGGTCCTGGTGGCTTTGAAGCAGCGAATAGGATTAGGCAATTTATACAATCATCTGCAGACTCATTTTCTTTCTTCCTAATGGAAAACGTTGACGTTAAAGCTCGTGGCCAATCTCATGGGGACAAAGAAGTTTATGAGGCCGAAAAGAAACGTGGGGCAGATAGTGTAGTCTTACAGCAGGAAGGTGTTTTTAGGACAAACTGTCTTGATTGTCTTGATCGAACCAACCTTGTACAGGGGATCTTTAGTCGGATGGCTATCGAAGCCTTGTTAGAACATCTCAATCACAATGTCGGCCAAGAATTTTGGATGCGCCACTCAAGTCTGTGGGCGGATAACGGTGATGTGAGTTTCCTTAAAGCAATGTGCATGGTTAGGGTGACTGAATCTTTAAAGGCATTATCAAAAATATATGCTGGCACTGGGGCGTTGAAGTCAAGCTTTACAAGGACAGGAAAGATGAGCATAGCCGGTGCCTTCGCTGATGCTCGGAAGAGTGCGACAAGAATTTATATCAACAATTTCGCGGACAAAGACAGACAAAACACGATCGATATTTTATTGGTATATTTAGGGGCCACCTTAAAATCGAGTGATGGGTATCAGGGTACTGATCGAAAATCTGTTTATGTTATAGGGACGACTGGTTGGTCAAGAAGCAGCATACTTATATGATCCTATCAACGATTATGTAATGTCCGAGTTAAATAAAAGGTTGTATAATTTTTCAAAGGTAGCAATGAGGTGTGAAATTGACGAGATATATTAAAAATAGATCGCTTGAATACTCATACGATAAGTCAATCAATATTTATGTTGGTACCTTCAATCTCAATGGTCGAATCAACGGTTCTGAGGACGATCTATCCGGATGGCTGTGCCCGCCATTCGAAGGTGCTGAACTACAACCCGAATTGGTAGTTGTAGGTTTTCAAGAGATTGTCGAACTCAGTCCACAACAAATAATGGCGACTACTCCGGAAAAGAGGCAGATATGGGAACAGGCCGTGAAAAAAACATTGAATAAACGATCCAAAGAATTTGGCAGAGAGGAATATATTCTTTTGCGTGGTGGACAGTTGGTAGGGGCTGCTCTATTAATATTTGTCAGGTCAAGTGCTATTGGAGACATCAAAAATGTAGAAGGAAGTCTTAAAAAGGTATGTACTTGATGCGTGAAATGTGTTATCTAAAATTGTATTTACGAATTTTAACATTACCGATGTGTTTAGACGGGTATGTCAGGTATAGCCGGTAATAAGGGTGCTGTTGCTATCCGGATGGATTATGCAAACACGGGAATCTGTTTCGTCACGGCTCATCTTGCTGCAGGGTTCTCGAATTACGATGAACGGAATAGAGACTATAAAACCATCTCGCACGGTTTAAGGTTCTCACGTGGACGCGCGATTGAAGACCACAATGCTGTGATTTGGCTGGGGGATTTTAATTACAGAATCGGACTTACACGTGAGAGGGTCCTTCAAGCGGTGGAAAATAATGACCTGCAGACCTTACGCAAGAATGATCAGGTAAGTTTGTGGGACACGATGTTAACTGGACTCTGTATTGTATTGACAACACGTGTAGTTGAATATACAAATGGAAGCGGGTCTAACATTTCAACACTACTCTGAAGCGAAATTGTCATTCCCACCAACTTATAAATATGACATTGGAACTGATAATTATGATACTTCGTAAGTTTGTGTTTGCTTTCGATTGCTCACCGCCCCAGGCTAATCAAAGTGCATCAAAAGTGAGAAGGCACGAATTCCAGCATGGTGTGATCGAGTTCTTAAGAAAGGTAATGCCCTTCGACAACTTTCTTACAACTGCGCACCATTACGCTTTTCAGATCATCGGCCCGTGTATGCAACCTTTCAATGCACAGTATCAGTGGTGAATGAGACCGTAAGGGATAAGATGAGTAAGGAAATATACTTGAAGAGAAAGAGTGAAGTTGGAAAGTCCGGTAGCGATTCCGGGAACCTTATAGACGATCAAGATGATCTTCTGGATTTTGAGCCACTGGAGCCCGGACGTAAGATATCTAAAACCTTGTTATTCTGGGTGATCGGATCCCTGATATTCTTGTATGCGTAGTACCCCCATCAAGCTCAGAGCAACGAAAGTGGTGGTTGGACAATGGAATGTCTGCCAAATCAACTGTGAAACCCCCGGGGCATGGATTTATACCTAACCCGGAGAGTCCAGCAAATCCGTTCACCGAAACATCCGTACCTAATTGGATCGAGAGGGCACAGGAGGAGGATGAACATGATCCAAATAAGCCAGTATCAAATTCGAGCGGCGTGATTTCCATTGCATCATCAAAGATCGGGCCTCGAAAGCTCCCGCCGCCGTTCAACCCGACAGATCTTCCATTGCTCCCGCAGCGACTACCTGCCCCTCTAGAGCCCGTCAAGCGAAAGTCAGTTGTACCTCCCCCAGTAGCACCACGAAAGTGTGCACCAGAAATACCAATGTCGTCCCACCCCTCGACTACAAAGCCCCCAAAACAAGCACCTCCGGCGATCCCCAGAAAGCCAGCAGCACTGTCCTCGCGGGCCTTCCAAGAATCGCTATCATTACTCGACCAGGATGCATCTCTGCCGTGTAGTAGTTTGACTGGTGGCTCCACTTCCACAAGAGATGTCACGCCATCAATGATGTTTCTGCCGCCCCCTAGGCGGGTGGGCACGACGCCAATGCCACCCCCCGTGAGCAACACTTTGGCACGATCTTATACCTTCCGGGATGACACACGCTTGCCAAACCCAAACCCAAACCCAAACCCAAACCCGGCTCTACCCCCTCGCAGGCAGGATGCAAAGGCCCGGAGAGTAATGGACGAGGATGAGGGTGAGTTACCGACCCTATCATCTTGGCAGCCGTTGCGTCCGGCTTAATTGTATAGGTCAAACTATGACAGTCGTATACAAACCTTGATATCTGTTTCAAGTACCTAAAATATAGAGGGGGGGGGGGGGCCGAGGTACTAATTATATGTAATGATGGTTCAAAATGGAAGACCTTCTGGTTTTTTTTCTCTTTTTTTTTTTCTTTGTTTAACTCATTAACCTTCTGGTGTTAATTATACGACCCCCCTTTTTTTCTTTTTTTATTCATTATTATCGTTGGTGGTTTGTCAAAAACAAAAACAAAAGGATCGTATACATGTAGAATATAACTAGGAAGAAACACACAACAAAAAAGGGCAAGCCGCTCCGATCCGTTCCATGAACCGCAAGAAAATGTAGATACAATAGAAAAAAACACGCCGAACGAAGGAAAAAGCATGCCGGTACTGTGTTGGTTGGTTGGCGGTGGTGGGTGGGTGAGATAGATGAAGAATATACATGAGCAATGAAAATATGAAAAACGGAAAACACGCAAAAAAAAAACACACAAGGAAAATCATTGATACATGTAAGAAGACGAAGCTCGTATGAAAACGAAAAGAAAGAAAAATACATTATTGCAAACTAGACCCCCGCTAAAAAAAAAAAAAAGCTATGGATTTCATAATATTCATCACCGTCAATCGCAATCGCGCACCAATGCCCATTTCCATCTAACCAAGGTTTCCTTCGGCGCATCTGTGGTGGCTACCTCTATGATGGTATATATCTCACTCGTAGATCAATCGCCGCGGCGCTCAAACCCTCCAAACACGAACGCATATGCGCAAATTTAAACAAATCCAAGTCCAAGTCCAAAAAAAATAAAACATCATCATCTTCAACTGTCGGGCCGCTCCCATCCAGCCCCGCCCGCCCTACTACCCACTTCCCCCCTTAATAATATCTTTCGTTCCCAAGATGATCCACGACCACCACCTTCTCCCTCGTCTCCCTCGCTGAGCGCTGCGACACCGCCGAATGGCGCGGATTGACATACGACACACTCCCAGACCGCCTCCCATGGAAGTTATTATACCCATACCTCTCCCCACCTCCGCCGCGCTGGCTCCCAGAGTACCCCAGCTCGCCCCTACTACTGCCCGCACCACCGTCTGTGATGCGCTGGGCCGACCCGCGTGGCCCGCCGTCAACATATCTGATGCCGCTCGCATGTGGCGATCGGCCGCCCGCGTGGCTCGCCGAGGAGTCGACGTAGTAGTCGACGTCGCGGTTGCTGCGCGTGCTGACGACGCTAGCGCGCGGGGACCCGCTGCCGTCCCAGTGTGAGTCGCTCGGGGGCGCGGCGGCGGCGGCGGCGCCTTGGATGATCATTGTGTGAGTTGTTTCAGTGCGATCAACGCTGTGGGTTGCGGGCGGTGGGGGCGGCATTTTGATGGTTCCGATGACGGTGGTGGTTTCGCGGGAGCGGTCGCGGGAGCGCGAGCGCGAGCGCGAACGGTTGCGGGAATTGCGCACGGAGGTGTGGGAGCGGCGGGAGCGATGGGAGCCGTGGGTGCTGTTGCGGCGGGCGCTGCTGTGGCGGACGACGCGGGCGGGGACGACGGTGGGCTCCTCGACTTCGGGGCGCACTTTGATCATACACATGGTGGGCGGTGGGGCTCTGGTGAGCTACGGGCTGGGGAGGGGGGGGGGGGGCAGGGTTAGCAATGGTATGGAGGTAAATGTGATGGTAGGCTGGCGGGAGGATTGACGCTTCGCGCCGGGTTGTGCTTTCAGAACATACCTAGGATCAATGCACTGATGTGTGAATTGGTGATAGCCGCCGGATGCCAGGTAATAATAACAAGTCACAATAACAATAACAACACACCCCACTCTACTGCTTCACTGCCGGCGGTGGTCCCCCGATTTAACGCTTCTTCTCAATGGGAGATGAGATGAGATGAGAGGAGAGAGGACGAGATGCCGCGAGCGGGAAAGAGTCGGTAGTCCGCAATAACGATTTATCGCAGGACAGCTAGATGCCGCCGTTTATATTAACGAGGGGAGTGGAAATAGAAATTACGAACGATCAGTGCTGTCGAGGAAGACAGAGGGGATGTAAAAGTAAAAGAGGGAAAGAAGGAAGAAAGGGCAAGAAAGAAAGGAAGAAAGAAAGAAAGAAAGAAGGGAAAGAAGGGAAGGAAGGAAGGAAGGAAGGAAGGAAGGAAGGAAAGAAGGTAGGAAGGAAGAGGAAGTAGAGAGACAGGAACAGCCGGCCAGATGAAGCAGAGGAAGAGGAAGATGATCAGCAGCAGAGACATACAGAGACACTGCACAGAGACAGACAGACACAGGGATATAAAAAGGTGGCCTTGGTTTCTTTAGTTTAGCAGCTGGTCGATCAGCCAGTGCCGCCGCCCAGCGCTGTGGTCGAGGGGCAGTCTGCATGCAGTCTCCGGAGTCTGTCCGTCAGTCCGTCAGTCCGTCACTGGTCAGTCCGTCAGTCAGTCAGTCAGTCTGTCTGTCTGTCTGTCTGTCTGTCTGCTCTGCTCTGCTCTGCTCCATTCTACGGGCTCATGTGCAGGTGCATGCACACACTCTGCCTGCTCTGCTCTCGCTCGCCCACTGCTCACTCGTCCCCACCAGGCCCGCGGTGACGTCGTCGTCGTAAGAGTAGCATCCCTGCGGACCCTCTCGCCCACTCTCGCTGCCTCTGCCTACATGTATGCATATCTCTCTCTACCACACTTCCACCCCAGGCACAAATCCTTACCTGCCTAAAGTACATACATGTAAAGTAGTTAGGTACATGTATGTAGAACATAAATACCTGTACCTGTACCTACAATCCCACAGTGCGAATCCAATCCCTACTGCATACATACATGTACATACATACGAGTAGATAGAGTAGAGTACACGTACCCGCCAGGCGAAAAATAGCGGGAATGACAGAGACAGCCAGAGCTTGAGACAGCATAGGCATGTACACCGTACATGTACATACATTACTCTATTCTACTCTAGAGTACAATACTTGACTCTATATACAGCAGCACACACACATCCGCGCGACAGACAGAACGCGCAAGCTTGAATTAGCATCCACCATCCCGGGCTGATTTTTTCTTCTTTTCTTTTCCGTTTTTTCTTTCCTTTTCCCGCCACCAACCCTCCCTTCTTTTTCCTTCCCCCTTCGCACTGCCAGATTTCCGGTGCTCTCACGATCTGGCATTGGCATTGGCGTTAACTGGGATGGTGGTGCGGTGGAAACAGCCAGACAGACGCAACGCAACGCAACGCAACGCAACGCACGAACCCGCCGGCGCTCAGCCACAAGCGAGACTGCGACACACCGGCGGGGAGGGGGGAGGGGTTCCTCACGGAGGGGGAGGAAGTTTCAAGTCGTCCCACTCACAACCCCCTGCTTTGACGTCACCATGGGATTCTGGCATGCCGTTCGTTACTGGGCTTGCAATTGTCGTGTTTGCGCCATCGGAATTGCGAGAAACAGACTTCAATTGGTTCATCTGAACAGGAAGTGGGTAAAGGTAAGGTTATATATATGCCATGCATGCAACTTTTTTTTCTTCCCACTTTTCCTTCCTTCCCGCCGGGCCAGTTGGATAGACAGGTACCGCCGGTAATTCGCAGATTCGCTTCTTTCTCCTAGGTTTCAATCGCTCAAGGCAGAATCAACCTGGCTACCTACTCTATTCTTTGTACGCTTTAATTGGCACCACCACAGCAATACCGGGGGGTCTATTCATGCTAGAGTTTCCTTTCTCTAGAGAAAGGAAGAGTCTCACCCGACAACTACTCCACACTTACTCTCAAGTAAAAAAAAAATGTCACACACACACAACTACTGCACAACTATTCTATGCACTTACTCCAGAGAAACAAAGAGTCACACACGAAAATCGCTGTTTTCACTTCGAAAAAACCCAAATCTAACGTAGTCACTCCAAATTATGAGGGCAGGATTCCACAATTCGTGATTGAACCAAAAAGAACAGAAGAAAGTCTTTCCTAGCGGGTATTGTTGCTCTGAAAGCCCCCAACAAAAAAAAACGAAAATCACCGCTTCATTAAAAAAAAACTGCCATTTTTTCCTCCCTCATAATGAAAACTCCGCACATTTACTCGACTGTAACGGACTTGGCCAAGTTTCCTGTTTAATGTTAGAAAGTAATACCTAGTAAGTAAGGATATAGGGATGAACATACTTGGGAAGTCAACATTAAGGTTCTCAGCAATGGCAAGCCAGTACGCAACAAGCTGAAGGGGAATAACGTTAAGAAGACCCTGCAAGCAGTCGACGGTTGTCGGCATCTCAATCTTCTCGCACTTCTCATTGACGAATTCCTCGTCATCCTTGTTGCAGATGACAATTGGGCGACCACCACGAGCGGTAACTAATTCTAGCGTTAGCATCAATTGTTAATAGACAGTTCCGGGTATGAAGTTACCTTGCTGGTAAGCGTTCAATGATTTCTTGAAAATCTCGTCCCTGGTCAAGATCATGATGATGGGCAGGTTCTCATCTACGAGAGCCAAAACACCATGCTTAAGCTCCCCAGACATGACAGCCTCACAATGGAGATATGAGATTTCCTTGATCTTGAGCGCTCCCTCAAGAGCGGTAGCGAACTGGTTACCTCTTCCAAGGAGAAGCAATGACTTCTGGTTCTGGAAGAAGGTCTTGCACAACTGCTTGATGGCCTGATCCTGCTCCAAGATGCTCTTGATCTGGTTGGAGATGTTGGCCAAACCATCCATGATGTCTGCCCGCCTCTGGATCTTTGACGCGCGGTCCTCACTCAGCGACAGCGCAAACATGACCAAGGCAATGAACTGTGATGTGTAGGCCTTTGTTGATGCCACACCGATTTCCGGACCAGCGTTGATGTGGACACCACAGTGGGTGAGGAGCGAGATTGAAGATCCGACAACGTTGACGATACCAACAGTAAGGGCTCCGCGCTCAAGACAGTACCTCAGCGCCATGAGTGAGTCGGCGGTTTCACCGGACTGGGAAACAAACACGCAGGTGTCGTCACGGAACACCGGAGCCTGCCTGTCTAAAAAGTCGGATGCAAGCTCAACGGCAATTGGGATCTCTGTCAACTCTTCAAAGATTCCTCGCACAGCCATACACGAGTGGTATGAGGTACCGCAGGCAATGAAGATAATTCTTCTGCAGCGGCGGATTGTGCTCAGGTATTGTCGGAGGCCACCGAGGGTAACCTTCTTGTTCACAGCGTCAAGACGACCACGCATAGTGTTGACAACAGACTCGGGCTGCTCAAAAATCTCTTTCTGCATGAAGTGGTCAAACTTGCCCTTCATGATCTCCTGAAGCTCCAACTCCAATGTCTGGATGGTACGGATGGCAGAAGCACCATTGTTCTTTCCGGCACGGTGAATGTTAAGCTGGCCCTCGTGGATGTGCGCAATGTCATCATCCTCAAGGTAGAGAACCTTCTTGGTGTGCTCAACGATAGCTGATGGATCGGAACTCAAGAAGAACTCGGCAGGTACGGGCATTCCGTCGTCGGACAGGAAAGCACGAGACTGGGATCTGTGAAGAAGGCTCTTGTCCGGAGGAGCCAAGCTGTTCTGGGGACCGGACTTGAGGTTCCTCAAGGCAACGTTGTGTGAAGCCTGCTCGGCCGGAAGAGGGATTGAGTCGGAAAACTCAACATCAACAAAGTCTACCTTCATCTTCCTTGAGGTCTTGACACCGATGACAAGAGGAGATCCCTTACGGGCAGCAATGACCTCATGGGGGTAGTGTACAGACTTCAACAAAAGTCCGAAAGCACCCTCGAGCTCTGAGATGATGGACTTTGCCAGGGTGGTGAAGTCAATGCTCTTGTTCTGGTCGTAGATGTATTTGGCAAGCTTGGCGATACACTCGGTATCGGTCTCACTCTCAAAAACCTCACCCTTGCTCTCCAAAAGCGCCTTCAATTCCTTGTAGTTTGTGATGATACCATTGTGAACAACGGTGAATCTGAATGTGGGGTCACTCCTGATCAAACAAAAAACGATTGATTAGTGCAATTCTTGTTCATATTATAATTATTCTAAGGGAAATATACCTATGAGGATGGCAGTTCACGCGCGAGGGCTGTCCATGGGTGGCCCATCGGGTGTGGGAGATAGCAGCGTGTGAAACGAAAGTAGCATCAAGGTCGGGCTTGGAGTCGGCGATGAGCTGCTTGAGCTTCTCAACCTTTCCAACCTCCTTGAATGCGAAAACCTCGCCTTCCTTATCTCCGTCAACCGCTACACCTGCTGAATCATATCCACGGTACTCAAGACGAGAAAGCCCTAAAGTGTTTATCAGTTAGCGGATTGCTAATCCCGTACCGAAAATAGTAACGATTTTTTGAGCCTACCTTGGATCAATGTATCCAGGATAAATTTACGATCTTTCTCAACAAGGTAATTGATGTATCCGAAAATTCCACTAATCAATCAACAATATTAGCTTACAATCAAATTATTTTTCTTTCATTTTTTCTCTTTTTTTTCTTTTTTCAATTTCTTTTTTTTTCTTGCTGAGAGCTAGTGGGGGATGGATCGAGCTGCTTAGGCTTTCCTTACCACATTGTAATATCTATAAACTGAAAATAAGTTTGTAAAAGATTCTATTCAACCTAGATAGCGGTTATGATAATGATGAGGGAATTCTCTTGATGGATTGATTGATTGATTAATCGATAGGATTGATGGAATGATGGAATGATTGGAAGATCGTTGGAGGTGATCAACGAGGGCAATTGGAGGGAGTTTAAGTGGGTAGGTGGGGTTGATGGAATGGTTTGAGCGAGAGGAAGAAAGACGGGCAGAGTAGGAGGGATTACGGGCTCTTAAGTACTCTAGTCAGGCTGGGTCCGTGGAGACTGAGAATTGAAGGTGGAGGAGCAGATCGTAATAGAGGAGGGGGAAGTTCTCGTGTCTGCTTGCTTGTCTGGCGGGCTGCTGCAGCACACAGCAGCTTGAGCTATCCCATCCAACGCGACGGTCCACCCACACCCCTCGTAGCCCCTCCTACCCCATGCACGCCCAGCCTTGGGGCGGAAAGGGGCCCTTTCAAAGACAGGGAAAGACTGCCGCAGCCCACTCTGTGCAGCCACCAGACCACAGGGAATCTGATCAGCTCTTTCCCCACTTCAGACCTGCTATATACGGAGCACAGAAGCCTTTGCATTCCGATCACCTATTAGATCACCTATTAGTACACATGCTACTCACGGTCCTTCCAGCACTAAATTTCGATGGCACAAGAGATACATCTAGATTTCAATCCAGCGCTGCAAAAAAGGACCTGTACGTGCGCTGGAACTGCCACGCAATATCTTAGACATTTTGGTGAGTATCTCTGCTCACTGAATAGTAGGCGAGCATTTACAATTACGCAGCTGGTTATTCCCTATCAGAATTTCTAAAAGGGGTCCCGCTTTTTTTTTTTTTTTTTTTTTGATACCTTGTGTCTCAGCGTTCTCTCACAGATTTCCTTTTCATGGGTAATGTTCTATGGAGTCATTAGTTTCTTCGCTTCTTTACATATATACGATGGCTGTGTTTCTAGAAATAGGAAACAGGACTTCAATCCGGCTTAAACAAAGCTCATGGAAAGTGGGGAGGGGGGTGAATGATACCTAGCTACAACTATTTCTAGCTCTACCCTAGTAGTATGCTATGAGGTACAATGTATTATTGCTCTGCGTGTTACCAGGTCTATCGCATATCTGGTCATTAATCGGCACGGAGTTTTGAATAACCTTCTGTTGCAAAAGTTCAATTCTTCGGGGAGCTAGGCTAGTTTTTTTCTTCTCCTGCAAAGAACAAAGGGTCTGTCCATGTTCAAAAGCTGCTGACTATTCGCAAGTAACAACAGATGTACTAAAAAAAGAAACAAACATCCTCACCAACCCCAATCATCGGCCCTGTGTCTTCATTAGATACCCGCAATAGTCCTCCCGAGAAGAAACCTAGTTCAGCTCATGATTTGACTGAATTTGCCGAGTTGAAAGCAAAGCCTTTCCTTCCCTTTTGATTCGGCGTCTGCAAATGGTTAGGCTAGGCTTCGGGATGTCTCCGAGACTTTCTTTTCCCAACTTTAAAAGGATCGACTCCAATAAAAGCCAAAATTTCGTACGACAGAAATTCTTTTGACAGTGAATTGTATAACTTACGCCAAAGATGTTTGTAGGAACCTTTGGTCAGGAGGAAAGGAAGGTTTAGGTAAGCTTTGGGAGATTGGACTTTTGGCAAGATGCGTCAACGATAACGAGTGGAGCAATTTTGCGGCTGATTTAGAGTGTTCTTTTATTAGACTGGTTGACCAAAACGTGTTTCCAGCCCTACACCTGTGTCACGATCACGAGTTTTGCTACTACCAGGATCCAAACTTGGCTACCGTATGCCGCTGGCCTGGAAACACAACATACCGCCAAAACTCGAAAAAATTGGCTATCTCCGCCCAGGGATTATCTTTAAAACGATTGGCTGAAAAGTATCGATCAGCATTAAAAGTAACCGCTTGTAGAAAGTTTGATCTTGTATGCATAGCCAATTTTTCGAGTTTTGGCGGTATGGGCTTAACTACAGTACCGTACATCATGTATGACATACATACATGATTCTAACTTACTAAGATATTGTCTTCTGCTGCTTGTCGGCGTGATATGAAAGACTGACAGGTAATATCGTACTTCACATCCAGGACAAGGCTGAACCGTGGGCTAACCAGATATGCTATTATTTTATTTGGGTACTAGTAAAGCCCGTGGCTTACCTATATACAACCTCAGCTGAGATTTGACTCGGTGAGAGGAGTCGGGAAGCGATTAAATTGTCGTGCTTCAGTAGTGCTCACTACTAAGCAATGCTAATCACAAACTATATATGACAGGAATGGGCCATGGGGCTGACAATCTTGATCATGAAGTATGTAACTGATCTGTTTGATCCGTGTGTATGTTAAATCCCGTAAACAGTTCATGTGTTTATTCTTGCTTTTCTCGGGCCTGTACAGCGAGGATTTAAATTTGCCTGTTTAGCAGAGTGGAAACCCCTCAATTAGAGCCTATAATCAGAAACTTCAAGAGAAGAGATCTTGATGAATGTTGCCAGTAGTACGCAAAATAAAGGGAAACTTAGGCGGGACATACAACAAGTCATGCCCTTAAGTGTTTTCAAATCACAAGTCGATTTGTTTGAATTCATTCACTGCGAATACGCTATTGAACGATCTTTAACTGCGCAGGAGGCCGTCTAAACATCGATCCGGCCACTTGCCTTAATAACTTATACCTTTCTTAGGACTCCAGAATGGCCTCCTGTGGTAGATGGATGGGTTTTAAGCTTCCTCTCTAGCTTTATCATATACGCCGTAATTACATCATGTAACCTCAACAAAAAGTACATTAGTCCAGCTATATGAAAGTGCATAAGAAGATGTTCGTGCGCTCAGCTGGTGGAATTAATACTGCAGTCTAGTTTGACAGTGCCGCGCCGCATACTCCGCTAAAATACAGTATGTTCTTGTAATTCCATACTGATGAGGTAACATTTTATCCCAATTCCTACCTACCAGCCACATATTTGAGGTACCATGGGATGGTATTTATATATCCGTATGTGACTAACTCTTGACTCTAAGCCTTTTCAAATCTTGATATTCCCATGATAGAACCCTGGCTCCCGGGATCCTTGTGAGCATTTTTCGTTTGGTTTGTGATCGCACACAACTTCTCGTATATAGAGAAAATGCCAGCATGAAATAATATATCGTAGATATATTATTACATGTAGTAGTAGTGCTACATCTAACCTCCTCCTCCTGCTCCCAAAGCCCTTACGGGATCCCCTTCAGCAAGTACGGTCTAAACACGGCCACCGCTCACCCAAAGACGCACTGCGGGCACTCGGCATGATGCCACTGTCAGATTTATATATTTCTTTTTTCGCCTTTCATTTGTGTTATCCGGAAATTCTTTAGGCGGGGGTTTCCTTGGTCATCAACCTTGTAGGATAGGTCTTTACGCCATAGTATTAACTTTATGCGGAGCTTGTACCAAGAAACAATAAAGACGAAAAAAAAAGTACCTAATCTGGACCAGGTTACTAAACTTCCTCACTGTCTTGGCACCAGTCACGTGTGTGGTGCAGCTAAAGACCCGAGTGACGTGGCTGCCAGTGATCAGACAGACAAGAGTCGAGGAGGAGGAGGAGGAAAGAGGAATTGAAGAGTGAGAAGAACTCGGATAGGATTGTAATGCATGGCTAAAAGAAGCTTTGTGTCGTCTCTTGTCTTGCTTGCCTATGTAGGTAGCTAAAGCGAGTTACGAAATGGTATGTATGTAGATCCGCTAATCGGGCTAGAGATACATGTATGTACCATGTATCTATCTTATCGAGTCCTTCAACACCGCCCCCGTTCGTTCTCCAGACCCGTAAGCTGTACCGCTGTACCCCTCCGCCGAGTCTGTCCCCCATTTGCTCTGCGTTGTCCCTCGTCCCACACTCACATATCCACCACCCACTACCACCATCACCTCCTACCGCCAGTACTGACTGCTATTCCATCCTCGTTTTATTCCCCATCTCCCATCTTTCAAACCAATCGATCTATCCAATTATCCACCAGCTCGTTATTCGCACTAAAATACACCAGAATCAAGATGTTCTCTGGCACTAAAGGCCCTGGTGAAGTTGAAGCATTGGATGGTATGTTTCTTGCATCCATTCCCTTAGCTTATTGTTCCTCTTCTTGCCAATCAGTACCCCAACAATTCCAGTACGGATTCCAATAAATAAATTTTCAGGAACCAACCTCCGTGTTCTCATCGTGCACGCACGCTGGAACCCTACCTTGATCACACCTCTCGTGGAAGGCGCGAAGAAGAAGCTTCTAGAACGTGGCGTGAAGCCATTGAATATAATTACACAGAGCGTCCCTGGTAGTTGGGAACTGCCCATAGCCGTTCAACGGTTCGATTTTCCTTTAAGAACGCCTCATTATTCCCTGATACGTTGGAGAGAACTACTGCATATTCCCATCCACCCACCTACCTAAATACAATGTGATATTTTATAAATTGAAATAAAGCCAATATCTAAGACTTTGATTATCCAGATTGTACGCTGCCTCTCAGGTCCAAGCTTCCTCAGCTCCTTCTGGAGACCTGCTTGGGGGTCTCGGTCGCAGTTCAACTCCGATCCCCGGTTCCACCTCCGGAACCTCAAGCAAGGGGCCGTTCGATGCTATCATTGCCATCGGGGTGTTGATAAAGGGTGATACAGTGCACTTTGAACATATTGCGGAGTCAGTCTCCCGGGGCTTGATGAGGCTTCAACTGGATTTTGGTGTCCCAGTTATTTTTGGGCTGTTGGTAGGGAAATATCTGCTTCTTATACCAACGAAACGCGATGGTTCTAACTTTTATTTTGAAGACTGTTTTCAATGAAGACCAAGCGAAGAAACGCGCTGGGTTAACGGCAGATGGCCACAACCACGGGGAAGACTGGGGCGAAGCAGGTGAGTATCTGCTCTTAATGCAAAATATCTCCAGATTAGAAGACTAAGTCAAGCCACAGCTGTCGAAATGGGTGCGAAGCGAAAGCTCTGGGCGGATGGCATCATCGGATAGACATTAGAAACGAACCATTGGGCAACCCGTGGCGGCCCAGAGTCCAACATCAAAGTCGGTTTTACCGGCTGCACACCATTGTGGTTTTCCCCTGTCTTTATCCATCAACCCCTTTTTATTTTGTGCTTTGAGCTTGAAAGCGAAGACAAGAAATCACAGAGTTCTCGTCCGCTGCCATTTGACTGGCAGAAAGCAGTTTAGAAGTCCGTTATTTGTATATCATGGAAATATTATTTTTCGTCAGGATGAAAGCAAGAAAACAAGGACATGCAAGGTTATCAAGGAAGCTCGGGTGACATTCCCTGTGGCGATCAAGATATATATGACGCCTTACTTTCTCTCGTATAACCACCTGACGCTAGATTGAAGGTAAACTGTACGGCATTATCAATTATAATTCCCTTAAGAATCTAAAGTATTACCCGTGTATCATACCCTACAGGCGCTATACAATAAACAGCACTTGAACCAAATAGCGATCCGTCCCTTAATACCACCCTTTAGTCATAAATCTCCCACATGGAATCAACGAAAGATATTCTTTATCCCCGGCTGCGAATAAGTCTCCAATTTCTTCTGCCCTACTCTTAATAGGTGCTCAATTGTTGCAAAGTCCTTCTTCTTGATATCGAGGTGCGCCCGGAATTCGTCCCTGCATATCATTTAGTGTTTTAGATGACGGCATTTATTAAACATCAACAAACCTGGCAAAGTTGCGGAAATTTTCCCTTGCATCCTGTATGTGTCAGACAGCGTTCGTTCCAGTCCACTCGGATATCATGTGGCAAATAAATAGAAGTGCCGCCATACTGATCTGATACATACCAAGGGCTTCTTCTTAGCTTCTCTCAAGCAAAGTTTATATAACGCGAGAACATCTCGCTGTATGCCCGTTCGCTTCATATCAAGTATCTAGCCCTAAGCGCGGCTACTTGAATTGAGTGACTGATATATATGGGGATCGTTGACTGAGGTTGCTCTGTCCATTCACGCTGTGCCTTGGCGTACCGTGGTAGGTTACGCATGGGGAGGATAGCCGGTTAGCCGATGTAGCTTTAACAGCGACGAGACCTCAACTCAACAGTCAATTAACTCCCAAAACTTTACTTCAACCGAATTACCATTCTCACTATGTCATCTCGTACATTCTCGGTATGATATTATATTCAACTATCATAATGTATTTGTTTATTGTTACTAATCGTGCTGGCACAGCGCCTTGTCCGATTCGTGGCTGGCGATGGAAAGACATACTACGGAGACGCTATTCTCCCCCGCGGAGTTACTGATGTGTCTAAAGCACTTAAGGCAAATCTTATTGAAGGGGACATATTTAACGCCAACCACAAAGTTACTGAGAAGATTATGGTATTATATGGACCTAAGATACCACATTACATCGTATAATGCATAATAAATGGCTTACTAATTATAATCAAATCAGGATATTAGGAAACTTCTGTCTCCGCTTGCATTGGAAGACATTAAGACTGTAAGATGTTTAGGCCTCAACTATGCGCAGCATGCAAAAGAGGTATAGTCTTTCTTCATTTAAAAAGATTTCTACAGATTTAAGTCTGGCACTAACATCACTATTATTAGTCAAACATGCCAATACCAAAGTTTCCTATAGTTTTCGTGAGTTTTGGGCCTAGCTTCTGATGGATTCGAATTTTCCTGTGCTTATGCGAATTAGTACAAACCTGTCACTTCAATTGCGGGACCTTCAGGTATGTACTAAGAGTCCCTTTTCGCATGACGCAGGGTAGTCTAGAAGGTATTCTAGAAGAGTTGTGCTAATTCTCAAACTAAGATCCAATTCCGGTTCACACCATTGTCCAATCCGATCCCGGTCTCGACTACGAATGTGAACTTGTTGCCATCATTGGCAAAGAGGCAAAGGATATTTCAGAGGACAAAGCTTTGGAGTACGTCCTAGGCTACACGGTAGGAAATGATGTGAGCCACAGAGAATGGCAATTGAAGAAAGGAGGCGGCCAATGGTATCTAAATACACTGTAATGGCATTGAAGATTTTCTATTAATTCAGGCCCAGGTCACTAGGCAAAGGATTCGATGGGTGGGCACCCATGGGGCCAGCTATCATTAGCCCTAAGCTTATCCAGGACCCTCAAAACCTTAGAATCTCAACAAAGGTATGCATGTCATAGCAATGATCGACTCTAAATACTTACGGATTGTGTCTAGGTCAATGGCAAGGCTATGCAGGACTCATCAACCGCAGATATGATATTCTCTGTAGCCAAAACAATCGCCTTCTTGTCACAAGGAACCACATTAGTGCCTGGCGACATTCTTTTTACCGGAACGTAAGCGATCTATCTTTTACATGTCAATGATCAATAGCTGATAATTCTCTGATAGACCGCAAGGTGTGGGGATGGGTAAAACACCTCAACAATGGCTTAATGACGGAGATGTTGTAGAGATTGGCCTTGAGGGTGTGGGTAGTATCAAGAACAAAGTGGTATTTTCTCAGACCAAGGCAAAGCTGTAATGCTACATAGTTTGTACTGTAAATGCGACATCCTGATATGAGGTAATTGGTCAAGTATTGTATCTATATGATCAGCACAGATATACATGACGTCTATTTATATATATAGTGTTAATCATTGAGAAAGTTGTTGCTTATATTTTACCCAGCTTGAGATACCGATATGTGTCCAAATCACGTCCCCCATAAATCAAATTATATGTAGCTTCTTAGTGCTCCTTACACTATATAGCCCCACCGTCCTATTCTTCCTTTCGAGAGATCCCGCTCCTCTTTTACAATTTATAATTGAGATTCAACCTATTTCTTTGCTTTTCCTTACATTGTCCTTTACCTACAAAATTAAACACCCAACGACACTGGCTTCTTCTTCGACATGAAACTTTTCTTAATTCTCATCGCGCTCTTTTTTGTCGGCATCACGCCGATTGTGGCTGATAAATCATCATTATGTAAAGAGATTTGTTGGATTCACGGCTACTTTGACATGGACACCGATTGTCATGATTCTTGCCTTACAAGCCCGGTATCTATCCTCAGCCCCTTCTTATCATCCCTGATATCTTTCAATTGAATAGCTGATACCAGTGTTTATCAGAACCCCGATGATTCCGAGGTGCTGCTTACAGAACAGTGTGTGGTACGCTATACCTTTCTCTACGTAGAAATTAAACCTAATAATACTCCTTGTATTTGATACTAGGTTAACTGCACTGATAAATTTATGTCGCCTACTGTGGATATGAGAGGTTATACTGAGTGCCGTTCAAATTGCTACGATAAAGCGCTGGGTCCTTTCATAAACAGGTTCAAATCGGGGCTCGTAAGGCGAGAATTACATTCTATCGGTATGTTCCCTGGTCCTAGTCAGAATTAAGGCCTGTATGGAAATTCGCTCACGGTGACGGATTAGAATCTCCAGAGAAGATTAAAGATTGCAATGTAAGTCCCAATACAATTATTTGGCCTCTCTTTACTAATAAGGGTTTCTTAACCAGATGAAATGTCAAAGAACACATCCACGGCTGGAAGAAGGCAACCCTACTCTTATCTGTCAACACTACTGCAGGATAGTAATGCAAGACCAATTCGGTCTACAAACTCCTACCAAACCACCCCAATCTATATCAGAATCATCTTACGAATCGAAAACATCCGATAAAGTAAGGCTTGGTACTTCCCTTTGAATCTATAGGCATACATATTAATCCTGTCCATTTCCCACAGCATACCGAGACTAAGACCCTGGGTTTAGCTGTTACCCCGAGCGAAATTCCATTGGCGAAGGTTGTAGAAGATTCAAGCATAGCCGAGTCTGAAACGAACCCTTTTAATGCATACAGCAAGTTCCACGCTGGTGCTATTTCAGCCACAAACCGCACACCGACAGGGTATTCAGCGCGCCCAACACCTATTGGAGAAGTCAACGGTGCCTTGTCTTGGGCTGAATCTGCCTATTGCTCGTTCTGGTTTTTTGCTTGGACCTCTTTAGCCATTGCAATTGCAATTGGTACACAAATGCTCTGAAGAAAAATGTTTGTCTCCGTTCTTTAGCCCCGAGTCGACAGATATGTGATTTTAGGGAGAGGTGGAAGACCCTATTTTAGTTTATAAGACTAAAGGAACTTCTTTTGGGGTTTTATTAGTTACGTGTAACTCTACTTTGTACGCAAGGATTGCTTTCCTAATCAACCGAAGAGCGCAAAATGAGATGGCCGGTACCAATTATACTAGTTGAGAGGAAACGAAACAGGAGTAACATACATGCTGGTGTTTCGCGGGTCGAGTGAGATCCTATGGAGCAACGAAGTGCGAGCACGTGACGACGGTACTTTAGGATACTCTCGCTATGTACAAAACACAATCCAATTTAGTGAAATTAAACACGTCAATCAATTGTAGATATGTTGTTCTTTGTGGAATCTTGGAACTGAGATTTTCAAGAAACGAGATTTCTGCAACTAGCTGTAATGCCTGCAGCAGTTCTAATCCGGTTCTCGCTTGTGAAAGTGCAACCGTAAAATAAATCATATCGTCATTCTTCGCCCCGCAAACCACACTCCCGGAAAAGCAAATTTCGATAACCATTGACCCTTCACCTTAATATCATCAGCCGAACCCATGCCGGTGAGAACATGGCCATAAGTCCTGGCCGTCGGTTGTACGCCAGCATCTGGGACGCTGTCCTCCCATTGCCCCATAATTCTCTGTTATCTTTTCTAGCTTCTTCAGCATCAATTGGAAACACTTCTCGAGTACCAATACATTCCTTTTCATCCAGGCCTCGATCTCTCTCCGTATCCCCTGGGGCGGCAACGGCATTATGGTCTCCAAGGTCAAAATACTTTATTCCTCGTGGATTCGAGGGGGTTCGTGTGTGGACAAATGCCCCGACAATTGCGGTCACCTCGGGGACGAAATCGTGTGTTGTGAATACAGTGGACAGGAGGTTGACATCTAGTAGTGTGTTGGATCGACGAAAGATGTCGAGAATGGCGGATGTTGCTTGGTCTAGGTGTATCCACACTGGGGGAAGATCGACAAAACCGGAAACTCTATCGAAGATAATGTCCGGCTCTTTGCCGCTCCAGAGTCGCAACGCAGGTTGGAATGGGAGAGGGGTTCATAGTGGGATTGATCAGAGGGCAGGGAATAGAGGTAGTGACGTTGGTAATGCAAACGATAACGGGAATGCAAGTGAAAATGATAGTGGGAAAGGCAGCAAAAACGGCAGTGAAGGGGGCGAGCCAGCAAAAAGAGATGTATCGAATAGAAACCCCGAAGAGAATAGACTTTTAGACCGGATTTCACACATTCACCGGCCAACAAAGGATGAGATGTTGGCAGCAGCAACCGGGTTCTTTCAGAGATTGAGGATCAGGACGAAATGGGCCATGATACGACAGATGAGGCCATATAATTGGGATGATCTCAGCGCTTTCTTCTCGTGGCTACTGCTAGGCCAGGTTTTATGGATCGTACTTGGGACCACAACATTTGTTTCATTGACCATATTATTGGTCAATACCGTGTTCGCGCAGGAGTCTCTTGCTAGAGCTGTTGGTAACTATCTTACGAAAGAAACTGGGGTCAAAGTCGTGTTTGAGTCAGCCATCGTTCCCAGCTGGAAAGGTGGTTGCATTACGTTCAAAAACGTCTTTGTATCCCGTAGACCTGGTCGAGAAAAGCAAGGCAACAAAAACGTTCGTAAGGGATCCTCAGTTACTGCAGCGGCTGCAGCTGCTGCAGCAGCTCATGCAGATGAAACAAGTGGAAAGGATCATAGCCATATGGTTATGGCAGAAGAGGAGGATACGAATTATACCCAATTTGACGTTACTATTGATGCCGTCAATGTCACCCTTTCCTTCACAAAATGGATGAATGGCAAGGGTCTTCTCAAGGATGTCGAGATCAAGGGAGTTCGTGGGGTAATCGACCGAACCCATGTCAGCTGGGCTGAGGGTGTTGACCCCAGATCTTTCAAACACGAACATGTTCCAGGCGATTTTGAGATCGATTCTTTCAAACTCGAAGATCTTTTGGTTACAGTACAGCAGCCAGATGGGTTCCGCCCATTCTCTTTCAGTATATTTTCTTGCGATCTTCCGCAACTGAGGAAGCAATGGCTATTCTACGACTTTTTGAGCGCAAACATGATGTCTGGTTCTTTCGATGACTCGTTGTTCACTATACACCCCAGGCAGAGCCATGGTGTAAGTTCGATGATGCTGAGGGACAATGGCTCCCGTACTCCCAGTCTGTGGAAAAAGACCAGCCGCCTCCGGATTGATGGCTTAGGGATTGATCATCTCAATCACGGCGCTGGAGGGATGTTTTCATGGATACAGAGTGGAAATGTTGATATCGTTGCGGACATCATGTTCCCTGCGGAGAATGACCTTCAGTTTACCCAGGTGGTCCAGGACATCGTCGAACAAATAGAGGCTACAGTATCCCCGAGCTCATCCAGAAAATTCTTTGACAACGAGAATGGAAAGGCAGAAGATAGGAAAGCCGAAAAGTTCGTTATAATGGATCTCCGAATACAGCTAAACGACGTCCGTGCCTCTGTGCCTTTATTCACAAAAGACCTAAGCTATGTCAACAACGCACTAATAAGACCAATCGTGGCATACATCAATCGCCGAAAAACATATATCCCCATCAATTGCCGTGTTGTTAAGAAGCAGGACGAGTTCGACGGTAGTTGGACAATCTACGATAGTGGTTTGATGGACGACTTGTCTGCAGAGGTTTTACTCACGCCCTCAAGTATTCTCGATGATCTCTAACGAAATCTTTACAGACATATGAAGGGTTTGCTCGCAGTGTAGTTGATGATCAAGCCAGACGAAGGCGATTCAAAAAAGTCGGATTGTGGTCGCTACACGTAATTGCTCATACATTGTTGCTGGCCATGGCCGGGACTGTCGCATAATCCCACTATTCAAACACACTAGCGCAGATTCATAATCCTACATTACACTCCGGAGTATACAACCTCCTAGTACATAGACAAACCTCCCAGTTTTATATCGTAGCTTCCTGTATTTTTCTTCTTTTTGATCTGGATCTTACTTTTGATGGGGGAGTTGGTTTTTGTTTTAATATGGTGTAGATTTGAACCGTAGGTCATAATCCTCCTTTTATGCCTAGTTATCTAAGGTCAGGATTTTATCCCTTCACCACCATAGAGCAATCAGCAGTTACACTTCCTATTAAGGAAAACACCAGTGGAACAACCGAGTGATACCTTATGATCACACAAACCCTTTCTTGTTATTGTAGGGTTACAAAAATAACCGATCACCTACATACCTAATGGCACTTCATATCAGAATAACTCAACAACCGGGAGAGCAATTGAATAATTTTGAGTTTCTTAGATGCTTGGAAAGGATTGACTTATCCTTCTGACCCCGAAGGTCTCGATGTAAGGTTTCTTCACTGGACAGTTTTGGTTGCTATGAGTCTCACGAGGGCCAGTGATCGGTCATTTTTGTAACCCTATAATACATGAATAATGATACTTCACCATTAATCACTCGACAACCAAGTTGGATTGATTGATTCTGATAATTCGATCATTACAAGCACGCTGGGTGAAAGAGTTATAGCGAATGAATTAACACATCATATCCACGATACCCTATCCCAATCTACAATTCATAATTACACAAACATAAAGAGATCCCCCGGTTTACGAAACCAGAGACTATTCACCACGATCAAGTGTATCCAGCACAAACATTCCAACTATATGCATCCAACGGATTTGTCGGGATAACTCCAGCAGCTACAGCTTGTTGATATCCCCATCTCCAATCGTTTCTTCCTCCAATCCAGTTTACCTTCCAGTTCCAGTAAACCCACCCATCGATCTTCTCATAACTCAAGAACTGGGCCGCCCACCACTTACGATACCACTCAACCGCGTCACTACGGTCAAGTGTGAACTCATCACCCCACTCAGCAGAGTCAGCAACGCTGATACTCCACTCCCCTGTGATAACAGGCCAGTTTCCACTGCGATCATCAGTGCACGAATGACGCATGTAGCCATCTCGGGAAACAGTGAGACCAGGGGTCCACTTGACGTAATGATGGTCGTCGTAGAAAGCAAAGTAGGTGTCATCCAGATTGGCATTGGGGTTTCCGGATCCCCACTTCTCGTTCATCATCTGGATGTGGACGTAGTTGTTGGCTGTGATACCAAGGCCTGATTCAACGGCCCGGATTCTCTTGAATGCCGTTGGGTAGTACTGGGAAATCATTGTTGCAACAGTTGCAGAGTTCTGGATGGGCTCGTTCACGAGCTGGATTGTTCCAACATTTGCGAAATTGGAATTGGTATGGACGATGTTGGTAATCCATTCAAGCCATTTGTAGGCTCTCTCGTATTGATAGTCCACATAGAACCCAGCGGTGGGTGCGTACTGCCCCGTAAAAGGCTGTTGGGACTGCTGTGCACCAGGGGCACCATGGAGATCGAGAATGATATATAGCCCTGCGTCCCTTGCCCACATGCACACACGCTCCAAATACTGGAAAGCCCCTTGAGGAAAGTGCTCACTGTCGCTATACACGATATCTTCGTAGATCCAATATCCCAGAGGAATACGGACAGTATTCAAGCCCAGACTGGCAATCTGGGTGATATCATCATGGGTAATCCAACGGTTCCAGTGCGCCTGGAAGGCGGCGTTGGCTGCGGTTTGACCGAGGGCCAGAACGCAGTCGAATTCACTGGTTTTGCCGCCGCAACCCATTGCACTCCATTCGTCTTGCATCATCCATGGTTCAACAACGAAGAGGCCACCAAGGTTCACACCGCGAATCTTGCCCTCAGGAAGCCAGGCATTGGCCAACAGTGGGAGGGAACCTAGGACTGAGCCATAGATAATGGCGGAAAGCTTCATTTCGGCCAAATGCTTATAGGAAGGGAGGCAAAAGGGCACTTATGCGGTACCGGAGCAGGGAAACGATTGAACGATAAAGAGTGAATGGCCCCCTACCAGAGATTAAGAGGGAAAAGAAAGCTTGTGGATTTGGTGCTTTGTATAAAATAGATCTTGGGCGAAACCATCGGCCTTATATCCTTTTTCCGCATGTGAGGGGCACACCATATCTACACTGTTAGTGATGGATAAGCTGCTTTTTCTTTTTTCTTTAAGCCGGATTCTAGATATTAGCTTTAATATTGCTTTAGGGTTATCAGAACAGTGTACCAAGTGAAGGGATATACTGGGTTGTCACAAAAATACGATTTGGCCTTACAAGTACTATACCTTTCCAGAGCTAACAAGGATATCCGGGGCAACGGCGCTCCATGTTTAAGACTACTGAAACGTCTGTAATAGAAGCCATGTGCAATAGGCTTGTCCGGTCCACATAACTAGGATGGTTTCATTGGCGCCAGCCGCCCAGTTGGGACAATGCAAGGAACAGCCAAGGACCTTCCCCGGGCCCATTTCAGTGCTACCCACACCCCACGAAACCTTGCCCTTGCCCCAGATTCACGCCCTGGCTGGGTGAGGCTGGTCTTGACTTGCTGCTGGTATGTACCTACTCGTAGTTTTTTTACGTTTCCGAACCGGACTGGGTCTGCATATGGGCGTAAATTGTGCTTGGCAACTAGATTTTAGGTACATAGTAAATATATGTATTTGACATTATCCGTCGACTCACAATTGATTAGTTATCTTCTCACGCTATATTGGCAGGCAAACATGCTAGTCTTCAATAAAGAAGCGGGGCATTGTACCACTAACCATATCTGCATCCCTTAATAAGGACTTATTACTAATAAACCTGCAAGGTCCTCACTCTTAAACCATCAAATCTCAGATGAGCTTATACTCAGCACATGTAGGTACATGTACATACAAGTCACCCGTAACTAAGCTCGGAGAAGATGGGCCTCAAGAAGGAAGGAAGAGAAACGAGGGCTGAAGCTAAGGGTCAGTTATTTCCGGTCCCTATTAGGAAGCAGTACTCGGTATCAGACTCCGAGGTTCTGATCAAACAGTCCTATGAAACCTACACTTCGATTGTAGTAGGTGACAAATGTGTACTCCGGAAAATCGTCGGTGTTATTATTGGGTGCCAATCCAATGGTTGTACAAACTTGCGAAGGTTGTGGATAAAATGATTTTAAGTTTGCACTAACGAAAAAAGCTGTATATACTTCGATACCTATATCTTGTGACCTTAAATCGATGCGATTATCCGAGTTCCGGACTATGGCAAAGCTTAGCTATAGGTGGACTGATATGACTCGAAGCACAAGCCCTCGATATATCGATAGCCTGAACTGCAAGTCCATGTCCCTGACCACACAGGTTGGCCTTTGAGCTCGGAGATAGTGCACGAGAGGAAGTCGCCGGCAACTGCACCGGATAAGGCCGAGGGAAGAGAAATATCAATCTTAGTGGCGCCGTAGTAACGATCAATGACCACAAAATATATGTATATGTTTGCGGGGTACCTACATCAAACTTAGGCCGTCACACATGATTTACTTAGCCACCGGCTCATGGCTGAGATTAACGGTGTTTCTACTCGCACATATCTACGCAATGTACGACCGATATGCTGGTGAGAGATTTCAAGTTACAGAGGATTGGATGAAAAAGCATAAAGTTGAGTGGCCTCGGTGACACGACGATCTCTTGTACTCGACTATGCTACATACATGGATATATATGTCACATTCTGGAACCATCATGATCAAAGCTACAGTACAATATTAGTGACCAGATTGGAGATATCAATCTTCAAAGAATGCACAGGTCAAAACTGTATAGCTGTGATTGTTTAATTGTAGGTACTTGATGGTCCGGGTTGTGTGCTGGTAAAAACGCACAGAATCTACGTTATTCAGACAAGTGGGACACTAACTCTTCAGCCTTCTCCTTCCGAAATTCCAGCACCTTAAGCTTAATAATACCATTTCTATATGTTTGAAGTGTGCCACCACAATTAAAAAGACTTTAGAGGTTCCTGCATGCATATATGCGCAGAGAATAGTGTCTTCATCCCTGACAGGGGTATTTAAATTGTGGCGCAGCTGGAGCACTCTGAAGAATTTCAAGCATATCTTTGCTATGTTTAATCTAGTAATAATCGGGGTTGTTAATGCACTCACTCGCCTGTGCTACCGGTGATCAATATGTTCTAAATTTCTGATCCAGCCTGGAGGACATGGTGGGGATGGAGACATACAACTTGCAGGCACTATACTCTATACGCTGCTTCTTCTCTTCCCACTACATGTAATTATAAATAACTTCCCCAATGAAAACTATACCGCCCCTAGTACTTATTGTATGTACATGAAGAGTATATGATATCTAGATCTGTGGGTAAACAACCTCTACTGCCAAGAGACGAAGGGAGGGTTAAAGAATAATCTAATCTAGACCCCTCTGTACGCCTAGAGCCGGGTGGGGTTCCGGACCAGTCCGATGTTCGTAGTGAATTTCGAAGAGGGTGGTATATATATGTGTTGAGCTACAAGAGATCGATCTCCGCATCGAACTACCTCGATTTGGGTACAAAATCAAACGACTACAGACGGAACGTCGCCTCGAGCTCCATATAAGGAGAAAGTCTGAAGATTAGTATCGTTCATGTGATTACACCGGGCCCTACTAGCTACGAGTGGATGAAATTGAAGATCATCCCCGTTGAAACGTTCCTTAATTTCACATCTAGCAAGAAAACTATGCTCACCACTTGTACCACAAGTGACTGGCCGGTCTCGACATCATGGACAAGGGGTTCGTGCCTTGAATTGCCCACAAAGTTCTTCTGCCTTATGAGTTATGAGTATTGTTTTTTTGATTGCGCTTCTCTAGCCATAGACACCTCACCACTCTGTCAGCGCCTCACATTAGCGTCGTTGGAAGTGCCGAGTGATCCTATGTGAACTGGAATCGACCGCGTAACCACAGCTACCAATTGCAGCCAAAACTACTAGTATGAGTACATCCATGTTTGAGTTGAAAGATCCCAAGCCATGTGATCAACCGCAATTCAATACATTCGTTGTTTCTCTAGCGCTCTAAGGAAGACGATATCTCGAAATATCACTAACTAATCACTGAGGTACTAACACGAAGCCATCTGAATCACTATATCTCGCTCGGAAAAAAGCGGTCACGTGAAGAATCAAGACCTTTCCGCAACAGTGGCCGTTCCTTTTGATTTTGGCTAAAAGTAGTTAAGTCGTCGTAGAATATATACTTTGGAGTAGGTCCACCAAAAAAAAAAAACGAGAGAAGCAAAGGGTTTTGAAACAAATATAGAAAAGCTTTTGATCCAGTCAGTGGAAAAACCTGTATTTATAAAGCTAGTGAAACGAAGCCACGATCCGTAACGTCATGTCACCAGATACCGGTACCGATACCAATGCCAATGCCAGTAGTAATGCCAGTTATATCGAAATGAAAGAGATTCATGTAATCGGGCAAGAATCCAAATACAAAAAGAAAGAACACCAGAATTATAAGCCCATGCCCAGCATCAAGTACCCCCACCTCGCTCTTAAAGGACTATATTATTATAAACCTAATGGCCGTAACCCCAAAGACAATCATCGTACAGTCTTTACATCGCTGCTGTCAAGCAAGGCTCTTGCGGCTTCAACCTCAGCTTCATCAAAACCCTCCCAGCCCTTTTCCCGTCTGCTTGCTTTGCCCACAATCTCAGCCAATTTTTTGGTTGCCGTTTCGTTAAGCGCTTCGATCTTTTTTCTTTCAATGCCACCAGCCTTATCTGCACGGTTCAATTCCAGAATTTTCCCTGTGACAAGCTTTAGACCGTACCATCCCCTCAAATACCACTCGCACAGTTCGACACTTCGCGCGAAATGCTTGACTGATTCTACAAGGCCATCCATATTTGTGCCTTGTGCAGATATGTAGTTGATCTCACCAAGTCTTGCAAACATATTGTATGCATTCGGTAGTATGAGGAGAACCTCTTCTAGACAGTATATAGCCTGTGGGTACATTCCTTGTGTATAGTAGAGTGATGATAGTTGAGACCATGATTCGGCATCGTTCGGCGAATGATAAAGGAGTGCGGTAAGGGCTTTGATGGCATCCTCCGTACGATCAAGAGATGTAAGGAGTGCAATGTGGCGTTTCTCTATCGGCTGTTAATAATATCGCGTCATTAGTTATTTTTATTTCCGGGCGAGCACGGACGAATTGGTCAGATCGACAAATTGACTGGCAATTTGAGTGGAAATGAAAGACGAAAGCCTAGTGCGCATAGTGTACATACCATATTTGTAGGATCCTCTTTCAGGATATCTTGGTAACCTTTCAGCACAGATTCCAGCTCCCTCACATCCTTTGCTGTCGCCTCTTCGTAGAGGCCTACGAGCGCACTTATTCGAGGAGAGTCTCTCCCGAAGCGATCCGACAATCGCTCAAGACACAACTTTGCGCTGGCGTCATCGCCTGTTCGAAGGCAGGATAGGAGGAGCTGTTCATATACGATCCATGTTTCTTGGGTATCTTTTGAAGAATCGGAAGAGGAGAGGAAGATCGGAGCTTGTTGAGACAGGTATTGGGAGGTGTGGGGAAGGCGTAGAGGAGATGGGTGCGAGGAGAGGTAGGAGAGTAAGGTGGATAAGATCGCCATAATTAGATCGTTTATGTATTATATAGAGTTGTGTATTTCGACTCGCGATCTGTACTTTAAGTTGTTTGATATGTGGAGGGGATGGTTGAGACTCTTTCTCCCTCCCTGGAAACTGTGAGAGGTTGGCCAAGATGCAAGGTGTTGGGAACTCTAAGATGACTAAGGAAGATTCACCTTGAAACCAAACAATTAGTACCGAACCAGAATGTATGAAGCAGCTGCAATGTTGAATTACCGATCCAAACCAGAATCGATGATGTAGTGATAGTGAAGTACAGAGGCGGCGTGCATGAAGCGTTGAATCCCTGGTAATGCCGACAATTATATGGGGGATTGTGAACAAATTTGGTTGTGAGAGATACAGCTCTAGCGTTAGTATGCTACTTTACAAACTCGATGCTGGCTGGTGACTAAGCTATCTACCCTAAGCCTACGGAGCCTCTGACGTCTGATAGGAACACTGGAACTTCAGGGAACTTCAATATTGACATACCCCGAGCCCAGTACACTAATCTTGATTCCTCCCTCTATTAACAATGTGAGCTTTCTCCATAAGCTTCAAACTTGTTCCGGACTAACACGTCGTCACCAGGTTCGAGAAGTCACTCTACGACCTTATACGGGGTCTACGTTCTCACAAAGGCAATGAGCGCCAGTACATGCTAGATTCACTAAAAGAATGTCAGAACGAAGCGAAATCTCAGGATATCGGTGCGCTATCTATTCCGGGAGTCTTCGCGACCAGAAACACCTCCTACAATGTACCTAGAGCTGACCAGGTGCGGGGTGTTATTTTGGTGGGGTAAATAGATATCAAAGCGGCCGCTATACTGAAGCTTGTATACCTGGAGATGTTTGGACATGATATGTCATGGGCTTCGTTCAACGTTTTGGAGGTCATGAGCTCCCCCAAATTTATGCAGAAACGTGTTGGCTATCTTGCGGCTACACAAACCTTCACACTAGACACAGATGTGCTGATGCTGACGACAAACCTGCTCAAAAAAGTCCGTATATCAGCCGGCCATTTCCCTCTATGTTAGCCGTATGATGACCCTTTTTTTCTAGGATCTCGGCTCTCGTTATCCTCCCGAAATATCACTGGCTATAAACGGCGTTTCGCATATCGTTTCCCCATCACTTGCACGGGACCTCTCACCTGACCTTCTCTCAAAGCTCTCCCATACTTCCCCCTTAATCAGGAAAAAGGCTGTTCTTGTGCTTTACAAATGCTTCCTCCAATCACCCGAGCTACTCCGAACCTCATGGCCACGCTTACGGGAATGCTTGAACGATGAAGATGGCAGTGTGGTTTCAGCAACAGTAAATGTTGTTTGCGAACTTGCCCGACGCAATCCAAAGAACTACCTGCCTTTGGCCCCTCAGCTGTTCAGGCTACTCACAGAGACGCCAAATAACTGGATGACTATAAAACTGATTAAACTCGTACGAACCTCTCCTCCGATCTTGGTATTTTACGTCGGCTGATCATGGAAAATCACTCTTGATAGTTCGCGACCCTCACTCCTCTCGAACCACGGTTGATAAAGAAGCTTACACCACCTATTACAAATCTAATCCGTACGACACCTGCCATGTCACTCTTATATGAATGTATCAACGGTCTCATCTCCGGCGGTCTTCTTGCTGGGATACAAGGAACAGACGAAGGCGAGGATTTAGCCTCCGTCTGCGTCACCAAGCTTCGCGGGTTCTTGGTTATAGGAGACAGTAATCTGAAATATGTCGGGCTCCTAGCATTAACCAAGCTTGTCGCTACACATGCTCATCTTGTCGCAGAACACCAAGATGTTATTCTGGATTGTATAGATGATACGGATATCAGTATCCGCTACAGAGCGCTTGAATTGGTTGTTGGAATGGTGAACTCCGAAAGTTTACCGGAGGTTGTTGGGCGCCTCATTAGGCAGTTGAAGCCAGCTGCTAACAGAGGAGAGGAGGAGTATGTGGAGCTTGAAGGAGCTGCTGATGAGAGTGAGGAGGAGGATATGGAGGAGGATGTCATGCGTGGTGGAAAACGGAAAGGTCAACTCGTTTTGCTAGAGTTACCGGAGGCATATAAGAGGACAGTTATAAAGAGGATAATAGAAATGTGCTCGAGAGATTTGTATGTAAACGTGGGTGATTTTGAGTGGTACTTGGATGTACTTGTGCAGTTAGTTAGATATGCACCACCGGTTTCTTCGTTGGCCGATGGAAAGCTACAGGACGACTCGGAAGATTTTGATGAGGACGAGGACGATACAGAGATCGAGAAAGAGAAGGACGTAGGGGAAGAAATTGGGAGAGAGCTGAGAAATGTCTCAATCAGGGTTCGAAGCGTTAGGGCAGAAGCTGTTAGATATGCAGAAATGCTTATAGGGAGGCATGATGGCATGTTTCCCGCTGCTGGTGGAGGAGGAAAGAGAGCCCTTGGAGCGGCTGCATGGATCGCCGGAGAGTTTTCAAGGTGACAAGACCTCCTTCACACCCCCTATAGATCACTTACTGATAGTTGGACTTAGTCTGTTGACTGATTCCCAAGAAGCGTTGAACTCACTTCTCCATCCGTCGTCTCCACTCCTACCACCCGATATTCTAGCAATATATATTCAGGCAATTCCAAAAGTCTACGCCGCCATAACTGGTTCTGAGAATACACCGTGGACTCCTGCTCGTAAATCCACAGTTACGCTTCTTACCGCACGCGTTATCACTTTCTTCGAACCACTGGCTATCTCCCCAAATCTTGAAGTACAAGAGCGCGCCGTCGAGTTCCTAGAACTTTTCCGGCTTGCATCCGAAGCTATCGCCTCAACACCAGCGCCGATGCCGGACGCAGAAGACGAATATGACCCCCCATTAATCCTCACACAGGCGATACCAGCCATGTTTATAGGACAGGAACTCAACCCTGTTGCCCCACGCGCACAACGGAAAGTACCATTACCGGAAGGACTTGATCTAGATGAACCTATCAACTCAAACCTACAACAGCTGCTACGAGAAGCCGAATATACAGATAGCACATTAGGAACAGACGAGGAAGACGATAGATTTAGGGAATGGTATCACCAGAAGCCAGTACCAAAAGCTTCAAATATCCCTGCATCTCTAGGCGTCGATAGCGCATCTGCGAAGGCATTCGGCAACAGCAGTGGTAACGGCGGGGGAAGCTATCAAGGCGCCATGAAAGAAGAGGACTACCTAGATGCGGACATCCTGGAACGTCGAAAACGGGACCGAAAGGAACGAAATAAAGATGACCCATTTTATATCGGTGCTTCAGTCGTAGGGGAGGGTGAGGAGATTGATCTTGATAGTATCCCCGTAATGAAGCTCGACCTTGGGGATGTGCCGCCCGCCACTTCCCACCTGAAGGCTCAGACCAAAAGAAGACGTGAGAGGGTTACTATCGCTGCTGACGAGGGTATAGCCGGTGATGACGGTGAGGACTTTGTCGATGAGGTGGAAGCGGCAAAGAAGAAGGGCAAGGGACGCAAGGGTCTTCTTCAAGTTGATTCAAGTGGTTTAATGGGGTATTCTCTTGATGGTGATGGTGAGGGAGAAGAGAAGAAGAAGGAAGAAGAGGCCGTTAAAGCTGCAAGAGAGCAGGTAGAGAAATATAGGAAAGAGATGGAGCTGGCAACAGAGCGGGTAAGAGCACGCAATAGTCTCGAGATCCCCAAGGTGAAGGTGAAAAGGGTGAAAGAAAGTGGTGAAAAGAAGGTTAAGAAGGTCAAGAGGGATAAGGGAAAGGAAAAAGAAGGCACAGAAAAGAAAAAGAAAAAGAAAGCCACCGATGTTGAGGGGGCTGAGGGAGGATCTAAAGGTGAGCCTAGGGCCGATGAAGGAAAGAAAAAGAAGAAGAAGAAGGTCAAGAAGGATGAAACTGGTGCTGAGGCTGGTGTTGAAGTATAATCATAGTCTCGGTCTTGAGGCGTTGCATATCATCTTTTTCTTTCCTGGGTTTTGGGGGCAAGCTTGTATGTACTTGGATCGATATATTAGGGCAAAGGCAACAAACTTGTATTACCCGAATTTAAAATCACCATGGCTTGTGATAGACTTTTGTAGAGATAAGCCTACACATAGCAGTGGATCACAAGGATTGGCTCTAACTCTTAAAACCAAACTCCAAATGAAACACAAATATTAAAAGCTGCTAAATATTGCCATCCCCTTCTTCTCGCTACCTGTATGTTTTCATGATTATGAGCTATAAATCAGATGTCTCAATCATAGGCCATCACTAGCCCTGTCTTTTTTCCAGGTTCATCTTGTTGTTAATTCGTTTATTATAAGAGATCCATGTGATTGATGATTGATTGATACGTGTATGGCACTCCATCCTAAATATGCGCTAGAACTACGCGACACAGCCAAACTTGATTATTTTCTCTCTTACTGTCTAATTTTGAATAGACAATGTATATATTCTCTGATGAGATTTAGACCTGTAATGCTCCATTTATCACACGACGAGAGCCTTATTTGGTCTCGAAAGAAGGAATTTTGACAATAGACAAATCATTATATACAGGCCCGAATGACGCTGACTGAGCAGCTGGGAGATCGGAGGGACTAAACGATGCTTGATAACACTTGGAGCATTTTCTTTACATTCAGGTAATACACACACACAATGTACTCGCGGTGCCGAAAAGTCCTCGGGTCATGTGAGTAAGATCAACTACAATTGGGTTCACGTGACCAAACTAAGCAGAGATAGGAGCGAGATCAACTACAATTGGTTTCACGTGACCCTAGGACTTTTCAGCACCGCGAGTAGTGAAACTTGAATAACAGGCAATGTTTCTTGGATTCTTTGGTGCACATCGTTAGTATCTACCACGTCTGACGTTTCAGGCTGTTTCTCAAAGAGAGTTTCATCTGAATCGATCATAAATCAGAACCGATGATGCATAAGAGACGAGACCAATAGTATTCTATGAGAGTGATAGCCTAGTCTAAGTGTCCCACGATGGACTAAGTTTTGTTCTCCTTCCGTCCCTGGTCATGCCGCCTCTTATGCTACTACAGTGGAGTCTCGATAGTAGCATATGTGCCACTATCGCGAATATACTTATATCGAGAACAGCTTTGCCCGTACCGACTCGTTTGGGATTCCCCAACTACATGTAGATATATATACGAGGATATACTTTGCGAAAAGTTTCTATTATCGAGAATGTTACTATCGAGACTCCTGTAATAGCCTGCTCCACTGTACAGCGGTAGGTAATAAGTGATAGAACGGGCTGAGACGGAGAGATATCTGTTTTGTGTAAAACGCCACCGACATACGGTGTTTGCAGGTATCCCATCGTCTGTCGATTGCTGCCCCCCTATAATAGAGGAATTAAATCTGTATGGGAGATCTGTTATTTGATAACAGAGATAACTAGATCTGTTAGTAAAGCCACATCAGATTTGCTTCTTCTTGGGTGGGCAGAATTTTGTCGATAGACGAAGGGATAACCGTATCTCTGGCGTTCTATCACTTGTCACCTGTCGCTGTACAGTCAACTTTGGGGCAACGACGAACCTGAAACAAGTGGTTGCATACCAGCCTGAGCGCTACTGTCTTGACTGACAAAGACCCCTGTTCGTCGTTCAACCAGTTTCGTCGTTGCCCCCAAGACAACTGTACCTACTTGTATGGCTTCGCCACCGCCATGCGCCACATCTTCAGGGACAATTCTTCAGCATCCCAAAGAAGTAAATATGCCAAGATCAGTTAGTCAGGTAGCTAAGGGATGAGTCTTTAGAACACTATTAGCTAGAATGGTCGCGATGGTCTTTGCTATTTGGGCTAATATAGTATAATCTCCTTATAAGGGTACAAAAGTGGCGCGAAGTCATACTCTCATAGCTTATAGAAGCAGATTTGTACCTATGAAGCCCATTGAGGACCACAAACACCTATCCTTATAATACAAACCCTTATAAGGAGATTGTACTGTAGTGGTGCGCAACGCAAAGCCTGTAGAAAATGGGGTCCTATGATATGCATTTTTAACGTCTTTTGCTTTTCTATTTGATGCACCAGGGCGTACAGCCACTCTGAAAAAGTGTTCGTGATTTAGTTTTAATGTTAGTGCGCAGTGTAGAGCACTCGTGAAGTTAGTGTTACTAAAGTTGAGATACAAAATACATGTAACGAAAAATATATTATAGTTCGTGACTATATATGAAAAAGTAAGTCATTAATCTCCTCTCCACTGATCCCGGGCACCGTTGATCACTCGAAAAGTCTTCTAATTCGGGGGTTTCAATGGTCCGCCACGGTTACATACATGTATGAAGAAATGTCTCACTCCGAGGTCAGAATCACGAACAGAGTGGCTGTATATATGTACATATATGTATGTATGTATGTATGTATAAGTGGTTTTCGGCCTTCGGCCGGTACTACATGTATACCAATCAGTTCAAGCTAGCTTCAAGTACCCCTTTTAACAACCACCAAGTCACTACTAATCGACCCCCAGAACTGGTAAAAAAAAATTATTAACAATCTAACACCACTGAACATAATACCCTATGCTCATACACAGCACAACATATTTCAAGTGAAATAAAAACATCTCTCGGTGAGCCAATCAGAAGATTCTAAAAGTACATATATACACAGGTTATAATCATACACCCACCAGACGTATATATAAACTACATGTAATTCTTGGGCGATAAAGTTTGATATATGTATCTGTACACGCATATAATTACGAGGATAAACCTTTACACACTCCAATAACTACTTACTACTGAGAACGTGGTTGCTATTCCGTTTAGCTTCAGTGCCATTAACCTCACTTTTATCCCGTCTTACCTCGACTCAACTCATTCAAGATTTACTGTACTGTGGTAGAACACCGTTCTCCAAATAGCAGCGGCGTGAGCGTTCTATTTACTAAAATGTTAGGACTTTTCTATAGTTGAGGCATCCTAGTCTCCACCCCCTAATCTACTCGCGATTATTTGCCAAGAATTTTCACCTGACCAAGGAATCAAGGCATTTGACCAACCAAAACACCGAAATCCCTCAATCCCTCACTTCACCAAGTCAAGTGAAAGGTCTTGGCAAATAATCGCGAGTAGTCTCTCATCCTAATTACATAATCTTCAAGACCATCAGCGGCCATACAGTGTACTCGGCGAGCCGGGTCTTTTTTTTTGTTTAATTCATTATCGGCGGGCTGGGTCAGTTTAGGTGCAGGCTCCAAAATCTCCTCAAAACTTATTTGCTGTCTATATCGAATCCAATATTCAGGGTCAAAGATAGTTCCACCGTCCTTTCAAAGCTGCGTGCGTTACTTATCCCCATAGCCTTCATCTCTTTTCTTTTAGGACTCTCTAGCCCAGTAGTCAACTATGCGCATGTCAATTTCGGATGCCTAGCACAGCCTGTTTATCAGCAATTTAACGAAATCTGACGAGTTTATTCACCAAATAGCCCTAGATAATATATCACTGGTAGGAAATAATCGAGCATGTACTAATGTATAGCGCCCTCTCAAAAGTCATTGACCGACACCAATTTTACACCAAAAATGCCACTTTTCAACCCGGTCCTCAACCACCAATTATGATGGATATTATCTGAAAATTGGAAGACTATATTTTGTATATGGACAATCGCTCTATCAGCTGAAAATTAGAATATTACGTCCTTAGCATGAGCTGTGTTGATTTTATTGTGTCAAGTTGCCAAAATCGTGCCAAGACCACATATTTATATGGGATGCAACCGGATTTCCAAGTTGCTCTACTTCTAGCTCATGTAACTTCTTCCACCCATGATTTCAGGGAGTGTCCTTTTAGACTTATTAGATTTAATAGCCAATATTCACGCCCTAAAGCCTTATTAATTATTAATGGCAATTATGTTGTGGGTGGTGGTTGCATTTGGACCGATTTTTTGGCTGATTTTTTGTGTGGTTTGGTTGCTGGTCAATGACTTTTGAGAGGGCGCTGTAGTATAGCGTGACACGGGACTGAAATTCATATCGCAACCCCAGAACCACCCGGCCACGCCCAATGAAGGGTATTCGGCAACATCCACCGCCACATGCAAATACAAATACAAATAAATAAAATAAATAACAATATCACTCCTTTATCATTTCAATTTTGACTCTGTCCCTTCTCCCGTCTTTCCTCTTTTCCCCGTAAATATTTCCTTCGTGAGTATCCATCGATATCCACCATAACCCTGCTCTGTCTTCTTTACCGTACTCCCATCCCCTTAATACCGTTTCTTTGTTTCTCTTGCCCAATCTCCTTCCAGGGAAAGAAAGGCTTGTGTGTCGCTATGTTTGAACCATGCCCAGCCGGCGAGTTGTCGATGCTGCTCACCATAATAGAGAAATTAAATTTGTATAGGAGATCTGTTATTTGATAAGAGAGGTAACGAGACCCGCAAGTAAAGCCACACCAGATTTGCTTTTTCTTGGGTGGGCAGCATCTTCCGACCGATAAAGGGATACACCGACGGTAAAATTACTTCTAACACATTTACCGCTCCATACATTGTTGGTATCCTTCGCGCTATTGATAAAAGAGATGAGGGCTACTTCGACCCATTTTAATGACATTATTTCCGGCATCTCTAAGCTGATCAGTGGCTTCCGTGAGTTTGGTAACCTAGAATATTATGGGACGGTTGACGGCTAAGCAGGGTTAATGGTAGGCTAGAGCAGAGCCAAGACATTCTGCCGAGTGATGATCCATGACTACACGCCCCGATGTTAAAGGAAGATAATGATTTTCTGGTATCCCCATTATTAATCACTATTTAAATATGTTGCTAACTCTTTCGCAGAACAAATTATGAGAAACTTGACAAATGGAAAGAAAAAAGTTATGTGATAGGTATTTAACAGTTAAAAAAAACAGAATAGAAACCCGAGTCTTTTTTTGCCAACCATTCGCGCCGATGTTGGTGCCTGATTTTTCCGAGAAATATGACACCTCTTTGATATGCATACAGTACAGGACAAGATAAGAAATGAGAGTGAAAAATGGAAATTTAAAAACAAAAAATCAATAAAACCGAACTCCCTTTCCTTGTTTGCCAAGTTGTTCCTCTTCGCTCAGTTCTCATATCATACCATATCTCATTATCTTACAATCGTATTTCTCGTCTGCGGGGGATGAAGATCGATCACCTTCTTCCCTTCTTGGATCCATAACGACCTGCAGTCCACATAAGAAGGGGCGGGATATTCGCCGGTTTTGATCTGACCCTCTCTGTAACTGTTTCAGTGCGAGTTTGGATTACGACATTGACAGGAGGGGGCGGTGGTGGTGGTGGTGGCGGTGGTGGGGATGGGGCCGGCTCCGGTTCAGCTGAAACAATATCCACCACGGGCCGCTCAAGAACCACAACCTCAACACGGGCAGGCGGCGGAGCAGGCATTGGTGCTGGCGGTGGGGGAGGTGGAGGGGTTGGTGGAGCTGGCTCGGGAGCTGGGGCTGAGACGGGCTCCGGCTCCGGCGCTGGTGGAGGAGGTGGGGGTGGTGGGGGTGGCTCCTCAATCACAGGTTCGGGGGCGGGTGGAGGTGGTGGAGGTGGTGGAGCTGGTTCGGGTTCAGGCTCGGGCATTGGCCACATGTGCATGGTGATGCTCCAGTCAGGCTCGATCACCGAATCCCAAACCTGAGGTAGAATGATTTCACCATCAGGTCCATGAAGATCATAGTGGCCGTCAATGACATGCTGCCCAATGACCTCGACGTGGAGAAATGCTTGCTTAATAAGCTCTTCCATACCCTAAAGAGCGAGTTAACAAATTGCGCCACAAAAGTCCCAGAGCGAGATACTTACACTCCACTTTTTGCAAAGCTCAAATGGGAATGAAAATTTCCTCCCAACAGCATCACGGAACTTGACTGGCTTGGGCTTCACTCGAGCCTTCGCTTTAGTGGCCTGTTCCAGCTTTTCTGCAAGCTCAGCAGCAGCAGCAGCAGCCTTTTCTTCCGCTACCCTAGTTGCTTCTGCCGCTGCCGCCGCCGCCGCCGCCGCAGTGGCTTGTTCTAGTTTCTCCGCAAGAGCTTTCTCAGCAGCAGCAGCTTCTTCCTCTGCCTTTGCTTTTGCCTCCTCCTCAGCCTTTCTAGCAACCTCAGCAGCTTCTTCTGCCTCTTTCTTGGCCTTCTCAGCAGCTTCCTTTGCCTCCTGAGCAGCTTTATCAGCAGCTTCCTTGGCGATCCTATCCTCTTCCTCCTTTTTCTTGCGGTCTTCCTTCTCTTGATGCCACCTCCTTTCCTGTTCGATCATTTCCTCCCTCAATTTCTTCTCTTCTTGAAGTCTTGCCCAACGTTCTTCCTCACGCTTCTCCTCCTCAGTTTTCTCACGAGGCCTCTCTGGCTCAGCCGGTGATGGCGGACTTTCCGTTCGTGGGACTGCATACGGGACGAGATAGCCTTGAGGCCCCATTATCATCATCTGGTTAGTAGTATTCATAGAGGTCATAGAGTTCATTTGATGAGGATGGCCGCCAGCACTGAAATATCCACCGCCGTAGGGGCCGTAAGGGCTATAAGGAGATCCCGAATAGTATCCGTACATGTCGGTTTGATGCGCGCCTCTCGGACTCAGCGGACCAGACATATGGTTTTGAGGGGGGTGTCTGGGATCATGTCTGAGATCCCGGGGATCGAGTCGGGGATCATGTCTAGGATCCCGAGGGTCAAGCCGGGGATCAAGCCGGGGGTCAAGCCGGGGGTCTCGAGGATCATGTCTAGGGTCTCGAGGATCATGCCTAGGATCATACGGGTGGCGAGGGTCGTGAGGATGGTGAGGATGCTGTGGATGAGGGGGGTAGGTGGGGCTGCCGGGGTGCTGTCCATAATTATAAGGCGTCATTGAGCTGCCTGGACTACTATGCCCAGAATGGGACGGGTGGTGTGGTGACTGCCCTGGGTACGAAGGTGAGTGTCCGGGATAATGAGACGACTGTCCTGGGTAGTGAGGTGACTGTCCTGGATATTTTGATGATTCTCTTGAGTGTGGTGGGTATTGTGGTGACTGAGCCGGATAATGTGGAGATTGATATCCCGAATGCCCAGGGTGAGATGGATGTGGTGGATGTGAAGGGTATTGGCCAGGATGTTGGGAAGGTTGGCCTGGATACTGCGAGTGTGGTGGATATCCCTGATGATCAAAAGGAGCGAGTGGATTTGGACCTCCCCTTCTCATATGATCCCGGGGGTCACCGCTATTACCAGGCAATGCGTGAGGATGAGGCGGAGGACTGGTTGGAACCAGCGCAAGAGGGTTCTGGTTATAGCCACGAGGTTCACCAAACCCGCCGTAGCCGCTACCTGGTGCTGGCGCTGGCGCTGGCGCTGGCTGGTTATAAGGACTACTATTTTGCGATCCCCAGTAGGGCTGCGACTTTAATGGAGCCGAGGGAGGTCCACGTTCGTATCTGATATCTTCGTCGCTGTCTGATGTGCTCGGTGGTGCAGTTGGGGCAGACTGTCGATGACGATGACCTCGGTGTGAACCGTGACGAGATGATTGAGGAGGTGGTGGTGGAGGGTGAATTGACTGAGGAGCGGGTGGCAGTATATCTTGGACGGGTGGGCTATCCTGCCGGCGGCGATGAGATCTAGTAGTCTCTCGTCGGGAGTGGGTAGGGGTATCAGGCCCAGCTCTGCTGTTGGCTGTGCGCGGGCGTGAAGCCGAATCTGACGGACCGAGCTCTTCACCCTGTAAATCCTCCCAATCTTCAGGGAAAGAATCTCCCGAGTACTCGGTGTGTGAAGGGAATTGGGAGTGATGTGGGGAGTGAACGGAATGATGGGACCGGTGAGATGAATACTGAGAAGGATGATAGTTTAGAGGCGGCTGGTAACCGTAGTCAACACCGCTGCTACCAGTCTCTTCCTCTGACAGAGACGACTCAGACCCGTTGGTCGTCGACGTGTGATCGATTGTGATGTTGATACTACAGTTCAAAACCTGTGAGCGATAACCCTTTGCTACAATGAAATATAAAATAACAGCCTCGAAGCTAAAGATATAGAAAATGGTGACGAAATCATCATCATTTCAGGTACAGCCTTTCTGATCTACTAGTGCATCCGCCCTACGCACAAGATTGTTGTTGTCAAGGGGGCTCCAAAAAGATTTGTTTACTTACGGCATAGTGATTGTTTATCGGCAATCAGTTCTCGTGGGGTATCAAAATCAACCAACGATAAAAAAGGATAAACAAATAAGTAAACAACAAACGCTAAACTTTTAAGAATAAGATTAAGGATGCAAAGCTTCAATTCAAGACGGCCAGCAGGCAGACCCCGACAAAGTAAGAGGGGCGTTCGCCCCGCTGTTTATCAGGAAAACAAAAATCGAATAGAAAAGTCAACAGCCAGTATAATTTAGCTGCCGAAAAGCGTACGATAATAGCTTTCGAAAGAAGAATGGAGGCGATAGTGGTAGTTTATCAATTAATGAAGATGGCGGTAAACTATAGGCCTCGCATGCGGGTATCTATATGACGGGGGACGTGAATTCTCCGACGCGAAGTCTGTTTGAGGTTGAGAGATCGAATTCGGGGGGAACGTTTCGTACAGGGTTCCTTCCGCTCAAGCAACGCCTTACCGGTGGGCGGAAATTTTGGCGCTGTTAAACGAGGAGGCGGGGGACAACAACGAAGTGATATAGCCCAGGCAAAAAAGAACGACTAAAAAAGACACTCGAAATACTTGTGGGACAGATGATGCTGTGGAGGAAGGTTTCAACTGCGGAGGGAAGTGAGCCAAATAAGCTCATATAAAGCAGATGAGTAGTAGTACGTTTGTCCACTCCAACGATTGGTTTTCGGGAGGGCACGGCGAAGATAGTGGGCAGTGTTTCGACTGGAGGGGGGAGTTGCAGAGGTGAAAGGGGGTGGGGAAACAAAAAAAAAAAGTTGAGAAAGATACGTACAGCTTATGCACTTTATTTACCCCCCCCCCCCCCCCCGTGTGGAAGCTCCAGTACTACTAAGTATGCTTGTTGTGGCTTGAGACTTGAGATGAGAAAGGTGCCGCTAATAACAGTTCGAGAATAGTAGTAGATGCCCTGCAATGAAGTATGATCAGCTTCCACGGCGTTCCCTCCTAGCATTAATCGAGCACCAATTGAGTCTCTGGCAGATGGAATGCATGGTTTTCCTCTCAAGAACTTCTCATCTGCAAGCCCTCTCAGCCCAGCATGATGACCAAGTGGGAAAAAAATGGAAGAAAAGTGAGGGGCCAACTAATCGGGCAGGGGATCGGGTATGGTGCTGATTCGTTGTCACCATGTCACTCACGAATAAGAACGTCTAACAAATGCGCCAAGAACCCTGCCTGCTCACTGTCTAGTCGGATAGCAGCCAGGAAGGAAAGAAGAAAACGAGGAACGATGCTTCGGATAGCTCTACTGGAATTCCGGTATGTAGCACTATGGATGGGAGCAAAGTAATATGTATGTTTTCTCGTTGTTTTTAAGAGGTGGATATTGTTCAGGCTTCCCTATTATCTGATGGATCAATGCAAAGGCCCGTGCGGGAGAAAGAGAAAAACGATAAATTATCCGGGATGGACCTCAGTGACGACAATTTAGTGGATTCTGATTTCTGATTTCTGATTTGTTAATTTTCTCGGTATAAATCTGGAATGAGATTCCTCTCTATGGGTATCACTTTGGATGAGATGATGCAGCAAGCACCCGGGTAGAATATGTGATTTGGGAATTGGATGCCAAAGTGGCCTTTCGCTCGGCTCTCACCCGTAATCCAGGGAATGGAATGCCCTTGAGTTCGAATCAGAAGTAAAGCCCTTTCTGGGTGATAGTAGGCCGAACAATAAGATAGAACTCAGACGGTGGCCTTGACCGTGTGGTAATGATAATATCTAGTAGTATTCTGAACACACCACGCGGGAGGATGAGAAAATTAGTTATAAATAGGAAAAGAAAAAATTACAAGAGGGAAAGGGGGGGTGTTTAATATTTCAACAGTCCCCGCAGCCTAATTTTTGATGAGGGGTAAGGCTGGGGGGAAATGTGCAGCAATGGCCAGCCAGCGGGCCAACGAATTGAATCCGAATACTTGAGGGAGGAAAAAAAATCAAACAAGGTCAAAAATCAAGATATCAAAAAAATATCAAGAAACGGGAGTGCCTGGTAATACACACAAGTCACAGATTTCGTCACCAGCGGGGAGAAAAACATGGCAGCGCCTGAGGAACTATTTAGTTTGCTACTAGAGTAACCAATGTACCGTCTGGGCGGGTTCGAGGCGGCGTGACGTTCCGTGATGGTTTTCAGAACCACTCTGCCGGGTTGGGGGCCTGAGAGCGACAAGCATTTGCCTGGACTTCCTCGCCCATACTAACTTTGATCCACCTAACCCATAGATACTCTACAGGTAGCAAAACTGACAACTCGATGCTATTCTTTACAAGGCAAATGCAAGTTATGCAACACAAAAGAGACAAAGTGCCACCGATCAGTTGCCGCTCATCGTCAAATTATGAGCCTAGAAGATAGAAGAGCTACTTTACATACGCCTTGCATAACGCACGCAGAGTACTTTAGCTCCTCGACTACCTATATACAGAGCCCTTTCAACCCCTTTTTTTCGCGGTTTGTCCAATTGCCTAGACATATCGGATCCTTATTCCTGAAAGGATTCCTGTCAATATGTACTGCTTTCTGCGAACTTCTGCCTATCTTACGACCCACTACCTTAGATACTTGGATTGGAAAAGGGTGGGTCTCCCGTCTTCTGACGGAATTTCCCCACGATGAGGCATGCGCAGAAGTGGAAAGCCACGGGAGTAAGTACGGGCGGATGTATGTATGTGTGCAATGGCCAACAATCTGTTTGATGATTCAAGTTCCAAGAATGCGGCCTTGCAAATACTCTTTTGCCTTTTAGGTGTTTTGGGAAGCTCCCTTACCTCGGATCTTATGCAAGTCCTCCTCGCTGAGTGTGTGGGGGAACTGCCTACTCGCGGAGTCACTAGCCCCCCCCCCCCCCCCCAAAGTAAGACCTCCGGATTAGGACCTCGATGTATGTAGAGTACCTACTCGGGGCAGGCCATAATAACCTGAAAATGCAAGCTGCAAGCAGGGGCTCAATTTGGTGTAGCTTTTCGCAAGCCGCGAATCAGAGGTCGTTACCATAAAAAGTTATTTTCAGGTTCTTCTGGCCTGCCCCGAGTACTCCTCTACTACTCTACACGATTCTATTAACTGACATGCCGGGCGGTCGCGGCGCTAACTCGAATCTTCCGGAAAGAGACGAAAGGGACAACCGTTCGCAACTGCTTGCAATTGTATCTCGGGCCCATATTTCCAAAACTCTCAGGAGGCGGACGTCTCTAGCCCTCACCGCCCATGATATTCTTGTCAATGAAGCGCTCCCGATGAGCTGAGTTTAGCAAGTCTACTCGAGTATATACGACACTTATAAAAGCCTAGTTTTTCTCGTCTTCAGTAATTGACGAGAACTCTGCTGGTAGCGCAAGCAAGAGCGAAGGAGATTCTATGCTTGAAGCTCAGGTGTTGTTGAAACGTTGAAACTTCAAGGTCAGAATTTTGGGCCAATGTTTGATGATCTATAAACCGCTTTAAGTAAGGGAACGAATAAAGAGAAATAAGCAAAGCTTGTAGGGTCCTATGAGGTCATAAGGGTCCTACATCGGACACACACAAAGGCCGAATCTATGTAGGACCACTAAGATACCGCCCGGGAGTCGCAATTCCCAAAGAGCCTCACAAAATCGTTTCACCCGCTTTCGCCTAATAAACCATTTACCGCGCCCTCCTCTACAGACATCCTTTCCTTCCCTTGTTGTTGTTTTATGCGTTGTCAGTTGATATTACCGCTTACTAGGATATTCCCTCGAACTTCATGTGCTCTAGCTAACGACTCTACTGTGACAGATAGGTAGCTAGCAAACTTCAGCGCCTTTCCTTATCCTTTCGGCCAGGTTTTTTTTCTCTTCACCCCCCTTCCTTTCTCCGTTGATGACTCGCTTCCGCAGAAGCTCCATGGAATGTTCTTTGCATTGTTCGGGCGCAGCAGCAACCACAGAGATCTGTTAAAAACCCAAACCTTTGAAGAGCCATCGCAGGGATTTCGTTATCATACATGCAATCTCCATCCCATCGCTCGGTTTGAGCGCAATTAGCTGGTGAAGATGCAATTATGATATATCGATAATCTGGCCGGCCAGTGAAGAGTAAGAAGGAAGACCGGGAGGGGGGGAGAAAAAAAGTAACCGTTGTCGTGCGTGCATCCTTCTTTTATTCGCATACAATTATCATATGCGCACTTTGCACCTGTTGCCTGAAAAAAAAGTCACAATGCACATGACCGACTGCTGATCGGTATCCAGTACAGTGGCTACTCTGCACGGTACCATACTGCACCTGGGGTTCTACACGGCCTATGATGGAGACTAAAGTATGAGTACCGGGCGTGACATATCTTTAGACCGCATTACTGCGCACCGCGAATTCGCAGATAGCCGGGTGGCCACGCAGGAGAGAAAAAAGATTATGGAATCATTTGAGCCAGGATCGAAGCTCGGATCAGAGCTTTACTCAAGATACTTTGTATACCTACATGTAGGTACTTCTGCGCAGCCTTGGAAAAGGCTTAACGTCGACATGATGGATATTTATTTACCCCGCCAACCGCTATCGATATCTACCCGGCCGGTGAGGAGAGTTTTCCCAGAACTATAGTAGCTGCGGGCCTTCCCGGGCAGAGCAATGCACGGCTTACAGTGGCTTTGCTTTCACCAGCGGAAGATCATTCATGACCGCCGCCGGCTTACCTGTATGCCAAGAGTTTTATCCACTTTAAAGCACACAAAAACAACATGTAGAGTATACATGCTCCGGACTTAAACTTCATTAACGGATCTTTAACGCCCGGGTCTTGACATTGGATGGTTACGTACTGACATCCTATTACAATGGCAGCTCTGCCTTGCTTGTATAGTTAGTTACTGCTGGTTTGTTCGGAAAACTATCACCCCAGGGATATCCCTAGTATAGATGTAGTTACCTAGGATGTAGCTCATATTATAACTACACAAACGCGTTATGTTCTTGGCCGTGGACAGCAGTTCAAATTAGAAAGTCATAGTATGTACGTCTGAAAGATCCAACATGGCGATCAACATGTGCGCAATGGGGCCCGCATAAATATCTCAAAGATCTCGCCATAATTCCACGGGAAATAGCTGGGGATGGATGGTCCTGTTTGGGGGGGTGGGGAACAAGAGTACCCATTCGATCTAATTCATGAAACTGTGTACAGTCAACTTTGGGGCAACGACGAACCTGGGACAACAGATTTCAGCCAAATAAGTGGTTGCATACCAGCCTGAGCGCCACTGGCTTGACTGACAAAGACCCCTGTTCGTCGTTCAACCAGTTTCGTCGTTGCCCCCAAGACGACTGTACTGCTTAGTCGACCAGGAACGGTTTCTGGGCATGGACGGTCTAGGGCATTCATCTGGAGCCGTGCCTTATCACTGCAGTAGATGCTGGCACCGTCATTGGGAAACCGGGTAGGCGAAGACAGTGTAGGTTTTACTCTGCTTGTGTAACTGCGTGTCACCGTGGTTATTCGACCAAGGCTTGTTTTGTTTCTGTAATTATTAGTCCGACGCTAAATTGGGAGCTTTGATAATAACTAGCCAGAACCTGTGTCGATGCTCTGCTGCCTTGGAGTGCTTTTTTCTTCTGTGCGTGTAGGTTCCGAGTGATATCTCATGATTCAAATCCAAACAACCAGAAATGGTGCCAATGCGGGGTGTAGAGCCTCAGTCGGACGTTTGGTGATATTTAGTGTATTATTATGGCTACTAGGACGATAATTCTGGTGCTCTGAAGTGTGGTATTATTACTCCATCCATGCGTAGGAGCCCAGTGGGAAGCTAGAGCGATTGTGAGGCCTGCCTCGAGTAACATATTCATGCCCTGAGATGTGTCGACGCTATCCGGTCAAACTCCAAGGTTATGTCAGAGAAATAGTAAACACGTTGTCGATAAAGGACACCAATGACAGTCGGTCAGCCACAGGAGCGGGTACGTGGTCCGTTGCATCTAGACGATATATACATGTCTTTATTATGCATTATTTCAAATAGCCCAGAGACACCACCCTTTCGCCAGCTTATCAAGTCACAAATCAAAGATACATGTATTCAAGTGGTCGAGGTATAACTGGATCAAATGAAGCTACATGTATGCTACTCCGGCCCATGCATTTATCAGCCTTGTTATCAGTGGTACACATAAGTACAGTACTGACCGGCTTTGCTCATATCAAGCTTATAGCTAACCTATCATAGTACCACATGTAGATACTCTGTCTACCTCTCCTTACTTTCACTGTATCAAGCAATAAGCAGCCATGAAGTTGATGGACAGTATACACGCATGTATGTACTATGACGGTATGAGACATATTCGACGATTAACAGTTGGAAGGGTTAGACAGAGGTTTAGAGGGGGGGAGTTTACATTCGGCCTCAGTGGAACTTGGCTTGATTTAAGGTTTCGGCAATGAACATGCTTCGGAGATCAGGGACACATTGCAGTAAGAGTTGCATTTACTCTGGCACTGCCTATGCCACGGGTATTGCTGTTCTCCATTGATCTCCATCACTCCGTGTGGTCTCTTCCGAGCGAGTCAACAGTCGTCGTTCGATCAACACCAATCACTCTGAGCGATACTGATTAGAACTGAGCCGGGCGGACCCACACCCCGCCTCGAATGCAAACCAGCCAATTTCAAGCGAGCCTACTAATATACTCATGGTCATGCGAGGTATGGGTTGCCTGAGTTTATGAAAATCGATATAAAACATTGCCTGAGTCGATCCGCCCTGACGTTACCTTAGCCCGGTTATCAATCCTACGTAGAAGCCTACGTAGAAGCTCCCAATCTAAGGCTTAATCAATTGGGATGACCTTCGGAACAGCCACGGGATGCCGTTCGGTGGCGCTTTTAAAGCCTCTAACAGCTAGCTGAGCTGCCGAGACCCGGTCCTTGTCTCCGGAAGTATCTCACGATGCAATCCCCAGGGTTAGGGTTATCGGTGCAGCATACATACCTGTGACCATTTATGAGCATATTCTGTGCCATGGCTATGGGGCCGGGTTTCTCTCTATCAATCAGAGGAACTGTTTTTCAAAGCTGACCTTGGGCTGAACCGGATGATCATCAGATGATTTTCGCTTGAGGCGTAGGGATCGTTCCACTCCCAAGTAACCCAAGTGAAGATTGCAGGGATCCCCCCCTAGCTCGTGGGATATCAGACCATTTGGTATCCTCAACCACTCCACAACATCGTAATGCCCCATGCTCGGGGCTGCCTTTGGCGGAGGAATTCCGTTTTCTTTTCGTTCTCCGTCTCGGTGTGGATTTATGGCTTTGTTTTCATGGGGCGGTTCTTAGAGCTCTTCCTGCAGTAGTTACTAATATAATTTTTGTTTCTTGCGTATAACTATAAGCCCCAAACCCTCATCTTCTATCTAAAGTCCTAGAAGTATATATATATATAACATCTGTATCGATACCAACCTTTTCAAAACCATGTCTTCGTACACAGACTCCATCCGCAACATTTTTGGACTCGCAAACACAATTTCGACCAAGAAGTCTTCTCCCCCACTAAAGCCCAATTCAGCTACCACTGTCAAGGGCTTCCAATCCCCCTCCACAGAAGAGCCAGTCACAGAATCGCATTCTGCCACATTAACAAACATGGCTTCGCTGAAGAGGAACATGCAGCATATCGACCGCAAGGAGCTATACACCAACCTCGAAGCCAGGGTGAAATACCTGCACTCATTCCTAGATTTCAATGCAGGTTTGTATCCTGCCACTCACCGCTCACTCTAGTCAACTATATACAACGCAACTTCAGCTGACCCAAATCCTCATGCAAAACACAGATGACAAAGCAGCCCTCGTCCTCGGCTCAAAGTACATCAAGGCATTAATCCCGGCGGTGGTGAACATCGTGTACAAGAAGCTTCTCTCCTACGATATCACAGCGCGCGCTTTCACCACGCGCTCAACATCCTATGAGGGTCCCATTGACGAGTTCCCGGAGGAGGACTCCCCACAGATAAAGTACCGGAAGATGTTCCTACGTGGGTATCTGGGAAAGATTTGCTCAGACCCGAGCAAGATGGAGTTTTGGGAGTATATGGATAAGGTTGGGCTTATGCATGTTGTAAGTCTCTCTCTATTTCATCACCTCTAGACCCCGTTCATGTGATAAACGATGGCTAATCATATATCATTGCTACAACTACAGGGCCAGGGTCGAAAGCACCCCCTCCACATAGAATACATCCACATCGGCGTCCTCCTCGGATTCATCCAAGATATCCTCATCGAAGCCGTCCTCTCGCACCCGCGCCTCAAGCTCGAGCAAAAGACGGCGATCGTAAAGGCGCTCGGAAAGGTGCTGTGGATTCAGAACGACCTGTTTGCAAAGTGGTATGTCCGCGACGGCGACGAGTTTGCGGAGCTCAAGCAGGAGGTCGAGATTGAAGGGGAGGGAATGCTACATGGAAAAAAGGTCGTGACGACGCAGGAGGAGGAGGATGGTGAGAGCTCGTGTGCGGGGGGGTGTCCGTTTAGCGGCGCGGGGGCGGGGATCGAGGATTGTGCGGGGACATGTCCGGTGTCAGGGAATACGGCGGCACCGAAGGTGAGGCCGCATGTGAAAATGGAGGAGGCGGCTTGAAAGAGTGCATGACAGGGAAACAGGGTTGTCGTTTGTGTATATATTGTTATGGTAAAGTGTTAGTATCAGCTGGCCAGCTAGACGTTCTGTTCTCTGTTCTGTTTTGATGGGTTAAGGTTTTATGGTGTATATTTTGAGGAGTTGGGGTTTAGATATTCCTCTCCATGCTTTTGGTTTGTGTTGGCTTTCCTGTTTTGTGCTGTATGCGTTTTGTTTTGTATACAAATACTCTTCAGATTATATGCTTTACATGGACAGATTCTCAAAGTATCTCTGTAGCTATGGGAAATGTACCTCGCCACATGCACAGCCTAAGAATAACTATGTAAATATCTCTATCCATAAAACTATTAAAAGCTTCTACCAAACTTTACGGTCGAAAGCACTGGTAGAAGTGCTGAACGGGCCGAGTGAGATTTCATGACCCTCATTATATCGGAGTATTTTCTTTTTTGTTTAACTCATTAATTGCATGCAGACCGTAGTCTATAGCAATACCACAACCCCAGAACTATCCTGCTAACCTCTGGCTACACCCAGTGAAGGGCATTCAGCAAGCTAGCACTCATCCGCCGCCGCTACCTAACTAAAGGAAAAGAAAAATATTCTATCGGGGTAGGCTTAGACTAAACTTGGTGTATAGTACTATAAGTAGGAATTTATAACAGATTAGTACTAGCTCAGTGAGTGGATATATTGGATCTTTTACGGCGAGCTGCAAAGGTTACCGTGTGGCGTCAGTCCCGCGGGATGATTGCGTTCTAGGGTATCCTGGGTTTTATTTTGCAATTGGGTTGTGCACATCAAGGCAAGACGTAGTGGCCGCAAGGGCTCGAGATTTTGTGAGACTAATGTAATCTCGTAGAATCCTGATCTACTTGTCTCGGTGCTCGGTGCTCGGTGGGTCTTGCGGACTATGGTATGCACAAGAGACGGTAGTCATTTTCATTGTATCAGGTCTAGAGAGAAACCGGGTAAAATAATAACTATGTGAGTATGGTGTTACCGTAGTTCTGTAATTTCGCAATAAGTCGTTGTAGCCGGGTATGGGCGAAAGAACTAGAAAATGCAATAGGGTTATTTGTAAGGCAGAGCGGCGCCACTCCATACAAATAATCCTTGTACCGTCGCTTGCATTTTCTGGCTCTTATTCCCACATCTAAGTAGCGGTCTCGCCGACGTTTGTGGTATGTGTGGTATGGAGGTGGGCGTAAGTACATACGTACTTGCTTGCCAGAAAAAAAACTAGAAAACACAATTATGAGAGAACGGCGCTATTCTACACAAACTATCCCTGCCCTGAGTAACTGCATTTTAGGGTTCTTTTTCTGGTAAGTCAGTACATACATGTACTTACATGTACATCGCTACCAGCGAACCATTCGTAGAGCAGCGCTCATTCCGGTATCAAAATACAGTGGGACACATCATCAAGAGGCGGAGCTTATCGTCTTGTAGTCCAGAGAATGGCACGCCAAGTACTAGCCTTGAATGCTAGCTATAAACCCACCCCGGGCCTCCTTCTTCCTTTTGTTTCCCTCTCGCTCTCATTGTACAGCGAGGGGTAAAATTGTTGTAGAAACAGGGGTCTAAAAACAAGGTTTGTGTAGCTGGTTAAGCCAATAGGCCTCCTCCCATACTTCTGCAGTGGTTTTACCTCTCGCTGTACAGCACCCATGCGCCTATTACTCCCCAGCAGAGAACTCGATAACCCAGAAGCTGCAGATCAATGGAATGCATGGCAAAGCGAACGTAGTATGCTAGAGATAGAACCCTGCATTGCTCTATGGCCCTCTATCAGTACTGCTTATTCCACCTCAGGTACATGCCAGCCTAACCATAGCTGTGTCCGCGATTTTGCTTTTTCTTCGTTCGAATGTCTCTTTCCCAACCCTGTTGGAAGGCTTTCATATCGTCCTTAGAGACCTCCTGATTGGTTGAAAGGAGACTGGCCATTAACTATATGCTTGACCCCTTCCTTTCCTCAATTTATACTTTTGCCTCGTCTACTAGGGTCTTTTTGTTAGTAAGTTTCCTTCTCTGCTTTGTATGCGTGTAGGCTTACATACGGAATGTAGGGTTTACCAACTACATATTCCGCTGACCTCGAGGATATCTCGGATTAGCCCATTGATCCCTATATATACCATCTAGTGGTTGGAAAACTGCGCTCCCGGATATTCTTCTTAATCAAGAAAGCGCCGGGAGCGCTTTAACGATAAGGCAACAATTCCTGCAGTCCCCTTCACCTACACACAAATAATGAATTATCAGTCAATTGCGGCCCCTTCATAAGTTCTCACTCGGCGATTTTATGACCGGCATTTTGGTATAATGTTTGAACATAGGTCGTAACGAGTCGTACCCAACGTTACCAGACTAGAGTAAATTATGGGTTATGTAGATATCTATAGGTTAATATATCGTACTATATTCAAATATTATCTTACCCCACTCAACCCTCTTGTACCCATATTCAATATACGTATCTTCGTCCAGTTCCCATATATGTGGCTTCAGTATATGACCGGGAAATGTCCGCATAGAGATCACATTATCACAGTCAGCAAGCATCGGAATTGCTCGAGAGTGATAACCTGTGACCCAGTCAGCTTGGGCTCATAGGAGATGAAAGGATACTCCAATCTGTGTAGGCGAGTGCTTTCTACCTATTGGTGGAGACAGTATGAGACTGATTGTTGGGGGTAAAGCATGAGAACCTTAGGAAGAAAAGAGGGGTACCTTGGCAGTCAGGGCCTTCCACCTTTTAATCCTTCGCCCGAGGCTCAAATCTGCATCTTCATGCAGCCGAGGATCAAAGAATGTAAGACGACCCCAGATCTGCCGGTAGATCATCACACTGGTGCCGGGTGTTTTTTCTTCTTATTTTCATGAGCGGTTCAAGCCATGGCCAGCGTGGCTACTCTGGTCCGTCAATCCTTGGATATATCGCCTGTTGACGATCATCACGCCATGTGTCAATGTTCTCCTCCCACGACTTCCTGACTAAAGACAGTGCAAGATCAACAGTCTTTAACCATAGGACCAACATCCGAAAAGGTTCGGATTCCTTGTTTTACAGCTTGGGTAGAGTTCTGTTCTGTCAATTCGCAATTCGGTGGTAGGGGAATCAAGAACCACCCCTCGGCGATATTACATACCAAAGTGACATCGAATTCTAGGATCTTGAAATTAAGGAGGATATCTCACAGGAAGGGCTTCGATCCTAAGTAGGCTTTTGATCAACCTCTAAACTCCAATAATCCCTGACCTTAGACCCTTCCCTTCCGAGATCTAAACTCCGATGAGACACAAACCCCACCAGTGGCAGCAGAACACGTGCACAGGCGTCGACAAGCTGACAAACGCTTAATCGATAAAGTGTCAACTCCCGAAATTCCAGACGCTTAATAGGCAGCTTGGAGGACGAAAAATAAGTGCAATTAGCGCATAGGCCAATCCGAGCGCACCATATATGAGCCCCAGTGAGCATGTAGGTAAATGATTCGTATTTCTCGGAGCACCGGTCGGTTGTAGGTTTGGTGTAGTGGTTGATGTTAGACAGAATGTTGATATTGGTATGTGGATAAGGCACGAGACTACATATTGCTCGTTGTCTGTACAATGGCGTGACTTGGGAACGGGCCTAGCGTGACGTATACATCGGGGTACGTAAGAACGCGGAAAGAATTCAGCACCCGGACTCCACCATTAATTGCTCTTATTGGCATACGCATCTCCATTCTTAACCTTTCCTCCACCCCCACATTTTATCACACAATATCCCTCAACCCCTAATACAATCTAATGGTATCTCCGGATATGAACAAGAAATAGAAGTGTCACTTATACAGTGATACTAAGACCGACAGGTCAAACTATTTGGACTGATACAAAATGCTACTAGCATAGTCTGAACTCCACTGCTGCCACAAGCACTATAGGCGGGGAATCCTTCCTTTTTTTTTCTTTCTCTTCATGGATAAATATATAGCAAGAACAGTCCCTGGCACTAATTGATTGATTATAGTACAGAGAAATCATATTTTTCTTTTTTGCTTGGAGGTTTTCACGTGATTTTGCGTTACGTGAAAAGTGCACTGGCGTAAATATCTAACCAATCATCTTCTGCTGACTGCTGACAGCCGACTTAGGACCCGGAATATTATTACAGTTAACAGTCAACTTGAGATGGATGTCATTGTTTGAAGCAAACGTCCATTCCAGCAATTTGTGGCTAATCATAACGCATAAGGTGGAACCGATCGACTGTGCACCAATTCGTGCATGCGGCAGATTTAAGGTTTATCCCGCATCCGTCGTCTGGAGATACGAAACCAAAAATTCACTTTTTCAGCTCAACACCCCAAAATAAATCACTTTTTTTTCCTGATGGAAAAGGGTGTGGGGGTTCCAGTCCTCCCAAAAGTACATGTGTTTGGTTAAAATCGTTTGGTAACCAGTCTTGGCATAAATCAATCACAAACTATCACTCGGTAAATTTGCCTCTCCTATGTAATCTCTCTCCTCGATGGAGTAAACATTCGAAAAAAATCATACGAGTGCCATGTTTGGATTATAAGCTAGTGGTATGTGGCCTAGGAGTCGCTTTGGCACGTATGATCGTATTCTATGCCAATGTCGTAAATATTAGTACAACGTCCTATCGATCCACGGTGCCGGGAAACGAATTCCGGTACAAGTGATTACTATTCCGGCTCCATACCCGCTGCGAGACTATTACTGAAAAACTGCTTCCCGGGGACTTGGCTACAGAACATCTATTGGTTTTGTTTCAACAGATAACTTCAGGATAGGTCTTCATAGGTTGACCCAGCTGAGAAGCAATAATGGTATATCACGAGTGATAGCTCATGAAATCATGCCTGAAGTCATGCATGCATCCCATCGCGTCCGTAGATTAATTAACGAACAACCATTCAATTCGGAGATTTCAAGAACTGGATCTGACTTTGTAGTGTTTATTCGTTTGGCGCGGCGTATGTCGACCGCCACGTGCGATGGGGGAGTTGAAGAGGTGCCGTCAAAAAGGGACAGCCATGCACGCACGGATGGGATTGGCTCCGTCATTGGCGCTCGTTACGCGTTCCGATTGGCTACGTCTTACCAAAAGCGGGAGAGACCTGGAATAAAGGGCCTCGGCCAAATGCCGATAAAGGGTCAGTATTTGAATCCATTCTAGGTAGAGTGGCTACATTGAAAGAAAAATTCCGGGAAACTGGCACAAGAGGCGAGGACCCGGACAGCTGCCTTTCCAGTGAAAAAAAAAAACGAATGGATAACCGTGGCTATAAATATATGGTAACCTTGACACCGTGAAGCGAGTCAAATAGGCGAACCATGGGTTTGACACGAAAAGAAAGGGGGAAGGCGGTGGGGGTTGAAAATATTTTTTCGATAGCTTTTTTAGAAGCAGATCTATCTCGGCAGGCATGTCAAAACCTTTTCTAGCTTGACAGGAGGTGACAAAAGTCCAGAAACAACAACAACCTAGAAATAGTTTCCCAAGTAGGCCGCACTGTCTGTGCTGCTCTTCGTGGCGTCGAATGGCGAATTGGGGAGGGGGGTCTAGTAGAAGAGGCAAAACTCAATCTAGGGTCCTAGGGGCATGTGCGAAACGACTGGCCAGGATGCTACCGAGGACTGGGCAAAAAGAAGGGACGGGATCTTTTTGCGCGATGTCTCGATAGTCGAGGATCAAGAGCCAGTATTGCTTTTTTTGGTATCCTTTTTTTCTTCTCGTGAACATGCTTTAGCTCTAGAGTAGTTAAGTCTGCGGTGATGGTGATGCTGGTGGTTTCGGCGTCATCGGCAGGAATATCGCAAAGAAGCACCACTGACAGCTAAATAGAGATACACCACCCATTTAACCTTTTGTAAACAAACACATTAATTGCAGGTGCATGATTATATCAGTGCTCCTTCTCGGCCAAAAGGTCTCGTACTTTATGTAGAGCACTTAATTCCTGCCGCCGGTATCTAGTCAATACAACCCTTATTGAGGGATATTATTGTAAAGTATTCCACCTTCTCCCGAAGCCCTGACAACAACGATGAACATTAAAATCTCGACGATCTTAGGTCACCCCGTCCCTCTGGCTATTTTGGCTCTACTTTCCCAGGCGGTCTAGTGGCTCGACCCCCATTTGGCCCGCCGGCGTGTCCCATCTCGTCTTGTTTTCGCACCTTTCTTGATTCACCACAATCTGGTATTTGGTTGTCACCACCCTGTGGACCGAGTACTCTAGTGTGATATGTAGAAATGATCCTCTCGTACCCTTCACGCTAGTTGAATCCACTTCAACCACTACTACACGTCCTCAACCTCCAAGTGCTGCTTGTTGATGTTCTCGTGCTTACGATCGTTGCTTTGCCTTTAATCCGTCTGCTGTGTTCTTCGCCCTACTCTCAATTCTTCGCTTGTTCGTGACTCGATTACAATTGACCTTAGGTTTATTTTTGCCCTTTAGTGAATGACTGTACCAGCGGCACGAGGTGAGATACAATACCAAGAAACCCTCAAGTGCAGTAACGTAGGAATCCGGTCACGTAGCTCTCCACATTCTCTTGAAGTTTGCAACTTGCCGTTAAATACTAGTCTCCAGACGCAACAGATAGAAGTCAAGTGAAGTGTGCCTCGGAGATCTAGAGGAAGAACAACATACATTGCTTGTCTACTCCTATCGTTTGCGTTCCTTTTCTGCTGAGCGACGTCACGCCAACCACCCAGTCAAAAAGGTTGCTGCACACCTCTCCACGTTTGGGATCGTCGTGGACCTCCTTCACCTACATATTGTATCTCAGACGGTCAAGTGGTTCGGGTTTGTCGTTGTCGACGATCCTGGTGTCGGGTGTTATTTTGGCTGGGCAGCAGCAAGTAGAGAAGTCAAATGTAAGTCACTCCGCTTTTCACGTTTGGGAGACTTCTGTGTGGATATTTCCCAGCTTCCCAAAAGAAAACTCTGCCCGATTCCCATACTGCTTCGTGTCCTGCTTGCCTGCCTGTCTTGCTTCCCTCTTTGGCTGTGTTTCTTCTACGGCATCACGACAACCTCACCTCAGACAACAGCAGCAGCTGGGCTACTGCAGAGCGTGAGGGCAGAGTACTTTTAAAGTACTCTACATAACTTTCCCTGCAAGTGCAAGCCTAGTTTAAAAAAACCATTGAAGTAAAGCATATCCACAGCTCATCTTCCTCTGTTCTGATCTCCATAAATTATTCCCTGTCTGCCGTCTCACTGCTCACTCCACATTTTCTCCTTCACTCTCTTCTCTTGTGTAACCGCCGCTGTTTTGCGCTGACATCAAGCTGAACGTGAACGTCTCTCCAGCCTCTCCTGAACAGACCTGAACAGAACACAGTGATTCAACACCCCAGCACAGACATTGAGAGTCCTGCGGATGCGTCTCTGCATACCTTCACTTTAATTCTCATCCTTCTGTCCCATCCTCTCACTCTCGTCATATTATCCAAGTTTATCCCCTCCTTCAGCTTCTTCATCACTCGCACTCTCACTCTCTTACTCCTCGTCTTCTTTGGTGTGGCACGGAAGATTGCTCATCCACGGGCCTCCTTCACCCTCCGTCCAATCTTGCGCTCCGTACCTACCTGTTTACTTGACGCCCTGCACATCTTAAAGCGGCCCCTCGGCTTTCCCTTGATCCTGCCTGCAGCCCCCGTATTATCCGACGCACCAGTTACATTTCTATTGCTACGCCACGATCGTTCGCGAATAGGATCTATTATCAACAACAACACTAGTTAAACTCTGCTTGTCCTCCCTTCCTCTCGCTATTCCTTTTTGGCAACAAGCCACCCAGGGGCTGTAAAAGACGCACAGCACCCAACCCTCTCTTACTACATACACCCTCTCTCTTTTCAGTGATCTTCAAAAAGACCCCCAACGGTTTCATGCCTATCAAATTCCCCAAGTTTTCACGACGAAAATCCGCTGGAAACGCGTTGGAAGCTGGCTACGAACCCGCCAACCAGGGAGTCCAGGTTCAATTATCAGCACCCGAACCACAGGAACATCACAACCACCATAGTAATAACACCAACAATAGTACTATTACAAAGTCTTCTACTTTCGGGGGAGTAGGATACGGTGGGCCCCAACAACGTCAAAATCGGTATGAACCCTCACGTCCCCGCTGGCTGGGTGCTGCGAGAGCCTTGCTAAAGTCGGGCAGTGGCAGTGGAAACACCAGCGGATCTGGATATTCGAACACCGATTATGCTTCTACTGGCTCCATAAATCGCCTGAGTTCAAGTTCAACATTACCTTCATCTGCGGACGCCCCACGGACACCTGCATCGACCGACGATCATCACGCAGGTGCTTATACTCACAGCAGCGCGGCAAAGTCTACTAAATCAAACATTACTACCACATCCTCCACAGGTTCTTCTACCCAAAAGCGTTCCGGCGGCGGCATCTACGGTCCCTCATCGCCGCGAAGAGAAAACATGACCTCAACACCCCCTAAACTTGAAACTACCCTGGATACAGGCTCCCTTTTTGGAGAGGATATGTTTTCATTTTCTGCATCAAAGGGTAGCGGCGTACCCCCAGCGACGGGTGGAGGGATTGGGGCAATACCACACACGGCACCGAAATTGGCCTCGACAAGGATTATTAATACTGTAAACCTCACATCCCTGAACGGCAACGTAACTTTATATGTGGGCGTATCTAACACAGAACTTTCCAGAGTGATAATCACAACGACATTTCTCCAGTGCCTCCCCCTAAAACGTATGATCCAATAGGAACGTCCCCCACAAACCAAAGATTCTCATATGCAGCGTACAGCAACATCTATGCAAGTCCAACACACATGGACAGTGACAGGCCAGCCACGAGCGAGTCGCCCTACGGTTGGGGTATAGGAGGTGCGGAAGATTTACCGGCACCCCCTACGATGCCCGCGGCAAAAAATAGCAATTCTCCACGAAATTCACGAAATCTGACTCCGGGACAGAATGTACAACCAGCTCCTTCACATTCCCATTCCGATTCTTTAAGTGCTCCCAGTAGACAAGCGAAGCCAGGTCGTCAGCAAGCGCAGAGAGGTGATAGTTCAGAATCTCTTGGCGTGAAGCGGAATACAAACATGCGACGACCGTCGTATCCTGAAGATGAGGATTCTACACCGAAAGGTAACGTGCAGCAACAGAAACAACAGATTGATCGGCGGTCTGCACAATCGGCGCTACCGTCATCATTGCAGATCGGGGGTGCTGCGAAAGGACTTTCAGACAGAATGAAGGGCAGGGATAGCGGCTGGGAGGAGTCAGTAGCTTCTGGTTCTTCGTCAGTCAATAGCTACCCCGGGAACAGTTCCTCCGGAAGTTCCCATCATGACACCAGAGGCACAAGTCCGGCAATGTCGCGAGTAAACACCGATCCTATATATAACTTGCAAGACAACGGACCTAAGGCCAGATCCCCAGCACCAGCACCAGCGTTGAAGCCTATTCAATTGACAGATGGAGATGACATGGATTTCGACGAATCTATCTCTGCGTCTGCTAGCTTGGCGGCTAGATATGAGAACTTGGAACAGGCCAAACCCACCAACGCACCCAATAAGGTGATGACCCCTGCTCAGTTCGAAAGATACAGGCAAGAGCAGGATAATCAGCGAAGGCTGTCTGGGAAGTCGTTCGCTGAAAGCGACAATGAATCCGCCTCGGAATCTGAGGAAGAATCGGAGACTGAGAAGCACAGAGAGGCTCTAAAGCAACGCCAGAAACAGGAGGCACACTTGTCTGTTTACAGACAACAGATGATGAAGATCACTGGTTCACAGCCCATGGAACAGCCATATAATGCTAGAGGATCAATTAGTGCATCTGCTCTGCCGCTACCTATGAACAACTCTATGCCGCAGTTGAGTCTATCAGGACCAGGATCCAGTGGGAGGAGCTCCGAGGAAGAGGATGAAGAAATTCCACTGGGGATATTGATGGCTCACGGATTTCCCAATCGTAGTAGACCACCAACCCGGCTCTCGAATGCAAGCTCTCAGCCAAATCTCAGACAATCAGCAATGATTCAGGATTCGAGACTACCGCCATTTGCAAGGAATCTCCCTGCTGACCCCTATAACTTGGGTGCTAGTATTATCAATCCAACCAACAGAATGCCACTTGCTTTTGGTGTTGGGAGTGATCAGAGATCAGTTGCTGGTGGGTCTGTTTATGGTGGTGATATGCCAGCACGTCGTCAGCCTGGTGGGTTGATCGGTGAAATTATGAGGACGGAAGAGATGAAGGCGGCGAGGAGGGGCGGTAGTCAACAGCAATTTATTCCACAAAAGGATCCTTTTAACGCGGATCCATTTGATAGGCACCCATCGCCAGGCGGTGGTATGCTTGGTCTTGGAGGAGGGGCTCTACCGGGCCAGTATGGTGGCGGAATGGGGATGGGGCAACACATGCCTGGAAACATGAGTCCTAGATTGGGCCCGAGTATGGGTATGCCTGGCATGCCTGGTATGCCTCCTATGCAGATGCCCACATCGGCCCAAGGAACAGACCCAATGCAAATGCAGATGGCAAACCAGATGCAGCAGATGATGCAAATGCAGATGCAATGGATGCAGATGCAGATGCAGATGCAGAACCCACAGCAGGCCCAACCAATGCTTAGCCCACCTGTAATGGGCCAGAGGCCAATGAGCATGGCTGGCCCCGGCGCTGGTAATTTCTCTGCTATGTCACAACCACATCAACGAACCATGAGCATGATGGAACCACTTCCAGTGTTCCAAGGCCCCGGTTATGCTCCCTCGATTGCTCCAAGCCAAAGAGGCGGCGGTGGTGGTGGCCTCATGCCTAGTGGACTTATGCCACCAGGAGGGTACACCCCTTCGATTGCTCCTTCTGAGCGAAGTACTGTAGGACTTCCTTCCCGTTACAGGCCCGTGTCGTATATGCCTCCCGTCGGCAGCTCTCAATCCGGTGCACGGGCCTCTTCTTTGATCTCTGGGATTAGCCCAGACATGAGTAAGAAGGGAGCTGGCCCGTCACACCTAAAGAATTCTGGGGCTGCCTCAGATGATGAAGATGACGAGAGTGGTTGGGAAGCTCTGGAGAGGAAGCGCCAAGAGAAGAAGGAAGGATGGAAGAAGAAGAGAGAGACTGGATTGAAGGGTATTTTGAGTTTCGGATCTTCCGGACCTAGTGATTCCAAGTAAATTCGCAGAAGTCAGGGTTGCATAATATCCAGGTTTTCTTCTTTGTTCTTTTTCTTGTTACACCCTCTTTTTGTTTCTGTTTTTTCGTTTCTTAGACCAAAAAAATCATGGGGAAGGGGGAATATCGATGGGAGCATGCATCAACCATTGCATTCACGGGCGCATAACAGGGACAGGGGAAAAAATCATGATGTCGGTGGCACTTTCCGATATACCTCAAATTCATTATTTGGTATAATTGCAATTATCTTTTGTTTTCTCTCTTTCTATTCTTCTTTTTTCAACGCTATTTTATGTATTCTGCGGTGACAGCATGGACGGCTGTATATTTGTTGGTTTGGCGAGAGCAAGAGATCGAGCATTTCATGTCTGTTCTTTTTATACCATTTTGTTATGTTCTATTCCCCTCTTTATCGAGATTCCTTTTCTTTTCTTTCACCTTCAACTGAATATTGCAGTTTGGGTAGTTTGTGCGGCGCGTTGTTGTGGTTGTTATTGCTTTGATGTAGTTGTAAGGTGATTTTGAGCGGGACATCATCTGGGCTTTTCTTTTATATCTCGTTCTTCGGCATTTCCTTTTCATTTCACAGCCAACCCGCGGTTAGGTATCGATCGCAAGTCGTCGTTGTTTGTTGCATTGAGCGAAGAAAATATTCTTGTTTTGTTGGATTATGGCTATGGGTGCAGTATGAGTTGCAGCACTGGGCATAATCAGGGGGATAATGGAGGGGGATGAGGAGGGGTGGTCTAATCGTAATGTACAAAATAATCTATGTTAAGCGATGACATTGACATATCTATCTGATCTGATTCTGACCTTCCTGCCTGTCTGCAAGAATCTATGTGGGTGGGGAAGGGGAAGCGTGACAAAGGGGTGAGAATTAACTCTTTCTTTCTTTTTGCTAGACTTTCGTCTGATCTTTCTATTCGTGGGAGAGGCACATGTGGTTTAGACAGGGCAAGCTCTACTTTACATATATGCGAGGATGTACCTGCGTTGACCGTGATCGGTAGTTGGGAGTTGTGGTTGAGGGTCGTTATCGCTGGAGGTGTAGAATAGACATTATAGAGTTTTATTGTTAGTTACATAGATAGGACCAAATCTAGTGCGGGTTCCTACGTTACATGTAGTGAAGATATGCGCTATGACTGCGTGGTAGATGAGGTGGTCCTAGTGATTGTGGTGGTTATGGTGGTTTTGGTTGAGAGTGGAGGAGATAGAACAAGGGTTGCTGTATTAGTACAAGATTGAAGTTCCTATTAAATAGTAGCAGCAGTAGGTACCTGACAGTACTCGTATTTTCCTGACGTTTGTAAAAGGAACCACTATTGCATACCATATAAATACGCGCCAAGTCCACAATTTAGTATGGTATGCAATAGCGGTTCCTTTTACAAACGTCAGTAAAATACGAGTGTTAGTAGTAGATTAGTAGGGACATACATGTATGTACGGTAGGTAGAGTACATTTCAAATTAGTAGAGCGTCCGTTCATTACAGCACACCATTTTGCTCATCTGAGCCCGTCATGATCGCAATGGAACGGACATGACAGCGACGTACGTTAACTAGTATGTAACCGTAACATTGTATTCAGAACGGGATCAATAACACGATAGACTTGCCTATTCGTTGGCCATAACCCGTGGTGTTGTGTGAGTGGCGGACGTGCTTCACAATCACATTCTTTTCTTTTCGTTTGAACTGGAGATCCTCGCCGTGGATGACAGCCCCTGGCAGTGAAACAGCTACCGTCAGTTGTCGAACAACAGCTTGCCTACAGGCTTCGATCCTGCCTTCTCTTTCCTTTCCTTTTTCTCTCTACCGTTGCTACATCTGAGTTCGGGGTGACAAGAACGACGTTGCATCCATCTCTAAATTTCTTCCTTGACGTATCCTTTTTATCTTCTGATCTGATCTGTCCTGTCTTTCTCTCTCTCTCTCATTCTTCGTTTTGGAGAGTCTTTTTTTCCGTTTCCCTGCAAGTAACTTCTTCAAATTCATACGTTTAATTTTCCAATCCATCCAATCCTGCATATGAGCTAGCTAGTCCCCCCCCCCATACCTGCCTGCATTTAATTCCATTCCTCTGCCTCTGCATCATCACCACACATTCACAGAGACACCACCCCGCCGCCGTCACCCACCTCCACCTCCACTGTCACCGTCACCGTCACCGCTACACCCTCTCTTCCATCCCCCTTTCTGGAAATTATCCTCGTCTATATTTGTTTATTTAATTTTACCTGGGGTTGTTTCTGGGCAACGACATCCAATACAGCATACAGCACAGAAAGCTTTACGCTTTTAACACGAGAGAGTAGGTAGTTACAAGGGGCAAGGACATTAGTTCTTCGTAAACAACTTATTAACTCCTCTTTCTTCTCTCTTTCTCTCTTGCATGCTCATCGCTTCCTTTCTTATAAAATATTTGGGAAACTATTATATATTTTTTATTAAGAAGCCGAGTATTCTACTCTAATCCAAAAGTTTCGCTTTTCTTTTGTTTTTTATTATTATTGTTCTTATTTTGGTCAACTGCATTCTGCAACTGCAACCCCTGTTCGCCTCAAGCAGCAAGCAAGACCCGCGGCCGCCGTTTAAGTCAGGAGATTCTTCTTTCAACCCCCCAGGAAGAAGCACCCGTTCCACATTGTTTATCCGACACACAGTACACCAAAAAAACAACACCAAAACCAGCACAAACACCATAAGGCGACAGTTACCAACAACAATAGCAACCTTCCGATAAAACGAGCTTGGGGGTATCCTTGAGCGAGGCTATTCCCCCCCTTCACTCCTAGGGCGTCATGCCCCCGAAAACAAAGGCGGAATTGCAGAAGCAAAGGGCGAAGGTACGATATGACTTGCCACTTGCACCTTCCCGCGACATTCACACTACCGGTTGATTGCTGATGTTGTTTGTAATGGTCTTAGCTTGTAAACTCGTATAATGAACTGCTAGAGTATGTCGTCTCGTTCCTGTACTCTGGGTCCGGCCGCAGGTAGCAAGCTGGGTGGCTGGTGCGGATCTACGGGGTGTGAGTGGATGTGAGGAAAGCTTGGGGCTGACGGATGGGTGTTCGAATCTAGAGAGTTTTCGTCAAAAGAGCTGCGGACCGTCGGGAACTATTCGATCGGACGCTTAATCGGAAAGGGGTCTTTTGGGAAGGTCTATCTGGCTACGCATAAACTCACAAATGGGTCTAAGGTATATACTACTTCTAATCCTTCTCATTTGTCTCTCATCCAGCTTCTACGGGCTACGCGGGTTTTGGAAAGCGGCGGAGAATTGAAGACGTCGGTTCTGGGTACTGGAGGACAGAGACATGGATGGATCAAGTGATGAAGTTCGGGTTACTGGAGCGATTGATGTTGATGGGTTTGGGATTGTAGGTTGTGTTGAAGTCGGCTCAGAAGGACGACGCAAATCTGGCGAGGGAGATACACCATCACCGCCAACTGGTACACCCGCATATCGCGCGACTATATGAGGTCATTGTGACTGAGAGTCTGGTTTGGCTGGTCCTGGAATATTGCCCTGGTGAGAAGTTCTGTCCAATTCTGGCAACTGGTTCAGGGCTAGAATGTTGATTAGTCGAGTTCGGGAGGATAGGTGACGAGCTTTACAACTACCTCATCCAGGAAGGGCGCTTAACGGTCGACAAAACGAAGCGCATTTTTGCGCAGTTGGTCGGTGCTGTAGCGTACGTGCACATGAACAACTGTGTTCACAGGGACTTGAAGTTAGAAAACATTTTGCTAGACAAGCATGAGAATGTAGAGATTCCTACCGCGGCCGGCAGGAGAATAATTGACTGTTTCGCTGACTCGAGCGCAGGTCAAGCTTTGCGATTTTGGTTTCACCCGGGAGTACGAGCGCAATAAGCTACTCCAGACCTTCTGCGGGACAGTATGCTACTCGGCTCCGGAAATGATAAAAGGAGAAAAATACATTGCTTACGGTACGGGATGGTTCCGCTCTTTAATCCCAACGTTAACTTCCTCGAATTCCAATCCGGATGCCCCCGTTTTCCCCATGGCTTCGATGTCCCCCCCCATGGCTTCGATGTCCCCCCACAGCTGCCCCTCTCGCTTCCTCTTTAAACATCACTGTGATAAATATTCTAATGTACCCTCAGCTGTGGATGTTTGGTCTTTGGGAGTCATCCTGTATGCTTTGCTAGTTGGAGAGCTGCCGTTTGATGAGGATATCGAAGAAGATACTCGACGTAAGATATTGAACAATGAACCGCGTTATCCGGATCACCTATCGGAAGGTACAGCTCATGAAGTCCGCTTGAGGGGTAAGTTGTTTGTTGGCTAATGGGTTTATAGATTCGGTATCTATGCTGAAGAGTTGCCTGGCTAAAAAGCCAAGCCTACGACCAACCCTCGATGAAATACTCTCCCATCCATTTATAGCTGAACATGCGCCCGTACAGAAGGCTATATTGGCGCTACAACATCCTGCGCCGTTTTCCAGTAAATTAGAAAAAGATACATTGCACAGGATGAAAGCCGCTGGTGTTGATATTGACCAAGTTATAGAACACGTCCTTGCAAAGAAATGTGATTCTCTAGCTGGATGGTGGGCATTACTAATCGAGAAAGAAGAGCGTAAAGAGAAACGGCGACAGAAGCGCAAAATAGAGAGTAGACGAATGAGCGCGGCTTCGAACCTTGATCCATCGTTGTTGCCTCCGCCGGCGGAGGAGGCTGAAGATCGAGTGAGGAACGATGCTAGGAATACAGCGAACCGTGAGTTTGTTCCTGTTAACTACTATGGGTGTTCGTTCAATCTTTCCCACCCAACCCGGACCCGTCCGTAGTTTCCTTGTCACGAGCTTACGTTTGCCATAGCTGTAATTATCTTGCCCGAACGCAATTTTACAAAGTCGCCGAGGGTGCAGACTCCGCCGTCGCCCACGCCGCCGCCGCCAATAGAGAAGGATAGGGATTATGGACCGTATTTGAAACCCCCGCAGCATGATCGACAAGTGATGTCTTCGCCAGACTTACACCTGGATGTGAGCAGTTCCAGCGGTAAGGGACGACCAAATCGAAAACACGCCTTGATGACCCAACTCGCATCAATAAAACACTGGTTCCTAGACTCAGCAAAACGCGCGACATCTCCAAATTCCAAAAACCAAGCGGCACAGAAACCAGGGAGCTCTCAAGGTAATCAAGTTTACCAGCAGCAGCAATCAGGCTCACGTACGGGCAACGGCGCACGAAGAAATTCTCGAGGTAATGCGATATATTCGGTCGCCCACCGCAGCACCCCACCGCCCAAGAGGAATTCGCTTTCGCCGCAACCATTGACACCGCATGCTTACCGACGCCCTCTCGGACGTGGACTCGGCGGGAGAACTTCGACATCGTCTTCGGTATCCTCGATTCGCTCTTTCCACAACAAGACTCACTCAAAGGCCTCTTCAACATCATCGGCGTCACTGAACAGCATTACCCTGAAGTCACCACGGTCGCCTAGGAACTCCATCAAAGTTCTGCCGTCGACGCCAACATCATCCACGTTCCCTTCACACGTGCGGGTTGTCAGGTCAACGGGATATAACGAGGCGGCAGTATTGACGAATGGTGTAACATTTGCAAGAAGGAAAAAGAGCCCATTCAAGGGGCCTATGCTGACAAATCTATCCGCGAAGAGAGATGGAAATTCGGCAGGCTCTAGGCAAGAGCGGAAAAGAAGCAGAGGGGGTATCATCGAGGAAGAAGAAGAGGAAGAGGACATTGAAGAAGTACTAGAATTTGTGGGACCAGGCGAGATAGATGGGGAAGTAGTGGATAGTGATGACGATGACACCCTGAGGGGAAGGCACGGGTGAAAGATTGATGGTGAGAGTCTGGACCATGGATTATTATTATATTGCATTATTGGCTTATTTCACGGGTTTATTTCGCCTTTGTCTAGGCGTGCTATATGGCTGTAGATTTCTTATTTTTGTCTTGCATTTTGGCGAGTTTTTGTAAGAGCAATGTAGCTGTAGTCAGCATTGGAACTGGGGTAAGGAGGAGACTGTGTGTGGGACTCTACTTGTGGTATTCGTTATACAGTTTTACACTGTTTTTTCCTTTGTCTATTATTTTATCTTTCTCTTCTTCCAACCTCTTTTCCATCCTTTGCCCCCCTCCCCCCCCCCATTTATTCCTATCTTTTGTCCTCCCGTTGGTGCTTTTGGGTCTCTGTTTTCTCTAAAGTCCCCTTTCCTCCCTCCCCCTTCGCTTCTCTGTATGTTTTCTGGTGGGTTAGAATTATTGGACCTGGCTGGTTACGCATATGATAATGTCTCTTGCTATAAAGTACCATAAACTGGGGGAACGTTTACTCTTTTTTTTGTCTATCACTTGAAAATTCGAACTTTTGAAGTGTCTGGCCGTCGTCGCCGCTGCAGCCACCACATTGGGGGGAAAAAGAGTAGGTTCGGTGTTTGTGTGTATTTTGAAGGTCTTTGTATCAAGATTACATAATTAATACGTGTGTTATGTATACTGGAAAACTTGTATGTTTTTTCTCTCATTTTGTCTTTTCTTTCGTTTTGTAATAATATTCGAATTCTGAGTCTCCTGGTTTCTGATTGGTTGCCATGTGGTTTGCGGAGAGTGATATCCTGTGATTCGACTTAAGCGGGAGCCGAGGTTTGATATTAAATCCGCTCATATAATAAAGTACTACTTAATTAATTAGCTTGACTTTCTGTGTCATATAGGGGCTGATATATAAGTCAGAAGGATCATTGACTTACCATTTCATCAATACCACCAAGGTCCTTACCATACCAAAGGCCATAATAAAATGCATACGTGAAGGATCAATATACCTCCATCTTACGCGGCCCGTGAAAGGCCAAGATATTCAACAGTTGTATCAGAGTGACTGAAACAACCCCCAACGCCTTCCATAACGCCATTAGTGGTATAAAACCGTATAAAATGTAATAACCAATGACCCCCCCCCCCCCATTCTTAATTACTAACATACAAATTAGTGATGCTGTATCAAACCATATCAGCATCCCCCACACCCTCACCACCACCTGCACAGCACCCCCTTCCCATTACCTTCCCCTGTATCCCATGGTCATAGTCACCACCATAACGCACCGGTGGCAGCCGCCGGTAGTCCAGCTGCCATGGCAGTCGCGTGAGTGTGGTGGACAGGAGGACAAAGAAGAAAAGGAGTAGGAGAAAGAGGAGAAAGAGGGAGGCGATGAGGAAGATGAGGAGGGCTTCTAGCATTTTGGTTGTTTCGTGGGGTTGGTGGTGGTGGGGACGTTGTGGTGGGCTGGTAACCGGTTGGTGGGTTGGTAATTGGCTGGTGGGTTCGGTTTGGTTGTGGGTTGGTAATTGGCTGGTGAGTTCGGTTTGGTTGTGGGTCTGGATTGGCTGAGGTTATGGGGTGGCAAGTGAAGTCTGGTGGTGCGTGAGTGTGGAGCTTCCATTGCTGTGTTAATCAATTACACCCATAAGAAGAACTGACGCTGGCCTCCGCAGTTTCGCATGCTGTCCTCCCCAGGCCGATACCATCTGGCTACTACATCTCAAGCGAACTAAGCTCGGTATATAAATATTATTCACAGCGAATTTACTAGCGAGCCAATCATTGGTCTCGCCCGCGAAGTACCGGGTTACAATACGTGTATATGGCCATATGTTTTGTTCTGCATGGACAAGACCCAATGTGGTGAGATGTGGATACACAGGATTGTATAATATAACAATCTAGATGCAGAAGCTTTTGACCTGTGTTTCCAGTAGGCATGATGGCTGCTTCTACGTTCGCCTTGACTACATATTATGCAAACCAATGCAATTAATGAATTAAACAAAAAAAATATTGTGCAAACCAGCGGACAGTACTTGGATTTTAATGTCCCATTGGTATTTGAGTTTCAAACAACATTTGAATGGCCTTGGCTTGCATAAATTGGGGCTTGGCTCATAGTGTCTCACTCGGTTTCTTGACATGGCAAGACTAAACACGAATAACCCGCCCTGGTATAGTTACTGATTACCAACAGGCTGGCTAGGCCCCAAATGTTTCTGCTCTTCTGTGAAGTCTATAGCCTGCGACTTGAATTATAATGTATTTATTACCTTTTTCTTCAATAATCGGGTGCCTGCGGCACCCCTCCCCCCCTTCTTCTCTTCTGGGATCCCCTCCACTCTCCTCTCTAGTAAAGGACTGACTTCAGGATTTATATGTGCCAAGGAATGACCTACAGACTACGCCGGAAAATTCTCCCAGGCTTGTGATGGATTTGGCTGAATAATCATTGACCCCATCGTGAAATAAACCTAGGTCGGCAACTTTGTACCATTCTACCTGCGACACCCGAATTTCGGAGACAGAGGGGCATTGTCCCGACCAAGCCATAAACGAACACTAATGAGCGGCATCAGCCCGAGGCTTTTATTTAAACGTCTCTGTCTATATAACAGGCAACCTCCCAAGAGTACTAGACACCCACGTCCATAAACGTTTATAGCCAACCCACAGAACAGAAATATCAATTAGACGCAATATTTAACCCAAAGAACAACATGCACATACTGATTCAACACCACTAGCACGACAATTGGATCATCTATCTCGCAAAGATAGCAACATAAAAGAAGGCAAAAAAAGGCAAAAAAACAGCAAAAGCTCACAATGACCACATTCCTACGGGCAACATAAGCACATTCATAACCTACATGTATCCATAACCTAAAATCAACCAAGCCCTACCGCGAAGTAGACTTATGTATCAAGTTCTACCCACTCCGCTGCACAAATACCATGCTCCCCCCTGCCCCCCACACTGCCGTCCCCCCCACTCCATCCACCCAAGGCCCTAGTTCTTCACCTGCTTCCTGAACGCAAGCCCCTTCAATTCCCATCACCATATTCGCCACCTGTTCACACTCCAAGCTTGCCCCCGGCGGCCCACACATCCCAATACTTGCCGTCCCAAACGTATGCAGATGCACACACGCCCACGGCCAGTTTGCAAAGCGCTTGTTGTCCTGAACACAGATGTCGCCCTTGGGGGCGTGGAGTTGAAAGGAGAGAGCGGCGAGGCGCACGTCGGCGCGGCCGGGGCTGGGGCGGGAAAGGGTGGGGGTGCGGCAGGTGTAGGTTGGTGTGTCGGGCGTGGGGGTGTAGTACCGGCGCGGGGTGGTGGGGAACTGGATGGGGGGGGAGTCCGGACTGGAGGGGAGGTGGGTGCCGTCGATGATGACTAAGAGGAGCAAGAAGGAGAGGAACATGAAGATGAGGTAAAGGGGCTGGCGGGGAGCGGCCCCCAAAGTTGTCTCATGCACTGTAGTAGGGATCATGGTATTTCTTTGTAGTCAGGTTTGGTTTTGTGTAGAAAACCTCTCGTAAATGAGGTTGTAATTCACTATTGGGACCGGAGAGCTTTAAAGATAGGGCTTGGGAATACGAACCGTGACTGATAGCTGGATGTAGTGCAGCGGGGAACACATGTCCGTCCAGCGTGGCCATTTAGTAGTTGATGACTTTGCTTCGAAAGACATGAGAATAAACAGCTAGCTATTTTTTATTATTTACCACAGCTGCGGTACATCTCTGTCCGCCACTGCCCCTATCATATAAGAGTATGACACTTGCTGCTAATGGTATCGTGATAGCGGCGTCAACTCCGGCCACAAAAGTACAGACCAGTAAAGACTCTTCCTGCGCATTATTCCAAAGCCGCATGCGCATTCTGTCCTTGACTCCAACCAAAGGCCAACTCTTAATCCAGTGAGGCCGACAAACGATTCCTACACTAGTAAACCTCTATCCTCCCGCTATAAATCACCACCATAAGCTAGTAGTTCTTCTCTTCCCACACCATAATTTTCATCACCTTTATCGAGATAGGTCGGCTCTTCACTCTGATCGTGGTCTAGTCTCTAACTCGATCGATGATAGGTGAGGTGCCTACCTAGCTATCAATAGCAGAAGCAAAGTCAGATACACCCACACCATCATACCGCAGTCTTCCAATACCTCTCCACAATTCTATCCACTCTCCGCCTTCTCTGTCGTCTTCCCTCCTCAAGACTCGTCGCTCCCCACCCCTACATCACCTATATCAGCCACCACCGCAAGAGCAGCACCACCGCCCCCGTTTCAAAAACCTAAATTCAAGCCTCCCCCAGCACCGTGGACTGTGGACTACATCATCTCTCTCGGAAAGCTCTATACGCGGTCTATCTGCGAAGGCACATAACCCATTGAAGCACAGGCCGTCGCAGACCTCCTGAACCGCGCGTCTAACGACATTGTACCTACTGTCACAAGGGTTGTGGTTAGGAATCTGTATGTTAAGGCTCTGAGGGAGCTTTGGGGTGATCGGGATGATGTGCTGGGTGATGAAGGTGAAAAAGATCAGGTAAGGTTGGCACTTGGTTTCTGCCTAGTAGGCTAGGGACTAACAGCACTGGTGGGGTGGGCGTAGAGTGGCCGTATGGTGTGCACAGGACTAGACGTACTTCCGGCAATCAAGTACACACGGGGCCCGGGGCTGAAGCGGACGCTCGAGGAGGGATTCGAGGTGCTGCGGGGCTTTCCGACGGTGGAGTGGAGGAGTGTGGAGGAGGGGCGGAGGGCGCTGGTTATTGGCGACTGTGAGTGTTACTCTGGTTTTGTGCTAGGGATGTATGGGTGGTGCTAACAGGGTGTGTGATAGCTACGGACACAGAGTTGGATGTTTTTAGCAGAGGGGCTATGCGGCAGCGTTTGAGTAACTGGATACTGGATTAGGTTGACGGGTGCGGTGAGAGTCCGAGTGTATCGGGTACTTCTACTAGTTGTGCTTGAAAACGGTGGACGGGGTATCAATAACCAACGCCCATCATAGAAGGTTCAGGTTAGATCACCGTCCTGTAAACAGTGTCGAGTGATTGCTCGTGATGGATCCCAACCCCGCGTGTTTGGCGGGCCCGCACACCCGACCCCACCCGTGGAAAATCAACCCCACCGCCGTGACAGATGGACTCCGGTAGTGTAGTAGTTGTAAGCTGGGCATCGTAGATTAGTTATGCACGCCGACCGCTTGTAAGTGCGGAAGGCTAGGGTTACAATCCCGGCCGGAGCACATTTCTTTTATTTTTTATTTTACCTTTGGAGGCCCATTCATGGCCACAGTATGGCTCTGGAGGTCCTTTGCCTACCTTTCAGTGCTCGGAGGAGCTAGGGAGGGGGTGGGGGGGGAGGAGGAGGAGGGGGAAGGGAGAGGGGCGTGATAGAAAACCTAGCCCTCGCGCCAAGATGGCGTTCTCGCCCACCATCCTCTGTCAGGGGTATACTTCATTGCTTCTTTACTGGCTATGGGTATATATGCCTACATGTATCTAGAGACCGCGGGGGCTTGTGCTTTGTGAATCAATGTAATCTACATGCTCCATGTACCCCCCCCCGCCCCCAGGCAGCGCCAAAACCGAGTGATTATCCATGACCACACCAAATCCCCTCCAGTACACACGCACCACACCACATAAACCTACCAATAGTACTCATACACCACCCCGCACAAAAATCAGTTCTCCATCGCCCCCACCCAGACCCCGATAGTGCAGTAGTTGTAAGTGTCGTGGGGCGTGGAGTAGTTGTGCACGCTGGTGCGGGAGCTGACCAGTGCAGTCCCAGCCGGATTCGACCTATATTTTTTTTGTTTTCCTAGCCAATCCACCGCCGGCGGCCATCTTTGGCAAAAAGCAACGCTGTACCTGTGTATTGGTGTTGATATGTACAAACCCGCTCTACGCTGAGAAGAAAAAGGAAAGGAGAAAGGAGAAAGGAGAAAGAAGCTCAATATATACTCATGAAAATGACAGAAAAAAGAACTTTTTTTTTAAAAAAACAGAATATAAAAACACCGCTCCCCCCCCCCCCCCAAATCCTCCCTCTCTCCCTCCCCACACACCCTTACATCAACAATCTCCACACACCCAACAGCAGCGCCGCCGTCCCCGTACAAACACCAATCAACCACTGCAACGTGCTAAACTTGACGCTCTCCAGCAGGCCCCGCAGGTCGCCCACCTCCTTCTCGATGCGGCTGTCCGTCTCCTTGATCTTCAGCTCATGCACGCTGCTCTCCTCGCGAATCCGCCCCTTCTCGAGGTTCAGGTCCAGCCGCACCGAGCTCTGCGCGCGCTGCATCTCTTCGCGCAGTCGTGCGTTCAGCCGGGTGATCTCGGAGGAGAGGCGCTCCTGCTCGCTGCGCAGGGGCTTGAGTTCGCCGGAGTGCACGCCGCTGAGCTCGCTGCGGAGCTTGGCAAAATCGACCTTTTCTAGGGGGGCTGTTAGTGGGGAGAAAGGGAGGGGGGGGGAGAAAGGGGGAGGTACGGGTGTAGGTTATCTTTTCTTGGTCCTCCTTGAGGACCATTGTGCGGGTGAGGTTCTGAATGCTACATATCACATAGTCCGCCGGTTAGCCAAACCCTCTCTCCCGCCCCCCCACCATCACCACTACCACTGAATAGGCAGAGCACACCTCTCCTCAATAACGTCGCTGAGCGCCCTCATCAGCGCGACGCTCTGCTCCTCCGAGAACCCCTCCTCCTGGAGTCGCTGCACGAACTTGAGCGTGTCGAAGTGGTGGTCCTTGTGCATGCGAGGCGCCGCATGGAACTGTCTCTGACTGCTCTGCGGCCATGGTGGGGTCAATGCTGCAATTGGCGGGGGTATGAGTGCTGCGCGGGGCGTGCAAGCTCTAAGACCGAGGAAGTGTGTAGACGGCAGTGGTAATGGCGGCTGCGAGTAGCGGGAGAGCCGCTGGGCGGCGTAGCGGACGGACATTGCGGGGTGCGCTGTGGGGTTTGGGACTCGAGGCCGGCCGGAGGTGTTGGGTTGGCGGGGACGGGAGCTAGCTAGCTTGGTGAGGGCAGGCCGGGTAATGGGTGTTTGGTGATTGGAAGTACAAGTGTGGGTGTATTTCTTGGTACTAGTGGGTGTAGTTAAATGTATGTAGTTGTATATTGGATGATGGCACCGAAGAGGATGCTGTTGTATGCAGATGACGCAGCACTGATCTCTAATAGCTGGCTTATCACAAGCACAACACCCGTAAGCTACATGTAGCACAATATGTAGATAGCGGTGACGTACATGAGTCGAGTATCATCACATATATAAATAACACATTCTGCCAGTACAAGCTTCCAGTAGAGCATCATCCGCAGCACTAAGGATCTCGCGTGGAATTATCTGTTGTTTGCAGTCTTTACCAGTATCTATTACACATTGGTATCGCGTCAAGAAAACGTGTTTGGTTGTCTTGATGATCATACGTGTTTATTAATATTTACCACGTCTTTGCTCACTATAGAAGGAGCTTGTTCCTTCAGTTCTCGGGGTTCATACAATTTGATTATCTTCAATCTCTTATAAAACAGCGACCTGAACAACAGGATAAATGCAACCGTCCTATCCACTAGTTCCATCCTACCAACTAATTTTCTTCATGACATCCGAATTATTTAGAACCCATTCCCAAACCTAATGAGAGCCATCATATATTTCCCAGAGCCTATTCTCAGAAGATCTGTCCTGTCAATGAAGGTGTTGGCCTCGCCTCTCTAGCTTGGCCACCTTAGGATAACCGAGTGACTTCCTGTGATTCGGGTATTTGAACGAGATTCGAGTGCCCGGGAATGAGTATACTCTCGTCTCTCGTCTCTTGAGAATTTGATATCAGTTATTTTTACCCACTGGGGCCGGACTGTGTGTCAAGATTTCTCACGTTGCGGAATCTCTGGCTATAAACATGTTTTTGGACTGAGTTCAAACCGGAGGTAATAGTCCATACAATTGTGACTATCAAATGCAACTGACCTGTTGTTTCTGAAAACAGTATGCGCCCACTTGCGCATAAGTTATGACTTCAAAAGTTGTCACATGTTGACCGAGTGATAATCCATGATCCATATATCACACACACACACCCACACACATGAAAAAGGTCACTCGGGCCAAGCTATCTCGAACCGCCCGCCAGGTTCACTGAATCTCCGGCCGCTGCGGTATCCTAACAATCCCGAAACCATATTATTACTATACTCTCAGGAGTAAACGATGACCACTCGATCGTGCCACCAACGGACGCATCTCCGATAACAATCAAAACCACATTTCCCAGAACTCCCGTTTAGCCAGAGTGCGAGTTTAAAAAGCTTTTATCTTTTCTTTTTCTTTAGCCGCTTATTACAAGCCTCACTCGAGTATTAGGCTACTGTATCTCTCGCGGCAATGAGAACAGGGCTCAAACAGCACCGAGCGACGTCGCAATAGCAAAAAAAAAAAAAAAACGTGCCACTCGTCTGTGCACTTCCTTATAGTTGTTAAGCGCGCGCCCGAGCAGAACTTCAGAAGACCATCAGTTGATCCGGGTAACCCTCGGTCCCTCCTGCCGATCTCATCCCTGCGCAATTTTGCGTAAGGCTGCCCGATCCGTCTGAGCGCGCAGCACAGGCGGGAAGCTTATTCCACTGCACACGCGCTCATCTCATTCCAGCGCAGGTACACGAGGCAGTCCTGTATGTTGCCGTGGGGAAGCATCGCAGGTTCAATTAAGATGCAGGATCGAGAAAATGTCATGAAACGAAAAAATCGGCGGATTTCAAGTTCTTCTTATTCTCTCTGATCTGTCGTGCACGCATGCACAATGGTGTCGAGGCCTAAGGGGTGGGGGGGGGGGGGTGTTGCAATTATTCCGGGCGCCTAATTAGTTTTTCCCCTGGGGCACTAATATATGCCATACTCTCCCGAGTGATGATCGGTAATAATTAATTGTCAGCAGCATGATGAACTGGGATTTTGTTTCTCGCTCGTCGGGTAACATCAATGGGGTGACTCGACAGCTTGTTGTTTCCCTGGGTGCAATGCAGGCCGGTGGGCAAGGGCTTTGGCGTGTACTGGGGTCAGGGTCAGGGAATATATATATCTTGGGGATATTCTAAAATGGAGTTGCAAGTTAGTAATAAAGTTTTTTCAATTCCCCCAGACCAATGGACCCTTCAATTGACAAAGAAAAATAGGAAGTATATAAAATCTGGCATATAAGACTCCCTTTTCGCGGTCGGTCCCTCGTAGGTCAGCCGACTAAAAAACCACCGAGTATGGAGGGAACTGGACATTTAAATACGGATAGCTGCTTGATATATACCAGTACCTATATCCCACGGGTATCAAGAGTTGTGATTAGTCCCCATTCGACTCGATCTAAGCTTTCAGTCTCGACCGAAGCACTAAACCGCTGTATCGGTGATAAAGAATCTTGTTCTCTACTGCATCAGTCAATTGCACTTTATCAGTGATCATTATTACTCGCTTCAATATTTATCAACCAGAGTAAGCACAGACTCCTCAACCAATTCCTCCCTTCTTTACTCGGTGTTCGATTCGTTTCGTGTAGACTATCATTCTGCACAACCCGTATAACCTTGGTGTGCAGGTTTACCTACTTACATCATCATCATCATCATCATCATCATCATCATCATCATCATCATGGGTACATGTAGGTACACATGGTGTTCTGACATATTTCTCGCTACCGTTGTATCCGGGAACCGTTTGCAGAAGAAGTGATCCTTCTTGCACTTTCTCCCTTCCCGGTTCCCACGTGGTTGGGTACCAGGCACCCGTGGCGTGGCAGCTCGCCATTGACAAAGAAAGCAAAAATACCTTGTTCGGTACGGTTCGAATAAATTAGCCTTGACACCTGGGGTTATGATCCCGCCTGATTTGGGTCTTTCCTGTTGGAATTTATATATAGACTAGTCACAAATTGATACGAAAGTGGGTTATTCTTATATTTTGGTGCGGATGCAGGGCCCAAAGAGGCAGCCATGTAGCGATTCCTAAATTAGTGTGCTAAAAGTGCACTATATCCTACCACCCCACGCTTCAACCTGAGGGGTTTAAGCAAGTGGTGTGCCAAGAGTATTGATCTACTCTAGTCAGCCTTTTTGTTACCAGGAATAGTAGCACATCAAAAACGTATGGATAGTAGTGAAAGTAGTCCAAGGTTAGGAAAACAGACAGACATTAGGCACTGCAAGCACGTTTTTTCTTCTTTTCTTTTGGTGGTTCGTGGTTTGCTGTTGGTAAATCGTCGCTGCTGCTGCTGGTGGTGGTGGCGCCTTGGGAGACAGCGAAGTGAACCCCCGAACCGGATTCATCTCCATTCCCCGGGAACGACGTAGGCTTTATGTGGCAGTGTCGAGTTTGAGAGATTCCCGTTCGCCTTCGAGCTCTCTCTCTCTCTCTCAGCTGCGATGAGCCAGTGAGGCCAGCTAGATACGTACCTTAGATGCGACCAAAAAGCGGTTAGGGCACGCAAAGTAGAGTTAGTTGAGGATTTGGATAAAGCTACGAAGTTTTGCTTGTCGCACCAGCAGACTCCACTACCCCATCGATTCGTCCTACACCCTGCACGCAGCCTCCGGCAAATTATTAGTCTCATCTAGTGGGCGTCCACTAATCGGATGCACAACGCTCGCTTGGCCTGTAGGCGCCGACAACCCCTGGAAGCTGTGGCCCAATCCCTGCGAGGTTTGGCCAATCCCGCGTAGTCGCAGGGTTCCATGAGCGGGGGACATGTCTTTCAATTCCCATTTCCTCCACAGACCTCACCCCCATGCATCATAATGTCGCCCGATCAATACCCATCACATCACATCAACAGGAAAGAGAGGAACAGAGAGAGAGAAAGAGAGAAACGCCAGGCAGGGGAGTAGCCATGGTATTAACCCAGCGTGGATTCCCGATTTACCTCTTTTTGGATACGCACATGTATGCATTTGCCTGTCGGATACCCCATTTTTATTGTTGGTAGCTCGATGTTGGTTGGCTAGAATTGATCTGTTGGTTCAGATAGTCTCGTCGAATCAACGAGCCCAGCCAGTCCCTTCCTTCCTCCAGCCAAGTAAAAGAAAAGAGCAGCAGTCAGTCAGTCAGTGGCCACCCCTCCGCCCGTATATAGTCATTCTCCTCACTTCTCCAATCAGCACCTCGGAGACAGACCCCATTGATTGCAAGCTTTTGTCATTTCCATCTCTGGAATTGGGTATATTATTATTATTGTCACCGCGGCGGGAAGGTTTTTTTTCTTTCTTTTTTTCTTTTCTCGGACAAGCAAGGTACATTATATTATACAATATCGAATTTCATACACGTCCTCCCTTCCATCTGGTTCTTCGCGCCTTCCTGTCCAACGGATCAAGTGCTCTGGCGTTTCCCAGACGGGAGTGAATGTGAGTAGTTTCTGATACTTGTGATCGTCCCTTTCAAACGGAGAGAACACTTCTACTGTAGGTACCTACTTCCTTCCCGACAGATACATCCATCCCCCCCCTTCCCTTCTTTCCCTTTCTCTTTCTTCCTCTTATTAATTCTTAACCTGATCTTCATTATCTGTACCCCCCCCTCCTCTCTCTCTCTCTCTTCCCCCCCCCCCCCCACCTACCATTCTTTCGTTTATCATTCATTCCACGGTGCCTATCTCTTAAGATCTCTCACTACTATCTCTCCGCCAGCCCATCGTAGGCATTTCCTTTCTTTTACTTTTTTAATATTTTGACCCTTCAATCATTTGTTCAGTCGAGCTGCGCTTGGCTTGGATAAACTCTTGTATTTTCTTTGTTTCCTGACACAGCTCGACCAAAAGACCTGATTAGTTGAAGTGCCACAACGCTTACCACACACACACCCTGCCGCTCCAATAGTTAATATAACCAACCCCCCCTCCCTCGCTCCCTCCGCCCTCAGTCAGTCAGTCAGTCAGTCAATCAGTCATTTCTCTCTGTCAAAGCGAGGCAGTCCGTGCATCGTCATCAGAAATAGCACCAGTTTCCTGACAGCAGCAACAATCAATACTTAAAGCAATGACCGCGTCGACCATCACCCCCTACTCCCCCGTCGGTGACAGCGGCTTCCAGTCGCAGCAGCAATACCACAACCCCCAGGTCGACCCCGAAGAATTCTACCGCTCCACGCCAGAATCAGAAACCATCCACCACACCCACCACCACCACAACGAGAGCCAGGCCACCAGCCCAATATCACCAGCAGACTCGCAGGCCCCGATTGTTTTTGGCGTCGGCCAGGCACAGGACTACCCACCACCACCAACATCAGCACCAGCATCAGCATCAGCACCATCATCAACCACCCAATACCAACAGCAGCAGCAGCACTTTCCGTCGAAAATGGCCGATCAGACCTCGTACCCGTCGCCGGTTGTGGAGGAAGGGCCGGTGTCGCCGTCGTCGTATCCGCTACCGCCTACGCAGCCGATTGAAGTCAATATGTACCGCACATCGATGGGGGTGGTGAATGGCGAGGTTGGGTCGTATCCGGCCCCGCCGCCGTCGCCGCCGTCGCCGAGACGGCGGGATCCGTATGCGGGCATGGCGGTGCCAATGACGCCGCTGACGCCGGCGTTGAAGACGCCGACATTCCGGGAGGAGGCGAACGTGGATAGGTATTCGACAAAGGTGCAGAAGTACGACAAGAGGGATTTGGTTAGTTCATTTCCATCCATTGATTTTTTCTTTCTTTCTTTCTTTTTCCCTTGGGGTTTAAAAATTCATTGTTTACTAATTTTCTTCTTTTGTTTTCTGGATAGGCCGTCAAGTTGAAGGTCCGCCTCGCAAAGATCTTCCTACGCAGCATCAACTGCGCCTGCAGTCTCGTTGTGCTCTCGCTTGTCGCCTCGACCTTTGCAATCTTCAACACCACCAAGCACATGGCACCGCGAAACAATCTGCCACCATGGGCCGTGGCGACGCCGCAGTGGCCGCAAATTGTCGTGCTGTGCATTGCTGTCGTGTCGCTGTGCATCTCGCTGTACATCATGTACGGCTACTGGCGCGGCGGGCACAAGCGTGCCGAGAAGGTGGCCGTGTACTGGACTGTGTTTGCTGTCGGGACATTTATCTTTACCATTGTGATGTGGGCCGTTGCGGCGGGTATAATGCAGGGGAGCAGGAATAGTGCCGAGGGCAAGGACCTGTGGGGCTGGGCGTGCAAGGACAATGTCAGACGGAAGCTGTTTGAGGAGGATATCAACTACAAGCTGGTGTGCCGGGAGCAGGTAAGCCTTTTTCTTCTTTTTTTCTCTCGTCCAGCTAGCTCCCGCCCAGACATGTAGCCACCCAAACTAACACTAAAACCAGGACTGGGTCCTCGTCTGCGCCATCATCGAGATCAGCGTCGAGACAGTCACAATCGCCGTCTATGCATTCGCCTTCTACCGCCTCGCCTCCAAGCGCAAGCTCCGCAAGTCCATGGACGTCCGCGACAAGGCCCGCTCCGAGCTCTGGCTCGCCAAGCTCCGCGAACAGCAAACCGCCGAGGCCGAGGCCGGCGAGCACAAGACCGGATCCGACGAGACAGACGCAAACACCGCCTACAACAAGCTCAACGGCACAACCGTCGATCCATACAGCAACCTCTCGGACGCAGAGGAGGGACACGCGCCCGTGTCGGCGGCGGCGCCGATCGTGCTGCAGAGGCCGCCAAAGGGGAACTATGCGACGGCGCCGCATAAGGCCCGCCGCGTGTCCATCTCGCCGCCGAATTCGTCGGGGGATAGGGTGCCGCCGACGCCGAGATCGGTGAGCTTCCAGGCACCGCTGTCGGCGACTTATCCGCCGCCACCGATGTCGGCGACGTTCCCTGCGCGGGTACCGTCGGCGGGGTCGCAGAAGTAAATGTCGAAAAAGAAAGAAAAGAAGAGAAGAAGAAAAAGAGGTGTGGGATATGCGGGTATAGTCTCCTCTGGCGCGATCGCCTTGAGTTGAAGGCAATTAGTGGTGGTACATGAGTTTCTTGGTTTCTTGGTTTTGGTTTTGGTTTTGGTTTTGGTTTTGTTTTGTTTTATTTCCCTTTGTTGGCCACATATCATTTTTTGGTTATTACAAATGTTGATTATTCTTCTTTCTTCGCTAGTTCCTTGGGGGACTTGGAAGCCCTTTGTTTTTTTTATACCCTATTTTTATTCTATATATCTGAGAGGTCCATCTCTCAGCTCCCCCCCTCCCCCCACATTGCTCTCTATTCTTTTTTTTTTTACATTCATTTCAAAGAGCGTTTCTTCAGAGTTAAATATATTCGTGCTTTTTTGGTTGAACACACTCAAAAATCAATTGTTAAATATTCCGCCTCCTCTCTCTTTCGTTGTTGCGTTTTTTCTTCTTTGCTTTTTGCGATGTTTGGAAAAGAAATTCTCGAGTGCAATTGGGAATTGGAAAAAATTGATCGGAAACTGATATGACATCTAGTTAGCCGGGGTTTCGGTCATATTTTTTTTTGTGGAAGGCTGAAACTGGGGGAACGAAGAGATTGGGAAGAAAGAGGCCCGCTCCCCCCGACTATCGGTATTTTCTCATTGGTTTGTTTTTTTAGCGGGGTCATTTTTTTGGCCCTCCCGTCCTCTACCGTTCGTCGCGGGGGTATGTACTGTGGGTGGATGTGGATGGATAAGCATCGACGTTATGTAGAACCGGTGCTGGCGATCGGTTTATCGCATGCGGATGTGTGTGGAGGATGTGCGTGCCGATGCCCCCGTATCGTGTGTTTTGTAAGACTGGCGCATCATCGTCATGGGATGGCTGTTAGCTTTTACTAATGGTTGCTGGGGGGGAATTCAGCTCTGATATGATTGGATGGTGGTGATGATTTCCATTTGTTCTTTGGATGAAACTTTTAATGTAGGCTGTTGTTGATGAATCTATCAATTAGGTAGTTAATGTACTAAGGCTTTATGGGCAGCAGCGGATTTCAATATCTAATTAATTCCAATACCCGAGTGTCTTCAGGCCCCCATGCCATAGAGCTCCGGTGTAATATAATCGACATGATTGATGTACATACATATGTACGTGCGTTACGACGCGTTGCTGACATGACACAATGGCCTGCGCTGCTTATTGCTCACAAATGTGCACTTTTTCCCCATAGCCTCAATATGGAACCCACAAACAAAAAGCAAGAAGGGGGTCAGTAGGTAATCAAAATATAAAACCGCCTGCTAAGATGCACGCAGTTTACATCATTAATCGACAGGATGAGCATCATGCATTATCACTCGACGCCATCGCCACCGTGCATCGCGCAACCACCCCATCGACCAGGTTTCTGGGAAAGCACAGTAAGACCAGCACACCGGAGAAGGCGGGTATTGATTTTGACGTGCGCGAGTTGACAGCTGCTCCCCACGTCATGGGCGGAGCGAACCCATGGATCTGGCGCGCGGTTGGTTGAGACGGTTGATGTTTCATGATTGAGGCAAGGGGCGATGGGTTGCGTAGAACGTGTGGCTTTCTAAGAACTGTATATATGCTTTTGCAACCTCATACATTTTTTTTTTCGACGTTTCGTTCCTGGATCATGGAGCACCGCGTTACTCAAGTAAAACTGAGGCGCGGGCCCAGCGGTTCATTGCTGCTGTGGAAACTTCCTTAAGAGTTGGGGTAGTTGGCGCATTCTTTAATTCTTGGATCGATCACTTACGTACAAGTATCCCCATTTCAAAACCCCTCAGTTTAACCCCCCTCATGCCCAGTTTCAAAACCCGACTAGCGCTAAGGTTTATATCTATGCTCCCTCAGTATATTTGTGATCCATTGCTTTTAGCGATTCGCGAAACCCTCCGTCCTGCGATCGCGAGTGGCAGCTAAGATGTGACTCGCACCACAGAGCGATATTCCTCCCAGAATCTTTGGATTCGAGTTTTATCAGGATGGGTGGTTCCAGCCGAAATGGACTTTTGGTCCTTTGTAATTAAACTCAGGCCGATGCGAGTGATATATCATGTCGCGATGTTAGTAAATTCCTTGGCGCATTAAACCCAGTCTATTATCGATGCCTTAACCACGCCAATACTTGCAACGGTATTTCCTCGAGTAATCGAATTAGGTTAGTCAACAGCCTTTACGAAGTTTGAACAACTCACTCCCGGTGATCTTGGAGCTACAGTGCTCTTAGCGATATGTGGGGATGTCCGCTGGTGAAGCCCCCAGATTGATTGGGTCTTGGCGCGGCAGATATCGGTAACTCTAACGAGTATATAATATGCTGTGGATTGGATGGGAAGATACTTTACCACCTTCATTGAATTACCTCCCGAGATAGCACCACGAAGTCCCCCCAGAACTTGGAGGAACTTCTACCCTTACAGACTTAAGGAGTTTGATGTTAAAGGAGCAGTTAGTGATAAGGTTAATAAAACATTTGATACAAGCTTAAGGGGGTGGGAGTTAACAAGTTTTTCTAGGTTTTGAAAAGGTCATTCTTGGTGTATCTCATAGCATGAGATATCTGCAGGTGTTTCTATAACGTATTAGAAACTACGGATGAAGCCTCGAGCATATTGGGTTAAAATGATTCCATCTTCCTCAAGGGTATGGCCGGTAGGCCCTTGAAGGGGAGGTAGGGCCTTTTAAAAAGCACACCCTTAATCACCCCTAGTAGCCTTGGAGACGGTTCTTCTCTGTGGGTCGTACCGTACTGGTTCACTTACTAGTAGCGACTACAAAAAGCTATGAGAGCATACTGAGATAGCCTAGTGGCTATGGGACTGGCCGTACAGCTATAGCCTAGACTGGATGAACAACTCTGTTGATGATATAGGTTATCGGTGCTATAGCTCGGTCTAGAGTGGCAGCGAATGAGGGGTTGGACTAATGGTCACACCAAACCAGAAAGCCATGCGGTAACATCGTTATATAATTTCGAGGGCAGGTTAGATTATAAGCCTACGCGTTTTAAACCCTTTAGTACCTCAATTGTAATATCTATTACTTACATACCTCTCAGATCGCGGATTTATAAAAGATTGAAGAGAATCGAATTGTATGTTTGAACTTATTAACGGGAACAGAAGCTTTTATGGTGATAAATAAACATGTAATATCTTGATTAAGACAACTAAGCTCGTTATATTGATATAGTACTAACAACAGATAGTAAGTACATGTAATGTAAAATAATATCTACGGACAGCTCTCACTATCAGGTGTGCCACGGTCACCCTTTTGTCAAGTTCTTAGTCTTGCATGTGGTGGCGAGTGATCTTTCATGACAAAAGTAACTGACACGTCAAAGTTGCAGAGCGACTCCATTGCGAGGATACCACATTTTATTTTCAGTATTTCTTACGAATCGGTCACTTGATTATGACTTGCATTATCTGGATATAAAGAAGCTAAATCTTTCCATTCATTCCGAAACTATAATGACATATCGCTTTCATCTTTTACTCAACATAAGTACTACATTCCGGATCCCCACCCCTTCGGCAAGCTGCGCGAATTTTCAGACAGCTATACAATCACTCCTGAGATATAATTAATGTCAGGACAACCAGTACACAATAACCTGCCTCCCTTACGCATGCCTACAGATGGAGTTCCAAGTACCCTCCTCAGTCCCAACACGTCTCATGAGTCTAGACTTCCCGCAAGTCAGCTTGAGGTTGAACAGGAGAGACGTGATTCTAAGGTGATGAGATGGCTCATAGCTTCTTCTGAAGCGGTGAGAGGGTATGATTATGACCCAAATTTTAATGAAAATTATCCACCACATCGGAAAGAGCATACTCGGCCGGATCCTAGGAACGAGTTGCAACGGAAATCAGACCAGGAAGCCGAGATGAAGGAACGCGTGGAATTTGACACTTGCTCTGTGTCTATGAAGGCCATTTCCATTGAGCCCGGGGGTCTCGACGCTGAAGATATTAAGGCCTCTCCCCACGAGGATGGGGATAGGGATCTATGTAGTATCAGATCCCAGCCTATTGAAGCTGAAGATAAGGAGACCTCCCCCAATAAGGGTGAGAATAGGGAGATAGATGGTACCGAGCACCAGCCAGTTGAAGCTGAAGCTGGGGAGGATTTCTACCAGGAAACACACGACGAGAGATACAAGCAATATAAATTCTGCCCTCGCACAATAGCAACACCCTATAATACAACTCGGGAAACAATACGAAACACTCCTAATGAGAAGATCTGGCGCGTACACATTCGTCACTGTGGAGGAATCTCAGTCCGGCATGGCACATGCCGTACATATCATGATATATCTCGGAATTACCCTGTACAAATATTATTCAAACTACACGAGGAAGGGGGTGGGGCACCAAAAACCCCAAGGTCATCTCTCCGTTGTGCCGGTTACTACGAGGAAACTGAGTCAGGTTGTCTAAGGTGGGTGGCTGAGAGGGGGGATGAAGTGAAAGTGAACTCCAGGGATTTGACAAAGATCCGACACTCTAATTGGAAATCTCGGCATCAGGAACTTTGGCTGGAATTATCTTGGGATCTTGATCCAGAAGAGGTGAAGAAGAAGCATCCGAGCGAGTGTAATGTTTCTTAATGTGCTATTTACTCTTATTTTCCTTTATCTGAGTTGACGTTACGTGTGATGGGCAAAGTTTTCCTCGAGACGTTAGCTTTGTGTTGTAATTAATCAACGCACAAGTATGAGGAAGGAAATCTTGCGGCCCGAGAGAATACATTCATTACATTGGCTTAGCTTGTGGCTAGGTCTCCCCGCAACCCAAGCCACTGGCCCCAACTTATCCCGTAAAATTAAAAGGGTTGAATTATTGTTTATCTTTGACTATTGGATTCAACTGTAGCTAGGCCTTTTTATAAATAATTGGCTGAATAACGATGTTTTTACAGAATCAATTATCGTTTAAAAAAAGTTCAAGTTTAGCTCTTCGTAAGTGCATGTAGTTACTTGTACGTAAACGTACGTGTAATACAAGGAAACTTTATATACATGTAAGCACATGTAGGCCATACGTACTCGTACTCATCACTGGAGCCTGTTTCATCATAAAGGCCACCATCAGCAGCTTCAGTGCAGTCTGTCTCTACTCGCCAGCATCAATGCCACCCAAAAGGTCTGCACTGGGGCCTAATGTCACTAAAAAGAGAGAGTTTAAACCATTTCTTGCCCCGCCTCCGTCGCCGCCGCCGCCGGTAGCAGCAGCTTCCCCTGACAGTGAGGCTACTGGCTCCCAGGAACCGTCACAGTCACAGCAGGGAGAAGATGAGATAGTAACTCTAAGTAAGATCTTAGAGAGTATGATGCAAGCTGTACGTGTATCCTTATTATTTACTCTACTATGCATAGTATTAAGACAGTCGCGTCGAGGATCATAGTCGAAAAACCGCAGAGCTCGCCGCCGTAAGGAAATAGAAGACGCATATGAAGTGGATTTTGAGGCTTCTGAAAAAAAGGCAAGAGAATGGGTTCAGTTGGTTGCGGCTCGAGAGTGAGTTGCTATTCCCAACCCCCCGGGCCTCACTTTAATTTTTACTAACAGCGGGGTGGGGAAAAGAAAGCATCGTCAACTTATGGTATTGAAAAGACTTAAATCTCTGCTGGAAAAGAAGAGAGCAGTGGAGAACGACATAATTACTGCACTAGAGGCGTTGAATAATGCTTGTGAAGACCTTGGAGATACGTTGAGAACAGCTGTTGCAAATCATGGAGAGGCTGGACGTGATGAATTACCAAACTAAAGAAAGATATGGAGATGATTAGAAATATTTTTCAATCGTTCTGTAGTTGGTATCACCATAGTAATTTCAGGTGGTGAGACTAATTGAAATTATTTGCGTTAATACAAAAGACCTGTGCTACGAGTGACTTTTAGTGATTGTACTTACCTTGACAAAAATCACGTGATTTATTAGAGGTAATAACTGTCGATACCGCATCTTGACGAATAAACCCTACCAATCAAAGACTCTATTCTCCGTCAACAACTTTGTATTGTAGTCTAAAAACACGAAAGGGGAGGTTACTACATGTAGAATACATACATGTACATACATGTAGCTAAAGGCCACGACTGGTGGCTACATCACAAAATTCGTCAGATTTTTCTTTGTCTCATCTTCGGTCTGAGGTCTACCCAGTGCATACATCCACCGTAAGAACAGCACAGCGAGCTCTCGCAGCACCGCAGACACAAGAACCATGTATTACAACACCCATCCCAACAGAACCAATGTTCTGCCCAGAAATATGTATGCTGTTCTGTGTTTGAGCTGCAACTATTAACCCACATAAAGGAATTAACACGTAACAGATGCACCGATGCGAAATGATAATTAATACATTTCAAGGTAAACTTAACCTCCTCTGCAGAGAAGTCTCGTGCTCACTCTCTGGAAATAACATGTACTAAATGTGGTATTTATGGCGCTTTAGCTTTCCTTTCAAGTCATATCACCAACCACCAAAGTAAGGCCCCGACGAAAGAGGCGGGCACGAGACAATAGTTACCATGAAACGCGATTTCTGTTCATCACAGTACATGGAGCTTGGATTATACTAGATTTGGCCGAACAAACCAGCTCAAGGCCGAGGTCAGCGTTGAAAGCCTAGATTTCCTACCATTAGTGGATGACGAGGTATACCACTTGGCGGGCCGAACCGCGACTGAATCCACTCGGTAGTCTCTCGAATGTCAAAAACGCAACGCCGCCTCGTGGTCGGCTCACTCAAACAATTGATACACTAGATAATATTGGCCCAAAGAATGGGGACCTATGTTACTTTAACTGGCTGCGGAGCGAAGTTGGAGAATCCAAATATCATACAAACTGTGGTTCATGCCCAGCCCCCACAACAAAACTTGAGAATCTAGACCCCTCAATCTTAAGGAAGTTTTGTTTAATAATCTTTGTTGGAATCTCGGCCGCGAAGTGTTACTTGTTTCGGTTTTGTTACAAAGAGCTAGGTGCTGCTATTGGTTGGTTGTTGTTGGTTGTTTACAGTCTCAGTTTAAGGAGAGTCCGCGTTTACCCGGATATATACAAGTCGGAAATGCTGCCCCCGTGACACTACATTGCACTCACTGAACTGTGGGCAACAACTTTATTCTAGGGCTGAGACTCACGCAGATCCATCTTCCCGACAAATCTCGTTTATGGGAAGAGATTGCCGCGGATGTGTTGGTAACAGCGGGAGCGCTTCCGGTGCGATTCTTTCTGGAAGGAAACGAGAGATTAGATGTTACATATCACAAGAAGATATGGATGACGGATAATAACCTAATTAACTGGATGGCTATGACGGATGCTGGAGCGGATTATTCTACACCCCCTATTGGCCCAAGACGTACATATTGTCTTCCAACATGAGCCCTTAGGCCTTCGAACGTGGCGTCTTTAGCTTTGAACCGCAACAGATAAGTTATCAAAGAAATGAGCATCACATATTAAAATCAATGTCGCTTGTGCAGTCGCCCTATCGGACATTAGAATCCATCAGCTCGAGGCCTATTAATTAGGTAATACGCACGCGTTCAGAATATTGAGACTGGAAATGGTTACTACACATATTACCCGGCCTTGAATCTAAAAGGCTACAACATCACAATTGAGACGCGCCTATAGCTAGCTGAGACCCCTGATATCAATACAGTACTGTATTAATTATTATAAACTGTGCCGAGGTAAAGGAAACCTAGATCATGAATATTATTTGATCGTGGCTATCATGCTTGCTCTATAGTTTCAGTAATTTTCCACAATTTTTTGTTCTCAACTAGCTACATCGACTATAGCTTCAATGATCTGAAATACCGCCCATTTGGATTCTGGGCTTTACTAACATCGCTACTCCTGAAATTCCCATCAGTAGTACTCGCTGGTTCCTAGTGCTATTTCAAGCGCTCGCCGCCTCAGCATGCTCTAGTCATACATCAGATCCACACATCCATTACTGGACCAATCCGTATCTACCGAGATAGACGCACTGGCTGTATGCACATAGATACATAGGCCTCTAACGGCCGAGCGCAAACCGAGATGCGTATGGCGGAAAAGCCTGAAATACCTAGAGCTTCTACGTTAACTTTCGGGTCACGGCTCGATACGGAAGTCATAGTTTAGAGCAGGAGCGGGGAGATCGATCTTGATTCTTCACTAGAAGAGATGATTATTGCATTTCAAATTCGAGCCGTGGCCGTTGACCGTGTTTTTAGGCACCCTAGAATTGTCCGTACATAAACCAGCCCGAGACTCTGAAGTGCTCTGCTAAGGGAATTCTTGGCAAAACACATGTATCAAGACTCCGAGCGGATACTACCTACCGAAAATCTCTCTCCTCCAGAAACCCTTCACACACACAGAGGCCAGAACAATGCATGCTACTCTAACAATGCGCGTAAAAAAACGCCCCCTAACGATACACCCCTAACAATACACACCGTATTAGGAAGATCACAATACTCCGAACAAACTGTGTGGAGGGCGGTTGGCTGACTTTTGCGCATGTACTCTTGGACCGCTCCCTTTAGCTCTTGATATCGGTCGGACTATTTTAACAAGCTCATTCGACACCGAACCGAAGGTCTCATACTATACCAGGCTTCGTCCGGCGTTTGTTCAGTTCAAGAACCCTATCTCCGCGCGTGAAGAGGCCTCTCGACGACTAAGTAGAATGTTTCATGATGGTTAGGGGTATTTTTGTTCCCCCCACCTCCGGAATCGGAATTGGGGGTTCTATGCAGTGTATGGAAGCATTTCTAAACCATAAATTTTAAGGCTCGACTTTTTTTTAGATATGTGGACTGGCTGCATCGGAGAAATATTTTCATTCACTGGTTATCACTCGGTTGTGGTGACTTTTCACAAACTCGGGTATCCACTGTCAAGGATCGGTTCTAGAAATCTGAGAATTGTAATTAAGGTCGTCGAGTTTCACACAGCCGGGACTCTCCTGCAATACCGGTGTACATTACATTACTTACATTACATTACTACTGGTATGTATGTGCCTAGGCTCTATGGTGTTGTATCCCACGAAGTTTTTCTATTGACTTCCAATTGCAACTCCAAGACCTCGATCCTACATCAATTAATCTTATCAGATGAGAGCATACTACTTATCAATAAGTCAATTAGAATAAAAGACTCTAAGGCAGATTTGACGACCATGCGCTTTCAGTATAACTCTGCTAATGAGAATTTGTCGGCGGACCGAAGTCTCGACCCATTCCCCTAGGCTTTGGCTATGCCGCGTTTATAAGTGAATCTAAATATCGCTGGCAACCGCTAGCAACCGCTAGCTGCTAGCTAGTGATAGTACAACCAATGAAGTACCTATCTACGTCTTCTCGATCGCCGGTGTTATGTTTGAAGGCCTATACCCACATAGGTATGTACCTCAAGCGGCACTTTGGCGTTGTTGGTAAAGACCAGTTGCTAACCTTTATAATATGGTAGTTTTTTTTTTTGCAAGTGAATTAGAGAGTCATGTGGATTCCCTTTAACGGTACATTTTACTTGCCAAACTCAGCTACCATTGAGCATCATATCATAGAACAGACTCCCTTCCCCGTCCGGCATGTGCCTGTCCGTTCCTGTTTGTAATTACAATTGTGTCACTGACGGCTAACTACTGAAGTGAATGTAGGCGCGTCAACCAGCCGGTCCAACACGGGCGCGGGAAAAACGGATAGAAGGTGAATCCATGAACAAGCGCAGAAACCCGTGCACAAACCAGGCATGAGATCACCATCCCCCCCTCATCCTCATAGTCGGGGTCTCCTATTACCCTTCGTTCTGCTCATCTGGCGTCCTGGCCAGAAACATAGTGAATAAGTAAACGAACTGAACGAGTGTGGAGCTCCGTCTGTATTTCAAGGTCGTTTGAATTGGGCAATAACCTAAAAAACACATCAACCCATGCTGGGAATGATCCATTGGGATATCCTATCACATCTATCATTGCTTCCCAAGCGCCGGGCGCTGCAGGGAGAGGAATGTTCCATAGTATGGTGCTACATAGGCCTACAATTAATAATTTGTTGAGAGGGTATTTTTTTTTTCCGATTGCCAGAAGGCCAAGTATTTCTCAAGATCGAACAAAAACAATTTCAAAGGAATTGATTTAGCCACTAGGAGTGGCTTTAATCTGAAATGGTTTTTGCAATTGTGGCTATTAAGCTATCATGTGCGCACAGCATTAAGTACTCATATGGGGCTGGCAGTTGGTTACTCTATTACTCTTGCGGGCCGGGCCGATATTACAAGATTAAACCCAACCTTCTCTCGTCTTGAGTATCGTAGTAGAGAAATACAACATCACCATCCCGCTGGGCTGACTGGTTGATTATATCTAGTTCTAGACCGCAGCCTATACGCAACGGTAGATGATCACGGTGTCTACATAGTGCTCCGTGCGAGGCTGCCGTCCAATAAAATCCTGTGACCCGGTCGCCCAGAGAACGGGTCGGACAGCCCAGAAATTTAAGGATCATGGGTGAGAGTGTGGACAAGAAGGCTGTGAGGGATTAATATTAATCAGGAGGGGAATAGTATTAGGAAGGAATTGGCTAGATTTGTGGGGTTTTTTTTCTAACTGGCTCGTGTCGAGGAAGGGGGCGTGGAAGGATGTAAATATGATGAGTCTCATCGTGGAAGGAGCAGAAAGAAATAAAGAAGAAGAAAGAAAACCTTAATGTGGTTGAGGGTACTGTGAAAACGGTATTGGAATTACCGTTTATGGGGTGTTGGCCAATCTTGAAATGAAAACGTTTTGAGGATCTGGGTATGTAGGTGCTTTATCTATGTAGTCCTGGAGATCAATCCCACTGATCGACTCTATGATATGTTTTGACAGCATATGGGGGGGGAGGGGGGGGGGGGGAGATTCGGGAGGTCAGGACAGATTGTATTTGTTGAGAATTAAGAACAGGTACTTGGTTTAGTTATGATTCACCAGCTAGCTGGCTAGCTGGTCAGAGAGATATGCACTGCATGGCAGTGGGATTTCGGCTTTCTTCCTCCTCGAGGATTCGAATATTAATCCTAACCCCCCCGCGGATGTCCGTTGATTAATGTACGAGTTTAGTGGGATAAATGTAATCAATCAGCTCAATAGTTCTCTCTTTCTTCTGATATGGAGTCTACTATCTAACTGCATGCATGCATCGTGATGGGATGGATGAGCAATATATTCATACATACAATACCGTACATACATGGCCAGTGTTTAAATTATTCAAGTTTTTTCTTCTTCCCTCACTCTCACTCGACCCACTGCCTCTCGAAAGGCTGCATGCAATCAATGAATTAAACAACAACTAAAAAAAAAAAAAAACCTCACTGCCTCTCACGGCAGCTTCCTCTCAAATAATGTGGGATCCTACCAATGCGTGACACAGTACTAGTGCCAGTGAGTACTCGCAGTGTGCAACCCCCATCACACTCATGATCCAACATCTGTCCCAGAAGAGGGTACCGCTAGATTAAGCATAGAAATGGGCCCATCTTGGCGATTCGAAATAACGGGCCCGAACCCACCTCAGGCAAATCAGTGTGCATTTGTCATGACGTATTGAAGATGGACCCTCTAAATGCAAGGTAGGTAGGTATAATAGGTAGGTAGCCTACCGGTTGCATAAACATTTGCTCTACCTGCCCTGGGCACATGTCCTATGTCTACAAGCACCACATGTACTGCCTAGGTACATGTACTCTACCTACTAGGCTACTACTACCATACCACGAGAGATGGATAGTTGCAGAGAGAGCTGGAAAGAAAGAAGAAGAAAAAACCACAATTTGGAACTCGTAGAGTAGGTAGTAGCAGATCAATAGCAGTCGTTGAATAAGCACCTACTCCAGGTCTCGGCAGATATCACCACCACCGCTCTAACCTCCTCGGAAAGCCATCTGCACGTAAAGTGCCCTACTAACTCGGTACAACAGTGCGAACAAAGCAAGCATCAAGCACTCTAAAACGTGCATACCTCCACGTAGATAGAGCGTTGGAAATATACTAAGGGTCCTCATATCAACCGGAATAACCATCCACCCCAATACCTTCCTACTCCTGCCCACAGTACCGTATGTACCTACTCCCATACCTCAAGGCCACGATACCTCTTAATTTTACGGCCCAGGGCCTAGAACCACCTTCCACCGAGCAGCCGGATCCGATCCGCAAAAAAGCAAAGAAGGAAAACCGGGGAGAGAGGGGTGTGTGTGAAGGGGGAACGCAAGAAAAAGCAAAGCACGACGCGGCGGCCACTACACGTCATGGACGTATCGTCGGGTTCAGGTTCAGGTGCACCCTGCCTACATATCTCTATATTTTTTGCATGAGGAGGGAAGGATGGAAGGATCGAGGAAAGTCCGTATATAGAAGTAGGGTTAGGTAGGCCCATGGCCGGTCCATCTATTTACATTACTACCCCGCAATGGAAATTTTCTTCTTCTCCGACAGCTAGCGCGAGTGGGGCGAGGGGAAGAGGGGAAGAGGAGGGGAGAGAGGGTCTAGAACGTGAGAGATGAGAGAGTTATATTGGACCGGATGTCAGGGCTCCTATCGTCTTTCTTGACGATAACCACGTATGTATGTATTTGGAGATAGCTGGATGGTGTTGATCGGGGGGGCTGATTTGAGGAGAGGAGAGAGCTGGCTCGCGTGTAAGTGCGAGATAGAGTAGAGGTTGTAGAGTATCTAAAGAGGGGAAACCAAAGCAGGTAGGTAAGAGAATAGCGGAGTGTACCTACTCATTCTAATCTAGGTATGTAGAGGACCTCTACTCCATCCGGGCAGATAGTTGATAGTGTTTGGTTGGTTGGCTGGCCGAGATTCCCCCCCCACCATGTTGGGCTGCCTACCTAGAATAGAGCAGGTACTCTAGCTAGCTACCTACATGTATGTACCTACATCTCTAGAGGAGTAGGGATGATGTATCTATCTTTACTCTAGAGTACGTGCTCTACTCGCTCGTCGTAGGTACCTACACATACATCCACACATCGACTGTCTGATGGTGAGAAAGTGCAGTAAAGGTCAGTGTGTCAGTTCAGTTCAGTCCAGTGCGCAGATCTGCACTTTACTCGTGTCAATGCCGGAACGAGTCGCACCGGTACCGGAGTGTTTGGGAAAGCGTAGAACAGAGCACCGATCTAGCCAGAGCTGGCCTCAGCACACTTTTACCTGCTTTCAATGCTTCGAGAGTACCTGGCAACCTACCAAAATTACCGCGACCCCCCGACCCAGCGACCGGTATGTACTCTACCAGTGGCAGAGAACTCCCATACCCGTCAATGTCCTTGTTGACATGTGGAACAACTGCATACATTACCTACATACATACATACATCTCTCGCTTCCCCGGTCCCTTAAATGTCTGGGCGTATCTACTCGTTCTGGGGACACGGTCTAGATCTTTGAGGCCCTACTTTTTTGGGGGGGTGCCGGGTTGCCGTATGTTATGTATGCAACCTCATTCATCCGGTTGGGAAGGCAGGGGGGAGGAATACGGGTGAAGCGACAATGGGCGTTTAGGTCGTCTGCGATGCGATAGTTGGAGGTTAAAAAGGGCAGAAGAAGGTAAGGTACACGCGGTTGACGCCTTACTGCTTTTTCTTTTCTTTATTTCGTTCACTATGCTAGGGGTGGGGGGGGGGGGGGGGCGGAGGGTAGACTCATAGAGAGTGTATATACATGTAGGTGAGAATAAAGTAATCAGGGTTCGGACGGCCGGGGGCTAGTTAAGGGGTGGTGTGGGTGGTTGACACCCTTTGGTTGTTACTGCACTGTTAGGTCTGTTACTGTTTCTGTTGTTGCTGCTGCTGCTGTTGCTAACTACTGCCGCCCCATGTAGTTAGTAAACCACCTCCCTCTGCTTTCGTTGGGTTGGGGTTGGCAGCGTTGGGTTAGACACATTTGGATTTGAATGTTACATTACATAGCATACATCTGACTGCCCGATTGATTGACTGGAGCCTTGAAGTCCTAGGGCCCCCGCGGAGTGTTGCGTGTGGTTTATGTCTGTAGACGGTAGGGATAGCAACTCCGAAATAAGGTTCGATATGGTAAACATTACCCTCCTGAATTTGCCCATCGAATTTGTCGATTTCCTTTCCAACGTCCCCTCCCCGATCCCCCCCCCCCCCCCTTTTCTACTCTAGAGCCAGTCAATCAGACAGACATCGAATGTGCTTACAGACATGATCAGGTAATATTGGGGAAGGCGAATTGACAATCCCCGATATCTGTGCGTGAATTACATACTCAATTAGAGTAGACTTGCGCGAGCGAGCGAACGTGTTTCATGGTAACCTCACGTTTTTTCTCATCTTTCATCATAGCTCTCCTTTGTTTTGCTGCGTGCGGTAATGGCGACGGGTCTTGCGCTAAAATGAGTGTCGTTCGTGCGGAGGAAACAATTTCTACATACAGGTACAGACATACATACTGCATGATGGGATGTCTCTTTTTCTGTGATAGGCTACTCACTCACTCACTCGCTCACTCACTACATTGTAGGTACACGCTTACCAGCGTAAGAACCAGAAAGTGCAGTTGCTCAGGGCAAGGATAATTTATTTGTATGGAGTGGCGTCGTTCTCTCGTACAAATAATCCCTGTTTCCGTTACTTCCACTTTCTGGGTAAGCTGTACAGTGCTTACTGTCGCATCTAAGTTACTCCTTCACTTCCTTTCATAATCCATCATTGCCTTCATTGGAGTGCGTGCAGCAGTTCCCAACCGCTGGGTCGGCCACCGGGAAGGAAGGTTCGGTTTGCCCTCGGGCGACCGCGTTTCGGGGTCGGTAGTTTTTGGTGGTAGTTGCACTTTTCTTTCTTTCTTTCTTTCTTTCTTTCTTTCTTTCTTTCGGACAACCCGTTCCTTCGCGGGAAGAGTGAGGCGCGCGGGGAACGAACGTAAACGTGAGTGGGTGGAGGATTGAGGGACAGACATGACACCTGGATGGGTGCATGTAGAGTAGTACGGTATTGTAGGAACTCTACTCTAGAGTCGAGTAGGGTGCTCTAGGCAAATCAAGGGAAATATCTCGGGTCTTCTAGGTACCTTACCTAAGTAGCTAGCTACGGTTATACGCATGGAGTTTTCCATTATGAAAGGGTCTTTCTTTCTCATGGGCCTAAAAGTTTGGTGGGATTTCTCGACCGCGACGGTATTCACCATGATTAGGATTAGTCCTTGGCGGTACGGGTTTACAGAGTATTACATATTCTAGAGTACCAGCAGCTACGTTCCCGTTCTCGGGGCGACGATCTTTATTAGCGAGGGATTACATTTGCCGCGTCGGGGAGCCACTACAGGCCAGCAATTAGCGAGCGTGCGTTGCGATGGGAAGGGAAGACAGCACAAAAACAATGCAACCCTGCGCTTAGCCAGTGCAAGCTAGCCATGAGTCATGAGCCAGAACAATACAGAACAATGCAGAACAATAGCTAGAAAGAAAAAGAGAGCGGGTATTGTATTGGCGTATTACTACACGCTTCAACCTCGGCGGCGCGACCAGACAAAAGTAGAGTACAGTCAGTCAGATCAGCGATTAGGTAGCCGTGTTGTAGATATCGTAAGGGTACACCATCAAAAAAAGTTCCAGGGCCACCGATGCGATGGACGACGGTCTAGAATTTCAGATGGCGGGGGGGGTGAGTGGAAGGGTGGAGGGGGGGGGTTAAGGGAATGGATGGGTGGTAGGGGGGTGAGGGGGGGAGGAAGGCATGATGACGACCCGTACAGGGATTTATCAACCTAACGAAAGGGGAAACCAGTGGGTGGTCTAGGCCCGGGTCTCTGTAATTTTTTTTCTCTCTGGTCGTTGCTACTCTTTTTACTTTCGCGCGGGACACCCGACACAGGCAGCAAACCCAGGTACAAAAGTTTAGATTAGATCGCACACATGAGCTTTAGCGCGCACCTTGTCCTTACTGTTGAGCTTTTTTTCCTTTCTTTTTTTTTTAAATGGTCAGTCAGCCTATTTTCAGACAGATGCAGGGCGCTGGCTGGGAAGGTTATGCTACATGTATATTCTAGCTGTAACTGGTGCACAGATGATGTAAGTTAGAGATGTACCATATCGTAGCACAGGCTGCATAACAAATGTAGAATAGGGTAGGCATGATGTTTTTCTTTCTACACACGCTTCGCTGATCTGATTCTGATCCTGATCCTGATCTGCTACCTCTCGGGTCTCCTGGGGGGAGAGAAAGCGTTCCGAGGGAAGAGGGTGGGGGGTGAATTAAAGTGCACATTTTTATTTTTGAATTGATACGTCGGATGATGAGCATGTAGGCAACAGCATATATCATTTTAGATTTTGGGGGAAGAAAAAAAAAAAAAGGTCAGCGAGTGAACGAATGCGCTCCGGTGGTTTGAAGAGAAACGTGGATCAGACTCGACTGACCGCGCGCGAACGAGCGAGCCAGAATAATGTATGCAGTTAGTTTGCTAGCGATTAAAATTTCAAGGACTGACTGGGCTGGGCTGGCTTTCTGGCTGACTGGGCAGAAGGGGAGGATAGTTAGATATGAGTGAGAAGCTCTCTTTTGCCCAGAGGAGGCAGGGCGAATGGGTTAGAGGCAGCAAACCGCTGGAGAATCCGAGACGGTCCAGACCACGATAGAGAGCGGCAGACTCGGCTGTGTGTCGCACCAGAACGTCGAAGAGACGAGGACAGAGATCGCCAGGCCATAATGGGAAGGGGGGCATAATCAGCAAAGGCCTGTCTGCCCCCCACAGCTACCCGCAGCCTTACCGTTTTCGGTGCCAAAGACACGATTTGGGGTAAAGGAGCGAATGGGAAAGGGTTGGTTATGAGTTATATCGGGATTGAGTAAATGATGGCCCTGATGAGTGATGGGCATCAACTATTCACAACACAGTAGAATTGTACTTCTAGCAATCTGTCGGTAGGGCAGAGAAGCGCTAGGTCGTACACGACCCGTAACTGCCCCAACCATTTGTTACACATCACCGCTCACTACCCACGAGTCACCGTATCACCCCTATCACCTACCTAAGAAGGAATGTAGGGCTTTACGGCAGGTGAAAAAAAATACCAGCACGCAAGCTTTCGAGGCACTGGTGAATCGGCGCAAACTTCATTCCAACGCCCTTTTTTTCTCTCTCTATCCCCTTCCCGACACCTAGACCAGCAGCAAGCTAGAGTCCCAACCAGCCCCAAAGTGACCACCCCCGTCAGCTAGCCAGGCCAGCTAAACAAGCCAGCGGCCCAGCCAGCCATACAGACACGCGGGTACCTAGTCTGGGGATCTTTCCTTTTCTAACGACACCCCCCCCCCCCCTCTCTCTATTACACCTACCTGCTGTTGTCCTGCGGCTCCCCCCCCCCCAGTCACTCACTCATCTGAGTGACAGACCAGACAGACTACTACTGACTGAGGAGGAATTACTCGCTAGAGCCTAGATGAAAGTCAGGGGCGAATGAGAGATCACGAAACACGAGACACAAGACAGTCAAGTCAGCAAGCAACTACACTGCTTTGGAAGGAAAGGGTGGAAAGCATACCTGGGCAAAAGAAGCTAAGAGGTGGAAAATAACAACCCAGCAGCCACAACAACAACCAGCAATCCTTCGCCCCATTGATAGGGAAGGAAGGACGGAGAAAGGGACCAGACTGTTGCTCAGTCAGTGACAGTCGCATACAGGCAGGAGGCAAGAGGCAAGAGGCAAGAGGCAGGCAGGCATCGGTGGTGTTTTTCTGTTTGATAAGAAACAGAAAAAGAGCCTGCAAAGTGGCTTTGATATTCTCGTGAGAGACATATCTCGTCCCACGGTGACCAAGAAAAGAAACGTCCATCCATGCATTCGTGCCTGACTAAACTGCTCGTTTATCGACATATTCCCCATATTCCCAGTATCGTGGATATTCTGTACTATTTCGCGTGCTTTTCAAGCTTCAGCTTTATTCTTCAGATCAAAATATTCCGGAATAATTCCCTCCCCGAGACACATCGTCAGTCCGCCACCCGTGATCCGATACAAATATCTAATTCCAATTCTTCGTTCATCGTTCCGGGCACCAGCGCCAGGAGCAGAAGCATCGCCTTGAAACCTACCCCTCCACTCCCGTCCATTCGCCAACGGTCTGGACAATCGGAATCTACTTGCATTTGCGGATCGTCTCCCGGACGAGGCCTCTTATGACCAAAAGGACCTGTTTGGTATGTAGCTCTCTCTGCATTAAGCTCTTTTCTTTTTTCGTCCTCTCCCTCGATCACCTATTATCATCCTCTCCTCGTGTGGATACTAATTGTACCACCTTGCCTACGACAGACTTAGAACGAGAACACAGGGGGAAGAAAAAAAGAAAGGAAAGAAAAAGGGAAGGTTTAGGTGAAGCGCAGCTAGAAATACCTAGGGTTATACATACATCTCATCGAGGGAAAAAAATAACCCACTTCGTCATTGCGCTGCGCAATTCTTCCCCGAATCTCCAAAATAAGCACAGGTACCGTGGTAGCCTATTCGACCACCCGGAAATCAGCCTCCACGTATTTTACACACGCACGAACGAACGCCTTGAGATATACATACCCTCCTTCATCCTGCAGGAGATCATTTTTGTCACAGATCACATTTACTTTAGAGCAGTCTAGGCAAGGCACTTCTCTCAACGCCTACCACCCCTCCCCCCGTCTGCATAACACCGTGACAAGACGTCAACCGTTTTTGCCGGCCCCCAGGTTAGATAGTATCGTTCAAATACCGGGTGGTGACCTCTGCCACCCACTTTGGAATGAATGCAATGGACGCGGAGAAGAGCCTCAAGTCTTATGAGGCCTACGACCACGATCCTTATAACCGTGCTTCGCTCGTCATCGGTTCAACAAACACCATGGACGTCGTACATATGGGTGAACCGGGCTTTCGGTCAAGGATGGAGGAGAATTTTATTGACTTGGAGAGTAAGTGCTTGGAGCAGACATTCAATTTGAAGGAGAAGCTACGGAACTCAACAACATACGACTTTTGGCAGCATCTAATGGAGGGCATGTCGGAAATCATGGGCGCTCAGTATGCATTCGTGGCTAAGCGAGTGTTGGTTGATGATGAGAACTCAGCTGTGGAGATGCCAGTTATTGGGCAACCAGGTTCGTGTTTGATGGGGTTGGCCTTCTACTTCAACGATCATAAGGGCCAGTCAGGGCTGTACCGGGACTACAAGTATCAGGTTTATGGTTGCCCCTGTCAATGGATGCGACACGACAAAGTACTCATCATCCCCGAGGGACTCGGGACTTTAACACCAAACAACCCAAACGCTGGGGCGATGCCTATCCTACCCGAAGGTTACCTGGCCGTACCATTATTTCACAAGGGCAAGTGTTTTGCACATTTTGGAGTCATGTGGACAGCTGATGGATTGAGGGAAAGGCCTCAGTTGGGATGGGGGATGTTGGAGATGTTCTTGCACGCCTTGGAGGATCAGGTCACCGACCGAATGTTGGAGGGCAATGGGTTCACAGAGAAGCCAAACGAGGTTATTCCCCAGGAGGCAGTCAGCTATCGGCAATCACTTAGGCCATACGCACGGAGTTTATCACACGAATTACGAACACCAATGCAAGGAGTTGTAGGGATGCTGGATGTCATGTATGCATCAGTATTAGAAGCCACCGAATGGGAGATTGGGGACATGAAGCAGATCCGAAATATGGTGGAATCATTGAGGGAGAGTATCGAAGTTGCCCAAGGTATATTTTGTTGCCCTTCTTTGGCTTTGCGAGTTCATACTGATTTTGGTTTCTTGAATTTTTTAGATAGCACAAGACGTGCAGTTGACGCTGCAGATAACATGGTTCACGCATACGATTTCGACATGGAAGTCCCTTCAACGCCTACGCGTGATATTGGACTTGGGGACGGGGATGATTCGGATAGCTCACCAAACCACGAACTCGATGTCGACGAGGTCGACTCATTATTAAACAACCCCCGAAGAAGCAAGAGACGAAGAGAATCAGTATCCCCTGACGAGCACCAACCATACAAAATGAGGCACTTTAGCGAGGGGTTGAATTATGATAGAGAAGGGTCACCATTATTGGACAGATCAAGGAGGAGCACAAATACACCTTCCACCGATCAGAATGTGGTGGATGCGGACCGACGAGAATTCGCAATTCCAAACTATCCCTCAGTGGCTTCACCGACACCTTCAAATGCTTTGATGTTTGATGCAGCAGGTGGGGTACGGCTCAACTCGCGGCCAATAAAGCTTCGCGAGTTATTAAGACAGATAATACATGATTCCTTACGATCCGGTGGTCGTCCAGATTCAACACGTTCAGTAGAGACGCCACTCGGAGAGTTGATCACTGTAAGAACAGCTGGGCCCGGAGGCTCTATCAGCACCATCAAAATAGAGTTAACGGTCGACGAAACATTACCCGAGACCCTTCTTCGTAAGTCTGACGTTTGCAATTCTGCCATGTGAAAATGTATTAACCTTTTTTGTCTTATAGTTGACGGTGTTCAATTGTCCAAGCTTCTTTCAAGCGTTTTTCACAATGCGGTAAAATTCACCGAAAATGGAAAGATTGCCGTGCAAGCCACAATGAAGTCTAGATTCCTCCATTTCGTAATCGCCGATACTGGGGAGGGCATTCCCGAAACTTTTTTGCCGAAACTATTCACAGCATTCGCTAGGGAAGACGAATCATTGACACGGTCGCGGGATGGGCTTGGATTAGGCTTGATGGTGGCAAAAGGAATTGCAAGGAAGATGGGTGGCGAGCTGTGGTGCGAACGGACGGCAGTACAGGGGCCACATAAGGGCTCTGAGTTTCGGATTAAATTGCCATTGACGTTAACGGATGTAGCCAGTGCACCCGGAACACCAGTGGTTCAGCCAGGGACACCTTTGGTCACACCTGCAGTACTATCAAACTCCCCAGGGCCTATGGGAACTTGGTCTCTCGACACTGGATTGAATCGTAAAAGCCCTTTCACTGGTCCGTCACCTTTACAGGATGAGCAATATGCCTCCGCGCTTCCATCAGTGCCACAGGCGGCAAGGTTCTCACCGGAACTCAACCCGATACCACAATCGCCACCTCATCCCGGCGCTAAATTCACCCGCAACAGGAAACCTGTCGAGTATGACAGAAATCTAGGACAAAAGATGCCACTACGCATTTTAGTCGCCGAAGATAACAAGATCAACCGAAAGCTTCTTATCAACATGCTTAAGAAGCTCGGATACACAGAAATTTTTGAAGCATGCGACGGCGTGGAGGCTGTACAGATCATGGATGTTCAGAGGGAGCAACCCATCGATCTTATCCTCATGGACCTGTGGATGCCACGCATGGATGGCTACGAAGCCGCCACAAAAATACTTGCGATGCCACAATACGCCGACGACATCATCGTCCTGGCTGTATCAGCAGATGCAACAACCGAAGCCCTCGAGAAGACATCGAGGATTGGTATGAAGGGATTTATGACGAAGCCTTTCAAACTGGTGGACCTAGAGCGGTTATTAACCGAGTACTGTGCCGGCAAAGCTCGGTTATACATTTGAACAACATGATAGAAGGAGTTGATTGAAAATTCCAAACAAAAGGGACATCATCTTGCTGCGATATTCATCGGTGTTGTGGTTTTCTTCTCTTATACTTTTCGTTTATTTCCTTCCAGTAAAAGGGTTTTTGGAGTTTTTCAATTTTTTTCTTTGTTTTTTTTACATTAGTATTATTAGTGTTTTGCTTTTTATTTCCGGGTCGGCGTTAAACGGGTGCATGTGGTGTCGATTATCTATTCTTTTTTTCGTGGGAGGTTGTTGGATGTTAAAAATGCGCGACTTCATTTACGGGGCCTGATTTTTCTTTGTCAAATCTCTTTTTCGTTTATGATACCGTACATGTAACCTGTCTATTGGGGGTTTTTTTGACACTCTTCTAACCACCCTCCTCTTCACTCTTTTCATTCGCTTCTTTCTCCTTTCGGCATTTTATGATCACGTTATAAACGGTTTTATATCCCATCACTTCATTACCCCCGGGTTTTATTTTGGATTGATCATAGCTCCGGGGGGTTTTTCTCTTCTATTTTTTGCTTTTGAGCAACTTGGAGTTTATCTTCTCTTTTTCTTATGTTAAGGTTTTTTTTTGGTGTTGTATATACTTGGGTTTTTTTCCATTACTTGATGACACAAGTGGAGATGTTGTATTTACGAGAAAGGAGGGTAATTGTCGATATACTATTACATACATTCTAAATATATTCTAGAGATGTAAAAAAAAAAAAGATGTGTCAAAACAAGACTTTTCTGCATGCAGCGTTCAAGATGATATCGGAGTGATTACCTATCGCGCGTTCGAAGATACTGCAAGTCTCGGCCTTGCCGCCTTAAGCTAGAGGACCCAACAGGTCCACAAGGCTAATGATCATATATAGGGTAATGATCATAAAATCATTACATAGATGGCTGGCAAATTGCTGCACTCCTTTGTCCGATCTTCCTATAATACAGCCATGTATCACCAGCCCCTACCTCGAGGCACATCTCAGGGACGCTGATGTAAAACACTTTTGTCAATCACCAGGACGAGGTTACTCGATCTATACGCTTGCCTCCTTGCCTCGGCGGCCTCGTGGACCGAAAAATAATTACTCATCTATTTCCGACGAACTTGGTTTAGATGTTATTCTAACAACGATAGGTTTTGAACACGTAATATGGAAAAGAAGGAAAAAAAGTGGGAGAGCTCATGAAATGTCACTCGGTGGGTCCTCGCAGCGCTGTTCTCCGACAAAAATGTATGTGTAATAATATTTAGCATGCGTTGCCTTATGCGGAAGAGATAATACCCATCTCTTGCTTGAGTTGTCAGAGGTTCCAGCCTCGGGCGGGAACTGGATGCCATCAGAGAGATTTACCTACTCTTGGCGTAGTATGCAGATACGGGGTCGGATTTACCTTGCATCGAGGGGGGGGGGGGGGGTGGAAATGATCGAGTAACCCGGTTGGATCTAGAGTAATCCCAAGATTTTCGTTTTACCGATGGCGCGCGCGGGGCATAGAGGCACCACCATCAGGGTTGCAGCATGGACTCGCCTAATTTCTCCCCTTTCTATCGACATGCTCTTTTTTTTCTTTCGTGATGGGGAATTCGATAGGGTCGGAAGGGCAGTTTGCAGTGTGTTATGACGACCGGCCAGCTAGTCCAGCCCTATCTACGAGTTGATCCTTCCTTCACTAGCTGCGTGTTTACTCTGACACACATTCTCTTAGGTAGATCGCAGCGGCAGACGCATCGGTTTTCTTGAACGACAAAAAAAAAAAACTCTCTTTCATAACGTTAACGCCGAGCTTCCCCGGCCTGTTGCTGCCCGGGTTAGTGGGAGACCTTATTTTTTTTTTTGCACATCAGCACAGATTCCGAGGGTTCGGTGGACCGTGAACGTGGCTGTCATGTTTGGGCCCAACCCTAAACAAGTTTTGTTTTGGTGGGGTCGGAAGATTCAAGGCAGGGTCCCAGGGTCAGGGCTTTTGGATCGGGATGATCTAGTTTGTTTCGGTAGTAGGACCATCTCGGCCCACCAGGGATGCAGTGGGGGTGACAACCATTCAATGCCGAGGAATGGCCGCGGGCTTTTGGGTGAGGAGGATAAGGTATCACTTGAAATCCCCAGCATTAGAGGTTAGGCTCGAGTATGAAGCCTCCCCCCAAAAAAAGACCGGCCCCCGATACGTTCATCGCTAGAAACACTCGAGTCTCACCCCAGCTGGCTCTATTCTCGAGACTGGCAAATGGGCAACCTTCACCGGGACTGACGGACAGCTGTTGAACACCAGATCGAGGCGGGATGGGGGGTAACTCTAGGCTAATTGGGGATTAATATTGGTCCGAAGTGGGGGGCCAGATCGACTAATGTGATGGCAGTGATGAAGGGATGGAGGGGTGGACAATTCAAAGCAGAGTACCTACGGAAACTAATTGTAACGCATGACTAGGAATATGATAGTAGTAGTAGAAGGGCACCGATTGGCTAGAAACTGATCATCCAATCATTTGTATGCAGAGTGTATTGATACTATATAGTTCTATCAGGGGAAGCATTTCAGAAACGGATTGTTGTTTTAGGAGTGGAGTCACAAGGGATCGGAAGGAGGGTGATATAATCATTGGCAAAGGAGCGGGGGGCGGGGGGATCAGACTTACTATGGGATGTAAAGCACCCAGACGTTAATGCGGGGGGGGGGGGGGGGGGGTAAGTCCTGGGCTGGATAGCACGAGTGATTTTTGGAGATTGAGGTTGATTACATGATCAAATAACGGAAATTTCAAGGTTCTCGGGCACAAATTTAGTTAAAGCTACTGGCATTTAGTACTGCAGGCTATGCGATACTTATAATAGTAACTGCCCACTAGATTGGTTTGTTTCACATGCAAACCCTAGCCCATAAACATATATCCGTTTCGTTAACACTTATATTGGGGTTCAAATTTTGAGAAGTTACCACATTGCGTGGGTTTTGGTTTTATGCATGGCTCTAAAGCGAAAACTCTGTTGACTAATGGTTCAAGACTTCGATAGAATTTCAGCCATGTCCAATATAATATGCGCTCTAGAGGAATTTTGGCGTTAATATCGACGCAAGGAGATACGAAAGATTCAATGCCGCGACTAACTAGAGCCTTGCTATTTATAACTAGGAATCGGCTAAACTCGCCATGTATAAACCTTATCTCCATTTTAAACCCCCCATACTTATAGCCCGTATTTTTCCCAAAACCTTTCCCACAAGTTATCTAAACTTCTTACTCCCCCCAAAAAACCAGGATCCGCACGCCGCTACGTCTAGTCCCCTAGTTTCGAGAATAAAAATGAATCCCCGCCTACTCGCTGCCGTCGTCTCCCTATTCTTCTCCGGTTGTCCTCTCAACGGATACCCTACCGACAAACTCCAACCTATATCTAATCACGGCCTTCGACACTACGCCCGTCACTCATCCGGAACCAACTCGACGGTGCCTACCACAGTCCTCCACTGCGAAACGTCAATGTTCTCCCCGCTGCGGGAGGATGTCAAGATGACAGAAAGCTTACTTATCGGTAGTACTAGATGCGTCCAGACTACCAGGGTGCGAGAGGGGGCCACGGAAGCCTGTGTAAAGCTTGCCACATATGGTAGCTCGGTGATTGGCTTGTGCGGGCCTTATAATATCAGAGTTCGGTGCGCGGATGTGGTCACGGTAATAAGAGAGATCAGAAAGTGCGATCTGGAAAGTTATCCAGATCAAGTGGGTGGGCGGGTGGAGTATCCCTGGGGGGCGTTAATCGTCTATAGTCCTCCGGCTGATTGAACCAAACCGTTTCTGTACTGCTCGCCCTACAGATACTGAGTCGAGTAGACCTTATTATGTATTATCTTTCATATAATTTTGACATAACCTTTATGTTATTTCCCTTGAGGGGCTGTTATTTTCTTGCGTGGAGATGTAATATAGTAAGTTCATAAAAAGGGTAGAAAGAACGAATTGTATTTATTGACATCGCCAGCCCACTTTTCTTTTTTCTTTCTTCCTTTTTAATTTGAGTATAATTGTAATATATTCTACAGAAAGAACACTTCACCTAAGTTCCAACTACAGTACAATTTGATAACTGTTGATAATCTATTAATTGTTCGCAACCCGGCCAGTATTTGATAACTGTTGATGCAGAGAGAGAGAAACAGAGGCGCCGTGATGAAATAAGTTTTTCGGTATATGTAGTTTCCCATTTATTTAATTTATGTAACCCATTAAAAAGATGAGATCAGATTAATGTTGACACAGCACTAGAAGCTCAGAGAGGATGAGGTTTTTTTCTTTCTTCTACTTCTTTTAGAATGGTATCGAAGCCCTGCTTGTTGTGAAATCCATATGGACTTCTGAAGTGGTGCGTATTGGTTTGATCTTTATGCCAGGATTCTTGACATTATTTTCCGGCATACGAGACCCCAACGATCTCCTATATCTGTATTGTAACTAAAAGGCTCGCTAGTTGGGTTTTTTTTACAATCCTCTAAATCGTTATTTATTCCTTCCGTCATGAAACATCACTCATCCTGGTATAGAACAATGTATGGGAATGCAAACAGAGAGAAAACAGGAGAATACAGATTGGACGATACACAGAACCATAAAAGACATGCAGGGGGTCTCAAGCAATTTATAATAATAACCTAGAAGGTCTTCCAGGTATAACCCTACCCTACTCTCGTTCAACATCCACAGTACGCTCAATGCAAGAGAAAGATAAAGAGAAGAACATCGACTTCCCACCAGTGGGTGGGGCGCCATAAAAGTTAGGTAAGAACAGCCTTGTTGAATAATAATCTTACCCATCACTTGTTGTGTATCGAAAAACAATTACCCAGGTTACCATCGTTGTCCCTGGCCCTCATCTTCTCTCCTTCTTTGGCGTAGCTGTTCCGGACTTCCCATACCATCGTCGTCTTCCGCCTCTACCCTAACTAGCACCTCCTCGAGAAATCCCTCTAAAAAGCCATTAACCTCGCCACCCATACCCACTGAATGATTATTATCTGCCTGTTCGATATCTCTAAATAGGCTTGCCGCTTTATAAACTTGCTTCTTTAGACGATCGTGAGCTTTCGCTGTTTCTTGGACTTTCTGCTGCGCACTTGGCGATGATGATTGCTGTGCCTTACGGATAGCCATTTGAAGATGGTAGGTTCTTCGCTGCAGCGCAGCTTCAAGCGCTGGGAGAATAACACCATCGAGAGCAGTGAGTTCTGGCGGCTCGGGTGTTGTAGTCTTAACTTGTGGCGGGGGTTGCTGTGGTTGCGGCTGTGGAGGCTGCATTTGTACTTGCGATATCCGTCGTAGGTCTTGCTGTGACGGGTGTTGTGTGGGGTGCTGTAATGGGAGTTGTGGGAGCTGGTGATGATGATTACTACTAATACTACTGGAATGACCGTGGGATGGCGGCAATGGGGGCCCCGGCTGTAACTGCTGCGTACTTCGTGGGTGGTGAAGTCCTGGTGGTGGCACCATTGGAGGCGATTTAAGAGCCATTTGGTGCTGCTGCTGCTGCCGCCTCATCTGTTCTGAGACAATCTCGTTGGAATTTTGTCTAGACATTTGGGCGTGGGAGAATGCAGGTCTAGGTTCACCAAAGGCACTGCCCGGTGTTGAAAGACCGGATTTCAGCTCTACTTCAATTCTACTGTCTCCGACTAGACCCTTTACTGGTGCCGGGGGCCCTCTTGGAGTGATATCCCTATCCCTTGGGCCCATTGGCCCTGAATTTGCCAATTTCATCCAGCCCATGTCCTGGGAAAGTTCTTGTTGGAAGTTTCTGTCGTGCTCGGATGAGCTACTTACTTTCCGGTGGTTACTAGCACTTTGGATTTGGTCAAACTTTGATCTTCCAGATAAATTGGGCTGCGGCTGCGGCTGCGGCTGCGGCTGCGGCTGTATATGTTGCTGTTGGTATGCTTGTTGGTATCCGGGGGAACTGGGAGTTTTTTGCTGCGAAAGTGGCTCCCTTGGAGGGGTATTTACTTTATATGGAGGAGGTTTGCCTAGCCCCCTCACTGTACCAGAAGAAGCATACCCTGAATCTCTCCCAGAAGCATGGGGTGGTGCAGCAGGCGGGATATCCCTCGTTGGTGATGGGTTCCTGGTGTTATAGGTAGGAACAGGCGGCACTTGTCGGGGAATCTGAGGTGACTGTACGATCCGCCCAATTTTTGATCCATCGACAAAGTCTTGATCAATGCTGTTTGCAACGTATCGCATGTTTGCCTCGGCCGCAGATAAACTTTTTAAGCCCGCGCCACCATCCCCATTTCTTCCACCACCCATAGGTCTGATAGTTCCGAAGTCCCATAAATCGCTTTCCGCATCTGAATCATCTGTGATTCTACTATCCATAGTGTCTGAGATATTTGAATTGGTATCATCATCATGTCCTTTCTTGTTCCCATTCTCGATAACCCAGCGTTCATGACGCTCAATCAGTTCAGTCAAATATGTGGTCTTCTTCGCTCTCTTTACGAATGGGTGTTTCAAGAGCTCCTTTGCTGTTGGACGGTCCCTTGGATCTCGTTGTAGACACATTGACACAAACTCCTTGAATCGTTCTGTGAAATTTCCTTCTAATGTTGGGGGGGTGTTTTTGGGAATCAGAAAAAGCACCTTCATTGGGTGAATATCTGAATATGGTGGTTCCCCAAGGGCAAGCTCTATGGCGGTGATGCCCAATGACCAGATATCAGCCTTCTGGTCGTAGCCAGACTGCTTGATAACTTCCGGGGCCATCCAAAAAGGTGTTCCGACAAAGGTGTTCTTCTTTGTCATTGTAGCTGTAAGCTGCCCAGAAACACCAAAATCTGCGAGTTTAACCTGACCATTTGAACCTAAAAGGACATTTGCAGCTATTTTGTGGGGGATTCCCGGTTAGCGTGGAATTGCGACTATACCAAAGAGAGCAAGAATTAGCATACCTTTAATGTCCCTGTGAAGCTTATTATCACTATGCAGGTACTCCAGCCCCATCAATAACTCTCGAATTATAATGGTAATGTACTCCTCCGCAATGACGCCAGGCTTCATCAAGTCTCCGCAACTACCACCAGAACAATATTCCATGATGATCCATAGATCCGAGCCCTTTAGATACGAACCGTAGTACTTTGTGACGAATGGCGAATGAAGTTCGGAGAGGATATTGATCTCTTGAATGATGTCGTCGACCTCGTCTTCCGCGTTTTCGACATCGATGACCTTGATCGCTACGGCCTGACCAGTTCGCTTATCGACCCTATCTCAAACCAACCCACATATCCTCAAAACGTAAGCTCACTGGGTCTTAAACACACATACACAGACGCATGCTTTCCCAACACCTTCACCATGTGGTAGCGACAGCTAGATTGGAACTATATTTACCCCTTGTAGACCTTGCCGAAGCTGCCTCCCCCTAACCACGGCCATCAGCGAGCAGTTACAAGAGCATTAAGATGGGCGATGGAACTTACCGATCTGGTTTTGTTTTGTATAGAGCGACTCCGGGTCAACAAGCTCATTGCTTGCAACATAGCCCTCGCTGTCTCTATTACTTTGCGTATTGTACCGCTGCATGGTTATCTTTGTGCTTTCTGGAAGTCCGCCAATGAAATGAAAGGGAGAAGGGTTGACAAAATCTTCGTTCTTTCTGGTGGGAGTTGAGAGAAAGGGAGATATCTGTAGTGATGGGGGGACCCCTTGCTATCGGTTATCCGGTACAATGAGCAGGGAAAGAAAGAAAGAAAGAAACAAAGATAAACACCGGTCTAATTTATTCTGGGGATTGATTTTCTTTCTTCTTCCCAGAGCTCGCGTGTGAATCAATGCAGGGGAGTGTGAGCTAGGCACCAAAAGCTGGAGGTTACATGGAAAGAGAGAGGGGTCGTTCTGCGTCTGTGTCCTCGTCAACAAAATAAAGTTCCGCATTCTGAAACGGGAGGTTGCTGGGGGGGTAAGTGCTGTGCTGACTGCGAAAAGCCCGGGTAACAGCACAATATGTAGCGAGCCAAACGGCTTGAAGACACGAGACATAATCAATATTGATATTGGCAGTGAGACATGGTGGGGGAATCCCTGGAAAAATCCGGAAGCAAGCCAAAACCGACCAGCTATGTACGGATTATATAAGTATCATGTCTAGAGACGCCAATGATAAGAGTTATTCTGAAAACGACATGCATGTGTAGGAACGTCTGGCAAGAGGGCTAATGATCTTTATTCGACGCATACGGCCTCGCAGAATCACATGCCTGGGCAGGTTTACTGGGGCTGAACATTACCCTTTGATTAGTTAGCTGAAATGGGAAAAGAGAACTCTGTACGTTTAATGTTGCAATCCACTTAGATGCGCTATCCTATCAATGAGCTCTATGTGATAGCGACCCATCATTTAACACATTCCCGGCTGAATTTGAACCGCACGCCTTAACATCAGCTGTTTTGAGCCGTATAATTATGGTAGGCAGCAATGTTTACCGGTATTGGTCGGTCGGCTTAAACCAGGCCGGCCCCAACATTGAATCTCCACTGTCTAAGACTTGGAGTAGTACTCTGTTAATTCTAGGCTACATTGATGCACATAGAGTAAGTGCTAGCTTTTTTTTATATAGTCTAGGCATCCAATAAGTCTAGGCATCCAATAAGTCTAGGTCCCGTAGAGTATGAAATTATTGCTTGCGGCTCAATAGAGATAGACGCCTTCCCTGACTACTCGGACAGTCAATCATGATTGGTTGAAAAACGGTACTGAAGCTACTTAAATTTCTTTTCTACGTTATATAACTGTCCGAGTAGAGGAGGTGTCCGAGTAGCCAGGGAAGGCATCTATCCAATTTCAGTAAGAGAACAATTTTTTTTTACTAAGCCCTTTCTTATGTAGATGCATGTATCTTTCGGTAATCTGTAATACTCGTGAACTGACGAGGTACATACACAGCAAGAGTTTAAGAGGTGGATTTGGAGTATTGATTTAACTATACTAAAGCTCGTTGCTAGGCCAGATACTGCCAAGAAATCCATATTGTACCCTAGCCCTTAGCGTTGCTTCAATATTGAACCGCAAGGGAAAAAAATCGAGACCCGCTTACTTCTCCTCTTACTTAGCTCGCATTTTCCACACCCGTTTTATTTTCACCGCTCTTTATTCTCAAGTGAGTCGCGATGGGTCTTGCTGGGCCTAGAAAGTACGTTCCCTATGTTTCTTTATCTTATTCGCGCACTGGGGCGGCGGATTAGCTTGATGTAAAAGACAAGCTCACTTACACTATTCCAGCCGTACAAAGATCGGAGCTGATCCCCGAAACACCAATTGGTCTAAGAATACTGATCGCTTCGGTCATCGAATTCTTACCACGCTCGGTTGGCAGCCCGGAAGTACTCTTGGTGATACCTCGTCGCTGTATCATCAGTCCGGTCACATTACCGCTGCGTCCGCGGCTGGTGTAAAGATAGTCCTTAAGGATGACAACCTTGGGATCGGATGCAACAAGAAGCAAAGTGAGGATGAGTGTGTAGGTCTCGACGGACTTCAGAGCTTGCTGGGGCGACTGAACGGAAAAGGCAATGACGAGCTAGAGAAAGAGGCCGGGGCCCGAGACAAATTAAGGCGGGATATCATTGTGGGTAAAAGATACGGGATGAGATTTGTTCGGGGCGAGACATACGTCAGCAGTGACATCGATACCTTATTAAAAAAGATTAAGCTCGAAGGAGAGAAAAAGGCAGAAGCGGAAGTGAAGGCGGAGGTCAAAGAAGAAGAAGAGGTGAAGGAGAAGAAAAAGAAGAGCAAGAAAGAAGCCAAAATCAAGAAGGAGACCAAGGTCAAGAAGGAAGAGTCTGAAAGTGAAGCTGAGATGGCCGCGATCCTAATTACACCCTCAGATGAAACCTCTTCGGTCCATGTCAAAAATGAGAAAAAAGAAAAGACAAAACGCGAGAAATCAGCTTCAAAGTCCGAATCGGCTACACCAGTGCCTGGGGACGACTCGGACTCTAAGCCAAAGAAGCGGAAACGAGCAGATGAGGACCCCACAGAAAAAAACAAAGACAAGAAGGATAGGGTTTCCAAAAAGTCTAAAAACGGTGAAACGCACGAACAGAGGAAGGAGAGAAGATCTAGAGAGAAGAAAGAAAAAGAAGCTAGAAGAGCCGAGAAGAAAGACAAGAAGAAAAAGAAGTCGAAATCATCCTCTTCAGACTCAGATTCATCAGAGGATGAGTCTACCCCGGCGGCGTCTGGAACTGCAACTCCATCCGGATATTCAGCCCTGGTAGGGCGGCAAGCAGTGAGACATCGGTTCATTGCGGCGAAGAGAAGCGCAGTAATGGATGCTAAGGCACTGAATGAGGTTTGTGGATTTTGATACTTTATTTCTTTCGTTATTGACCCGTGCTGACTGATTTTGTGACCTGGAAATAGATTTTCATGATTAAGACAAGATGATAGTTGTCTTCCAATAATTTCTTTCTCTTTTTTCTTTTTTCTTGCAATCGGCGCTCTGAGTAAAAATGTTTGGAGTGCATAAAATGAAGAGGAGCCCTGGGATAATTACTGTAGTTGTACTACCGGCGTCATTTTCTTACTACTTGCAAAAAGCTTAGATGAATTCTGTTTATTTACATACATTACATCTAGTATCATCATGTAGGTACATTGTGCCTACATATATCCATGTTATAACAGCGGACAAAGGAAATACATAGCTGATAGTCAAGACCCAAGGACCACACCGCGCAACATCGAAAAAATCAAACAATTCCAATTGACTAATGTGTGTATATTAGAGACTAAGGGCCCGTTCGGACAACCTTAAATTATTTCTTCGAATTATTAGACAGACTGGATTATCAGGTAGCGAAGATGATAATCATAATACGCATGATCTATTGATAATCTGCATGTCCGGATAACGTTGAAATAGCATTATACTCTCAGGATATCTCTGTTGTGTGAGATAATTACCCCCGAGTGTGATTGTTTTCTTGGCGGATTCTTGGGATAATCGGGAGTTCCGAATGTGGGATTATTATTGCACGAACAGCGTAATTTATTGGGTTGTCCAAACGGGCCCTAAGATTATTAATCACATGGTTGTACCCAGTCACTGGTTTACCTAGCGTACTGTTGATGTCCTGATAGCAAAGCAAGTTGTGGGAGAAGTTTTAACATTATGAGGGCGTTGACCAAGTGGTCAAGGTGGTTATAGACGTGGAATGGCATACGAGAAGCTCGAAGCAGTCTTCACAAACCCAGAAACGGAATCTCCACTTGTTTTCTTACGTACCGCTTCCAGCCTAGTCGCCCTCCCTTCATAATAGAAAGCTTCTCTGCAAGTGTACGTAAGGAATGCTTGGCACGGCGACGACCTGTGTGCAACAGCAAGAACACCAAACTTTCTTCTCTCTCTTCCATCACTTTGCCTTTCAAGCATCTCTCCCTTCATCTCCACAAAACATCTCTCCATCCCCCCCTGGGTCTACCAACTTGATCCATAGTCATAACGCCCACCATCTCTTCTATCACCCTGATATCCTGAGTTGGGCCTCGACAAAGCAAGGTTCCGAGTTAGTAAGTGTTGCCCCTCACCAGCCCCACATCCTATCTTCTTTTTCGCCACATTTTCTTTCCCTTCTTTTTTTCTTTCTTCGAAATATTCCATCCACTGATATCTCACAGCTTCTACACCCGTATTTCTTTTGCACCGACCGCCAGTTCAGCTTCACCACGCCCCATAATCACAAACTTCCAAAATGGAGATAGACGAAGCTTTAGTAACCCAGTTCTCAGCAATTACTGATGCCCCTAAACGAAAAGCGGAGACTTATCTCCGTGTCTCAGACATGAATCTTGCGCAAGCTATACAGCTTTACTTTGAGACCGGGGGTGTCGACATGGATGTTCCTGCTAGCTCTGCTACACCTACTGCACCCCCGCTTCCTGCACGGCCCGTCACCGGAGCTGGCGGAGAGCCGATCGAGATCGACGACGATGGAGACGAAGATTTGAGAGAAGCTTTGGCAGCGAGTAGCGGCGGGAACTCTTCTGCCCCTACAAACGGGGGTGCTGCAGCAGGTAATACAGCCTACGATGATGAGGCCCTGGCGAGGCAGTTACAAGAGGAGCTTTATGGGGGCGGAGCGCGTGAAAGTAACGGTGTTAGAGCACCGATGGCAAGGACAGTGGAGACTCTAGTTGATGATGATGACTATTACTCTGATCCAAGGCGGCAGGCTAGAGCACGGAGAGGAGGTATGCTTTTCTGACAATTCCTTACGACGACTCCTAGAAGGAAGTGCTTTGAGATCAGTTCTAATCAATATAGTAGGCTCAGGGCGCTCAATCTTCAATCAGCACAGTGCTAGCGTTTGGGACGAAAGCGCTGCCGACCGCGCCAGACTGCTTGTAGAGTCTACAGGTGGTGCATCAGAAGCATCAGCAAAATCAACCAAATTGGCAGAAATGTACAGGCCCCCATTCGAAATAATCTCGATGCTGTCCCTAGAGGACGCCAGATCAGAAGCTAGAGAATCAGAGAAGTGGATCCTAGTAAATATCCAGGATAATTCGCTCTTTGCCTGTCAGACCTTAAATCGTGATATTTGGAAACATGCAGAGGTTATGGCCACTGTTAAGGAGAACTTTTTATTCCTGCAAATGGACCGACATGGCGTGGATGGAAGGGACTACATCAGATACTACCTTCAGAAGGCTGCAGACCCATCAGCGCGGTTCGACCCAACAATCGCCGATCTATTCCCACACATCGCTATTATCGATCCCCGGACAGGAGAGCAGGTCAAGGTTTGGAATTCGACCCCAAAGGAGCCGATGGACTTTGTGATGCAGCTACACGAGTTTCTTGAAAGATACTCTCTAAGGGTGGACGCGAAGAATCCCGTACAGCGTACCAGCAAACCCAAAGCTAATGTCGAACACATGACGGAAGAAGAGATGATGCAGCTCGCCGTGGAGAATTCTCTTGGCGCAGGCACCAGCATAGATGCGGACCCGGACACACTCACAAAGCATGATGATGACGATGAGTTGATGGAAGCCGGGAGTTCAAATGATAAAGGAAAGGGGATCGCCGAGGAGCCCTCAGTATTTGACCTAATTCGTGCAGATCGGCACCATGCGGAGCCACCCCCAGGACCAGAGACTACAAGGATCCAGTTCAAGATGCACGATGGAACCCGTGTTGTGCGAAGATTCCTACTCAAAGACCGCGTCGAGAGGCTGTTTGAGTACGTCAAAGCGGACATGCTGCCTGAGCAGGAGGCCAAGAAGCCAGTCGAGGAGCGATCGACTAAAGCTAAGGAGTTTGATCTTGTGATATTGGGCAAGAAGCTGATTGATTACTTGGACCAAAGCGTTGACGAAGCTGGTTTGAGGATGGGAACGGTGATGGTTGAAGTAATGGATGACTAGATTCTTCTTGTTGGCGAATGAATAAAAAAAAAGGGAAGCTTCCAAGGGGTTTTAAGTATTTTTCTCTCTCACTCCTCAAGATGACCGTTTTCTGTTTTGGGGAGGGGACTGGCTTGGCCGGGTTTTGGGTTTTCTGGGGCGGGTGGGCTGGGCTTGCTTGTTTGGTTTTTTTTATATCTTTTTTTTCTTTCGTATCTTATCTCCCATTTGTAGGGTTAGCCAAACATCGTCTTGATCTGTTCCTCGTCCTTCATATTATTATCGCCATTATCACCTGCAGTTTTTGTTCCATGTCTTACTATATCCCTCGCTTTATTCTAACTCTTAGCATTATCTTCTTTTATCCTTTCTTTCTTTCTTCTTCTTTCGGGAAATGGTCGGTATCTTGTGATAGATTGGAGGCAATGTATTCTCCCCCCCCCCCTCTTACCGGACCCGTTCTTTTTCTTTCTTCCGCTTCCACTCCCCCTTCCCTTGCCCTGCCCCGCCCTGCCCCGCCCCGCCCCGCCCCGCCCTGCCTTGCCCTGCCTTGCCCTGCCCAGCCCAGAGTTAGTTAGTTGGTGTCGATTTTTTTTTCCGTATTTACAGATATCACAAATAAACCTAGTAATGTAGAGAGATCAGCTCTAGAGGCAAGGCAGTAAACGAAGGTCCGGACCCAGATCCATGCCCCGAAATCCCAGCTATAGTATATCCTACCCAAGTCATGTATATATATATACATGTACGTATCCCCCCTCGTCTGTCCGGTATAATAGGGGGCTGGATGCGAATGAGGTAAACTACATCACAGCAACTACATGTATCTGAGGAGTTGTGGCCATCGATATCGGGGTGGTGGGGGGAACTGCAGCAGCAATATCATGTCTGCGATCTTCCCGCTGCTAGCTAGCTAGTACATGTAGTCTCCAGATTTAAGAACAATATAACCACCTCTTCCTGATTGAGCGCTTCCATGTTTCTGTGTAGCCCCTCCCCCCCCCAAATCACAGCCCTCTAGCTCAGTACAACAAATATGTATTGTGTGGTCTATGGCAGTACATCCAATGAGATACGATTATATATACGGTATGGTGTTGGTGTTGGTGTTGGTGCTGGTGTTGGTAGTGTTTTCTCAAAAAAAAAAAAAAAAGGTCCGCCTGTACATACATACATACAAGGCTGGTCTGGCCATTTTCAATGGAATGAATATATAGATCCTCTCACCTGTCAGCACCCCCCCCTCCCACACATGTACTTTGCTCACTTGATGCCAGAGCTAGCTTTGTGTATGTAGGCAAGGGACGGAAGGAGGGGGGCCCTCGCGGGTCTTGGGTTGCAATTGGTCGGCCCATGGGGGGGGGGATTTGACTCTTCTACTGCGGTGGTTTATCGATCATGAGATGTCACTCGCTGATCTTTTTATTAAAACGAGCGCCGGAAAACAGGGCGGTCAGCATGCCTACCGGATGGGCGGGGCGATTGCGCTGCCTGGGGGTCTTGATGGGGTAGATAGTGTAGGTGCGTGTTGGAGGTCGTGACATGTCGCGGTTGTCGGGTGTGGGATTGGGGTTGGTAGCTTAGGTACATACATACATGTACCCAGGGGAGAAAAAAAAGTGATGTGGCCTCCCTTGACCCAAGTCCAAACCACTATTGCAAGTCTGCCACCCACAAGCAGGGGAAGCACTTTATCAGGTACTCACCTTCGATCATGCCTCGATGCCTCCCTGCGTACATGCAGTCCACAAGAACCGAGTGGTTCTTCATCCATCCCTGAAACAAGAGCGTGGACTCGGCCGTAGTGGCCATCGTATCGAATCATCTTGCGTTGTTTTTCCTGCCGTGACAAAATAAAAGCGTACACTTTGCCTGCGCAATTGCTGTCTCCCATATCCTTCATCGACAGCAAACACTGCCTCATCATCGCCTGTCCCAGAGAATACAACACGATACCTCTTTGCCTCTACTACATATAAAGACAACCGTCTCCCCCGTCACCGAAACACGGCCCACCACGACCAATTCCCCCGTAGCCGCCAGTCTCGGGGTCTGTAGAGATGGCAATCAGCCGCTCCCTTTTCTAGCCGCAAGCTATTGCTAATGTTTGCTTCCCCAGCGTTTGGATCTGCCTCTGTAGGATAATCCTCCGGCATCAAGGAAGCTCCACTGTGAGACCGTCTTGCTGGCTTTCTTCAAGGCGGGATGGCTATGTGTGCTTGGCTTCCGCCGGCATTGCTTCAGCCGGCCGGTATCGCTGGGGGTTGCTCGGTCCTGGCGCGTAGTCTGTTGGTTGCATCTTCCACGGACATGTTGGGGTAGGAAGTAGCCTACTTTAACTTTTGCTTCTTCTGGTTCGTGTTGGAGTGAAGGGATGTGTTGGCTTGTGTCTCGACTTTTGCTGTCGCTGTCAATGCTGTGCCGTGTGAACCGTGGATTAGCATATGGTTCCTTTAGTCATTCATGGGAAGGGGGACGCACGATACCGTCTAGGGGTACTAGCAGTAGTATGTGTAGAGGGCAGCTGTGGGTCCCAGGGCGGGGGGGAAATGCCTGGCCTATATACATGTATGTAGCTGCTGTGCAGTGGCGGGGTAACGTTTTTGGTTGCCCTGTTTTGATTAAAAAAGAGTGTGAGTGTGGCACTTGGCCAGGAGCGTTGTTCTGTGGATGGGTAAACCTCATCCTTAACAAATGGCCCATGTTGTGCCATGTGCCAGCTTTAGTCTAGATTGGGTGAGGTCTTGTAAATTAGTGAATTCGCAACCACAGTAATTTCTTGTATACTATATCTTGTAGTTCTGGGAGCCCAACTAGGGCCATACGAGATGGGTTCATGTGGAGGAGGGCAGTAGTAGCTGTCCCGCAAACCCGTGCGAGCCAGCAAGAGATCCGGGATATCAAACTACGAGATTGTGGTCCTGAGGCGTGCATGTGTATTGCAGGTACATACTACATGTACCTACATGTACCTACATACGTGCTGCTGGATTATCGGATTATCCCCTCGTAAGGCGCACAGCAGGGACTCGCCTATTTCGCTGGGGCTGTATGACATCACAGGGCCAATCCCCGATGCGGTAGGTGCTCTAGCTACATACATACATGTACATACAGGCTAAACCCCGTCTGGCAGGCAGTGGTCTGTGTAGCACCGGGTGGCCGTGTAACGTGTGCTCACACCGGGTGGCTGTTGCACAGAGAGCTTGTCTCCAGCTACTCTACTGGGTGCACTGTATTACACACTCGCCCACTCACCCACACACTCACACTCACACTCACCCACCCACACTCGCCTACTCACACTCACTCACACTCACTCACACTCACTCACACTCACGCTCACCCCGCAAGGCAGAGTGGCTCTTAGTCACCCACCCGTGCATGTGCCTGGATGTACAGCCTGCAGAGATCATGCCATACCGCCCGTCAACATTCCATTTCAAATCACCCCCACCAGTCAGCTCGATAAATACCCCCCCTCCCCAGCCCATTCCCGCCAAACAAAACGGATAGCACAAGACCATCCACAGAGGGGATATACACACACATACACAGCAGAGGGATACACACACACACACACACACACACACACACACACAGCAGAGGACACACATGTCGTCCCTCCTCACCTCAATCCTCAGGCACACAACCCCGCCCATGCTGCGCCCAACAACACCGCCAAAGTTCCCCACCACAACCTCTAAATCCGACGAGCCCGTGATCCCCGACCCCGCCGTCTTCACCGTCACGCCGCTCGCCACCACCGCGCACGCGCCGCCGTCCGTCTCGCAGTGCGCCGTGCACCTCGAGCTGCTGCAGGCAATCAGCAAGCTCAAGCACCGCGTCGTCAAGGAGGCCGCCTTCATTGAGATCTTTGGCACGGTCGACGAGGAGCGCGAGACGTGGTGGGGCGCGTTTGTCGAGGTGGCCGTAGGCCGCTTTGGCACGTGGTGGTGGGGCGTCGAGGAGGAGCTGAGGCGCCGGGAGGGCACCATCAGCTGTGGTGGTGGTTGTGGTGGGGGGGGCTGTCCCGGAAGGGCTGTGAGCGTCAGGTGTACTGCCGCCACCACCGCCGGATTGGCGATTCCAAAGAGTAGCAGCAAAACTGCGTGGGGCGGCAATGGCGACTGCAGGAGGACGACGACGCCGAGCCCAAAGAACTCGCCGCCATCAACGACGGCGGGGCTGGCGCTGCTGGAGGGGAAAAAGTCAATGTCGCTGGGCAGGCTGGCGGGAGGGGGGAGCATGCAGAGCCTAAGGAGCACATCGGCGGTCTCGAGGGACAAGGAGAAGGCGCAGAGCGTCAGGAGCGCCATCACAGAGGCCGTGGAAAGCGTCCAGCTTAGAGAGCTACCAGAAGACCTGCTTCCTCCGCTTGGTGAGTCTTTTCCTTTTTTTTTTTTTTTTTTTTACGTTTCCCGTTTGTGATGGTCACAAAGCTAACAACAACACACCCAACTCTCTTAGATGTCCTGATGGTCTGGCACGCATACATGCTCAACCCCCGCTTCTACAACGAGGATGCCATCCACCACGGGCTGCACCTGATCCACAGCACCGCCTTTCCCTGGGCACATATCCACGCTGCAATCAACAACGACACCTTCACCTACACGCTCCCCGACGCGGCCGCGCGCTTCTTTGAGCGGCTGACCAACCAGTCGCCGCGCCTCATGGACGAGCTCCTGTGGAAGGACGTGGCCCCCCGCAAAAGCATAAAGTGCCCCGCGTGCGGCAAGGTCGGCGCCCCCGTGCGCATCTGCGACTCGGAGAAGAAGGGCGGCGGCTGGATGGACGCGGGCTTCAAGACGGACTGCGATGGGTGCGGCGCCGTCATCGACAAGGAGGCCCTGTGCTCGGAGAAGCTCAGGACCGAGATTGGCGAGTTCATCAAGGCCGGCCCCGGGGCGCGCATGCGCATGACAAACCTCAACAGCCAGGGCCGCACCCACGGCGAGGACCCCACAAGCCCGGCGTGGGAGGCCATGGACTTTGTCAACGACCTCTTCCGGCGCACCTTTTCCGCCTCCCCCCAGCTCGGCCACACCGACACCTTCCACACCATCTCCGCGCGCCTCCACGCCGCCATCTCCCCCGCCTCCACGGCGCCGCCCGCAGCACACACAGCGGCCCTCGCCCTCGTGCTCAACGCATTCTCAGCCACCCCGCGCAACTTCTCCACAAACCTCACAGCCGCCGTCGTCCGCCAGTCCTCCTTCATCGCAAAGATGAACGACAAGCTGTGGATCCGCTCGCCCGGGCTCGCCGGCCGCCTCCCCCCCGACGCCCTCGCCAGCGGCGCCACGCGCGCGCGCCTGGCCGCTACCCGCTCCTGCGTCATCATCGACGGAAAGACCAGCGGCGACGGGTTCCTCGCCCGCGCGGTCGCGCGCTACGAGCGCTTCTTTGCCCTGTTTGCGCGGCACCCGGGCCGGATGCTCGTGCCGACGCTGGACGTGGACTTGGTGTGGCACAGCGCGATGCTGGCGCCTGTGGGGTATCGGGCGTGGTGCAGGGCGGCGGCGGCGCGGTTCGTGGACCATGATGATCGCGTGGGGACGGGCGCGCTGGACGAGGCGTTTGCGTTTACGGAGCGCGCGTATGCGCGTGCGTTTGCTGGGGAGGTGTATGCGAGGTGCTGTTGCTGGTTTTGTGAGGCGGCGGTGAGTGAGGGGGTGGAGGTTGTGGAGGGGGCGGATGGGGAGGGGGGGGGGAGGGGCGGCGTGTGGGCGAGGGTGTGGGCGAGGAGGAGGGGCGGGGGCAGGAGGGAGAGGGCGGTGAGGGTGAGGGTGGAGTTTTATAAGGAGGTGGAGAGGAGGCGGAGGGCGGGGGAGGCGGGGCTGGCGTGGGGCGGGCTGGGGGAGGCGTTGAAGCGGTGTTAGGGGGGTTGTGTTTTTTTTGTTTTTGTTTTTGCTTTGGCTTTTGCTGTTGCTTTTTGGTAGGTAGGGTGTTTGTGGCATGGCTGCTGCTTGTTGGTTTTTTTATTTTATAGATGTAATACGCATACCTGCTTGTAGGTTTTTCTTCTTTCTTTCTTGGTCCTCTAGACCGCGGGGGGGGGGGGGGGGGATCTGCAGATGGGGGGGAGTCGACTGCACTCTTCAGGCTTTCTCTTTCTCTTTCTTTTTGTGTTTGGTTTGGGGGTGGATATTCTTGTATATTATATCATATCGTATAGGTACTGCTTTAATCTAATCCACATCCACATGTGATGTGTGGCTGCATCACCCCCCCCCCCCCGGGGGGGAGATGAGATGCACACTCGTCCTACGCTACTCTACTCTCTACTCTACTGCTGCGAGAAGATGTGCTGTGCGGTCCGGTGCTTGCTTGGCTGGCTGGACAGCTAGGTAGTTGCTTGGCTGGACGGACAGCTAGGCAGTTGCCATGTAGAGTAGAGTAGGCTGGTACAGAGGGGTATAGCTGTGGGTGGGTGTGATGCAAAGGGTTCTCATTCCGCGGGGGGGGAGTGAGGGCGAGCGAGAGGGGATGGGATGGGATATCCCCAGTACCAGGGAGATACATGTACACTACACTACACTACATACATGCACACGCATCACCGGTGGCTCAAGCCAAGAACTGGAGGCGAAGTCTACTACTCTATTCAGCTTGTAATCATCCTCCAGCTAGGAGATCTTGGCGTTCTTGGCCTCTTTTCTCTTTTCCTGTCGGACGGATCATTACCCCCCTCCCTCCCTTCCTGGCTGTGGAGTGGGTGGAGCTTATCGATTGGCTGGCTGGCTGGCTGGCGTTGGCCCCCACGGCGCCGTCTCGTATCCGCGGGTGCTGCAAGTGGGTGTTTGCTTTTTCGTATGTGTGTGTACCTGTACGACGTGCTGTCCTGTCATGATGCTGAGGCGGGGGGGAGGGGGGGGGGGGCGCAAGGTCTGCAATACTCGGCCTCCAGCTACATACACATATGCTCAACCAACCGCCGCTGCAGCAGCTGCCTGGAAGACGTCCATCTGCCCACCCGCAGCCAGGAGCACTGGGTCAGCAGATGGAGCCGGTGTGCGCCCACCGCTCTGCCCTCACCTCGCCTCACCTCGCCCCGTATTCCCGCCCAGCTGGTGAGTATTCGGGGTGTTTTGGTGTGTCGTGTGCGGGTGCCAGCGAGAATGACAGCGCCAATGCATATGACAGCTGTGTCTGTTTGGCCGGTCACCCGCGAGCAGCAATGTTCTGCGGGCCGCGTATGCCTGGGTCTGCCATACGTTTCGCGATGCTGCGTCACGTCCTCAGCACCATCACCATCACCATCACCATCCTCCATCCCCACGACTCCATCTCTCCTCCCTCCCCCCCCTCCCACAGCTATAAAGACATCCAGACACTGCTCTGAATCCATCTTCTCCTCCCATTAAACAGCCCATCTGCCTGCCAAACAGCAGCAAGATGGCCGCCCAGAAGCAGATCCTCCTCATCACCGGCGCCGGCATCGCCGGCCCCACCCTCTCCCTCACAATCCTCGCCCACCCGCTCCTCAGCGCCCTCTACACCCCCGTCCTGCTCGACCGTCTCCCAGCCACCCCCACCGCCACCGGCGCCGCCGTCATCCTCTCCCCCAACGCCCTCCACCCGCTCTTCCAGCTCGGCCTCGAGCCCGCCATCCTCGCACACTCGCAGGAGGCCCTTTCCGTCACCATGTGGCGCTCAAAGTCCCCCGCCACGGCCCCCGGCCGCCGCCTCAACGCCATCACCAACCCCGCCTTTGCCCCCGACCTGGCCACGGGCCTGCGCGCCATCGAGCGCAGCACGCTGTCCCGCCTGCTGCTCGAGCAGGTTGTCGCCCACGGCGGCGAGGTGGTGTGGGGCGCAAAGGTGGCGGCCTACGAGCAGACGCCCGAGGGCGTCGAGGTGCTTCTGGAGGACGGGTCGCGCAGGGCGGGACACATGCTCGTCGGCGCCGACGGCGGGTGGTCTGCTGTCCGGAAGCAGCTGATGGGCGGCCGCGGCGGCGCCGACTGGAAGCCGGTGTTTGCAGGCGCCTCGGCCGTGTATGGAATTTCGCGTCTGCCGGAGGAGGAGGAGGAGGGGGCGGATGCTGCTGGGCACGGGCATGCGGTGCTGCTGGATGTTGGCGGGGTCGCCACGTGGGCGCTGCCGGGCGGGAGGGTGTTCTGGTCCGTCAGTGTGCCGGAGGATGCGCCGCCGGAGGGCAAGGCGGTGACGGAGGTGGAGGGCGAGTATGGCGTTGTAAACACGGGCGGGTACTCGCTCGAGTCGACGGAGGAGATACTGAAGCGGTACGAGAGCCTGTGGTTCCCTGTCGTCGGCGACTGCGGGGCCTTCTTCAAGAACAGCGAGCGCATCGTGAGAGCGCCGCTATGGCAGCGGGTCTACGGCGAGAAGGACATTGCGGACGCCGGGAACGTGGTCCTCATTGGCGACGCCGCACGCATCATGGTCCCAACCACCGGGCAAGGTATGCACCTCCCTATAACCCTCTCCATATACCCTCACACACACACACACATATACTAACACCCCCCGCTATAGGCGCCTGCATGTCCATCGAAGACGCCACCGTCCTCGCCAACGCCCTGCTCAACAACGCGTCCACGGCCGCGCCAGAGCTCAAGCCTTCCTACAGCGCTGCGCTCGCCGAGTACGTGCACGAGCGGCTGCCGCGGTCGACGGCCATTGGGCGGCAGGCGTGGTGGATGGGCGTTGCGTTTATGGCGCGCAGCTGGTGGTGGCGGTGCGTGCGCGACTGGGTGGTGCGGTGGGTGCCGATGGATAGGAAGGGGGGCAAGGGGGCCTGCGCGAAGGGGGTGGTAAGTGTGGGTGCGGGTGCGGGTGCGGGCGCGGGCGAGGGGGCAGAGGTGAAGGAGAAGGCGGCGGGGCCGGGGGCGGGCGGGTGGCTGCACGGGGTGAGGTTGGGGGTGGAGGTGAGGGAGATTGGGAAGTGCGGGATTTAGGGGTTGGGTTGGGTCATGGGGTATCACTCGGTGGGTGGGCATATGGATTGGGTGTTGTAATTAGTTGCGTCTCTACGCCCCGAGAAACGAAACGACTGGTGATGGCTGTAATGGGGAAGCGGTTGTGGCTACTCTTTCTTTGTGCTTTTTTATTTGTCTTTTGCTGAGAGCGTTTTGCGCGTCTGTCTCCGCTTGCTTATTTACTTACTTTGTTCTTGACAAATACATGGCTGTCCAATCGTCCACCCGGGTGAGATCTGGAGGTTGAGCGCACGCATGATAGAGCCATGTGGAGGGTGGAGCGGCCAGAGACAACCGCGAGACGGGTGGGCGGGACAAGACGGGACGGGGCGGGCGGAATATGGAGGTGCGTATGTACATGGTGCTAGCTACGTGTGTTTGGACTGTCACGTCGATCCCACGCCACAGCTATCACCGCGCGGCGGTCTCGTTGTCGTTGTTGTTTGTTGTTTGTCGTTGTCTGTCGTTGTCTGTCTGTCTGTCTGCCATTGCCTGTCATTGCCTGTCATTGTATTCAATGTCTGCCATTATCTGCCATTATCTGTTATTGTCATTACAGACCCGCCAGCCAGCCAACCAGCCAGTCGACGACGTCCAGCCGCCCAGCCGTCCAGCCAGCCGAACCGAGAAGCTGCCTGGCTGACTGGGCTGGCGGATGGCCGCTCTATGATACAGTTGCCAATGCCGGCCCGGCCCGCCATGATTCATGGGTGGTGGTGATTGTGGCTCTGCAGGTAAGGTAAGGTAAGGTAAGGCAAGCGGTCCCCCCCCCCCCCCCCATCCCATTGCGCTGTGACAGCGGCCGGCGGGGGGGTCGGTGGGGGAAAAAAGAGAAGAAGGATGAATTAGAGAGGAGGAAAAGAGAAGAAAAAGTTTATATAAACACCACCACCACCCTTCCCCCGCGCACCTGACGCCAATTAACTCCACACTTCTCAATACCGCCCAACGCCCCCAATCAACCCCCCCCCCCCCTCCTCCTCCTCCCCCACCTCTCAATACCCGGGGCCGGGGCCAATCACCACAGCGTCATCTTTGTCTGCCGCCGCTTCTCCTCCTTCCGCTCTTCGATCTGCCGGTGCGCCGGGTGTGTCAGCACTCGCCCTTCTCCCTTCCTCTTCCTGCGCTCTCCTCCGCTGCCCCCCCCCCCCCCCGGTCCTCTTCCTCAATTCACTTCCGTAGGATAGATGCTGTGTGGGGGGGGGGGGGGGGGCTATATGTAGAGACGTACCCATTTCTTTTTGCAGTCGCGATACGCCCTAACCATCAATGTTATTAGTGAGGTCGAGCAGGCCAAAAGCAGAAAGGAGCAACCCTACTGGAAGTAATCCGTGCACATGTCCTTGTCGCCCGGGTTGCGGTGCAGGCACCTTAGCGAGCGGTCGGCCGCCTCCTGGCAGGGGTCAAAGTACTGGCTTGATGCCTTGCTATTTTATCATTATACACGGGCTTCCATCAGCACTTCTTCTTCTTCTGTGCGTGCGGGTTCGGGGGGAGATGGAGAGGGAGGGAGGCGCTACTTGTTGAATTTGGCGGTGACCTTGGGGTCGGTGGGGTTCTCGGTGTATGTTACCTGCGGCATTGTGGGTTGGTTTGTTTGGTGGTGGCGGGAGCAAGGCTGGGTGGTGCGCGGGCATGCGTTGTGGCGAGGCGGGCGGAGGAAACGAGGCGTAAACCTAATTGCAGTGTGGATGGTGGATGTGGAGATGTGGCAAGGGAGACGTGGCTTATAGCTTAAGACTCTGTACTTATAGGGGTGTCTCACCCATACGCATGCAATCATCATGTCGACAACAGAGAATTACACTGCATAATTTCGTTTGTCATAACCTTTGAGCAATAAGACCAATTCGAGCAAGAGAGAGCCTAAGCGAAATCACAAATCGTTGATCAATTCACGGAACAGAAAGTCCAGCCCCAAAACTGGTGACCCCACGACGTGATTTGGTCAAATTGAGGGAAAATATCCGAGGAGATTAAGCAATAAGGTACGAAGATATAGCAGAAGTGCAAATTCAGAGCAGTCTAGAATACAGAGCAAACGAGAAAAAGAGCAAAGATTACGTCTCCAAGAGTCAAAAGAACCATTAGAGAGCTGAAGAAGGGCACCAAGCTAAGAATGTCCCTGTTTCCAAATAGCACGCCCCCGCAGAAAAACAAAAACAAAGGGAAAGAAAAAGAAAGAGAAGAAGAGGAAGAGATTACCCCAGGCCTACCATCCCCGGTGAAGAGTATCCTCAGATCAGGAGATAAAATCACGATCATGGAAGGCGTTCCCATCAGGAGTTTCAAAGGGAAGTCAGGAGAAAACATCACCACCTTCCTCGCGGATTTCGAAGCCCATTTCTATCCAAAGAGAGAGAATTACCTCAACGATGAAGTGCTAAATGCTGCAAAGCTCGCCACTTTACGCGGGAAGCTCAAAGGGAGAGCATCATCCTTCGTACTTCGTCAACCGCCAGCAATCAGCGAATCGTGGGACCAGCTAGTCGCTGCTCTCAAGAAGAAGTACGATAGAAGCCACCGTAATACAGACAATAAACGAAGAAACGAAGATAAGCTCCTAAGGCTTCGTCAGGGCAAGCTCTCCCTAAAGAGATACATCAAGAAGACTGTCAAAATCGCTGAGAAGCTATCGTCGAGATGGGATGAAACGGCGGCGAAGAGATTCGTCCTAGGAATCAAGAGCTCGAGCCATAGACTTCACATGTATGGCATTGGAAATCTAGGGGAAACCTTCACCTTAGCCCAAGCAATTGACGCAGCAAAGCTCACGGAGCGAGCAGGGAGGAGGAAAAAGGGGAAGAAGGAGAAGAGCAAGAAGGACGAATCCGACGAAGATACAGATACCTCCTCACCGTCGTCGTCGTCGTCAATGAGCAGTGGCAGTAGCACAGAGGACAGTGAGAGTGATTCGTCCTCGTCAGAGGAAGATAGAAAGAAGAAAGGGAGGAATAAGAGAAAGAGCAAGAAGAAGAAAGGGGGTGTGGATGAAGAGCAATTCGCCAAATTGTTCAAGAAGATGATGCAAAAGGAAGCAGTAGACCTCAACCCCGACATAGAATCCTATGCGGTACAGAGACAAGGAGGGTATCAGCGTGCGAATCAAGCACCGGGAATGAGCAGACCTCATGTCCCGAGTGGCTATGGACCTGCGGTGGAACGACAGGCATATGAGCAACAGCAAGCCTATCAACCTCGATACCAATACCCCAATCCACAATCGCAACCGCAACCTTACCAGGGCGGATTCCAGAGGCAAGGATCGTACACAGGCCGGAGGCAGAATGGAGATGCCAGAGCGCCCAGCATCTGCTATCGGTGCGGAGAGCAAGGTCATTACAGCACTACCTGCATGAATCTACCGCTACCCAGAGAGGAGCAGTACAACATCCGGCGAATCGCTGAAGAGGGGCTAGTAGAACGCTTAATGGCCAAATATCAGCAGCCGGGCATGCAGCCGCTGCAATCAGCGCAGCCAATGCAGCCAATGCAGCCAATGCAGCCAATGCAGCCAATGCAGCCAATGCAGCCAATGCAGCCGATACAGCCAATGCTACCAGCACAGTTGGGAGTACCCCTCCGATCAACCGATGAGGGTACCGTTGCTCAGCAGCCACAACCTCAAGCGTCGGGAGTACACGGAGTAGAGGTTGTCAGGACCAATGTCAGAGAAGAGGATATGCAGGTCCCAGAGGCGAGCCTAATCGAGTGGTTTGAGGCGGAGGCGGCGGAAAAGAGGACTGGAGAAGAGGCATTTGGGAGGTGGAGCAGAGAAGCACCTCCGGCGGGCAGGAGAAGGAAGACCGCCGAGAGCGAGAGTGACGACGAACCAAGGCCGCGCGGTAAAGCCAAGGAAGCGCCAAACGCGCCTGAGTCCACTCCTGCGCCAGATCCTGCATCGGCGCCTAGTAGAACCTACAAGGCATTTACTAAAGATTCGAAGCAGAAAGCGCCCGCAGCGGAGAAGCGGCCTATTCGGATGATGAAGGGACAGATCCCAGGAGACATTGTGGCGATGCTTCGAGATACCCCAGTGGAAGGCATCACTTGGGGAAACCTCTTCGAATTGGCGCCCTTAGCCAGGAGAGAGGTAGCAAAGGGCTTGGTCCTTGAGAGAGCCCCACGCAAAGACAAAGGCAAAGGACCAGAACAGACGCATTCAGTAGACGAATCCCTTGCGGTGGAGACCGTGAAGCGGAGAGCGCGGGCTGATGCGGGACCTGTTCTCAATTTCTACACCCACGGAAACGTTAGAGTGGGAAGCGGGCATTACGCCGTCAAACGTATCCTAGTCGATGCGGGGTCGGTGATAAACCTGATGCCCGAAGCGGTAGCTGATGCAATGCGACTTCAGAAAATTGCAAGCAAGGGGATCAACGTCAAGACTGCCGACGGAAACATTGCACCAATCAACTCCGCAGTAGTCATCGAGCTTGAGATTGCGGGCGTCACCGCAACCGTCCCCTGCTACCTGATGCCTGGCCCAAAGAGACCGACCTATGCTATTCTGCTGAGCAGGAGGTGGTTGAGGCAATGCCAGGCTCGGGGAGACTACAGAACAGATACCTACGTCATCAAAGACAGTGCGGGGAGAGAATACAATGTCCCCGCCAGCAAGGCCGGAGATGAAAAGGCACCGCGAGTGATGCTGCGTGATTCGGAAGGGGTGGCTGCAGAAATTGATGACGAGGTGAGAGAAGAGCTTGAGGGAGGGGAGGAGCTTATGGAGGACATCTTGGCGCAAATTGTGGAGGAAACAAGGAGGGAAGAGAGGAGGAATGAAAGGTATGATCGTGACTTGAAGTCCGAGTGGGAATCTGATCGTGACGCGGAGTCCGAGAGGGAAGAAAAAGAGAAGAAGAAGAAGGGGCGGGCTTTAAAAGCCAGCCGCTGCTAGATGCCCGGGCGGCAAGCAGCGGTATTGAGCATGAGCCCGGGGGAGGGATAGAGTGCGCGTGCGGGGACGAGGAGAGGAGTGAGGAGTGCTATGTGCTGGAGGTCGAGCCAGAAGAGATCGACCCCTGGGAGCGCTTCGAGGCAGCAGAAGCGACGGCAATGAGGGTCTCCCTGACGAAAGAAGAAGAGGAAGCGTTAGGCCCAGACCCGAGAACCATCAGAGACGTGAACGGTAACGTCTTTGAGTTGATAAACGAAGACGATAGAGTATACGGAATCAATACGACGGGCTACCCCACGACAGAGCGACCTGCAGCGTACAGAAGAAACGTTGATACCCACACCGCTGAAAGGGTTATAGATGATTGGTTTAGGGCGAGCAAGATACAAGTCGGCGACGCAGCTTCAAAGGAAGAAACGCCTGCGGCAAAGCGACTACTGTACACGTGGAGGGACGTATTCGGCGATGATCTCGGCAGTGTGCCGGAGTGCAAGCTAGCAGTACACTACATACCCACGTACCCAGGGTCAGTGCCCCATAAAGCCACCAACCCGCTCTATACAGCAGAGGAAGTGAACTGGATGAGAGACAACCTCCCTAAAATGTGCGAGTCTGGAATCCTAACCTTCTCGAATTCGCAATGGTCCAGCAGACCAAAATTCGTACGAAGGAAGAACAATACTTTAAGGATGGTGCATGTGTTTTGCAACCTGAACAAAGCCACGATCAAATTCAATACGCCAATGAAGCGCATAGAGCCAATTGTGCATAACCTAATGCAAAGCAAATTCAACTGCTACTGGCAAGCGGACGCTTCTGTAGGCTATTGGGGAGTACCGCTAGCCAAGGAGCATGCGTACAAGACTGCGTTCAATACACCTTTCGGGCAGTTTTGCTACTTGCGAATGGGCATGGGGCTGCAAGGCGCAGCGCACACCTATGCCCGCATGAAAAATATCCTAACGGGGCCTATACCCGCCCCTGGCGCAGAGGCGGGGCTGACAGGCTCGTGGGAGGATGGTGCATTCGACCACTTCATGGATGACGACTACGGGGCGAATACCTCGTTCCAAAGCCAGTATAAGTTCCTACATCAAAAATATTTCCCTAGGATTGCCTGGTCGGGGTTGAAGCTCAACCCAAACAAGAGCTGCTTCTGGACGACATCGCTGAAGCTTCTGGGATTTGCGGGCAGCGGAAAGGGAGGGCTTCGGCCATCGATCGATAAGATAGCGGTCATTCGGGATTACCCATCACCCGCAGACGTCGCTAGTGTAGAGCGATTCCTACACATCAGTACGTATCTAAGGCAGTGGATTCCGGGAAGAGCGGACCACTCGAAGATCATCAAATCGGCAATCCTATGCAACGTAAATAGCAGAGGAGCCCGCCGCGAATTAGTTCTCAATTGGAGAGAGCACCACGAGGCGTCATTCCAGCATATAAAGGATAGCATCGTGGAAAACGTCGTATGGGGAGGGGATCCGCACATCCAGTACCACATAGCAGCAGACGCATCAGATCACGGGCACGGTGCAGTGCTATTTCAACTGATAAATCAGCCCCCAGGAACAATCGCTAGCCCGCGGTATAGGGAAGACGAACGTATTATAATGTTCATTTCGAAGCCATTTGCGCCGGCGGAGACGCGATACCATACCACGGAGCGAGAGGCGCTAGCGGTAGTGAGAGCATTAGTGGAAGTAAGATGGCTTGTACTGGGGTCTCCGTACCCAATCAAGGTCTATACTGACCACCAGGCATTACTCTCCGTGCTCAAAGGGGATGAAGCAAAAGGGAGAATCGTGAGATGGCAAATGACGCTCTCAGAGTTCGATCTGGAGATTCACCACATCCCTGGCACTCAGAACGTGCTTGCAGATGGAATGTCGAGACTACGTACGAGGTACGAAAAACCTGCGTCAGTTGGAGGAAGCGAAATTGGGGCGGAAGCGGAAACGGAAGCGGAGGCGGAGGCGGAGGCGGAGATGGCGGCAGAAAGAAGGGCGGAGGCGGAGGCGGCGATGAGTGCGGCGGCGGCGATGTCGACGGAGGTGGAAGAAAAGGCGGTAGCGGAGGTGATGTTGAAGGCAGGAAGAAAGGCGGAGGCGGAGATGGCGGCAGAAAGAAGGGCGGAGGCGGAGGCGGCGATGAATGCGGCGGCGGCGATGTCGACGGAGGTGGAAGAAAAGGCGGTAGCGGAGTTGATGTTGAAGGCAGGAAAGAGAGTGGAGGAAGAGACAACAATGCTATCGGCGAGGGTGGCAGTAAAGGAGGAGGCTATGGAGGTGGCAGAGGTTCAGGTGGATAGAGAGAGATGGAAGGAGTGGTTGAACGACGAATGGTACGGCATGATAGTGGAATACAAGCTATCAGGAAGAACGGACAGAATCAAGGAAACCGCCGCCGATGTTACCGAATCTGAACTAGCGAAATGGAGAAGGCGGCTGAAACAGCAGTCGGCAAGGTTTGTGATAGTCGAAGGGGAAACCAAGGATAGCCCGCATGGCTTGCTGTATCGAGAGAGAAGCGGGAATACAGCCATCTGCATACGAAAGGAAGGCGTCAAACGCATTCTGATCTGGGCTCACGACATACACGGACACTTCGCAGAAGCAATAACCCTAAAGAACCTCATAGGGCATTACTACTGGCCCACCAGACATCGAGACGTCGCATATTACTGTCGATCGTGCGATTCATGCCAGAGGATAGGCCCACTCAGACCTTCGCAGAACATACTGCCTATCTTCCAGTTACAGCCAATGGACCTATGGGGAATGGACTTCATGGGCCCAATATCGCCAATATCGAGCAACGGGAAACGATACATCCTGATCGTTGTGGACTACTTCACACGATACCTATTCACCTCTGCCGCGGAGAGAGCTGATAGCGCAACGGTAGTACGGACCCTCACAGCATTGGCGGGGAACGTAGGCTGGCCAAGAGCAATATACCACGACAATGGATCACACTTCACAAGCGCCGAAGTACAGCACCTGCTATCGCAGCGGGGAGTAAAGCAGTACCCCGCACCGAAATCGCATCCATCGTCCGTAGGATTAGCGGAGAGATACGTACAGCTAGTAGTAGTGGGCCTAAGGACACTACTGGCAGTAGAGAAGGAGGAAAATCGTATTCATTGGGACCGAATGCTACCCAACGTCACCCATTCCATAAACACAAGAATAATCAGAACGCATGGATACACACCTAGCCAGCTGCTATATGGATTCAATATCAGGCGCACGAGGCTCGACGCAACCCCTCGGGATCAAATAGCGTCGGCGGTAATCGCCGAGAGCCTACCACAGATCAACGGGCTAGAAGAAGTGCCGAGAAAGCAGGACGCCATAAGCGCCATAGACGCTGCTGAATCAACGGAGCGGTGGGCATATGAGCAAAGACTGTCCCGGCTGGAGGAAATGAGAGAGGAGGTAGTGGAGAGGATGGTGCGGAAGAGGGAGATCAGCAGGGCGGGCAGCAGATGGAAGCCTCCCAAGAGCGGCGATCTAGTGCTGATGCGCAGGTTCGAAGTAGACAGGCAACATGGAAGGAAGCTTGAGCCCAAATGGGAAGGCCCCTATCGCCTGGATAAGATAGCATGGCATGGCCGCACCGGCAGAATATACGACCTTACCACCGGCGAAGAAGCCCGCGTCAAGAAGGGCGGACTCAGGGAACGAATCCACCTAGATGATCTTAAGACCTTCATCCCTAGAGAAGAACGGTGGCTAGGATTCGACGAAGATAAGAAGGAGGATGGGAAGCTGAGATTCGTGGGAATGAGCGAGGCACTAAATAAGATTAAGGTCGAGGAAGAGGAGGGTATTAGGGGAAGAGGGCAGAGGAAGGTCTCATTGGGAGGCAAGAAAGACAACGATTACTAAAGGGAGGCGATCAACCTATCATTCCCTGACGCGGCGAATTTTATCTGACGCGGCGAATTTTATCTGACGCGGCGAATTTTCTCTGTCGCGACTATTTTTCTCTGGCGCATTTACATTTTTTTTTATTTTTCTCCTACGCCTCTATATTTATTTTTTTTCTTTCTCCCGCGCCTTCACATTCATTATGTTCATTCGACTCCCCGGGGCATTCGCGAAACGTTACGATAAAGCATCGGCATACCGGTCACGATCCTATGGGTACCGAAGTGGGTTTCGGTGAATACCATCCTTCAGCGAATACCTCCTGGCTACCATGTGCATAATTGCAGTCGTTATTACCACCGTTTTCGGATATCTATCGCTACTCCCGTGCCATGGGCGTGTCGGTTGAAGGCTCCCAGGTGATACACGCATCGCTGTCGGCATACCTGTTGCAGCTCGTTTGCGCGCTGAAGGAAAGCAGCACCGGAGAAGGAGGGTCTAGAACGTGGCATGGAGGATCTCGTTTGCTTGGGGAAAGTAGGGAGGAATCACGCTGCGTAGTCAGCTCAATAGTCGGCGAGAAGGCAAATATATATATATATGCCTGGCAGGAGAGCTCTTTCCTTCTTTCCTATCATTCTCCATGGTGGTGTTGCGAATTGATCATGGTTTCCTATTCTCTATCATTTCTTTCATGGTCGTTATTTCTTGGAGGTAGCTAGATTGAAGAGGGTGCTTCGTTTTCCTTGGTTGACTCAGGATTAGTACTTAGTTTTAGTCTTCTTTTGGTCCTCGGGAGTGCACAGAGAGCTAGCTAGGAACAGAGAAGGGGACGATTCTGTAGGAGGGTTTCTTGGTTGTTTGTCAGGACGATTGCTTCGTACTAGTAGGGGTTTTTTGCTATTTTTTCATTAAGAAGTGCCATTAAGGGTTTTTTTAGGGGGTGCTACTATGGGTGTCTGTCTATTTCGGAGAGAAGAATGAGGTGCGGAGGTAGCTACATTTTTGTTCTCTTTTGTTTCTTTCTTTCGTTCTGTGGTGCGGGGATGCGGGGTATCAAGTCGGACGGCAGGAGAGGGTAGCTAGCGTTCGAAGAGAGAGGGGGGGTTTGTTGTGGCGAGGCGGGCGGAGGAAACGAGGCGTAAACCTAATTGCAGTGTGGATGGTGGATGTGGAGATGTGGCAAGGGAGACGTGGCTTATAGCTTAAGACTCTGTACTTATAGGGGTGTCTCACCCATACGCATGCAATCATCATGTCGACAACAGAGAATTACACTGCATAATTTCGTTTGTCATAACCTTTGAGCAATAAGACCAATTCGAGCAAGAGAGAGCCTAAGCGAAATCACAAATCGTTGATCAATTCACGGAACAGAAAGTCCAGCCCCAAAGCGTGTGGATTATGCCGGTAGGGTGGAGGCCGGGTAAGAAGTGGTGGTGGGGGTGCCAAGAGGGTCAATGATCTTGGGGTTGGAATGGGGGTTAGGTGATGCATTAGCTAGGGCGTGTCCGGGAACGCCTTGTTTTCAAGGGTCAAAACGGACTTTGGCCGTTTGGCGGAAAGTGAGTTTGTTCGGGCATACTCCGGCCCCGTTTTGATGAGATAGCGGAGAAATCTTTTTCGGGCTGAAAAGTATTAGGCACGTAGGACCCCACTTTGGATCAGGAACTCAGTTAACAGCTAATAAGTTGACGTTGTTTTTCTAAAGCGGAGTTCTCGCTTCGGGGGGCCGGTTCCCGAACGCGCCCTTAACTGTGTTGACGCCTGGTTTGGGACTCCTTGACGTTGGCTCGCTGCCAGACGCAGGGGCGGGGGCTTAAAACTCCATTCCGAGAAAATGTGTCGTGTTTGGCGACCCATCTCACGGGTCTGGAAAACAACGTCAACTCCATGAAAACGGAGCTTTCCAATAAACAACTAGGATTTGCCTTTTCACTTAAGGCTCCGTTTCGAAATTTCTCCGTATCCCACCCCACCCACCCCACCCACCCCACCCACCAACGGAGAAATATTAAAACGTTGTTTTCTGCCAAGACCAGCTCCCAAACGGGCCCGGCCTAATACCCAATCACGCATGGCCCTAGGCCTCAGATTAACCAAGCTGTTAGCGTAACGCACCTGGCCGTACGTTTCACCGCTTCTAGGTCCCTATGAGCTTGTTGCGCCCAGCTAGACCCCCGAAGCCGGGAGGGCTGATATTTCATGTGCCAGATTAATCAAAAGGGAATAGAGCTAGGTACTGGACGCCTTCCCGTAAGCTATAGCGGGCGTTCTATCGCCGTATAGATTAGATTTTAGTGTTCTAACGAATAGAAAAGGGTGTCTATGTGTTACTTATAGACCCCCCAAGGGGGGATGGGGTCTATTTGATTCATGAACTCTATCCGTTGCAATAGGGAAAACACCTTGCTAGTGCGAGAAATAGTCCCAAAAAATGGCTTCGCGATACCCGATTTGCATTAGGCACCCACTAGATTTATAGGAATCTATATCAATCACTGGGTGCTTACGGGAACCTGGTCTATTCGAAAACCATCCTCTATTACAATAGAACACTCCCAATAGCTTACGGGAAGGCGTCAACTATATTTATCCCCGGAATCGACCGGATGCGTATAACGAAAAAAACAAGTACCGGTCTTGCATTGTACAGAGTCTGATAGAATTAATGCGAAAGTCAGCGCTCAAGGAGTGAGTTTCTTGGTCCCTGCTCACAGCAAAAATCTTTTCAACAGCCAGTGGGACTATCGGGTCACGGAAAACCGCTTTCGCAATAGATCTCTCCATCACTGTATATGCATGTCTTCTCCCACACGCTATGTGTAGCTAGGGGCACCCTTTACCGACCTCTTTACTAACAATTAATGCTTTGCACCCGGCAATCCTTATAGCAGCAGGTCTGTACATATATGTGTAGCTTCTCTTAATTATGGGCAACCCACCAGTCCAAATCCTCAAACTCGATCGATGGTTAGACTTCCCGTGTTACTATCGCCCATGACCATGTTTGAGAGCCTACAAGCCTCCGGACGTTCTCCCAGAGAAGAAGATGAATACCGGTCCCAGTCTCTTGCCTTATATAACGGCGCGAACCCCCCCGCCCCCCCCCCCTATTGATCAACTTTGGCGACAGACCGCCCAGACTATATACCGCCGCACAATCGATATTGCAATTGCCGAGTCGATAGTGCTATATCCCTCCACCCAAAAAGCCAAGAACCGGCACTAATGGATAAAAAGCACAGACGGGCCGAACCACCATAATGACCACGTCCAGTTGCCGTATTGTGTCCCTTACTAACCTCGCCGCCGCCGGTGCACTGGGTCGCTGCGGGGGGCATAATCATAATAGCAAACATCTTGTACTTGACGTTGCCCCACCCATAGAGCTGCTATTGTTACCCTTGGTGCAGCGGCCAAATATCACTTGAATCCGGCCACAGGCATACATTGGGCGATCGAGTAGTGGCCTATATATATAGCTTATAGCGGTTAACACCCGCCTTCCGGACGGGCACCGAGAGGTATGTTGTGCCTTGCCTTCGATTGCAGATTAAGGTCCAGGAGGATCCAATCCGGGGCCGGATGGGAGGTAGTAAGTTGGGGTGCCCAGCTTCGCCCATAACCACATGTCATAGTATCAGGGGCCCGTGACGAACACGGGAGCACCAAACCGAGTTACTGACTGACAGTCTCAACTAAACTGCCTGACTTTAGCGAAACTGGGTGTCAGTGTCGTGGCCATGAACTACGTGTAGTTAGCAGTGGAAAACAAATTCGGGGGGGGGGGGGGTATTATTTTGCAGGTAAAATTGGGATGTTAGACCTCAGGGTTAGTTCATGGCAATTGACAACTGACAGTTAAAAAAAAAAACTGCTCTTTATGACACGCTATTTTTGACTCGAGCTCTGAGTTTGTCAAGTGCGGGTCCCTAACATGCATGTATACTGTACGTCATTATGCTCGATCATAAATACATGTATATAAGATATTGGCTAAAAGCTATAATAGCGGGACTTTGAAGGGGCGGGTAGAAAGGAAGAGCCCCCAGAAGCCTGCATTCATACGCCTACGGGCTTGACTTTACCAGGCGCCTGGCGCGCCCAAAAAGCAGCAGTACAAACCACCTCTCTCACCTCTCACTCTCGCCCGTACCGCGCGGTCCAAATAAGCTTCTCTAGCGCACCAACAGTGGAGTGGGGGCCGCGCCCAAACGCCCAAAAGCCCAAGCCCAGCCGTGGGGGCCACAACGCAATCACAGCCCATCACTCGCCCCCACCCCCCACGCCTAACTGCGCCCCGGGTCCAACATTCGCTCTCCTCCAAACGCCCTGACATCACATCGCAACCGTAGATACGCCCGCGCAGTTCGCCAGTAAGCTAGAGGCGGGAAGATGTTGGTTAATGCGTAGGCTACAGCTAGCTACATACATGCATACATGTACATACATGTACGTATACGCACACTGGTTGTCAGCAGGGCGCTAGCTAGGCCCCGAATGTTTCTGCTATTCTTGGAAGTCTACCTGCGACTTGGATTATATAGATTATAATTATAACCTTTTCCCTCAACAATCATGGGCAGGGTACTCGATATTGGGGCTGGTGCCTGTGGCATCCCCCCCCCCCCCCCCCCCCCGCGCCTCCCCCTAGGCCTCTTCTCTTCTGGGATCCCCCTTCGATCACTGATCTCCTCCCTAATAAAAGAGGGACTGACTTTGCTCGACATTTTTATATGTGCCAAGGAGTGGGCGTACTACGCCGGAAAAATGCTCCCAGGCTTGTGACGAGGCTGAATAATCATTGACCCCCCGCCCCCATTGTCAGTGAACTAAACCTACATGTAGGTAGGCAACTTTGGTGGCATTCTACCCGCGACCCCCCTCTGTCTCCGACATTCAGGGCATGTATGTATGTCCGCGTAACGACACGACACGAGGCGACAACGCGGGGTTAACTACCCCACGGGGAGAGAGCGTCTTCCCCGCTAGTTGTTGTTAGCGCGCTGATAGGCTGTCTGTCTCCCCCCCACCCTATATATAGTACTAGCTAGTTGTCTCGTATGTAGCTACGCCGTTGTTGCGTATGCTGCTGCTGCTGCTGCTGCTAAAGCCCGCGGTTGCGTATACGTATAATGGACAAGTTCGAGAGCACAGATACAGAGGGCATATAGGAGGAGGAGGAGGAGGAGGAGGAGGAGGTGGTGGTGGTGGTGGTGGTGTTTGTATGCATCAACAGTCAATATTGATAAAAGGTCATATCGTCCCATTAGGCTATATTTTCATCTTGCATCTAAGATAAAGCATCCAATACAGACAGACTTCATGATACAAAAACCATCGTACAGAACCTGCATCAACCATGAACACTTAACAAAAAAAAATTCATAGCGTTAAACCAAGCTGCACTCAACACCATCATCATAAAGATATAGACAAGCACCCATGAGCTAGCTAGCTAAACGCAAACCCCCCCAATCCAAAGAAAAAGTGAAAGAAAAAAAAAAGGAAAAAAAGACATTAACTATATAGGTGAAAAAGAGAAAGCCCGAATTCCTTTTTTCTCGGGATCTTCTATGTTTCCTATAGAAAGAAAGAAAAAGCTGTCGGCAAAAAAGGCCCGGCTCTAGGATCTTCTTTATCCCTAAACAACACAGAGTAAAAATAAAATAAAAAACGCATAAAATAACACGAGATCTCTAGCAGAAGACCTTGTAACTAAATGAAAAAAGGAAGAAAACAGTTAGCAGATATTCAAGCAAGTAAAAACTAGGAAGGGTTTTAAAAACTTACGCCTTCTTCCACGCCGGCCATTCAGCTCTCTCCCTGCGCTCTTCTGCCAACAGGGTATCCAGATCCAACTCACGACGTCCAGTGGTCAGGTCCATAGTAGCTGACCTGATAAAGGGAGTCTTGTAGATAATCTTGTATGGGATGTAGAACGCCAACACCACAGGAACAGTGAGGTAAATTGAGAAAAACACCTCCACATCAGGACTCTCGCCAATTGGCCATACTGCAACCCAGAACTGCGCAACCAAGACCAAGCAGTTGAGGATGAACCCACACCATGATCCAAAGACACCAGGTTGCGATCGGTAGGCAAGCTCGTCGAGAGAGTGGCCCTGCTTCGCCCATCCGCGGCGGAAGCGGATGTGCGCAAGACACACGGAACCCCAGGTGAAGATGGAGGAGAGACCAGAAATGGCCAACATCCATCCGAAAGCTTCACCCTGCTTGTCAGAGGCGGCAAGGTATCCAAGCAGTCCAAGAAGGGCCGAGAGGGCAATTCCGACCATGGGGCGACCACGGCGGTCAATGTAGCCTAGGATTCTCGGGGCCTGGCCTTGGTCGGCGAGGGCAGCAAGAGTACGGGAGGAACCATAGACGGAGGAGTTACCGACCGAGAGGACAGCAATCATGATGACAACGTTCATGATGCTGGGGAGAGCCTCGATACCAGCATTCTCAATGGCGACGACGAAGGGAGAGGCAGAGGCATCGGCACTTGATTTCCCGCTCAAAAGGCGCGGCTCGTTGTATGGAACCAAGAGTCCGACAAGAGTGAGGGAGACGATGTAGAAGAGGAAGATACGCCAAAAGACCTGCTTGACGGCTGTGGGGAGTGACTTGCGTGGGTTCGCGGTTTCGGCGGCGGCAAGACCCACAAGTTCGGTACCGGCAAAGGCAAAGGCTGCGGTCACGAACACACTGCAGAGACCCTTGAAACCTGAACGGAAAGCGCCAGGGTCGTTCCAATGTCTGCCGCCGATGTAATCCCCATTTGGACCGCCGCCGACATCAAGGATAATACCGAGTATGCTGTGTAATGGTCAGTATAAATTAAATCAAGTATTCCCAATTCTGCCGCCTCATGTGGGCTGTGTGTGAGTGGGGCTGGAATGCAGCTTACATGAAACCAATGACGGCAACAACTTTGATGATCGAAAAGACAAATTCAGCTTCACCGTAACCCTTGACGCCAAATAAATTGATGATTACAATCAAAACCCAGAATATAGTGACCCAGACGGCTTTATTGACCGTCGAATGCCAGTAATCAATTGTTATCGATGCGGCGACGATTTCCAGCGGTAAAACGATGAGCCATTGTAACGCGTAACTAAAGACAGCGGTCAGTTTTTCCGTTGTAATCTAGGGGAGAGTGCGTGCGCGTAATAATGATAATACATCCCATGTTCAAGCCATCCCCCTCCTGGAACCAGAGTAATCGGGAAAAGAGGCAAAAAAACAGAAATGATTATATAAAAAAAGATAACGGAAAAAAAAATCAAACACTTACTTCCAACCCATCGCAAAACCCCAAGCCGGATCCAAAAACCTTGTAGAATATGCCGAAAACGAACCCGCAATCGGGAATAACACAGCCAGTTCACCCAACGCGTGCACCACACAGTACAGCATTCCTCCGATGAGACCAAACGCAATCAGCAGCGACGCCGGCCCACCCGTCGCCAACGCCTTACCAGAACCGACAAACAGGCCCGTACCGATGGAACCACCGATGGCAATCATCTGCAAATGACGGCCCTTGAGCTTTCGTGAGAGGGGCGATTCCGCGACATTGATGGCTGCCTGTTCGATATCATACGTGCCACCCTCTGCCGCAGCGCGACGCTTCTGGTTCGCAGCGGTGTGAACGGGATGGGGCTTGAAGCCGTCGATGAAGTCGGCGACGAAACCCTCCTTGTGAGCGGAGGAGGAGGACTCCGTAGCGTACGCCGGGGAAGGATCTTTCTCTATTCCAGCCATCTTTGGCTATGATGGGGGGATGATTCCTTAGAAAAAACTTGCACTCGCGCAAGGGAGGGAGGGAGGAGGGGGGGAGTGATGGGATATTATAGATGGGAGAGGTAAGGGATGGATCGAGGAGGACACCTTACAGCATGGTGGGATATAAACGGTATTTAAGTATTAACACACGGGAACCAGCAGAATCAAACATCAAGAGTATGTAGATAGCTATCACTACCGCAACGGGCTAGAGTAGGGTACATGAGTAGTAGTATGTCCAGTTACATAAACTGCCTCCTCTAGCTGATAGGCAAGCGCGGTGGGGGTACAGAGCAAGCAAACTTGGTAGGAGGGCGCCTTGCCTGGTAAGGGCCCGCCGTAACAGATTGGTTTTGGGGGGTGGAGGCAAAAACGGAGACTTCTCCAGGCGAACTGTACCGCAGATGGATATGGTGTGTATGGTGGATCATGGGCAATACCCCCCCCCCCCCGACATCACCCTCCCGTGAATTAATAACATTTCCACTGTATGTAGCCTTCATGCAACCACACTTGAAAGAGTGCTCCTGCATGGTACATTTATGAGAGCCTGTCTCTGGGAAGCTGAATCCATGTTTGTAATCACCTTGATGCCATTTATTAGACATCGACAAACGGAGAGATCGTGTAGTAGACCTACATGTACCTACTTTTCTATATGCCACTCCTCAGCCTATAAACCTAGAGAAAAGGATGTTGGCTTGTGGTGACATAGGGTTGCGATAGCAAATGAAAGCAAAGCACTACTTGGATTGCGCTAGATAATACTCTCAAAATTAATGTTGATAAGAAACCGCGTCCAACTTCCTGGTGATGATGGCTCCAGCTTGACAGATAAGCATCTATAATTCTAACAAACTTGAGTCTTGGATGACTAGTCCCCAACCAAAAGCACAATCCCAAGAGTCTTGGTGATGCCCTAAAATTTCTCGAATCTTACTTTCAGGGTCTTCCCACCTAACAGATCACTCTCTTTGCTTCGTCATGTCCAGAAAGAAAGAAGGGGAATCCTGAACAGGAAGCTGCGAAAGACTTCAGGTTAGGAAATTTTTTGGATCATCGTCGTTGAAGGTGGGGCAATGTTGGACCAGGTGTCGCGTGCCTAGGCCGGCGCTGATTGGCCCACAGCGGAATTTGGTGTAGATCGGTAGCCTAGCAACCAATGGAAAAAAAGCAAATTCAAACACAACCTTCCCCCGGAATAACTTGTCCTAACTTGGCCATGACCACTATAGGCCCACAGCTGAGAATCGAGATTGTTTATCTCCACTTCTATCAGATGAGAAAACAATTAATAGTATCAAAACCTATTCAACACACTCCAGTCAGTGACTGGTCTTGACCCTTAATTAAGACGATGATTCAAAGTCGAAAACGGGTTGTACTCATCATAACGCGCGCACAAATAGTGGCCATCCACACCACAAACCCTGCCAGCCTCTAAGTATTGTACCTCTACTCGATCTAGAGCTACCCTAGCCCTTCAAATAAAAGTCACTGCTACCGTAGCTAAGTTTCGCGTGACAAGCTTCCTTTCTCGATGTTAGTTTCATCGTGCAAACAAAAAGTTGCCGTAGCTTCCTCTACCCCGCAAATGTACGTACGGGCGGCGCCTTTTCCTCCATTTCCCCGTTGACTAACTGTCCCTTCGCAGAGGTACATACTGCAACAGCAGCAGCAGCCAATATCGAAGCACCTTCCAGATTCAAGCTTCATATGCGACCTCGGTGGTGTTATCGACATGACCGACATGGATTCGCCGCCCATAATCATAATAATATTAAAACCTGCGTCGAAGGGAGGGAGGGCTGCGGATCGATGATCGATACAGCATACATCATGAGGTTCGCGACACACCGCCACCACCTAAACGACCCTCATGTTAAACGCTGCAGCTCGTTTTAATGTTCCAGACGCTCGGAAGATTAATGCCCTATTGGTTGGATGAAACTATTTACATATGAGGATGAGGGACTGAAACATCGTCACATGCCAGTAAGCTCGAACGCTCAATTACAGCCGCAGGCGTTCCTTTCCCCAGCTTTTGCTTGGACCCCAGGGGAAAAGGAAAAAGTAACATATATTCCGTCATTAAACTTTAATGCCTCGGTCGGGCGTGGCTTGATGGCCATTGGGGAACTTTTCCATTTTTCTACATAGGGGCAACGACAAGAAGAAGCAAATAAAGTCACCTCAATAGAGCACTTGGATACAGGAGGGGGAACCAGAAAATGCAAGGGATTATTTGTATGGAGTGGCGTCGCTCTGCCATACAAAACAGCCCTATTGCATTTTTGGTTCTTTCCCCATATCCGAGTACCTATTGTTTTGCACACTGCGTAACAGTAACAGTAACGGTACCTATGTATTCTACCTAGGTTCATATGAACATAGGGGAATTCGGTACCTGGTACTTAGACCTAGGCTACCGTTTTTGTATCCAGCGTTGCAATAAGTAACGCACTATTATTTAGGAACACATCCTTTGATGCCTCCCTAAACCCGAGTGAAGACCTGAAAGATCAAGATCATTGCCAAACCAATGTTATTTACCGCAATGCATAGCATGAAAACCGCTTATCGGCGCTCGCCGTTACTATTTGAAGGACCATAAGTAGCCAGGAGCTCGAGCCTTTGAAATTTAAACTTCTGGTGGTGGTGTAACGTTCCCTTAACCAGCTCAACCAACCAGCAGGCGTTCGCCAGACAGACAACACGGAGGCACCGAACGGATTTCATTGGAAACTATGGAGAAGCCGATGAGATCCGCTGTTAACCCTTTTTTATCACGAATACGGGAACTGCATATGTATAAAGGAGCACCAGATTTCCCCACGTTTTTCTTGGCCTTTCTTGTTCGTTCCCAGATCATTGGTGGTTCTCTCTGTCATGACCGTATCATAGCGGCTTATTTGGAGCACTCTCTGCATTTAGTCCGGTGTCACATACCAAGGCAGTACACATATCTCGGGTTCTATCAACCTTAAACTCCTTCCCAACTTCTGGAAGAATTGATGCTTAGCTAGGGCGGTGGCTTGCAGGCCAAGAAGGCCCTAGGATCGTGAAGGGAATAAGCTCACCGTTGACAAGAGATTCCTTAGATTCTGCCGGCTGCAGTCACAACGAAATCGCCGAACCAAAACTGTGCAGACCAAACTAAACTCTAGATAGTTATCCAAGCCCTCCCGGTTCAGTTAATTAACAATGATTACCAACACCGGAATTCGAACTTGGCGCCATGGCTCCGGTGAACTTTTAAGCTCTCGGGTTTGCGGTTTTGCAGGTGTGTCGGGTGATACCGCTGCCATCGACCGGCACGATTCGATTTGGAGGTAGCACCTATCATGTATGTTATCTTGGGTTGGGATCCTGTCAAAGATCATGCTAGTAACCACCGCCAACATGACACCAGTCGCAAAAAGGAAAGGCAGTAGAAAAAAGTAAATATAAAACTTCCGATTCATGGCGAGCTTCCCTCGTAACTATCGATACCTACCATCGTGAGATTTTGTTTGCCCACTTTTTGATCAGAACTACCCTCGTACTTCCCCATATTTACTAAACGAAACATACGCCATGTAATTTCAACGCTTACCGGGCCTCGCGTCGTCCGCGTCAAGGCGATAAACCCCACAAATTAGGTAATGGCCATCGAACAAAATCCCCGTTATCGTGGAGAAGAAAGCGAGGCTAGACAGTGAAAGGAAGGAAGCGAGGAGAGCTGGAGGCTGACGTACTGTAATTGAATTTTTCGCTCCACCTACTGGCCTTCCCCTTGTGCCACATCCTGGCTGTAAAATAGTCAGGGTAGATAGAGTAGGCTTGATGTTACCAGATGCATATGTTCCTATCAATTTAAACCGTATGCTCGTTTTGAACTTCTGAGCACTTTCCCTCGGGGGACCTGTGCAAACCCGGTACAAAAACAAGAACGTCAAACATAGATAGTAGTTTAATCATGTCATTTGGATAAATACATGTATATTTACCCTTACTCGGGATTTGATTAAACAGCCTAGCGGCCGGAAGTGTATCGAATCCATCGATGTTATGGCATTTGCACTAAGCATGCAAGATACGATACGATTAATCGGATGAAACCTTTACCTTGGTAACTTCTCTAGTGTATGTACCCTAAGAGGGCGTGGGATTTCATCCACCCTTCCTAGCTAGCTAGTTGTCGGGTGATATATAGATGGAACTTTCGATATCAACTAATTTCTATATCGCAACCAAAACCTGATCCAAGGATAGATACAGAATCAAACTGCCTTATCTGTCTTACCACCAACCTGTCACCTATCCTGTCTATCCGTCCCGTTGTAAAAAAGGGAAATGATAATCAAAGTACATATCGGTTCTATAGAAAGACGCCTTCTAGAAGAAAGAAGGCCCCGTTTGAATCGTCATAAGGCAGTTTTTCGACAGATGTCGGCAGTGGTAACGGCCGCGGGCAAGCCTTGTAAGAGCCTTGTATGCCGAAACCATTCCCGGTGATTGACGCAGGGAATTTTTCTATGTTTTTTCTTATTTGGTGTTGCACAATAAAAGAAAACCGCGTAAGTGCCATAAGGCCATGTAGTCCTCGTACCACAGGTCTTTCTCGGCATGTGTTCCGAGTTGGGTTTCTGTACAACATGATAATATAATTCAGCTTAGAGTACTTTGCCTACTTGAAAAAAATCGCGCGACGATCAAGTACTCCTATCAGCCTTGTGCGCGCGCCAGATATCGAAATATGTGGAATAGATAATCAAAACAACCAGCGGGTGTATGATGGGGGCCGTTGTAGCATCATGCAACGATCATTGCGGGATGTATTTTCAAGGATCGGATGATAACTGTTTCACAGGAGGGCTACACAGGTATACTCGGGACAGGCAATAAGAACCTGAAAATGCATGCTGCAAGCAGGGGCTCGATTTGGTGTAGCTTTTCGCCAGGCGCGAATCAGAGGTCGTTACCATCAAAAGCCGTTTGAAGATACTGCCAAAGAGCTGCCAGAGGCACATAAAGCTTGATTCGGGGATTTTGATAGCTCCTGGTTGCTTCTTTCCAACAGCAGAACAGAGCAGGCAGGCATACGCATACTATGGCACCCTCTTGCGTGTATGGTTGAGAATTTTATCGAGATTATAGAGTATGTTTGAGCTTTAACTTCGAAACTTGATCATGAGCATGAGTTATGGTTTAGACCAGCTGTTATCCCCCAAGACAGACAGACTAGCCAGGTAGTTAGAGAGATTTAAGATTTGTACCATCATTGGCACATATTAGTCAAAAGCTCCCCTAAAGACAATAGATAAGTATACTCTAGTTCTTAATGTTGTTTAAGATTCGCCTACCGGAATGTTGCCCGTACACGTTATGCCCAAAAATCGGGATGGGAAATCAGCATCCCCTGCGGGTCCAAGTCAAGAGGCGTTAGCGGCCCGTTGCGCATATCAACCAGTGTAGCCCGTCAAAAGATAAAACGTAAAATTCTATTCGAGCCCTAAAATCTAATCAAGATGAACGCGTAACGCAGTAATCATGATCCCTCATCATCATACGTACGTACGTGTTCTGCAGCTGGATTTTGGTGCTAAAAATATAATATTTCGATGGAAGGATCAATTGAGCGGAAGATCGAAGATCAGCTTGTACGTTAGCTAAATCGTTTCAAGTCAGTTTGGACAAGGGTTACCCTGCCTGGAATCATGCTGTGTCACTCGAGGTCAAATTCGAATGTCGACCGGCTTTTGGATTTTCTAGTTATCGAACGGTCGCAATATGTAACTACTGGAGTAGGGCTTAGTCCGTGACGTTTTAAAGCTGCTGATGATCAATGTCTCCATATCTGGGGGTTCAGAATACTACCAAGAAGACTATTTCCTCTATATATATTGCAACTGCTCGAATAAAAGCATGCGCAGGCGAGAGTGCTCATATAGATGATTGGAATATCCGGACTAAGAAGTAAGGGCGCGTTCGGGAACCACCCAAAGCGAGAACTTCGTTTTAGAAAAACAACGTTAACTGTGTTGTGAACAGAGTTCTTGAAAAGTAGGTCCTACCTACTTTTCAACTTAAAAAGAATTCTCCGTTAAGACTACGTTATCTCATCAAAACGGAGTATTGGAATGGAACACTGAACACACTCACTTTTTACTAAACGGAGTTTTACCCCAAACTCCGTTTTGACCCTTGAAACCGGTGTTTTTAAGGCGTTTCCGAGCGCGCCCTAACTACATGTAGTTTAACTTAGGGCCCGTTTGGGAGCCGTCCACAATGGAGTTATGGGAGCTTAAATCTCCGTTCTGACGAAAACTCCGTTCTTGGAAAATGTGTCGTGTTTGGCGACCCATTTTACGGGTCCGGAAAACAACGTTAACTCCATGAAAACGGAGCTTTCTAATAAGCAACTAGGATTTGCCTTTTTTTTACCTTAAAACTCCATTTCGAAATTTCTCCGTATCCACCAACTAACGGAGAAATATTAAAACGTTGTTTTCTGCTAAGACCAGCTCCCAGACAGGCCCTTATAGGGTTCCAATACTAACACATGGTTAGCTTAGGCGCTTACAACCACGTGGCTGCTATAATGTTAACACCTAGTCGTCTAACTTGCCTATTAGACCTGTGATCTGGCCCTCCCAGCTTTATATAAGCTAGCTTTCTACTGACTGTTCGGATCGCGGCAGGAGAAGATTCTGTGGAAATACAGTTGCATTAGTATACATGTAGCTTATACAATTATATAACATAAAATTATTATACGCAAACGTACCCTATAACTCTCAAAACTGACCCGTTGAGCTGGGTTTGTCTTCCTGTAACTACTCTACACAAGTACATATGTACATGTATGGGCCCCGTTTTGGGTATCTGATCAAGATACTGGGTTATATTCTGAGTTGACGGTTTCAACACAATCCCTGTCATCTCCATGTTACGGGTTCTTTTGGAGAATCTTATAATATTGGTTCCGGCGACTGATAGCCTTGAAGCCCGGGGCTAGACGAGGCACGTTATTGACTGACACACAATCGAAGAAATTGAGCGGGATGACAAGATGGCATGGAAGGATGAGGTTGATGCCTGCCCTTCATGGAAGATGGGGGCTCTGACTAAATTCCCACGTAGCCGCACATATCGGTCCACAACGTGTCATCGTTATACACCTACAACTGTGAAAGTCAGCTAGCACAGGGCTATAGAATCATTGTAGTATACCTCCCAAGCGTCTGGAAGTTTAAATCTGTGAATGTACTCGCGCTCACGATAAACCACGTGTATCTTGTATATTACATGAACCCACCGTAGGATGGCTAAAATATATGCATGCAGCTGTTGTCGTGATCTATAATAGCAACCTTGACAACGAAGATCTTTTCTTTTTGATGTTGAGTGTTCGGGTGAGCATGAGAGGGATGTTTAGGTGGCTAGGGAAGCTGTCGTCAGCTATCTTTTGACGCATCCCTGTCATATCGATCAGCTGCTCGAGCAGGCCCAATTGAAGCGGTGAACTAACGGGATGACATTGCAGCTAGCTCGCTGCAGTTTGTATCTAGGCACGTGACAGGCAAGCGGCATTGTTGAGACATGTAGACTTTACTATAATCTGTACATGTGCGTAACGTAGCGTCTGTGGAGCACCACTACTCGCAATGTCCTGACGTTTGTGAACTAGACCACTATCGCATACACCAAAAATCAGAAGCTTAGCGTGATTTTGTATGGTATGCAATATCAGTCGGGTTCAAAAACGCCAGGACATTGCGAGTAGAAGGCGCCTAGCTGTAGCTTGTATTCTACATACATGTACATGTATCTGTCGATCCAGCCTTGCACGTGATCGTGGTGTAGCCTCGTAAAGTTCAAACATCTAAACTACATATCTGCACACTCCGTATAGGATATTTCACCGGAAGTAGAACGTGGCACTAGTACTGTACTGCCATAAACCGTATACAGAGAGATGTACATCAACCTGCGGGGGAAGTTTTTTTTTGAAGTCATGTCAAGGCGGGGGGAAGGTTAAGCAAGGCATATTATGCATGTTATATGTATATATACACGGCATATATGGGTTAAGGCACACCCATGTACTCTACATGTAGGTACTCGGGGCAGGTAAAAAGTACCGGACAATGCAGGTTTTTGGTTCCCCAATGGGTGCGCGCATGCTAGGCGTGAACTACTGCAAAAAAGCCCAGAGACAAAACCTGCATTGTCCGGTACTTTTTACCTGCCCCGAGTACATACATGTATAATACCCAATACATACATGTATATGTGTTACCAGATAATGGTGCAAATGTTCGTATTCATGAGATCTCAGCTCAGACAAACGCTAAAATCTAAAAAATCTAAACAGTACAGTCGTTCACCTAGTGACGGCAGATCCTGTCTGATGGCTGTATTTGCAGCAACTTACCCTGGCGTCCCAAACTTAACTCTGTTATTGGCCTCAAATCCCTGGCTGCTTTTAGACAGGACCCGCATTCACCCCGTGAGTGACTGTACTCTAGATACTAACCTTTAGAAATTTAGTTATGCACAGGGGTGTGATTGGTATGAACAGGATCATAAGATATCACTCGTATGCGCTGGCGTTTGAAAAATTATTTCCCCATTTGTAAGGATGTAGTACATGCGCACATAATGTAACCGGAATCGCAGTTTTGAAGATACATATAAGGACCTGGTCTATAGATTTGGAAGAACACAGCTGAATTCACTTTGCTTGAATTAATGAGGATATCATGCTACATGTACTCGCAATGTCCTGACGTATGCGAATAGGACTACTATTGCATACACCAAAAACCAGAAGCTTGGTGTATTTTTGTATGGTATGCAATAGTGGTCCTATTCGCAAACGTCAGGACATTGCGAGTATAACAGAATGCGGAGCGACGCCTAGTGACAGATAAGTACTTCCGCTTGTCGAGGCAGATACAACTAGGGGTGCTATGCGGTGCCCCATAGCTCGAAGTCTAGACCCCCTTCCGGGCGTAGAATAAACGAGTGAAACAAAAAACCTAGGACTTCACCCTACTAATATAACTGAGATCTAGAGACACATGTAGATATGAACTCACCGCTTCCGCACCGGTATATACAGTTGAGTGAGACTTTCCTCACAGCACACGTAAGCCTGCAGCCGTCGACAAAATCCTGAACTGGCGGTCTCCCTGCCCAGACGGTGTCACCCCCAAAGGCCGGCGCTCCAAGATGAGTTTGGCGTTCGGAATCAGTTAAAGCGCGCCCCTCATTTACCCCGCTAAGGGCCACAACGCCGCCCATCGGTGAAGACCTCTTTTGGCCATGGCGCAAAGCTCGCCTAGGTACACAAACGCCTATCTCAGTTTGCTACAGCTCGGTCGCGGCGATAGGGCCGGTGTTAGCTGATAGACTGTATCCCGAGAAAAGAACATAACCAGATTCTGGCGAATAGTGTATGGTACAGCTGCCAGTGCTGTTTCCAGCAACATTTACCAGCGGGCGTTCTGTCTTATAAATACTGGTCGGGCGACGCTTTGATGCGGGGCATGTGCTGTAGCCTTCGAACCTGGCGGATGATATCCCATGAAGTGGGGGAGCGAGATAATATCCAATAACTCTTGGTTGTTGTCAAAAAAAAAGGGTAACATTGATGGTTTAGCCATATCTACTACTCCCAGCCCTAGGATGTAATTAATGATTTAAACTCCCACCCATAGGTTGGGTCCCTGGGCCTTCTGAAATCGAAGGCAAGGCACAACCTCTCGGTGTCTGTCCGGAAGGCGGGTGTTGCCCGCTAGGCCGCTCGCCCAGCGTGTCCGCGACTCTAAGTGACGTTTGAGCGGAAAGCTGCTGCAAGTGCCAAGGATAGTTGATAACTTAACAGGATAACACGTGGGAGTGACTACTCTGCTAAATGTTCAGTCACAGTCGAACCTTACCAAGATGGCTTCATGTCAGAAAGACCCCACCAGGCCATGACCAGGTATTATTTGGCTCATAATATTACCAATATATTAAGTCCAAAATACAAGCCAAGAATACTTTGACGCTCCTTCTATAACCTGCAGAGGGGGTGGTCCCACATAGTTGTCCAAACTTGTCCCTTTTCCCGGCTATGGGTTATATAGGGGCGGAAACTGGAAAGTTAGGAGGCTAGGAAGCTTTGAGAACATTGATGATCTCCTGACGCCGCCCGTACATAAAAAAACTGCAGTATGGCAGGTGTGGTTGTGCGGGACTACTCTAGATCTCTGATGGTTGATCATGAGCAACGCATTGTCTGGGGGGGGGGGGGGGGGTTCCTCTCACAGCCTTAGAAGATGGGTACGAATGCAGCTTTAGGTGTTTGAGCAGTGCACGGGGTGAACCTAAGCATTGTCTCTCATGATAGCAACCATCACTATTTCCTTAGGCCCACATGCACCAACCACCATCATAGTTGTATAACCATAATAATTAAAGCAGAAGACACTTGTAATTACTCTTGAACATAAAATGACTATGACTTTAATACATTTGATTCTAACTATAATCTGAAAAAACGGGGCGAAATCACTATCATATGACTACGGAACTTAGTCATTGTAGAAAGAATACTGTACCAATACCGTATTCTTACCGCATTACTAGCGTATTGATAGGAATGCCGTAGCGGTCCCGCCCCCTTTTTTGGTACTGTAGATATAGTTGCGGCTTTATAGGCTCTCAAGTTTGGTGGGGTTGAATGGCAACTGGGACAATACTTGATTTCACCCCAAGTACACACCACTTACTGACTAGCGCGCGTATAATACAGAACGTGTGCACTGTGAACTAGAAAAAGGCTGAGAGGGAACCCTAAATGGATGATGGGAGAGCGGACTATATCTCTGGGACTGGCAGTGCAGCTACTTGGGAGAAATCAGGGGAACCGCGGTACCAGTGATACTATGTCGGACGGCCGCCTTAATGTGCGGGACTTGCTTCCTTATGCATCAAGCTTGAGATCGGGGTAGTTTTACAGCAAGAAAAGGGAGTAGGTTGGCTTTTGAACGTTTTCGGTACACACTTGAAACCGTCTCGTAACATTTGTGGATGGTAATGTACGGCTACAAAAGGGCCTATATATTGGTACTTGTGCGAGGCGGCGGCTGAAAACGGGCAGTTCGGGGACAGTGTGATATTACCATGGACTACGGTCTGCATGTAATTAGTGAGTTAAACAAAAGAAAAAGATTTTCAAAAGAGCCTGTATACAACTATCGAGTGACTTTATGTGACGGAAACATTCATGAATGATCACTCGGCTTAGAGACAAGTCTCGCGGCCGCGGAGAAAAAAAAAGAAAATACAGCCACAGGGATATACAGCGACCGGAATGATCTATGGAAAAACAAGGGGGTGAAATTGTATGGCGAAATGTCTGTGCACCATATAACTGTTTTTTTTCCATAGATCATTCCTATCGCTGTACTCGCTATCAACCATAAGAACCTGAAAATGCGAGTGACGGAGACAGGGATAATTGGTATGGAGAATTGTTTTGGTTCATACAAAGTATCCTTGTCATCGGCACGTGCATTTTCAGGTTCTTATGGTAGCGAGTACATACAGTTGCGCTATCGAAAATATTAATGATTCACAGGAATTAGGTGCTCAATGCGCGGGCGAGGCCAGTGGCAGCCACCTTAGAGGATCAACTACTCGACTTAGGTCCGTTCGGATAACTGAATAATTTAGATTATTAGCGATAATCTGGCGGATTATCGACTTTCGGGTTATTATAATAATCTATGCTGTTCGTGTAATTGAATAATCTAACATTCGGAACTCTCGATTATCCCAAGAAAACAATCACCTTCGGGGGGAAATTATCCCACACAACACAGATATCCTGAGAGCATAATGCTATTTCAACGTTATCCGGACATGCAGATTATCCATAGATTATGAGTATTATGTTTATCATTTTCGCTACCTGATAATCCAGTCTGTCTAATGATTCGAAGAAATAATCTAAGGTTGTCCGAATGGGCCCTTAAAGTCCCTATCTTTAATCACTAGAACGCGGAACGCGCTGCGTATATCTTAGGTTTTACGGGGTAAAGGTGGGAACGTTCCGGACGCAAGGATGCGACAGCGATAGCTCCGGAACATTGCAAACTGGTCTGGCACAGACAAGGGTGTTGACACAGCCACATGGGGGTGGATTTTGCAATATATAAGATATTCCATGATACTCTTCCTTGCATGAGAGGGAGCAAGCTCGCTCAGCCTTTTATGGAAGAGAATTCGCTCAGCACTTGGGCCAGCGGGGACTGTCATCGACAAGCGAGCAGAGCATTTTGGACCGACCGCAGTTATTTTGTCAGTATTGGACCAAGGTTTGGAAGTGGAACAACGAATGAAGGTATGATTCGTGTTTTGATTACGGGTTTAACGTGTAATAGGTCAGTATAATAAGGAGTTTGATCCCCTTACTCGGGTAGAACACTATCTTTTGTTTTATTCATGAGCATTTGGGTTGAGGTGATAGATAAGAAGAGTACCGGCGTCTAAGTGAACTCCTAATGATACATAATTCGCCCAGCCGAAAAATCAAAAAGTACCCCATATTTGATACTCTCTAGTCAACCCGTAACCTCGCACATGAGGAACTCCCAGTACGCACGAGTGCCATCCGTCGCATCCCCGCTCAAATAACTGTCGTCATAATATGACTCCTTGAAGAGCCTGATAGACTCTCTAAACAGCATGTAAAACCTCGGGCTGCCATTTGGTACTGCGAGGCGGCAACCCCGGAGTGGGTGTTCAAGACGGCGATGGTTGACTTGTAATCTGTACAAGTTGGTCTGGCAATTCTGAGAATAGCAAAGAACTCATTGATCGCTAGCACTCTCAAAGGGCCCATCCCGTAGAGCCGCTCATACACGGCATCATCATCACGCCTTCCGGTGCTTGAATACAGCGTGACATCAAAAACAGCATCACCTCCATGTACCGATGCGTTGCCCTCTGTAATAATCCTCCTGTCTGCTTCGGTCATGATCGCACTGTCACTCAACTTATCTCGTTTGTAAGTGCTGAGAAAACGGTTCCTCTGGAGTTTGTAATCGCTGAGCGAAGACGTGAGACTGCCCCACGGTCCTCCAGAGAGGCGACTTTGATCTTGAGCGAAGGAATCTCGTCGACCTGCTGTTCGAGTACATGAACGCGCTCCGGAAGACCAGCGAGGCTAAGACCGCGACGATTACCGACGGCCATTTCGCCACGAACTTCTTCGACATGAAGCTCCTCTTCATTAAGTGCCCGTTGGAGCGCACCTTTAGCGCCCCTCCTCATCAGCTTGACTCAGGCTTTCCGCCGGTGAAAGCAACTTGCGGTTCCTCTTGTTGACCTTTTTCATCTTTGCTGACTTGGGAGGCATCTGAAGTGGCACGTAATAGTAGATAGAATGTAGGTACTCGTGATTTCACAGCGTTTGTGAACACGACCACTATTGCATGCCATACAAAAGAGGTTGTCTTGGAGGTTTTTTGTGTGTATTCAATAGAGGTCATGTTCATAAATGCTATAAAATTACGAGTAGTATAATTCATTAAGAGGAGAGGGAGAGCCCTTCTCGTCTTATCTCAGGTGTTCCTTTTGTGGTCGTGGCCTAATGCCCAGACCTTACATCTGCCCCGCGTGCCTCAGCCTCAACGTGCTCTCTCGCTTAGTCACCTTTACAGGTACCGGGTGTTGAGGGTAAGTGATCAGAATCTGATAAGTAAATGCTGCGGTGACCACGTGTATTTCTCTTATCAGATTCTGATCACTTTTCGCTACACCCTAGTACTACCGCATCTCTGTGTCTTCCGCCAAGGCAGACCTGCGGCGTTCTAGGCTCATCCCTGCATCCGGAACGTTCTCACTTCTACGCTGTAGAATCTAACAATTTACGCTGGGCGTTCCGCGTTCCCAATAAATCACAACCTCTCACTCGGTCATCGTAGCAGGCGGATCAATTTAGTAACCCTCGGACCGAGAGATCGTTCTGGTGCCGGGATATAGACCCAAAAGACATCGCCTCATTGCCCGGCTGGGCGGGTATGTGAACTTCAGCGAAACCATGATCGAGCAGGTGGCACATGCTACCCCCATGTCTTCGAAAGCCACACCCTCTCTTGCCCTCTTTTCTTCCTTGATTTCATCGTAGAGTGCAATTGCACTTTTGTTTCCCGAAGGAGCCGGATCCTTGTATGGCGTATTAACGAGGACGAATCTCACGGCACAGGGATCCGACACGAATTGTTTCCCCCCTGGAGGTTTTTTTTATATGCCACAGATCAGGCATCGGAATGGAATGGGGATGGGATGAGATGGGGCAAGATGGGATGATACATGAAAGGTCTCGCTTCCTTAGTTCCGGGAGATGAACATTTTTTTAAATATATATCTCGTGGTAGTAGTTAGTCAGGTATGCAATGCAATACAAGTTTGAGTTTCACTCGAATCTCCACTACCGCCAGGTCTCGAAACGGCGCGCTTCCAGACATTTGAATCTCCGGTGAAAGTGGCTGAAGACACTAACTGTCAAGGAACAGGCCTAGCTAAGGCTGTAACGTAACGCCGCCGCCGATATTTGTTTCCATTTCCAATTTTAACAGCAGCGATTAACGAGCCGCGAATCGGGGAAGAGAAGGCGAGAAGGAATCGAGACCTGAGGTGTGATATTCTCATTTCAGATTCTAGATGAGATTGTTTAGTAGATAGCGCAGGGCGGCAGCCGTAACACATGATTCGGCAGATCCAGGCGTCGGCGAGGGAAACAAAATTATGTGATTCTTGTTTAAATTGGATCCTAGTCAGTTTTTTAGGGCTGGTGTGGGTGCGATTGGTGTGAGTGAGTTAGATAGTTGGGGAATTGCACACCTTAATAATGGGGAAATAAGACTGGGGTGTGGTGATATTTGTGAATGTTTTAGGATTAGCGAAACAAGAAGCTTAAGGGGAAGGGCGTGACAGGGGCAAGAACAGATCAGGGCGAGGGTTATTAGCTAGTTAGCGCCACAATTGCAACTGCCACACCCATCCACACCGCCAAGAGGACTGGGTGGATGGATGATATAATCCAGCCTGCATGGGCCGGTTTTGTAAAAGTACCAAAAACCTTTGACAGAGATTCATCCATCCCATCCCTGTTCAGCAAGCAAACTTACTTTCTTTCCATTCTCTTGTTCATTCCTTTGTACGGATTTTTCCTTCAATAATCTGTAGCTACCAGCGCAGTGTGTAGTACTTGCTTCATCATCTTCCCAGTCCGACATAAATACATCCAGATATCCCATCTACCTCGGCGCGGGCAAGGCAACATTGCTCTCTCCCCCGGTGTAAACGCCAGGTCGTGTTGGAATTTGGCGCATATCGCGAGTAAGTTGGTCAATCATTCTGTTGTGTTTTTCCCTTCTCGGGCCTTCTTCCTCTTTCCTCTGTGGCCGGGATTCGACGAACACGCTGTCATCAGTCAGACGGCTGTTTCATGGAAGAAACGGAAGGGTGAGGGTACGGAATTTGGAGCAGCAGCAGCAGTAATGGAGGGCCATGGATATATATCTGCTGTGTGGTTGTGGTAATGGTGGAGGGCATTGGTTGTGTGGTAACTAGAGGAACATGGTGGTGGGATGGTGTGGGAGGTACCGATAGCTACATCTAGCTATCGGTTGGCTGTCATCAGGCACGACAGACCGACCGACAGCTTTAAACAACGTCGCAGCATGCGTGTCGGTCTGTCGCTGGTGCTTTGACGCCACCAGCACCCACCATCCCTACAAATTGTTTCTCCAGCTACTTTACGCCGTACATACTTTACATCACATCACATCTTCCCCTGCTGCTACTACCCTGATTCCGAGTTGTGGGCTTGTACCCAACATTTCCATCTTTCCTCAATCTGTTTCTCACGTTGCAGTGGTTTTTCTTTCCCTCTCTCGTGTTACTCTCGGCCCCATCTTTCCTACTTCACCCCTCCTCCCCTCCCTTCTCCTCTTTATCAGCTGCCCCTCCTTCAACAGTATTGGTAAATACAATTTTTGCTAATCACACTCTTCTTCGGCGCTCGAATTAGCTCTATTTGCACCATCCTCAAATATCACTGCTGTGTTCAACAACAGTACAATTCTAGAAATCAGTATCACCCGAAGGGTACTGAAATAGAGACTCCCCTTTACCCCTCGTCACCTCACTGGAGCCCCAGAAATATGGGTATTAAAGGCGATTTCAAAGGCGCAAACCCAGTATCGAACGTCAATGTCACAGCTGCAAAGAAGGATATCTCAGTCGAAACAGCGCCCAAGCGGGATTACAAGGACGATGTACGTACACCATTCTCCACCTCTTCTTAACTGGGTTTGCTACGCTTTTTGATGGGTGTTGTCGGGGAAAACACTGGGAGGGGTGGCTAAGTGTGAAAAACAGGTGATTGAGGATCTTAACTGCGACTTGAAAAAGTTACAGAAGTCGCTCACATGCGTCATCTGCCTGGAGATGCTTTTTGAGCCATACGCGCTTCAATGTGGACATGTGTTTTGTTACACGGTGTGTAAAACCTTCAACGTACTTGGATTTGAATTATAGCTGATGACCGAGTAGTGTATGCTGGACTGGTTAGACCAGGCCCATAAAATGACTTGCCCCGAATGCCGAAGTGTCGTCAAAGTCCAGCCGGCCCCAGCATACTTGGTTCGTGGAATTCTCATTACTCTGCTATCAATCGCCCGCTCACCATGATTTTGTCGATAGATTAAAGATATGATCGAAGTATTTGTATTGCGTGCCGAACTTACATCGCCTAATGGAAATGGCCTAGAGCTACGAAAACAACAGCAAGCAGCCATTGAGGCGGTTGAAAAAGATAAAGCTGAAGAAGGAAAAAAAGTTAAAGGTGGACTATTCCGCGGGTTGTTTAAAGCGAAAAAGAAAGACCCAAGAGTACTACAAGACCTAGCGGATGGGGTATTAAGATGCCCCAGATGTAATTGGGAGATAGAAGATGGATATCGAAATCGTATCTGTAGAAACTGTGGCGACAGATTTCGGCGTTTGTCTCGCTATGGAGATTTTTCGGATGATGATGACGATGACGATGACGATGACGATGACGATGACGATGAAGATGAGGACGATGATGACGAAGACGATTCTGGGTCCGAGACTGACACCGATCACGAGAGAGTGCATCCTCTATTTGGATCAAGTGACGAGAACGAATTGGAAGAAGATGGCTGGGATGCGGACGATGCGATTCGCATGTTTGCCCGCAACCACCTCCGAGGTCGATTCGACGACGATGAGGATGAGGAGGATGAGGATGAGCACGACGACGACGACGAGGACGAGGAGGACCACAGAATTAGAATGCGGGATTCCTCAGATTCAACAACTGGTGGGAGAGATGAACCAATCATCCTCGAAGATGGTTCTGATACCGACGAGGCAATAAGAAATGTTCAAAGACCACCGAGGGTTGTCCCCCAAGCCGGGCGGAGAGCGAGGCATAGGGCCACTAATCATACGGAAACAAGTGAAGACGAAGGGAGTCTAGCAGATTTTATAGAGCATGACACACCCGAGGTTCGGAGAGGGAGACCAGTGCCTAGGAGAAATGGAGCAGGGACACGCAACATTTTTAACAACAGTCCTGTGGTCATTTCTTCATCTCCGGCAATCATAGCACCCACTCGAAGAAATGCAAGAAGGACTGTTATTGACGACGAAGAGGAGGACAATCAATCCTCAGTCTCAGAAGCATCCTCAATACACCCGCGACGTGACTATAGCCAACGGCGCGGGCCCATCGCATTGCCTAGTGATAATGATGATGATGATGATCTGGAAACACTAGGACACAATATGGGGTATACACCTTTGGATTACACGGCTAGCGAAAACGAAGATGAGTCGTTTGTGAGTCCGTCCTCGGGCGGAGGAAACCACACAAATGTTTCCAGTCACAACACTGGCTCTAGTAGTGTTTTCAGTGTTCCTGAAGAAGATGAGGAAGACGACGAGGATGATGAATCTCGTGCATATGGCGATGATGATGAAAGTGAAGATCAGGATGGCGATGTGAGAATGGGTGGGAACGAGCAAAGAAGGAGAATTCCTAGTAGTCAAAGGGCTGTGAGGAACAGAACTAGAGGCAGTCGACCTCATGTTATAGAGGATGATAGTGAGAGTGACTCTGATGCTCCCACAACAAGGCGAAGACGAATACAGGCCGCCGGCAGTATGAGTAACTATCGCCCCGGTGAAACGAGTAGCTCCCGCAACTGGTCTAGCCGAAGACAGAGAGAGATTGACCCGGCGTTCTTAAATATGTTCCAACAACACAGTCAGGCAATAACCGAAGGCCGATTGGAAAGTTTAGGTTCTATGAACCCGAGTGTTAGCCCCGCCAGGAGTGCAACACCGGTGCAGAGAAATTACACTGGCGGGTCATCGTCTAGGGCCACAAGATCTACAAGGGAATCTATACGGGAATCAAGAGAATCAACGAGGGAACGAACACCTGTGCAAGCAATGGGACAGGGCTCTCCGCCTCCGCCATTTTCACCAATGTTTCAAGGTATAAATTCAAGTCTGGCATCAAACAGTCCAGTACCAAACAGTCCTGCACCTAGTAATTCGCAAATGCAAAGCCCACGCTTAGGCGCTGAAGCACGCGCAGGAAGCGAAGGTGGTTCCAGCAACCAAACCTCTTTACAGTCATCAAGGCCCGTTCCGATTACAATCGGAGCCTCTCCGCAAGCCAGCCGCATGCGCACTAGGAATTCAAGACAACAGCTTCGAGGGACCACAAGCCGCTCGGGTCCTCGTCTAGGCAGTACTACAACAACACCTAATATCTCACAGGCAGCACAGCCTCAAGGAGTTACAAGTACGGTAGCAGCCCACGGACGGCACCAGGGCGCTAGGCCAATCTTAACCGCTGCGGCATCAAGAGGCAGGAGAGGCATTCCCTTGACAACAGAGGATATCCGTGCACGAGGAGAGGCAATACGGCGACAAAGACAGGAGGCCGAGTCAGCCATTGGCCTAGGAAGAAGGAGTAGTAGGAGGAATCTATCATCAAGTACGACAAACGTTAACGGAAGCTCTGCGCCAGTACCTCTTGTTACTGTAGCAAGGACAGGTTCTAATACCTTGCAAGGTAACGGAAGGAGGGTAGGGGCAGTTATTGGGGGTGTACCAGGCCAAGGTGCGGGTGGCGGGCCAATGTTGATCATTGACAATGGTGACGAATAGATAGAAAACTGCGGGCTCAGAGCGCTTTGCTGATGCCTTTTCAATCACATTATTTATGCCTTATCATACTTGTTTTATCCAGCCCCTTTGTTTCTTTGTTTCTTCCTCCTCCAAAGAGTGATATGCTGTACTATGATTTTCATGACGGACATGAGTTACAACCATTACATTCCGCGATCACATGTGTTTTTTTTTTAAAAAAAAAGGAAAACTTTCCTGTCACTGCTTATTAGTTGATTGAAAGAAGCGTCTGAGGATTGGATGTAAATGCCTTTCTTTTCTTTATACATGTAGTATATCTAGCTCAGGCGAACTACATCAGTGTGTAGTAGATAAATGTTTATTTAAAGTATGTTCGCGCGATTACAGCGTAGTGCGGCTGAACCCGAGAAATCGTGATACTTGGCTTGTCTAACACGTTGGGTAGATAAAAGTTATATAATGCTTTTTGAGTATGCTAATAACCAGCTCTGGTAGCTCAGGGGTTAGAGCATGCGATTGCAGATCGCAGGGTCGATCGTTCAAATCGGTCTCAGAGCTTTTATTTTTCTTTCCCCTGGTCAGGTGTACGCTATCCGTTGAAGGTTTAGCTGGAGGACGTGCAAGGGTTGAGGGTGGTGCATGCCGGAGAGACGGAAATGTTCATCTTGCAGGAAATGGTCATGTGGAGCGTAACGAATAGTAGACCGACACGGCCGCAGTTGATCCGGTTTAGTTGAGGAACCAAATTAAAGTAGTAGAGTAGTAGGTTATCACAGGCGCATTTTCTTATTAGTTTTTGTCGCACCTGCCTCCAGCAATATCTTTATCACATGCTCGTGGCCGCTCCTAACCATCCGTGAAATCGCTCTCCTCTTGAACGAATTTCTGGGTTCTACTTATTCCAACTTACCTCTTTACTAAATTTCAAGCACCACCCTCCGCGGCCCCAACAAAAATCTCAATCAAAATTAAACATCTGACTGATCATGCTCTGATGCCCATGACAATAGCTCCTCCGGAGCCTCGGTATCATTAAACTCAGAGAAAGTCACAAAAGTGTTTTATTGGCAGGGATCGTAGTATGTCGCGTCTCTTGGTTGTCCGAGTGAGTGTGATGTGATGTGCATGATCCCAACTTTTGGTCGATATCCCGATCGAATCGATGCCTCTAGTGCTGGAGGGATTGTTTCCAACACTTGGAGGTGGCTAGGCTGAGTTGCCTTGAACTACGTTTTTTGTTGGCACAGGCGTTTATGCCCAAAAGAAATTCAACCACGCCTTCATGGCCGTTATACAGGGGAGGTATAAACTGTTGCAATTGGTCTTTCATCATCGGGCATGGAGTTGGGAATCGATTTACCTGTCAAGTAAAGAAGCTAATTTAAAGATTTCCAGGTCTTACATTTTGGTAGAAATAGTGGACTGGGCGGAGTCCAGCTGTCAGAACCGTTTATTGCAACGTTCTTCTCGTAACCGAAAGAGCTGAATAAAATGCCCACAAACCTTTCGTGCCGGAATCTGACTGCGAGATGAAGGGGGAAATAGGCATTTTTGTCACTGGGAGAGGATACCCCCGGGGTAAAAATAATGTGGTAAGTGTTTTGATCCAAGTTCAAGTTGTGGGCTTCAGCGAACGTTTCGAGTAGAAGTATTACTGCTCGTTCGTGTCCATTCGATATATGGCTATATACTGCAATGACTGCTTAACCAACGGTAGGCGTGGAGTAAAAACGTGAAAAAGGCTTCTGAACATGATTAGACACAAATACTTGCGGAGTTCTCCCATAGCCCGCTTTCGCTGCATAACAAAGAGGGAGTTCTTCTTCCACTAGGTAGTTTAGATGATCGGGGACCTTGATGGGGGGCGTATCAAAAGGCTTGTGATAGCCTGTCCCTTGAGTAGATGGTGTAAGTAAAAGCGCAATAATATGTCCATAATGTTTTTTTACCACCCAGTGGAACATATTTTCACACAATCGGTCTGGCGTACCGATCTCGCCTGCATAGCTCACCAGGGCCGGAAATTGAAATAAACCTTGCGGTCTGATACTAGCTCTGCGGACGATTCAACCATGGTATCATTCCATAGCTACCTTCGGGATAAATAATGTATCCAACCCAATGGTTGGTAATATATATAGTCGAAGAATACATAACGTTTTAGACCGGGTACCGTGTCAGACCTAGAAGAGTGTCAATCCCACACAAATTAGTATAGGGATTTCTCCACCACCTCTTGAGATATTTACTAAGAAATAAATAAAACTTAAAATCACGCGCATTTGAATGGTTTCCAGATGAACTATCCTCTATTACGGTGTTGTAGAGCCTTCTTTTTTCCGTCTAGTTTTAGTGTCGTTGCCATGCGACACACTTCTAGGTCTGACATACATGTAGTACTGGGTCGAAAACGTTACATGTAATGTAGTAACTACATGTATATAAGCGACTGCAGTCTTTAAAATCGTCCTTTATATGATTACCGTTGATAAAGGACTTGGTCATTTATCTCTAAATGACCAAGTCCTTATAAGTTATTATTGCATTTTATTCTAAATTACATTAATATTGCTTACTGTAGCTATAGTATACCTCTGCCCATCGATACCTATTCGGCCTCTATCTACGTAACTACCGCTACTGCTGCTGTTGCTGCTATTAGTACATGTAGTATTTGTACCAATTAGCACGATGGATCTGACTAACCTTGGTACATACTGGTGGTGACGATGATGATGGTGATGATGAAGTGTTTAAGAGCAGAGAGCCGCTCGTGGTGGTTTTATAGTACCCCCACGTTAGGGGTGTACAGCGATAGGTAATAAGTGATGGAACGCCTGAGATATGGTTATACCTACAAACACGATATATTGGTGGCGTTTTACTCAAAACAGGTATCACTCTGCCTCAGCTCGTTCTATTACTTATTACCTACCGCTGTACATGGATGGCACCACGATGTAGTCTGTGTTTGCTAGTCCAGGTTTAGGTTTATGAACTCACGCAGATTTAAGGTGAGAGCAGTACTGTACCCATCCACTACTTAGCAGCAAGCTACTCACACCTCAGCTGAAATCCGAATAATGGCAGTAGAGGGGACTGGGGACGAGCCTAGAGCAGTGCTTAGCAGGTCAAAGAATAGAAACGTCGAGCCCAATGATCTCTCTCCGCTTCGTCGCCGTCCACACTTGCCACATGTACAACCACAGTTCAGCGAGTACGATGGTCTTTTTAACCTCAATTACAACCACAATGACACTCTCTCACAAATACTACTGGCTTCTGCAAGTTCTCTTCCTAGGAATTGGCCGCCGGGGTGGTTTTCGCTTATAAGTCTCAGTTCTTCAGTATGTAGATTACTGCTTGCGGTTTATGTGGCTAGAATAATGGGTGAAAATCGAAGATTTACGTAATTACTGTGACGACAGCTCTGTGGAATCCCATTTACCCTTGGATTGCGGTGGTTCATCAAAGCCTTTAGTCTTATTGATATTACAAGACAAGCTTCGCTTACAGGGCTCTCATGATCAAGAGAATAGAATAGAAAATTGTACCAACCCACATACATGTACTTTAGGTGTTGGGGAATAAGGCTAGCGCAATCTCCGCAAAGCAGGGTATATGTACATGTACATGTACATGTATGTTCATAGCTAATCACTCGATCACGTGAGAAGGTCTGTGCTGAAACGACAACTGACAAGTGGCCACAAAACTGGAATTTTTCCAATTATACATTTCGAAGTAGTGGCCTTGTGTATAGAGTGTGTGGATATCAATTGTTCGCGCAGAAAAAACCACAAGTCTATAATCTCTATGTATGTACCGTACCCATCCTACTCAATCCGTCGTCCCCCCAATGAAAAGAAATGTCAAGAATACATGATATAGATATACCACATTCATGATCGGGCCTAAATCATTACCTACCAAAGTCATCAACCTCGCCAGCCATGAGCTTCGCATGCATCCTTCTCCGCTTCTCAATCCTCTCCTGGGCGCCGTGGCGTTCCTCTCTAAGTTGCTGATAGATCTGTCGGGCAGAACTAGATTAACGATCTCACGCGCTGGCAGGTAAGGGAAAAAAGGACATACCCAGAACCATGCAAGAACTTCCATAAACCCCCATGTGAAGACAAGACTGTTCTTCAGTGGGTTACTCTCGGAAGTGTTCCCACGCCCGGGCCGGAAAATATATGTGTATCCCGTGACGCAGGCGAAAAAAACCATGCGGACTGGTGACTGTGCATCCCAGTAACCGCGCGATACCTCCTCCATTGAGGACACGGCGAATAAATCGGAAACGCCGGAGAGGATGAACATCAGTCCGAGGACTGAGCTGGCAAGTGGATTGTCATAGAAGGATTCCGTAGGTTGTGACTATAGTGGGTATGTTAGAAAAATGGAAAGGGTGAAGGGTTGGACCATAGCTACTAACAAGGCCGATGGCTTCGCCGAGGAGGAAAATGATGGGCTGCTCGGTGAGGCGTTTTGGAGCTAGAATAAGGAGAGTACCGAGGAAGATGTGGGCAGCCGTGAGCAAGCGGATCAAGGTATAGCCACCAAAAATAGCCATGGCTGAAGTCTTTGGTCGTGGTTGTTTAATTCGAACTCTTGGGGGTGACCAGAGCTCTCTCCTTTATTAGGAATTCACTTCCTTGAGGACAGAGCCGCACTTAAGGCCTGAAGTTACCCGGTTTTTCAGCTTATTCTAACATTAGTCACTGCATGATGTAGTAATCGCACTAGTACCTACAGGTACCAACGCCTCTCTTAAGAGAGAGCTGCATTGCGTCTCTCAGATTGATAGTGAATTACGCACTCTCATTGGATCAATGACTACATGTAACTACATGTACATGTACTTGTACTTTCCATCCAATATGCAATACACTCAACTATACGAGCTTGGGAAAGAATTTAATATAATGAGAAGACGAGGACATAATATTTATCTGATATATATACTCCATTTTTACCCCACATTATACTCGCCTTTATATTCCGGTCTTTAACCCGATTCGGTAGTGGTAGCAATTTATATTACAACACTCATATACTCACGTCACTATCGGACGTTAGTCTCGAGGCCCCCGGAATTAACTTCAAGCTTCTGGAGACTTTTGGATGTCGATATATTCCTGCGAGATACTCTTCTGAAGAATGTTTAAGTATCAAGCATATGCCGTGTTTCTATCTATTATACTGCACCGGTCTTTCCTTCCATAGCCTATCCTTCAAATTCCTTCCTCAATACATGTAGACATATGTACCTCCCCAGCTCTCCCGGTTTAGCAGGGATGGATGCATGTAACATCAATTGAACGTATGGGTTACCCGGCTCCAACTCTCCCATATTCTCCTCACTCTCGAATAAAGACCACGATATCCTTAACAACCCCCCAACAGATTTATCTATCTCCACATCACGAGAAAATTGATACTTCTTATCCATTAATGCTTCGATCTATCTTCTTGTACATACATTGACTCCAAATTCCAACTAAACATATCCACTTTCAGCAATGTCTCTCCGCCAGGACCGCAAGAACCAGCTCGTACATGATGCGCTTGATGCAGGAGCTTACAAGCAGGCATTACAGCTCTGCAACAAACGCATCAAAAAAGGCGAGAAGAATGATTATCTCTTTGTAATTCCCTCTTATCCATAAATGAAAATAGCTATTCCACATGTGCTTATGTTTCATGCCCCACTGCTCGAGAATACTGACCTCCGTCCGAGACTAGGCCACCAAAGCCCTTGTTTTAACTCTCATCAAAACCGGTCCATCCTACGAAGAAGCTCTCGTTATCGCCAAGAAACTCTCGGCAAAAACCCCTCCAATCGATTCCATCGAGGTGCTGACCACAACCACTAAGGTATGGTCGATGCTAGGCTCGGAGCATGCCGGCGAGGTAGCCAAGATGTGGGAGCGTTCTGTTAAAGCACATCCTGGAGATGAGGCTCTAACACGAGAATGGCTATGGGGAACTGTACGAATTCTTGATTGGAGGGGCGCCCAAAAGGCTGCTATGGCACTCCAGAAAAACTACCCCAAAAGGAGAGAATATTGGTTTTGGGCTGTCTTAACATGTCTGCTACTCCATGTTTGTGCTCCTGTTCCCGGAAACTAGACTAGCTTTGGATAATGTACTGATACTTTCAATTCAGAACTCACTTCCGGATTCAGCAGTGGACAAAAAGTTGTTCGGTCAGCTTGCGTATAGGATGATTTCGAAGTCACGAACGGATACACCTGCCGATACTACCGTGGTACCTCCCCGGGCCATCCAAACGTCGCAAGAAGTCGGACTCTACCTCGAGGTCCTCCCTTATGTGGCACCGGATTCTGCAACAGCTACAAAAGAGGCACTCGAGCTTTTGAGTTCTTCAAATCTTGGTGTTGATTCTAAGATCGGGTCTGGAGACTGGTGGGGTCTCGTTAGGCGGCAGTTGGATTTGCTGGAGGAGAGCGGCAATTGGATGGAAGTGTGGAAGGCCTGTGGGGGCCTTCTGCATGGGGTTGAGGTAAAGGCCAAAGAGTCAGCAGCAGCAAAAACAGATGGCGAAGCAGATGCAAACGAAGTAGCAAAGAAGACTGATGGAGCTGCGGTTCCTGAAGCTGAGGGTGAGACAAAAGGTCGCGGAGACGATTGGAGGGTTTGGGAGGGGTTCGTCAAGGCTGCGGGCGAGCTTTACAACCAGGAAAACAAGGATCAGGGTAACAAAGCACTTGAGGTTATTCTGCAACATAGGGAAACCGCAAAAACGGGTACATCAAGAAATGCAGATCTTGCATTAGTCAAATTTGCGTCACTGTTTCATGATCACCATGAGGGACCGGAAGGTACTCCCACATTGCTGGAGGCATGTAAAGAGTATTTTACACGAACTGGAACAAAGAGCTGTTGCTTCGAGGATTTGCAGAACTATCTCGAGATGCTGGAGATGAGTGAGAAGAAGGAGTTTTTGGGATTTGTAGAGAAGCATATCGAGGATATGGATGCCGATGATGAGGTACTTGAAAGGAACTTGCAGATTTTAAGTTATCAATCACTGACAGATGGCTTCTACCAGAAATCAAAGATTTCAAAGACCGCTGCCCAGATCAACCATCACAAATTTATTTACCTTCTCACTATCTCCCCCCTTACTATCACTGCTACCTCTACTTCCTCGGAAGAGGAGGTAATCCCCAAACTAAATGATTTTATTACATCATCCCTCAAGATCTATGTCGGCGCCCTCCCACTTGGCTCTGCACTACTTGACACAGACAACCAATATGGCGACGATGCCGCCCTACTCTCTATTATGGGTCTCGTCCGCTTACATCTCTTGCACTCTTCAATCATGTCCTCCTCTACTTCGATCACAGCACAGGCACCTCTCTACCAGGCTTTGATAATTCTCGAAGCTGTCGTTTCCAAGAGTAAACACAATTACCAAGCCCTGCTCCTCCTCGTCCGACTATACCTTTTACTCGGGGCAGCATCCCTCGCAGTTGAAGTCTACCCCCGTCTCAATATCAAGCAGATTCAGAACGATACGCTCTCCCATTTCCTTCTCACCCGGATCAGTACAATTCTGCCTTCCGAAAAGAAGGTCGAGGCGATTCTCAATGACGCCGGGAGAATATATGAAAGTAGCTCCTCACAAACACCAAACATGCTTGTCCTCGCCTTTGAGCGTGGAGGCTACGCACAAATGATGGGTTTCATCGAGTTCAGCGAGCGTGTTGCCGGCTCTGTCTGCCGCTCAATGTGGGAGATTGAGCGTCGTCGCCTTGATCGCCTGGGACCACAACAGACCAATAAAATCGATGACCTGGAGACTCTCGATACAGTACTCAAGGATGACGCTGTCGTCTGGGATAACCGTGACTTTGGTGTTCTTGTAAACTGTGAGACAGAACACCCCCCGAGTATCCCGGCCGCAGAAGAAGGCGGCGAAGCTACAAAGGTGCAAAAGAAGCGTTTCGAAGAACTCTTCCGAACTAGTTCTCCGCCAGGGGAGAACTGGGTCAAGGCCTTTGCGGTAGTAGAGAAATTAGTTGTCTACTGCAAAGCCGTCATAACCGCCACCCACGATCTCCCGGCCCCCGGCGCGCTCTCCCTGCAACCTGAAAACTGTGCTTCCATCCTGAAAAATATCCAAGCTGATCCCGAGGCCACCATCGAGTTCACCGCACCCGAGCGGGAATACATCGAGTTTGCCCGCCACCTCACAGTCATTATCCAAGCTGCCATTGCAAAAGATGGCGCTACCGTAATCTCCTCCGCCGAGAAAGCACAACTCTGGTTTAGCTCCCACACCCCCAGTCTTGACAGCGCCCCCAGCGGCGAACCCGATTGGACCACGCTTCACGCCATGCACCTGTACATCGATGCAGCCATTCTTGTCGGAGCCTTTGTGGCCCCTATGCTGCAATCCCCGCTGCACAAGCAGCTGCATAAATCCATCAGGCCGGCCATCACGTCTCTCACTGCCGCTGCTACCGCCTTCCATAACACTTTACTTGCAGCAGCATCAAAGGTTTCTAAGGCAATTGCGGAAGAGGATAGCAGCGACAAGGAGCAGGAACTAGTCGACCGTGTGCTGGAATTGGAACAGGGTAATGTTGGGCGTGCCTTGAGAGATATGTCAATTTTCGGGGGGGTAGAGAAGGTGGTGGAGGAAGTCAGAAAGATTAGAAGGGATGTTGCGCGCGCAGTTGATGGGGGAAAGAAAAAATGAGTTTGCTTTGTAGACTCCATAGAAGATTTGTAATATTGTTTTTCTCTCTATTGTTGGTGGTTATTGTTATCCAGTTCAGGGTAAATGATTTATGTTTGTAGGTTGGTTAAAAAGTTTCTGATCCTTTTCGATAGAATGCTTTTTTTCTTGTGGGTTACACATTGTATGCACTTGCTCAAATAATAAAAATAAAAGTTATTTGTTTTTTTGCGTGTACTTTGGACTAGCTGCAAACAGTTTATTATGGGAGGACCTGCGTCATCGGATATCACTCGTCAAAACACCATACGATTAAACGCTATGATACGTCTTGGCCAATGACGAATTAATCCTGAACACCCGAAACGTGCAAAAAGCCCATGCTTGTTTGGGGGGCCACTCGATGTATGAAGTAATACTCTCCTTCCTGATAACTACATATATCGAGTGATAATCCATGATGAAGTCGGTGTTTTTTGTGGTTGTTGACTCTCGCTAAGTTGCTAGCGGCTTTCTTCTACCATTGTGAAGGTTAAGATACTAAGTACATGTATGTACGTGTAGTCACAAGGCCTAACGGCCAGGGCAAGCCCTACCCACTTAGCGGGTCTCTATAAACACTCTTCTACATCTTGCTTCCCTCTCTCCCCTCACCTCTTTCCACCTTCACAACCTAACCCCCACACATTCGGAACAGAGTGGAGGAGAACAGGCGAACGGCGAGGTTTCTTTCAAGGCTTCAAGGAATGCTAGTTGCAACCAATTAACCTTTGGAAGGAACCTCTCGACTTTTGGGTGCTGGCCGAGGGGTTGGTGGACCATTCGCCTTTATTCCTCTGCTTCGTCTTCTAGTCCCGCCTTTGAGCTATGATTATAAGGGAGGTGTTGGTAAGGAGTTCCGTCAAAGTGGGGATGAAGTTTTACACATCCAATGCTGGTCTGTAGAGAGCGCTTTTTGGTTCACAATGTTAATTAAGATTAGATCACGGGTATCAACTTGATCGAAGGACTACCGAAAACATTATGGTTTCAAAAAGAACGAAGTTCTTCAAGTAGCTACTAAATAGAAAATGAGAAAACAAAAATAAAGACTCTAGAATATTAATGTATTATCTACGAGAATCCGGGCCAGCTACTAAGTCAACTCCAACCACAAATGTAATCAATGATATAAACAAAAAAAAAAAAAAAACTCCAACCACAAATTCTACGCAGCCTAAGAAAGAACAAGACCGCTCACTCCGCGTACGTGTCACCTACGAAATCTCAATCTTCCTCCCCCTCACCACCTCCCTTTTCGGCACCACAATCCCCAACACCCCATCCTCCAAGCTCGCCTTCACACTCTCTACCTCTACCTGCCTAGGGAACGAAAAGCTCCTCTGAAGCTCGCCCACCGACCGCTCCGCCACCCAATACCTCACCCCCAAATTCTCCCTCTCCTTTACAGATTCGTCCTTCTTCACCAACTGCTTCCCCTTATCCTCTCGCTTCTGATTCTCTTTATTCTCCCCCACCTCAACATCACTAGCCGTTGTTGAATGCACCTTCCGCTTAATCCGCCCCTTGATGAGCAGCGCGTTGTCGTCTATGAACTCGATGTTAACATGCGACTTATTCTCTAGCCTGAGCAGCTCCCCTTCGAGAACGAATGCGGCATTGGTCTCGTGCACGTCGAAGTTTGGTGTAAAGACTTGGCGGTTCGTGGGTGTGGGAGAGCGCTGATTGTGGTTGAAGTTATGGCCAGCTAGGCCGTCGAGGAGACGGGAGATGTCGTTGGCGGGGGTAGTGTGGTAGTGAGAGAAGAGACATTTTTTTTTGGTATGGTAAGGTGTTTGCGTTCGGGGAAATATGTGTTTGAGTGGCTTAACTCAGGCTGTATGGTGTTTATAGGGGTATTCGCGATAACTCGAGTAAGATAGTTTCGACTTTTTCAAGACGAGAGAGACGCTTTTTTGGGGATAGGAGTTTAGGGATCCGTGTAATGCTTTGTAGATTTCTGATCTGACAGAAAAAACAGCCCGAGTCGAGGACATGATAGCACTCTTATATAGGCGCTGTGAACGACGATAACAGCGATATCTCGAACCTCCGGATATCACTCGGGCCTCCAGAACCTTCCCGAGTGATGTGACATGATCCTGGAATTCTTCCAGGTTGTTCCAGAACATTAAGGTTAGGGATATGAATAGGGTTAGGGTTTATTAAATACCATCATGAAAGGTTGTATTTTGGGGCATGGATCACGTATAGACTTGCATACAAAAGTAAGAAAGAACAGGAAGAAACTAATGCAGAAAGAAATCACATGAAAAATAAAAATGTTGCAAGAATTATAGTACAATTCTCACCCTCGCTCAAAATCATGAATACCTAGTTAAAATATAACCTTTCCACCCCCAACCCCCAACCCTTCTTCACTCTGTGGTGTTATATCCATCTAGTATGCGACCCGACTCCTCATGTCCTATCCGATTGGTTAGTGATTGTCACGATAGGAGCAATACAGCAGAGAATGGGGCACTTACTGCGATCTTTCGCTCAACCTCCCTTATACTCCTGTCCAATTCCTGTGCAATTACCGCCTTCTTGTCTCGGCTTAATAATGTGTATCGCTCGCAAAGATCACCGTCTACCACACCCTTTACGGGGACATAGTAGCTTCGGTATATCAAGTGGTCTCTCCCGGCCAACGGTGCATCCTCCGTCCTCATGTGCTGCTCTAGCGTCTGGAAAAAGTCGACGTCCTCTCTGCTCACAAATGGGACCATGAGCCCGATTGTACCCTGGAGACCCGTCCAGACTAGCGTATCCTTCCCTCCTGCAACGAGCTGCGCCTTCTGGATGGAGGTTGGGATGTCCTGTGTGTAAAAGTGACACACTAACGCCAACCGGTTAGGAGCGCCCTGGAGATAAGATCGTTCATGGATGAGATGACCGCCTGCAGGGTCCTCGTCACTCTCGTCCGACGCCTTTTGTGGGCATCGTACGATCCACAGATTCCCGAACTTGTCACCACCACAGACGGTCTCGTAGTCGATCATTGTGGTGGTGGTGGTCCAGCGCGCGACCATGTCATCGGCAAAAGGGATGAGCCGGTTATCTTGGTATTTATAGACAACATAGATGACACTTTCCTGGATATCGCTGACAATTATACGGGATCCCTGGGTCTGAAGACCTGTGATCAGATTGGGGGCGACTTGCCCTTGTGCCTTGCGGAGAAGTTGCTTCATTCCCAAGTCGAAGATTTTGAGATCGCGTCCGATACCTGCCAGAAGCCGGCCTTGGAAGCCGAGCAGTGCAAGGGGTGGCTCATCCACCTTGGTCTTGTGGATAAACTCGAGCTCACGCCCATTGTCAATAAAGCGGTAGATATGGATGTAGCCGTTTGTTGATGATCTGGGAGAGAGCTTGGTGTCCTTACCCGTCCCAACCACAAGGAAGACCTCATCTTCTTGACTAGCGAAGGATACAGCCGCGATTGAAAAAGCTGCTTCATTCTCTTCGAGCTCGATTGTTTGAAGGGTCTCCTTTCCGAGCGGATCAACAATAGTGATGCATGATGCCCAATGACCCCCGCCCTTTGGATTCCCGAACTCAGCTGGCGGGAGCTCGGTAGATTCGCCATTTTGAGCGCCTGAAAGCAGTTTTTGCTTGGTTGCTACAGATAGCGTATTGGCATCCGCACAGATAACGTAAAACAAAGGCTGGTCGGGATGCTTAAGCATTTTTCTTGGGGTATAAGGGAGCGGTATGCTTTCTTGTTGAAGATTGTCCGTGAGTTTCTCGATCGTGAAAATTCTGAGATTCTGCCCTTGGATGCCAACCATCCCCTCAGGACATTGTTCACTACTAAAAGTCCAACCCCACTCTAACATCGGGTATGTCAGCGGTGTAAGCATGAATTGTCCTCGTCCATCATTGTATCCCAACCACGGCCGGCTACTCAAAGCCAACACTGCTGGCTGTCCTTGGGCGATCACTTTGAATATCTTCACCGGCCGAGGTCCCAAAAATCGTGTTCGGGTATCTGTCAGCTCCCCGGTCACGGTATCTAAAACTGTCCGAAGGTACACCCCACTGTATAGACCTATATGCAAGTATAGAGTGGAACTCTTGGATGTTTCTGCGGCACTGTCGGGCATTGCCATGATGCATAGAGATGATGGCGCAGATGTCAAAGCTTGCACGGACTTTGATTCGAGTGTTGTATCAGGATCCAGGGAGAGAATTCTTACTGTCGAGTCGTCACATCCTACTGCCAAAAACGAACTTCGAACTCTGCCTTCTGGGACATCACCAAGGGAAAGACAAGTTACCGTGCCAGTCATCTCTTTCTTCTCTTCATACTCAGCGAGTTGACCGTCAGAGTCCATTTCAAAGTACACAATTTCACCACTTGATAAGGCGACTGCGACCTGTCGAGAATTCGTAGAGGCGGCTACGATTGACCTATGTTGCGGTGCAGGCCACTCATTGACTCTTCGGTCTGCCCTTATATGTCTAATACCCTTTGGGTGGACCTGGAGTAAAGCATCATCTCCAAGCTGCTGGACTGCCAAGGTGGGTGCCGAAGACAGGAATCCTGTGTCTGTGACTTCCTCTACCGTCTCACCAATGCTGAGAACCAAAGTACCGTTCGTAAAGGAAAGCACAATATATGCGTCAAACTCGTCTCCGTTGGTCAATTTGGTGGTCCATACAGCACTCGGAACACCTGGTAGCTCCGAAGATACAATTTCTGTAGTCTCAAGCCCGTGTTTAAGGATACGGAATGTTGAACGTGGTCCTGTTCCGCAAACGGTGTAGATTTGTGGCGCATCTTCATCTGTTAAATTGGCAATTTTAGAGTCAACCACTGGGTTCATGCTGTCGATAGCCTCCACAAGTGACAAGTTCTCCGGCGCACGAGGATGAAAATATATCGGTGTGTACTCGTCCAAAGAATCGGGAGAGAAGTTCTCACTTGAGAACTCGGCTTCCTCGTCGTCATCTCCGAGCTTCTCGAATTGATAGAAGTGGCTAGTAGGATCATTAGCATTTGAGCGTGTAGACGAGAATTGGATTTGACTCACTGATTACCACCTTCCGATGCCACGAACAAGAACCCACTCTTGAGGATGAGTAGACTTGTCGCAAGTGGCACAGTATCGAAATACTTCACCTTGATCCTTGAAACGCCCACATCATCCTCATAATCCAAGGTAACTTTTAACAGGTCTCCATCCTCAGTCTGTAACAAAAAGAAAAATGCCCCTCTCATCTTGTGCATGACACCCGAAACGATGGACCTCTTTCTGCTCGGATCTTCGCATGCTCCGCGCCGCCTTGGTATTGGGACCCTGTGGGATGATCTTCCCATGTGTCGGTAGTAAATGTTGTCCTCCGCGCAAACCAACACCCCCGACGGCCCATCGGTACCTCCCGGAACCTGGAACAGGATATTTGCACTCCTGTCCACAGGATCTGACCATTTCCTGACAACATGATTGAGACCCAAATCCAGTTCATAATAAACAAGCATCTTCTCGATCTGATCATACGCCACCCCTGTTGCGTCCTGGTCGCTCTCCCCATAATCCACTTCCAGAGCGGCAAATACCGGATTTTCGTACCCGACGTCTAGAGCTACTAGTGCGAACACAAGGCAATGGGGCTTGTGCGCTTCAAGTGGACTCGAGATAGTCAACTCTGCTTGCGCGTTTCGGTTAAGTACATAGACCAGCTTGTTCTTCTCCACGGACGAGATCAAACATGCACGACCTTTCGGGTCGCACGCGAGGAATTGACCGGGAATAACGCGACGGACACCAGATTTGCCGAAAGTTTCGAGATGCAGGCGGTGGAATTTGTTGGCGGCAGGTTGGTATTCGAGGATGGTGATACGGCCGGAATCGGAACCGACAATAATATAGTCTAAGAAACCGTTGTGTTAGCGCGCCTATCCAGAGCAGTCGTGTGAATTACACGTTTCCCTTTCTATCTTTCTCGTTGAGACGCGCTGACCTTATGTCGCTTTCAAAAATCACTAAGCTGCAGAGGCAAAAAAGAATAAGAGAGCCACAAAGAAACATACCTTTTGAGCTTCCTGCCAACCTAAATGCAGCCAAACATCGAATGATTCCAAATACGTCATGTGTGAGGACTGAGTGGACCTTTCCTTGGGTCGGATCGGGCCGTAGCAAGGACAGTCGGGAGCCCTGGGCTACAATGATCTCCTGCTGCTTCTTCCCGCTGAAGGCGCCCAATATTGCTTGGGTGATTGACGACGGTTGCAAAACCGTCAGCGAGTACAGGAACATGTTCGAGTTCCCCGACATGATAGGGAAAGTTAGGCCACGGGGAGGCTCAGATAAACTATCTAGGTATCAGGATGATTTTGAGAAGTCGAATTGAGTGCTTTGGGGAGGAGGTTGATGACTGAGTGTTTTGTTTTGTGGGAGGGAAGAAGCTGTCGTTGCTACGCAAATAGTTAGCCAAATGAAGTTACCCGGATTACATCATGAACGAATCACAGGCACGCACTCGTATTCATGTATTCAAAGGCAGACGATAGCCCCGAATCTATCCAAATCTCAGTGTAACTACATGGAGCAATGCCGACTGGAATTTCGGTCACGTGGGGGTACATCTACTAGCGAGGTCGCTTAGTATATTGGTCACGTGCAGGCAAGGCGTCGAAGTCAGCGGCGCAACGAAGCGGTGGCTTGTAGAAGATAATGCTCCTGCTCATACTCTTTGTAAACGGTTGTCAGAGGAGGAGAGGGAGAGACTTGGTATCAAAGCATTGATATGGCCCCTAAATTCACCTGATGCGAACAAGATAGAATCTCCTGCAAAAGAGGAGGCCTTCATTACTACGCCTCGCCTGCACGTGACCAATATACTAAGCGACATCGCAAGTACATAGTCTTACCTACGCATTGTTTGACCTACACATGACCGGAGTTCTAGTCAGATCACTACATATACTCTAGATTCGCTCAATATACGACTATTTGTGCATGAATGATCATGAACCAATGAGAGAAGATTTGTACTGTGTTAGGGTTAACGTTATATACACATACATGTAATTAACGTATTTCACCGTGTACCCGTGTATCACCGTGTAAACGCGCCACAGGTTTCAGGTTTATAAGCATACATGTACCTAAGGTTCGGTTTGGAACCAGTGTCATAATATTATAATATACAGAGCTGGTATTTGAAGGTCCTTTGAGTTAAATCAATGTTCTCAACCTAATTTTGCTGAATCTACTACCCAGATTTTTGTTCTGTCAGACTCTTTAGCCCCAAAGCTCATGCAATGGAATAAACACATGTATCTCAAATATCGAGGATGAAATGGGTACAATCATACCCAAATGTGCTTAGATATGATATATATTTGTATGTTACTGGCATTTGGGGACCTTTTACAACAATACCATACAATACGTACATGTAGTTCATTAAATTTAGTCCGGCGAATACCTGGGACAGTGGCTGAGACATTGCACGGGTACGTGATGATAAACGGGTACACGGCGAAATACGTTATGGCTTAATTCGATCATGAGATGTTTGAGTGGGAGCGGCTGGATGGTACAGCAGTGGGTAATAAGTCATCGGACGACCTAGCCACAATTTTGCTTGCAAATGCGTATTTTGCTGGCGTTCCGTCTGATGACTTATTACCCATCACTGTACATGTACATACCACATGTGCTGGTGTAATCGCTGCGTGTATAATTACATATACATGTAGCTACATATAGCCGGTGCTAACACTCCGGCTCTACCTAGGTATATACATGTAATTGTCTTCATGTAGTACTTGTATTTATAGTATTTACTATTCAACAGGCTACCTTTGGGATGATATGACTGGCCATAACCATACTACATGTATTGATCCCATGAACAAATACATTCTTTATTCTTTACTCGGAAATAATGTCTTTCCCCGGATGCCGGAGACAGAGGAGTTGCCTATATAGGTTGGTTCGATACGTATACGAGTACATTGGCCGACAATCATGTAATTTTATGAACTATATCTTTATAGAAGTACATGTAGTACCTACATGTAGCGCATGCATATATATGATAAAGTGCCCCATCTCCAAAATCTACACATTATATAGACCAGCTTGCCCATCAGCGAGCGCGGCACATCAACGAGCATCCACCAAAAATTTGGTGTAGCAACCATTGCAGCGGGTAGAATAGTGGGCAGCGCTTACTGATGGGCCGCGCTCGCTGATGGGTAAGCTGGTCTATGTGCGGGATGTGGTAGTGAGCTCTTGGTGGAGATAACATGTATATAACTAGGGTAGAAAGACGTAGGCTAACAAAGCCTACATGTACATGTTTATACGGCATGTCCTCGTAGTTTTTTTACGTTTCCGGGCTGGACTGGGTTTGCATATGGGCGTAAATCGTGCTTGGCAACTGTTGCGGTATGCAGACCCAGTTTAGTAGAAAACTACGAGTACTAAAATGGCGGAAAATGTGGTGTGATTAGAGTAGTAGTAGTCTTGTAGTGATGTGGCTTTTTATCTACATTACGCTTGCTCATTCAGCTCGGGTTAAATCGGTATTCATATGAATACAATAATTGCAAACAAAAGTTATTTCATGCAAACACGCTATCTCAAAAGAACGGTATGCTCAAAAAAGCCGTACCAATACTGTTCGCTAGCTGGTCACACAATTGAGTTCTGTGACCGCGCTAGTATAAGGTCCATGTAGGAGTCCACATGCACTATAGGTACAGGACTACATGTAGCTAGAGGCCAGACCTAGGCTCATCCCGCCTGCTTCCATACTGCCAGCGGGTAGCACTCACTGGTCACGGAATCAATGCAATCGATGGAGTAGTTCTATCTTGAAAACCATACAAACATATGCATGTACCAAGGAAATCTCCAGAACACCAAGTACATGTATCAGTTTTCAATTATATATCAGAGACCTTCTAGTTTCCAGACTGCTACTATGCTTTTGAATACTTTGGTATTTTAATGGTATACCAATTTCTTTCTAAAAGCGGCCTGTGACCGAAATGACCCTTTTTAAAGAATACAAGTTCTGTACTGTATGTTAAAAAAGGTGCTTCTATACTTCTATAGAAATACATTTCTTTGTCTTTATTAATATGGTTTTACTACGTCACTTTTAAACCTGCAAAATTTGTACGGCCTAGCCAGCTTGTTGGTATTGGGATAAGGCGATGACTAAATAATGACTAATCAACTGGCTCACTATGAGATTTCGTTCAGGGCATTCCACTAAACGCCATCCAGATCCCCGCGTCATAGACCTCCGACTTCAACTTCACTTTGAGCTTTCGTTCACAGGATATACCTCCCATTCCAACTATATACACAAATACTTTTTTTTATATCAACGATGTCGGAGCCCGATGAAGCAAAAGAACTTCGTCTATGTAACAACGTAGAGCTCAAGATTGCGCTCGCTGGAAGTGATGATAAGCTCCAGCGTCTTCTCAACCTTTACCTCGCCCCTCTATTGTTGAAGCTAGCAAGCCCACATGTCAACGTCAGGAATAAAGTCTGCGATCTTTTACTTATGAGCTCCTGTAAATCAGCATCTAACACAAAATACTAGGTGATTTCAATCTGCCAGCATGTTAATACTCGTATCAAGTCACCCACATTCCTCCTTCCTGTCGCTGCACTATTGGAGCAATTCAAGGATCCAGAAATTGGCGGAAAATATCCTCTGATTCGGAACTTTGATTTGATGTATGTCCAGACGGGAATAGAGCGTCTTCCAGTGTCTGAACGGCTAGCATTACTACCTCCTTTACTGAAAGACATTTCGAAACATGATAACCATGTACACCAACGTGCCCTATTCAATATCCTTTTAAAGATATTGCCGTTCTTTGAACCACCTCCTAGAGGGACCAATGAGGACACCGCTTTAAGAGTGACGCTCGGTTTCGCAGAAAACCCCGAAGACGCAGCATGGGTGGCGGGCTGGATCTCAAAGCTAATGCTGCTTAACCTATCTGTCTTTTCTACACCCCAAGCCCAGCAGTCAGGGACCCAAAGATTTTCCTGCCCCGGTTTATCCCCAGATGATTTTGAATTTCTCACTCTAGGTGGCAAGAGGGAGACTTTCGCCCCGTTTTCAGTGCTTGCGGATACAAAAAAGTCCGTGCTTAAGTTTTTGGCGTCAGGTGCATTTATAGATGGAGAAAGATTCTTTCCCACTCTCATCGGTTCTTCCGATAGTAATTCAGCCGTTTCGGGGCCTGCCGAAGACATCTACAAAAGGTCGCTCCCAGCCGTTTCTCTAGATGATGAAGACGTTGTGGCAAATCTCTACGCTCTCTATTTCGGGTCACCAACGACTGGCATGCCCGCAGTCAAGGTTGTCCTTCAAGCGCGGATAGTTGCTTTGTTGGCAAAAAGTTCAGCTGCGGTAGGGATCAAATGTAAGAAAGAAATTATAGGCATTGTTGAAAGTGCGCTAGAAACCGATTATCTCAGACTGCGACAGGCTGCCTTTGGTTTTGTCAACTGGGCCTCCCGTATAGGCGGAGAAGAAGTCATGGTTGCTGTTGCGGGAGAGGTAGTAGAGAAAGTGCGGTACTGGATTTTGAGCACTGATTCTGAAGATAATGGTATTGGCAATAATGGAATCGTGGATGAGATAAGGGGATACGCTTATGAATCACTCGGACTTCTCGCCAAGCGTTCACCCGGAACCGTGATCGAGCCAGAATGGAAAATTTTGAAATTTCTTTTTGGCAGATTGAGGGACGAACATGTTGGGAGTGTAGGCGTATCAGTTGAGGGGGCACTATCGACGCTTCTACCAGTTATTGCAAAGGCAAGAATGGACAGAGATACTGAATCTGGCCTGGAAGAACTTATTGTGGATCAAATGGTCGCAAAGAAAGGCCGTAGCACGCGGTTCTCTGCGGTTAGGTATGCCAATAGAACCTTGGCATTTGGGAATGTTGTAGGGAGATGGGTAAATCTGTTGGCCATTGGGAGAAAGGGGGAAAGAGGAGAGGTAGTTGAGGAGGCCAAGAAAGGTATGTAATTTTGGTAAACATACACCTAGAATACTGAATTAAGGTGTCTGTACAGGACTTCATCCATACTATTATCGCCTTCTCAACCCAGAGGAGAAGGACCCTGCATACAGCCTCCAAACTTCAGATACAATGGAAGTTGATGTCGATAATCAGATGGCGTCCAACAGAAAAGACAAATTTGCATTTCCATCTTTTCCCACTATTCTTGAGTACATTTTCAACACTCAGCATGATGCTATCACTTGGGGGCCAGATGATCTCCTAGTCGCAAAAGCCATACCAGTAGAAGTGTTTTCCACCGCCCTGGCATTTGTTCGTAGAGTAGCGTTCATGGAGGCGCTCGATGGCGAAGAAATACTTGTCGATGAGGATTGGGAACGCAAACTTGATACTGCTGTAGAACGGGATGATAAAGTCCGTGAAAAACTACGAGTGTATTTTCGCCGCTTGTTTAAGGAGAGGCCGGGCACACTCGAGCAATTCATGCGCGTTGCATGGGAAGGAATGGTATACGAAGGGATCGGTGTTGAGGGTGTCAGAGATGTTTGGGTGGAACTTATAGGCGTTGTTCCAAACTCCATGTTGGAAGAGTTTTCTAGCAAAGTTGGAGGGTTACGGAGGTGTGCACTCACTGGAATGAAGTCCGAAGGTCGTGCAACTGCTGCACGTGCATTGGGGCTTCTTGGGAGCCATCCTACAGTTGACCAGTCAATATTAAATGCACTGCTCTCCGAAATGGCGGGTGATTCAGAGAGCTGGGAGAAGGCCGGAGGACAGGAGCTTAACCGTGTGCATGGTGCCATTTTGGCACTGGGGTATCTTCTTGCGCGACTAAGCTTGCGTGGAAGGCTAGACGTTCTGGACCCCGAGACAATCACTCGTTGTATCGGTGTAATAATCGCTGCACTACTAGAAGCCAGAGACCAGATGATACTTGATGCGGCAGTAACCGCATTTTCGGAAATCTGTATTTTTGGGGTTTTGAGTGGAAGTAAGCTTGAAAGGTCAAAATCCGAAAAGATCCTAGAGCGATTAGGGGAGTTGGGGAAAAAAGGGAAAGAGAAGGCTATCCTTACGCTGGGATACTTTTCTATCATCTTTCATGATGTAGAAGTGGCCGAAAGTTCAGTTGGAGGTGTAAAAGGCGATAACACGGTTCAAAATATATTGGAAATGCTATTCAGCTTACACGAGAATCGACAAATTGAGGTAAATTTCGCGACTGGTGAGGCAGTGGCGAGTGTAGCGGGTGGATGGGAGAGTAAAGGTGTTAAGGCGAAGGTTGATCTCGACGGCTTTCAGGACTCAATAGCACATGGGAAGGATAGGACCAGGTTGAAAACGGTTGTGGCAAGGGTTTTGGGTTTCGTCAAAGAGACCAAACCCGCCTTGAGAAAGGTTAGTTGCCATTTCATCTGACTTAGGGAAACATATGTATCATTCGCTAATATTAGTTATACAGGCAACTTGCGTCTGGATGCTCAGCTTACTGGAATTTCTTGGTGAATCTGCGGAGGTGCAATCTAAGCTTAGCGAGATGCAGAGAGCATTCAGGGGGTTTCTTGTGGACAGAGATGGTAGCTTATTTACCCTAACCCTAACCACGAGTGATATGTCGTGAAACTAATTTTGATCGTTCTAGACTTGGTCCAAGAAACAGCCGCCAGAGGGTTAACAATGGTTTATGAACGCGGCGATAGTTCGACAAAAGAGGAACTTGTTAAAAATCTTATTTCAAGTTTTACTGGTGAGAAGCGTACATTGACTGGGAATGTCTCTGCGGATACAGAGTTGTTTGAACCAGGCGCGCTTCCCACCGGGGATGGAAGCATTAGCACATATAAAGATGTTTGTGGATTTCGAGTCTTTCCCTTCTATATAATTAGTTCTGACAGTGAATAGATCATGTCCCTCGCCTCTGAAGTTGGTGATCCTAGTCTTGTTTATAAATTTATGTCACTCGCACGACACAACTCCCTCTGGTCCTCTCGTGCGGCATTCGGCCGCTTTGGGCTTGGTTCAATCTTATCCTCATCCGATGTTCTCAAACACAACCCAAAGCTATATCCAAAGTTATACAGATACCGATTTGACCCAAATCCTAATGTTGCGAAGAGTATGGAAGATATTTGGAAGAGCCTGGTAGGAAGCGACGAGAGAGAGGTATTGGAGGTATGGTTTGAGACAATAATTGAAGATCTACTTGAACAAGCTTTAGGGAGAGAGTGGAGAACAAGGGAGAGTTGCTGCAATGCCATCGGGGAGCTAGTTCAAGGCAGAGGTGTTGAGAAATACGCCAAATATCTAGAGCGGATCTGGGCAGTCGCATTCAAAGTCCTCGACGATGTGAAGGAATCGGTCCGGATTGCTGCGATGAAGCTTTGTCGTGTTTTGACAGCGGCGATGATCAAAATTCTTGATGTCAATGCGGGATCTTCGCCAAAATATGCTGAAACAGTATTGAAGAGTTTAATGCCGTTTTTAATGGGTTCTTCCGGACTAGAGGCAGAAGCGAAGGAAGTGCAGATATTTGCCTTGCGTGAGCCATTGACCTCCTTGACATTTACACTAAATATTTTTTTTCTTAATGCAGTGATGTATAAATCCATTCTCGCTGCACATGAATTATAACCTCTCAAAGACATACAGTAGCGAAATTTCGAAAGCTCAACTAACTGGGATGGATATAGGTACTCTCCTACAGCTCGTAAAAACAGGCGGGAAAGCGGTATTACCCTATCTTCCGGACTTGGTTGACAAATTTGTTGCACTTCTTAGTTCGCTAGAGCCTGAAGTTGTCAATTACCTTCACTTGAACGCGGAAAAATATAACACCACTGGCGACGACATCGATCGTATGCGCTTGAGCAACGTCCGTGGTTCACCAATGATGGATGCCATTGAGCGTTGTTTGGATTTATTAGATGGCGAGGCCATGAAAACATTCATCCCACAGCTCCAGAAGACTATTCGGAAAGCGTTGGGGTTACCATCAAAGGTAGGCAAATATTTATGGTTCATCTGAATTTTTTCCTTACCACAAGCCTCCTTGCCCTGTCGTGTCTTGTACCACGGGCCGTGTTTTCAATCTAGAAACAGGGGCTAGGGATTGAGTGTGACATTCCCGCACCTCACACTACAACTAAGTTCGTATATATCACGTGACATACAACGTCGGTAAAAACGATCAATCACGTGGACCTATATCGATCTAAAAGTAGACTCAAAGACCTGAGACTGACGCTATTTAAATTGTTTGTCTAGGTTGGCTGTAGTCGTATCATCGTAACCCTAGTAGTTCGCCACGGGTTTATATCTAAACCATATGCAGACGATTTATTAAAAACTATTCAATCCTCACTACAAGACCGGAATGAAACAGTCATGGTAAGCTATGCTAGCGCCGCTGGCTATCTTTGTAGAATTGCCAGGGACGAGAAGATTTTGGGTCTTGTGTCATATGCAAGAAAATTATATTTTGAAGGTGAAGATGAGAAGCCTCGGGCTCTGGCAGGGGAAATTGTGTACGCAATCTGTAAACAGTAAGTCCCTCTATGAGCTAGGAATTTTCGTATAGTCGCTCACTCATCTAGTGCTACGGACCGATTCAATGCGTTGGCTGTCGATGTTCTTCCTTTCATTTTTGTTGGCAAGCATGACCCAGAGAAGTCGGTCAAGGAGGTATTTGGAAAAGCATGGTCTGAGAACACCGGAGGAACAGGTGCCATTAAGCTTTACTTGGAAGAGATTATTGATATGACAAAAACACATCTCACCTCCCAGCGCTGGGCCATCAAACAGACCGCGGCTTTAAGTTTGGCAGACGCGTGCAAATCTATCGGGAGTGACTTATCAGCGGAACAGCTATACTTATTATGGCCTGTGCTCCTTTCAGCAACAAGTGGCAAAAGCTGGGACGGGAAAGAAGCTGTGCTGGAAGCCCTCGTCTTATTAGCTATTAATGGGAAATCCCATTTCGGCAAAAATGAAGAGAAGCTGATGGAGCTTAGAAAGGTAACCTATAGCTACACTAATTTTATATTATCGTGTTTGTTGCTAATTATCATCTTTCCAGATCGTCTTGAGAGAGGCCAAACGTAATAATCCTACTTATCGAAGCTCCGCCCTGAAGAGTCTCGGAAGCTTGGCAGATGGTTTTGATCAGCTGGACTTATTCGAGGAAGCTCATGATATTGTTAAGTCGTCGGTCTCAAAAGGCAATGAAGACGATATGGATATCGATGCACTTGATGGCCGATCTATCAAGATAATGTAGGTATTAGTCGTCATATAAAGTGTACCTCGACGCTAACAGACCTCCCAGACAACAAGTGACTATTATCAATGGACTTTTGGCGTTGTCTTATGCTTTTAAACCGGATCATAATAAATCGGGTGAGTTGTACCCCTCTCTACATCAGGTTAATTAATTTCATGCGTGCTCGAATGTTGACTCTGTATAAGCGGCGAAAACGGAGACTGAGGTCATCCAGATCCTAGACCTCCTGGACGAGTGTACTGCTGGTGCCAATTATGAGGTGAAGACATGTGGAGCAGAATGCATTGAACACATAATCGGGAAGTTATCGTCGGTGATCCTCACTCTTGACGGCAAAATCTGGGATGCCCTCCTCGGGAGAATTTGGTCCAGGATCCAAGAGAATTCTACGGATCGAGGACACGAAAGTGTGAGACTCAAGTCTGCAAGTGCTATTGTGGGTTTACTCAACCTCAAGGGACATGGAAGTATCTGGGGTAAGATTCGGGAAGATCTTCGGGAGATCTTAGCGGAAGAACGGTCATCAGTAGTCCTGCAAATTATGGAACCAGCGGTTACACGTTTTATCCTTCAGTAACCGAGCTTTGGGAATATCTGACGCCAACTCAGGGAGGGGTCAAAATGGAAGCGCCGCAAAGAGCTGTGATTATACCTAACAAAAAGAAACGATTTTACTCTGTATTCTACAACGTGCCTTAAACATACTTATTCTAGTGCCACTGGTTAATTAATCCTTGAAGGAATTTGCAGAGATTGACCAATCAACAAGTTTAACATTAGCGTTTTTGACAACCACTTTTTTTTTCTCCGACGCTCAAGACCGCCCCTCCCTTGGGTTTGGAACGTGCCTGCCAAGGTTGGCCGTGAACAGGAAGAATTAAGTTAGATTCTGGAATCCCGCCGGTGTTAGTGGATGGCGTATGGTTTAAGTCTGCATGACCATCGCATGGGAGCACCCTTGAACCCTTGTATCCTCGATCGATCCAGTGCACGGTATCTTTGTTTGTTGCCTACGGTTACCCCACGAAAACGCATGTGTAACCAGCCAGCTTTTATTTCTCAAGATCATCCGCGGTCACACTACGATTCTGGCTTGTCTGTGCTTGCCTGACCGCAAGGTAAGAGAGCTCACATTTCCTGTCTCGCATGTACATGCACTAGCTATTACTGCGGCGATTTCCACCGGGGGCGCGCCCGTCCACAAGTTTAAGGAGTGATTGTATTGTAGGATACCAGTTACTGGACTAGGCTATCTTTGTTTTTTATTGTTACTTCTTTCCGAATGCTCTCTCGAATTGTGTCTTGTATCTTTGATGTAGACGGGGACGCAGGCGCAGTCCTTGTGGATAAGAGGTTCAAGATATCCCTGGTTATAGTAAGTACGATGCTGATAAATTGGTTAAGGGGACGCACCTCCGTCTTTCCACCTCTACTTTACATTGACTTTGACACATTTGTCTCTTGTTACAATTATTCAACACAAATAACTCAATCACTCTGATGAAGTAGTTGCTCTCTTCCATCATAAAGCGCAGTTTTGAATTTGACGTTTGACTTGGCCTATTCTTTCTTTCTTTCTTCCTTTCTTTTCTTTCTTTCTTCCTTATCTAGCACGGGATATCTTCGGGGGGGTTGCTGGTTATTTCATTATCATTACTATTACTTGCAGGGGAGCTTTTAGCTTTTTTTTCTTCTCCCCCTTCTATCTGGGAAGTGGGACTTTTCTTCACTGGAATAATTCGGTCATCAAGTTCTTCGAAAATCTTCAACCTTTGTGACGCAAATATTTTACCCTTCGTCTATATTCATCCCTCTATCGCCCTTGAGAACTGCTTCAACTGCTGGCCTATTAATCCAGCCTGTCTTCTAAAAAACCAAGAAAAAGTAAAGGAAAAAGAAAAAAAAAGGAAGGAGATTAAGAGAGAGTGAGAGCATGTCATTCCCTGATAATACTGGAGATTACTTTAATGTGTGAGTTTCCCCGACTCAAATATTAACCTAGGAGGTGATACCTTGCTCTAGAGGGCCTAGGAGGGGGAATAATACGCTGACATTTGGACCAAGCCCTTTCCACAACTCTTATCAAGTCGAACGAGCCGAAGATTACCTTGGAGCAAATCGACACTCTTTATCTTCCGCCTCGTCCCCCTCCTCTTGCTCTCCATCTGCCTCTCCCCCAATAAATCCTGGTTTTCGGAGACAGGTACTAGGCAGCCGCCCTGTAGCTCCCCCGATCGCTATCGCACCCAAAAAAAGCCTGTCGGTCTTTCAACCTTTCAATGCCCTTTCAATGGACACATATGCGGTTTTGCCAAAACCTAAACTACCCCCGAGGTCTAGAAATGGGTGCTGGTAAGTTCCATCATGCCCTCCCCCGCCCACACTGGAGCATATGCAGGGAAGGAAATGCTAAACCATTACTTAGGACATGCCGAGTACTTGACCATCCTACTATACTAATGTTAATTGATTGAAGAAGCTAATCAATTTTATAGTCTCGAAAGGTGAAATGCGACGAGATGCATCCAAAATGCGGAGTAGGTACACCGACAAACCGGAAGAGTATCATCGCGATTCTTCCACGCGTGCTACGATGCGTACTAATTCAAGCTTCGTTTGATAGCAATGCGATCGACTGCAACACGATTGTGATTACACCCGCAGGTTATCATTTAGAGATGATACAAATCGAGTGAAGCAGAGGAACGTCGAAGTCAGTATAGTCGGCAGTGTTGTATGGGATTGTATGTGGCTTTCGAATTTTTCCAAATTTCTTAAAACCAGCGAAGCCGACTTAGTCCGTGCTCTAACCATCGCCATAGCACAGGTTTCTTTCTCTAATCCAACTCCACAGGAGCTTGCCGATGCGAAGCTGCTTCCCCCTTTTTCACATCTATCGAATGACGAAGAACGAGAACTTAAAGCGGTCCTCAACAAACCAGGAACATATCATGTCATCCTAGGGCCCAAAAGTTTTGAAAGTTGCCAGGACTCGGAAACAGAAGGCGAAAATGACAGCTCGCCTTGCACAACACCTGGAATCAAATCAGAGAATAGGATAGAGGATGAAATCACGTGGGATCTTCCGAATTTTGGCAAGAGAGTCTGGCCAAATAATACTGGCTATACGGACAATGAAAGCGTCATAACGGATGATTCGGAAACGGTATTCATTCGAAATTTCGAAGACCTAAGTTCCCCAACGAACTCCAAAACCTCGTTTCAGAAGCGGGAAGGGGGGTCCTTCTCCCCAGAAATATCAGACAACTCACGACACAGCTCTCTTGTGGGCGAGTCATCATTTCACCATACATCACAGGCCATCGAAAGTGAGGACGCGATATATGCGACGCACTACAAAAGATACATCTCATTGCACTTCATGATAATACAAGAAGGGTTTGCTGGGACATGGGACGATACTCAGCTGTTACTAGATACACCAGATATCTTTGAGCGGCAAAGCAAGAATTACCCACGGGTAAGTGGTTTAGGGCACTAAGTTAAGTTCCAAAGCTTTGCTGATCTCTTAGCTACATGAGGCAATGATGGCGCTAGCGGCACAGAATTATGGCCGAGAAAGCGGGATTTCGAATGTCAAGGCTCTAGAACGTGCACAACGTGCGCTTCCAGTATGTGAAGATATGCATGTCGATATAGATGCGTTGTTCTCCACACATTTTTTCCTTCTTGTCTACGAGGTAATTCCGCCCGGGTGCGTGGGATCTCAAGGATTCTCTAACCTTCAATTCCAAGATCACGGCGGCAGAACTCGGGGGCGACTGTCTGTGGCAAAGTCATCTTGATCAGATGGTTCGAATCATTCTGTCTAGGTCCAACCCAGATACAGACGACCGCCAACCATTTATCACCTGGTCCCTAGTAGTGATCGATACACATGCCTCCTTGAGCGCGAATGGGAACGGGGCACTGGCTGAAATATTGGAGAAAAACGATCTCATTCCAGATGCGCACCTTTTAATACCGCCTACTCTCACAAGAAAAAAAGGTGGCGTCTCGGAAATAGAAAAAAATGCGTTTGTAACAGCTATGAGAGCCAACCAAAAGATCATACTTCTCGGCGCACGTATAGCTAGGCTTTCCCGTGGCTTCCGGAATGAGACTTCCGATCAGACTTTAAGTCCGGGACAATGTAATTATCGGCAAAGAGAAATTGAGGGAATACATGGGAAAATGAAGAGTTTACTTTGGAGAGAAATTGCTGCAACTGTTGAATCATTTAAGAAGCAGAACTCTTACGAGCTATGCAGTCTTATTTTACAAAGTCTTTACGAAGAGGTGATAACTTTACACAATTCCTCCAGACAATATACATGTAGTTAAGTACTGACAAAAGGGTGACTGATAGGCACAAGCTTTTGTTCACGCATGCATACTTTACGGTTATACAAGCATGTACCCATCACAACTCATCATCCTCACCTCGTTTCAAAAAAATGAAGTCGATCAGGCAATTTCTGCAATAATAAGTCAAACCATGGCTAAGACTAATATTTTCCAAGAAAGACCATTTCAACTTAGATATTTGGCTTTCCCCTTATTCCTAGTAGGGATCCTCTCACCATCTTTGAGTCATAAAAAACTTGCTGTAGGATTTTTGTCATTTCTAGAACAAGAATGTCTAGGCCATAATATCAAAAGGCTAGGGGATATTCTACATGAGATATGTGAAGAACAATGTGGGCGGGAGATATGGTCATTTGCTATGACGTCTCATTGGGAAGATGATAGTCTGAAGTGCATACGTCAAATAAGTTGGGAGGAGGTTTTGCAAAAGGGATGTGGTAGACTCGTGAATTTTGCTTTTTAAAACAAATACATGGAAATGGAGGCAGAATCTTCCTGGAAGTTATTTTACACATGGGTGAGTTGAAGAGTTTTCTAGATTCTCATTTTTAACGGCGCAATCGGGAGCGCGGATCGGAGACTATGTTTATTGGTTTTGTAAGATTCTATTATTTACTTTTTTGTTAATCAAACAGAGATTTTATGTATTAGGTGAAGTACATATCAGCGGTATCTCCTTGTTCCGCTCCTGACTGGGATAGACACCCACACATACACACACATACACATACACATACACATACACATACACATACACATACACATACACATACACATACACATACACATACACACACATACATATACACATACACATACACATACACACACACACACACACACTCACACGCACACTCTCACACGTACACTCGCACTCACACACACACACCTTACGTGGCGGAAATCTTCCAGCGGACAGATGTTTTTGATAAGTGCCCGAGACAACACCAGTAAAACGGAAGGGTCTCAGAAATTCCTTGGTACGCATAGGGAGAGGTATCTTTTGTACTCATAATAAAACCATTTCCCAACCCAATAGGATAGGGGAGGCCTGACCGATCGAGTTGGGATAAATGGCCTAGGGTTTCCTACTGTGCCTGACACTACCTTTTGATTTTTGAACGCTCCCGAAATTCGAAAATCATCAGTAATGAGCATGGTTCATCTGAAGATCGAGCGTACACCTGCACCTAACCGGTGTGCATTATCAGCTTTACGGCCTTGTGTAACAGACGATGTGCATGCTTGACCCCGATCTATTGTCGGCCCGCTGGTGATGGTATAGGCCTAACAAATGATGCCTAAGCGGAATTAACGGAAACCAAATTGATCGTGTGTAATAGAAATTATGCAATAGATTCCACAACCGGTACGTCCGTAGAGCCTCGGCCATATTTGGCGGCAACCTTAAGAACGCCATAGGTATTGTTTAGGAAGAGTCATGGCGGGGAGAATTGATGATAGGCCTTTGTGTATATGTAGCCTTCATCCCAATCATAGTCTTTACATCGTCGTGACCATCTAAGACAAAGTAAAGTGACTTGTCTCCAGATTCCCAGACGAGGATCAGAGCACACATTCTATTGGTACTTTACTTTTTGGAAACTTTTAAAACAGGGTTACTTTAAGGATCTAGCTCAAAGCTTAGAGTGCATATCTGGAGCAATCTGTCGACAAGTTAATCAACTTTGTATCCCAGAATTGTACAAGTTGTTATTACATACCTCTTGTAAGATCCTTCTTGGCGAATACTCTTCCCATGGTTAATGTAACTCTTTCCCTGTTCATAGATCGAGATTTACAGGGTTTGGTAGCTTTGTGCGGGGTAGTTAGAAAATGAGAAGAACGTCTTTTCATAGGTCACTTGGATTTATGTATCTCTTAATTAAGTTACTTGTTACCACTGAAGAACAGTTAGGTGTGATCGGGTTTCAAGTGTCCACCAGGCGATCCAAAGCGGTCTGAAATCTTATCTTGATCTATTTATGGTGAGATTCATGGTCAGTAAGGCAAAGAAATACCCAATAAATCTACACTCTAGTCATGGAAACTTACCGAATAGGTTCTTAATTGGAATCAACTGGATGTATGGCCATGGACGTGTATTTCTGGTGCTTGCACGTAAAAAAGGTTAGTGGTCTTTTTATTGGTAGACAAAAAGGCACCTGCCCAGTTATTTGTGGGTGGGAAATACCTATTCAAAGAGCCAGGGTAGTTAAAGATTGCTTGAGACACTTTCAGAGGTGTCCTCCAGTAGGTACATAGATATGTATGCGTAGATACATTATTTCTTTTCTTTTTGCTGTCACCTTACCCGCTTCCCCACGCTAAATGGAAGCGAAGAGCTGACTGACGTGATTCATCCAGATAGCTACTCTACCTACCATACAATAAATTTCACGCATATATTTTGTCGCCAAGTATGATAGTATCGTTGGTTGAACATTCTGCTTCGCCCGATTGCTTCGCCCGACGCTCGACGTCGCGCCGAACAGAAAAATTCCGTTCGCACGGACACTTAATTCATCTAGATTCCAGAGAGTGGCGATTATAATATATTAGTTCTTGTAATATAGGAACGGGTCAAGAAGTGTGGTCTCAAATATTGTCTCACGCTCAATATCACGCTTATACACGAGGCATAGGTAAAGCCACTCCCTCCCAGCCACTGACTATGTACAAGGGTCTGGCATTAAGTGAATGAACAAAATTGGGTGTTGACAGGTGAGAATCCGTTCACTCACTAAATCCCAGAGCCTTGTAGTTTTGAACACCGATAGCACCCACCCCATAAGAGAAGATAATAAGGAGCAACTCAACTCCGCGGCGAGTTTATGGCTATTTCCTATTGAAAAGCATGGCGTTGGCGTGATGGCTCGGAGATTTGGACACAGACCCTGCTGTTGGGATGGATCACGACGGCTGGAACCGTTGCATGATGATGATGATGATGATGATGATGAGTTTTCGGGTCTGTTCGGCTAAGGAAAAGAAATATGGTCCTTCTTGGAGGTAAATACCTACATATATCCAAATACCTATGTACATATATCCGTACATACTTGATCTTCTGAGTACAGGTACAACTATACTTGTATTTAACTGACGTTTGTGGACGCGACTGATTTTGCATGCCATACAAAAAATACGCCAAGCTCATGGTTTTGGGTGTATGCAATAATGGCCCAGTTCAAAAACGTCAGAGAAATACTAGTAGTTGATCGTTGATCTTTGACTCTACATGTATTCAAGTACTCGCGCGGCCGACTTTTGACATACTGACGTGACGCTGATAGGCAGGTTTTTACGCTACTCACAGGTCATGTGATTAGGTCGGAACTCGGCCGTAAAACTCGGTATGTGAGCCCGGGCTCATCTATCGAATCCGAGCTCTCTGACTGGCTGGTTGCTTTATATTTCTCCACTGTTATTCACCTTGTGTTTTCACCCTGTATTTATGGTTTATAATTTAGGCCCGGGCTCACCTATGGTGTTTTTATGGTAGATACATAGGATCCAGGGCGCTGCTATCCAGAATTAGCTGCTTATACTTGGTTACTTTCTATGTATATACCACTTGAAAGACGGCGAGAACGTTTTCATGATCGATCTTCCCTCGGTGAATTATATCTGATGAATTAAGGCAAGTCAAGGCAAGTGTACCCAGCTCCCATCCTCACTCCTTGAAAGAACATGCAGATTGGTGGTGATGTCTTATATCGATCGAACTACCCTGTGGAAATTGTGCCCCAAGCTCAAAAAATGTATATGTTTGAGGTTACGTAACATTTGCTAAAACTCGCTCGCTAATGTGAAACGTAGTCGGAAGGGGGCTGAGTCACCAGATATCACTCACGGGAGAACCCAACACTTGATATCGACTCGATAATTAGCAGGGAAGGCTCGATTTGCCATTTCACCAGACCCTCATCCATAACATCTCAGGGTTAGAGTGGTGTCTATAAACATATCCTTAGCCCAGTATGGCCCATCCATGCTGGGTAGGGAAGGAACGTTCATGCGAGCTCGATTTATCAGAACCTATAAGTGTGTCTCATGATGTTTTAGACTGAGAGATCTGGTCCGCGATCATGGCACTCGCTTAGCTTGAGGGCACAGATCGGGGGAGACCCTTCTGTGTGGAGAGACGCCGTATGTCTCACCTGCTGCTGCTGCGGCTAACTGAGGAATAGTAAATACATGTAATTATATGTTCAAGTGAGTAGCTAGGCTCTAACTACCTAGGCTACGGGAGTACTTACGTACTCCTATAGCTATAGTATGAAGAGAGTCAATAGTAGTACATTATCCTTGCTGATAATAGAATTCCCCCCACCTAGCTAGCTAGGGATGGGGCGGATCTAATGGAACAACACATTATGGCCATCGTCATCACAACAATTTAGTTAGACAGATAATATATATGGAGCACGAGACCCGCTTTCGCTCGGGCTTGCATATATGATAATAACTATGTACTGGGCCGGAGGGTTGTTGTGTGTTTATGGCTGATATTGGTTGTGAACTGTTCATATTATCATTGTATGTCTGCTGGCCATCCCATCTTAAACTTTTTGCCATTGCAGTAGAGTGTGGACAAGTTAAATGTAGCTTAGTAGGTAGCTAGCCCAGTTGAATTTCAGTTATGCAGGATATGAAAGACGTTGGCCGGCCTAATATCTTGTTGTCGAACAGGTAGAGCAGTTAATTGGTAACTAGCTCCCGCCCGTAGTTGGGCATCCTCTGGTTGCCGGTAAGATTCAGAAGCTTGGTATGCACGCCCGGAACACCATAGCCCTTGCTTATGTACATGTAGTGTTCATGTAGTGCATGGCCCCGCCCAGACCCCATGTGTGGCGGGAAGTCGGGAGGTCAAAATGCGGTTGTTGTCTTGCAATGATGAGGCACCTCAATCAAGGGTTCATGCATTGGCTCAAAGCGAGATACGAGGGCCTCAGAAATATTGAAGATACGTGATCTCCAAATCTACCGGGAGTCTGACAGAAGAGGGGCGGCGGGTCAGTGTCACCACCACCACCCACAATCCCGATTATCTGAATAGTGAACCCACTATTTTATCGTCAAAAACGTGCCTGCGCAAGGGGGGTTTATCTGCGGTTAACGCCTATAATGATTCAGGCAAAGGGGAGACCTGATTAAAATTTCAAAACACTGCACTGTGCATAAACGGTTTTCAGATAACTACTTGATGCAATCGAAATCCCAGTTAACGATTGGTCAAATTGATCTCAAATACAATCCAAGAGCTTAGGATCCACTAACTTTGCAACTAGCATGTCTATACGTATGCGTGTATGGATATATATTTAATTAGTATGACATCACAAAAAAGAAAGAAGGGGTACTAAATTATTCTCTGAAAACAATAACCGCAGTTTCATGCGACAGATACGGACGTCAGAATAGTGGAATGTGGCTTACGCCGAGCCATTGTTGAAGAACAAGCTGAAGAAAGGGGAGCTATAGTGTCTGGTTTATTAATTGAAGCGCTCATTTACGAGCGCCCAAACTCAACAGATGTGTTATATCTGATCGGTGCCCACGCCCCATTGATGCTTATCCAATGGATCAATGTATTTATGCATGCAACCAAGCATAGGAACCTGGTAATAATGCATGTTTTAAGGTACTTCCCTTTAGGACCTATCACCTAGGTTGAAGAAAACAGGAAAGCTCGAGTATCCCATGGCCTGGCGAGACATGCTCTGCATATTCGGTGCCTTGGCACAAATGTTCGCTGCTCTGTGGGATATCTTGTTGAAATATTATTTTAATTATTACTATATATGGTAAAAATAAGTGCCAAGTTTGTATAATATGCACTGCGCTAGAGTCTGAGCATGTCTCGCCAGGCCATGGGATAGCATACGTATCCTACACGGGTCAAGAGTTTTCTGTCCAGGCGCCAATGTGCAGTTGTGAGAGAGTCATAGCGTTAACCAAGCGGGAAAGGCGTAAAAAAGACCTGTGGGTCTGAAAATACGTTATTTAGTTCAATAATTCTTTCCCCAAGAAATTTGTGCATTCGCCACAGAATTTCAGCCTTTAACCGTTTAGAGCTGCGAATTGATCACCAAGCTGATCGGCTATCTGCGAATCTGCTCATAGCTAGCTAGAAGCTGAGCGAATCTTAGTAATATTGCCCCACTTGAAAGAAAAAAACATCATTGGCTGATTACCTGTTATAATCCAGGATAGTCCGATCTAAGGACCTACTAGTTCTTTCTAGGCTACCACCTTGAGACTTCACCTCAGGTTTTGCTGTGGTGGAGCTCGAGCTGTTCGAATTCTCCCGATCCCCTCTATGTATGAGCAAATCCGCCATAATTTAAACAAAGGACCAAACCGAATACCTATCTCAGATATTTATCTTAGTGGTTGACATTGGTTATGTGACAGCGCCTGATATATCGGTTAAAGCAGGCTTTCTTAATTTTGTGATTGCTTAATTCGGCCTACGCATGGTGCCTCAAAAGGTTATCCGAAATGCCAATTAAGGGCGAGCTCGAGGGAGAGCTAGTGCCATTAATACTCCCGCGATCGCCAACCGAGAGGTCGACTCGAAAGCTCACTTGGGCGGCTATTCTATACGTATACGTGTGTAGATGGGTCAGTATTGTTGACAGCTACAGCCAATGCCCTATAGCACTGACATCCTTGATATAACTCGTTCAAGATCTCAGTACTGCAATGCAGCAGTTCTGAGATTTAAGGGTTACCCGCTTCAGAGGTCCACCTTGGGGCTTAATTAGTCGGAGGTAACGCCAGTGCAATGTACAATTGCGTCAATCCGCTCTAGGGTGGTCGTGATGGATAATTGTCTCGAAGACAGCAATGTTGCTAAGATACAGTTGGCAAAATTGAAGTCAGCGGCGCTCATACTTCTGTCCAAAACCTCTAGTGGCTGGATAATACATGCTAGAATTCGGAAGCTGAAACTCTTAACGTAAGTCCGGCGCCGGCATTGGGGAGAGTGGAGGGAGGTAATACATGTCCTTTACCATCGCCAATCTTTGTGCATACATACTTTAGCCGGTGGCAAAAACGACTCGAGTCAGTTTCATATTGATCACAAGATTTGCAGTCTAGTAATAACAGGTCGACCAGGAGTAACAACCTGTGACGTAGGGAATTCGATGAAAGAAAGGGTGATATCACGTAGCTTGGCAGAAGGGAAAGCGGTGACGATGTCTCGGAGTGGCCGAATTCAATTGGTAGAAACTACCTTTCTATTATGCTGCTATGAATATAGATTATTGCATGTTTTAAGTGTAATTCTCGCCAACGCAGGAACTGTGGGCACTGTATACGATCGAGTGATAGTGCATGACAAAATTTACCCGAATGACCTCGAGAAATATTTATAGAACCCAAAGTCATGTTAGGTTTTAAAGTTTTAGTTCTACAATCTTTCATGATATCCTTAGATCTCGTACTTTTTCTTTATCTATTCTTCATTATATTTATGTATATCTAGTCACACAATATCACTCGACACATTTGTGTAGCGGTGGGGAGTACTTTTTTTATTTTTGTTGAATTCATTAATTGCATGCAACCTTTCGGTTATAGCAATATCGCAATCTCAGAACTACCCTACATTCACCGCCACGTAAAAAATAAAGATATAACTAGTTAAAAAAAACAATTTGTGTAGACTCCCTTATTCCCATATCTCCTCTTGGGCCGATGAGATTTCTTCCCCCATAGTCTTTTTTTTCATTGCCTCGTGATCTTCATCCATCCAAAGTCCTCTGGTCATTTTGCCCTCTACGAGTTGACTTTTCATCTTTATCCCGTGCTCCTTGTACCAGTCGTATTCCCTATCGTTGATCGCCGCCATCATGATTCTTCCCTCTTTGTCTTCCATGTATCATGCCCAGCCTCTGAGTGTATACTATTCTTCGTTTTCTCTGTTCCACTTGTTGATTGTCTTTTCCATCTTTAACACCCGGGGGTGTCTCCGTCCTAACACGATTAATTTCGGTGGGGAGTGCTAGTGTCAAGCGAGATAAAGATTTATTTTTCGATTGCATTTCTAGTAGATTTCTGAGACTTAGAACAATTGTCAGCTGTAGTATGAACTCATGAGTAGAATATATATATTGTTGGCGGAGGGTACTTATAATACCTAAAATTTGTGTGATTGATTGACAGGTTGATTGATAACCCGAGATCTGTATGCTTACAAGCTCAATCTCGCTGCAAGTGCTGCGTACGTAGGAACTGGCTCTCGAGACTATTAATCCCGGTTCTTATGACAAAAATATCGCTGTATGCCTTGTACGTACTTGGAAAAGATACGTATAATGGATGGAGGAACTACTTTTTAATATTAGCTACAAATGAAGATAGGTATAAAGAATTGGAATAAATTGAGGCTTCTCATGGATCAACGGAAGTGTCATGCTATACTAAATTCTGTTAAATGAACATGTGGTCTACAGTATGAAAACGGGGTGGAATCACTACCATAAGACTACGGAACTTATATAGTGACGGATACCGGATTAAACTTGTATTGTAGGAAGAATACTGCACTAATACTGTATTCTTATTGTACTACTATCATATTGATGAGAATACCGTAATGATCCTACACCCCTTTTGGTACTAGTCACCGAGAAGGATCGACAACGCCGAGTGTGCCGAGCAGAAAACCGACGTGACACTAGCTAGTATGGTACCCCTAGCTAGCCTTAAAGGTAACATGAGAAAAATACCAAGTCTCCGATAACTTCTTAACTATAAAAGATATTAAAAATCAATACAACAAAAATCTGGGTACCGTGATGAAGAAGAGTTCTACTGCACCGATTTTTAATATCCGCTGTGGTTAAAATGTTATTGGAGACCTCGCGCTCTTCCTCATGTTACCTTTAAGGCTAGCTATAGCTAGGGGCACCATATATACATGTACTTATGACTCTGGCGTTGTTGTAACCTTGGCGTGCTTGGGGGCCGGCGGGGGTGTTTTAATTAGAGAGCCTTCATAGAAGATATTTCCAAGATGTCTCGAGTTTAATTGCGAAGGGTAATGGTGTAGTCATGATCGGTCATGATCGATACCATAGTGCGTTATTAAACCTTTCACAAATCCTTGCATACGTACACCATGTTGATCTTTCACTACGTCTACAGTATAGTTTTTTTTTATTTTTTTTAAACTCATTCGTCTATGTATACTTACCACAAGCGGAAGATATGGGTGGTATGCTTCTGGCCGTTCAATTTCCCAAGCTAGGGTATTCTCACCTTATGGTTATGTTTTCTTCCTCCAGCGTCATATCATGTCATGTTACATACATTATAACCCAATCTAGCAGGTCTAGAGCACTTGCGTATTGTACATGTCATTTTCTGTTAGATGAAGTTATTTTGGCGCCGCTTGATCACATCTAAATGCATGTACAGCGGTGGGTAATAAGTCATCGGACGACCTAACCACAATTTTGCCTGCAAACGCGTATTTGGGTGGTGTTCTGTCTGATGACTTATTACCCATCGATGCATCACTGTACAACGATAGGCAATAAGTGATGGAACGCCATGGGATACAGCTATACCTGCAGACACCGTATGTTGGTAGCTTTTTACCCAAAAGGGGTATCACTCTGTCTCAGCTCGTCCAATCACTTATTACCTACCGCTTTCATATGCATGTATATACATATCCTCGGGCGGCTTATCTTGAGCTGAATCTAAAGTTATACGTTACTCTCATTACCCTCATGCAAATGACTACAATACCGGATATCCGATATGGGGACAAATAAGTCACAGTAGTACTATGTTATCACGAAAAACAAAAGAATAATACAATTATAGTCCTATGATACTTCTGTATTCTTTTATACCATTGATTGTTGGTACAGATATATAGTATAGTAGCAATCTAGTAGGAATAAAATATATTGAGGAGTATACGTACATGTATATATGTATTATTTCATCAATACTGATTCTTTTGAATCCATTATTCTTACATTATTATAAAGAATCTACATTCACCTTGAGCCTTTTGTGAAAACGGTACCAATGACGAACAAGGATAGGATTGTGGCTTTAGGCGTTGGAAGTGGCTAATATTATAAATGGACCATAGCAATATCAAAATAAAAGATTATAAGGGAAAATTAAAACTGCGAATCTGTTTACGCGTGCTTTCTGTTTCAATATTTTTACCATTTACTATTATATTATGAACTCATGTCTCAATCAACAGAAATATCTACACTCATTCATGGTTTTGGATTTACGAAAAACGAACGTTTGGTTCTTGTATGTAGTCATGTATGTACTGAATTAAGAACCTATAAAGAGGATCCTGAAAGTCACAACAAATCAATCGTAAATCAATTAGAAAAACGGTACTGAGTGAAGTATGAATGGCTTATGTGAACGGAGAGACTGATTCCGTCACAGCTTTGCAAATTTGTCTCGGCGAAGCGGGTTTTTATAATGGGAAGGAATCTCAAGGGGGTATTGTGTGCAATATTCCGCAGGGTAAGAACAACGATAGCAGAAGCTATGCCGTGAGTTCTAAATCGAGCTACCTGACTCGGAATACTGAGATTCAGGTGGCTCAATGCAATATAAAGCATACTTTGTAAAACAGTAGTATTATTTAATAAAATATAGGGAGTAGACAGAAGATGTTGAGTAAAAAAGGAAAAAAAGGAAAGAGAATAAGAAGTAAGGCAAGGTCTCCTTATAAACCTAAAGAAAACCCAACGATGACTAAAAAATAACTCATGACGGCGGAAACCTACAAAAACGAAAGGAAACTCAATAACTAATAATCTTTCTAATGTGAAATAGTAGTACCTTCCCACATTGTGTACCTAAAGTTATTAATATTCCGCATGCCTCGGCATGTATATATGTATCTATGAAAGTAAATTTATTATCAAAATTTATTTGAGCAAGGTGCAGAAGAGGTACTATAAAGCCTTTCCCAATTGACAAGGGGCTTTCCAAGTTTACTTCAGGTCATTGAATAGCAAAAACGTAGAGGATTCCAACAGGCAGACGAAATTTAAAGCAATTAGTAGTATTACTTATGTATGTACAGTATTAGAAATGGGGTAAAACTGATACTGTGTCAGTATATGGCATTATGCTAATACGCCGTCCTACCTCTGTATTCACGTTTTAACAAACTATATATATGGTATAGGGTACGCTCGTCTCTAACCCCCCCTGCTTGCTGCTAAAAGTCGACGATTAGTACTAGATTAAATATATTGTAGTGTTATTGCAGTGGGACAGCATTACTAAAGACTGCGGTAGTCATCTTACCCATGTTTCTATCACTGTATGCATATGGTCATTGATCATGGAAAGAAGACCAGAGTTTCCAACGCCCCTAACCCAGTTAAGTGGTATAGGTTGATGTTGTGCCATCTTGCCAAAGTTATATATATATGGGTGTCGTTCTAGGGTGTGGCAACGCAACAAGGCCTCACCAGCTCCTACCGCACTCTACAGGCTCCAATTTATGGAACCAATGTCAGAAAAATTAATTCTGGGCTCTCACCAAGGTCCTCTGAGCTTTATGAAAATTTGGAGTTTATCGGTTGTTTGGTTCGTCGGAATAAGGATTTGGCTGTGCGGACGGTTTTCCTAGAACGACACCCATATGTACAGCACCCTACCAAAATTCGTGCGGGAAGTCATCCCTTTTACACTAAAACCTGGTCCAAACGCAACCACCACCCACAACATAATTGCCATCAACAATGAATAAGACTTTAGGGGATGAAATATTGGCTATTAAGTTCAATATATCCAAAAGGGCACTATCTCAACTCAGATATGGAGCAAAGTACAGGAGCTAGAAGTAGAGCAATCTGGAGATTCGGCTACATCCCATACAAATATGTAGTCTTTGCGTATTTTCTGCAACTCAACGGACCAAAACCAATACAGCTCATGCTAGGAATGTACATGTAATATTATAATTTTCAGCTGATAAAGTGGTTGTTTATATACAAATATATGGTCTTCCAGTTCTCAGATAATATCTATCTTAATTGGTGGTTGAGGGCTAGGTTGAAAGTGGCATTTTTGGTGTAAAATGGATAACTTCCCACAAATTTTGGTAGGGTGCTATAGTTAAAAGACAGCAGTTACAGCTCTTTTCGTATTGTCTGTCCACATTGAACTACACATAATGTAATTTCTAAGTTAGGAAACCATAATTACCCTCAGGTATGTGTCTACGTGGCCTAACTATTACTAGTAATAAGATTTTCCTAAACGGGCAGCCATTTAATGTTTATGTGACTCGGGTTCGGCAGTAGTGATTACATGTATTTTGCTTTGGCTAACGTAAGTATATAATTCACTTTCTAAGCTAACTTGTAAAACTTTGTTGGAGATGGAATCAACCCGTATTCAAAGTATTATATATACACTATGTGTAATATAGCGCTTGTTCCGTTGTGGTACGTACTCTATATTGTTACCACATCCATCTACAGCTGCAGGCGCTGTTGATTTGATACCATGTGTATAGCGGTGGGTACTTGTAATAAGTCATCAGACGGAACGCCACCAAAATACGCGTTTGTAGGCAAAGTTGTGGCTACGTCGTCCGATGGCTTGTTACTCACCGCTGTACCTTTTTCAGCTCCTGAAACCCTCTATATATTTTGGTGGATTTATTTTCTTAAGTACTTTAATTGGGACGTCATCCCTCTAAACCAATTAGCCAATGGGTCTACCGGGTGGAAACAAAAACGGTTGGTTTTGATCATTCAAGCCCGGCCGTATGGACTCGGGAATTGAAATAGGGCTAGGGTTTATGTCATCGGCCAATCACAAGGCTCCATTTGCTGTTGCATTTAGTAGATTAGTATGTGGTAAACTGCGCGGACTTAGGTCTTCCTACATTATTGCTATCCCCCGCCCTAGGGCCTGCAATTCAATGATCAATGGAGGTTGACTGTATGTAAATGTAGTCACCTATAGCTTAGCCCCATATGACAACGGTGTATCGAGAAGTGCGACGACGTAGAGGATCTAGAGTTTCCAATGCTTCTGGAAGTGGTGGACTTTTTGTTAAAGGTTTAGCGGTTGGTTCGCGTAGTACATCGACTTAATCGTGAGCTAGATGTACTCAGGCCTTAAGCTTTATAAATTTACCTGTCTGTACACGTTGTTTTCGTACTTGTAGCCATCGCCGTTGCTGTCCTATTTAGCCTCATGTTGTCTTTCATATGAATCGTGAATTGTTTTCGACTGGCTAATCCAGATAGATTTAGGCTGCTGTCATTCTGTGCTTTTGTGATATGTCCATACACGTATAAGTGATGCACGTGACTAGCATCGTTGTTCAGGAGCTTCGTATCATATAGTGTTTCACAGTTGTATCCTCATACAGCTCCAATATTTGTGTCGACCACGGTCGATCCAATCTACTTAGCACAATGATATCAGTCGGTTTCCCTCGCCCTTTTTGGTGGCTGGCCTGGAGTGTATGTACGTTGTCGTAGGTAAACAATTTGAGGCCGCGTATATCATACATCTCCAATCATTTCGTCCCCCACCTCCCTACAGCCTATCTTTGGTCTTTTCGACTTTGCTTTTTACCTATCGCTTCAAACTCTGAGAGAAGATTTGCTTCATTTTAATCGGGCACGTCATCCTAAAAGTCGATATCTTATCGTGAGACGGCCAACTCTACTCCTTACATCCCACATTCTTTTCGTTTTAGCTAGTAGAGTGGTACTCCAACCCTATATATCAGTTACTTCTTTGTTAGTCCTGCATCTTAAGAAGATCAACGTCTCCCAACTTATCATCAATACAGGAAACGGCTTATCGACCAATTTTCTTCCCACTAATACACTTCCCGCTTTGTGCTCTATAGTCGCTTTCTCACCCTCGTCTTCTCCATCTTGCTATTTGGTTCTCTGCAACAAAACCAAGCTGGCTTCACGATAGCGTCCTGGACGACACCACTGTTCGTTTCCACTGCAATGTTAAATTCAAACATCTCTTTCAACGTTGACCAGAAGCGTGAGCGATATGCTGAACTCTCTGAAATTCCACAACCACCAGCACGACCTATCCTCGCGACACGGCATTCTTCTGCTGTTTCAGCGACTCTGGGGAATAGGATTCAAAGACACCTCGACGCTGGAAAACCCTTATATATTGGTTTCGATCCTACAGACCCTCCGAGGAATAGTTCAAACATACAGAGGGCTTGTGAGGAAGGGGGGGTGGAAGGGCGTAAATGTGAAAAATCGATTAAAAAAGATAAACAATGGGTGCGGTTTCTTACATTTGGAGCGCCATTGGATATTGCAGTTAAGTTTATCTTGACATTTGGAATGATGATGGCTCTTGTGGCAGTTTTCTGGGCCACAAATCGAGTGATACGTATAATCTCCATTCAACTCAGAATATTCTGGTGCAAGCAATTTATCTAATATTTCAAGTAGAGAATCGGCGTCTAGACAAGGACTTTAACCTCATACTGCTGGTTGGTCAAATTATTTGGGGCGTTTTCTTTGGAGCCTCGTGCATCTTTGGGATGGAATTGATGTGGGGTAAATGGAGGGTACGCCGCAAAAGAAAGTCTATAATCCTACATTTTACTGACCAAAAGAAAAAGAGATCTCCTAGTGCAGCGCTTTTCTTTACAGTTTCATGGGTTCTTATTTCTATCGTCCTCTTGATTACCAGTGCCGTTTGGATCTACTTCTACCTCACCTTCCGCGCTTCCCTAATCGAAAGGTGTATGGAACAAACAGTTCGAGTTACCACGACCTGGGAAAAAGATTCCTTGCGCCGCGTGGCTCCCAAAGCGCAAATTGATGGTTGTCTCAGTAAAGTTGGGCCTAAGGTTAGCTGGACACTGGCTTGGGGAATTCTGTACGCGCTTTCATCCTATTCTGGATTGGTAGTGGTGATTTGGGGAAGAGATTATAGAAAACGATTACTCGAGATCAAGGAGTGCGAGGAAGCAAGAATGCTTCCGAGAAATAGCGAGAATGATAAGGTGGGGTTACTGTTGGGCACTGCCCCGCTAGGAGGTTTACCAAGTTCTAGGGCATATCTGCCCGGGACAAATGATGTTGGGCTCAGGTAACTACCAAAAAACAGGACTTTGGATAACTTCCTAAACGGTTATTATGCATCATGCAGACACAACATTACACAAAGCTAAAGAAAATACGTAGGAAGTATTAAGCGGCAAGATAAAATTCATATTCTCAAGGAATTCATCTGTATTTCAGCAAGATAATATATGTATGGGGTTAATGGTAAAGTTTTATGAATGTAATTTCAGAATTTCTCATTTGTAGATTTAGAGAACTGCTCTCTTTCTTTCCTTCTGTCTTCCTCTCTCCCTCTCTCTTTCTTTCTTTCTTTCTTTCTTTCATTCTTTCTTTCTTTCTTTCTTTCTTTCTTTCTTTCATTCTTTCATTCTTTCATTCTTTCATTCATTCATTCATTCATTCATTCATTCTTTCTTTCTTTCTTTCTTTCTTTCATTCTTTCATTCTTTCATTCTTTTTTCCCTGAGTGACATTATCTCGGTTTATCTAGCGGTGGGTTGTACACATCACGTGTTAGATGGTTGATTCATGGATCAAGTTAATAATGTTAGAACTAGGTTTCAATAGTAGTTCAACTTGGGACTAAGGGAATTAGGAGATACCAAATCTTCCAACCTCACGCCCTATTAACATCACTACGAAGCATGGTATGTTTTGGCACGGTTTAGGGTACTAGTCACATAAAACAAGTAGGAATCAACCTGGATTAAATACTATATCGTTTCCGCCTAGTACACAGGGAAAATGCGAAGACTGAAATCCATAAGTCATGAGCTCCTCTTTGATCTCGAAATCTGTAATTAGATGTTGTATATTGGCATACGTCATCTTTCAAGTATAAGACACGATGCCAATCAACACAATATAGGAACGCCCGCATAAACAGACCCACGATTGTTAGACTGACATGATATTCTCAGGTTTCCCGTGCATCACGGTCGCTAGAGCAGCCAGAAAAGAGCCCGCAGGATGACCTTCACATTCCCCTCAATCATAAACGAGAGAGAGCGATTTGGTCAGGGATTTTAGTGTTACGAGGGGGTCCAATCAACATTGTTGTTGAGAAACAGGGGTGCAGTTTTTCGAGTAGAGCACAACGATGTCAGAGATCCCGGCCGAGCGAGGAGCATCAGACTAATCGAGTGACAAGAAATTAAAAACGAGGTATAGGGGTGAAAGTGGCGCGGCAGTTCTGAAAGACATAACAAAGGGAGCTCCATAGATCTGAGAAGGGACGATTGTATACACCAGATCCGTGCCGGTTGATTCCGAGAGATCCGCTCGATGCTACAACAGCTGACCCTGCGGGGATATCACATATGACCTAAGCAGTTATCCGAGGTTAATAGACTCGTAGGGAACTCAGTAAGAAGATCCAAATGACGATATATAAGGGTGCCCGCGTGCAGATTACTCCGACAGAACAGGAATAAGGAAGCGAAGGAAGCAAAAAAAGGAAAAATCTCTGGCTCAGCTTGGCACCCAAGAGACTGCAATTCCAGCCACAACCTTAATTCAACGTCAATCGAAGACCTAGTAGTACCTATAGACTGATTGGTAGTCTTCGAGAAACCATATCATAACCCTGTAAGCGTTCGTTCTTCATGAAATAAAGGGCACGGTTGTCAGAGTACAAAAGTCATATATCCGGCTGTCTCCCACCTTTGGTTTTAATTAGTTATCAGCCAAAAAATGTAAGTATATTATCATTGAGTCCGACTAGCTTGATCGCCAGAGACCCCGAAAAGGCTTCACAAATTGTAACTATTGCCCTGTTTTGGTTGATTGGTGGTTATTAGAATCCCTTCAGATTCACAAACTAAAAGGCGTATGAAAACACATTCCAATCACCCTGTAATTATAAGCGAACCAGAATCTCGGGATTAAAACGAAAAACAACGAACCGGCGTCCAATTCTGGGAGAACTGCTTTATTTTGCCATGTGAAAATGCACACTTGATGAGTAATAGCCTGCCGCCTAAGGTCAGTTGTTTGTTTTCGCTGTTGACATAGCCCCAGGTGCCTCGGCATCATGAGATATCACTCGACATGATTTGACGCTTCTGGCTACCAGAATTGGAGGCCTCCACGATCGCAAAGAACGAGGATCATTTGATTTATAGATCTGTATTTGCATATTGGCCTATGTGTAGAAGAAGTATTTTGGTCGCACCTCTTAACGCTTCCGGATGCGGTCCAGAGCATCATGCGCGGTTAGTCCATGTAATCAAAGGGTTAAACAAAAAAGGAAAATGCGCGGTTAGTCCTGTGTCTCAACTCTGCGACAGGCTGTTTAGTTATTCCTCTCCGGTGAGTAATAAAATAGTGCTAGGACAATTTTAACTGTTAGCTTAATAGCTCTCCAAAACACGGTTAGACGTACTGCGTATAATTTAGTTTGTACTCTACCGCACTCTCTTAACACTAATCCACCTCAAGCAATCCATCTACCGGGCTAGCCGCTAGATTAGGGCTACTAAAGTACTCCAAGTAGAAGTTGCACACAGCTTCCTGATGAGAGTAAAGGAATATGGATGGTATCGTGCTGGTAAATGAATTTACTAACATCGAGGTGATCACGGCTTTGCTTTGGAGGCCTAAACTGGTACTGGTATTGGTTATGGTAAATATGCTTTGGAGCAATGGAGTGCTGAAAGTTAATAGTCTGATGAACTGTTGGGACAAAGGGGTTGTTGTGGGCCTGAAGACGCATCTGGAAAGTCGTTCCACAAACAACCCAGATCTTGAAAACATGACAAGTAGAATGAGGAGGGGGCCCCTATTGAACTATCGTTAGAATTCATCTCCAGAAAACACGCCTTTCCCACTATTTCGGCTGCTCGTTCGTTTTGTGAAAGGATATACCTGCCACGTCTCAGAAAAGAAACAGCAGGGTGCTGGGGGTTCCCTAACCTTTTGTTTCTAGGGCTCTCGCGTCGATAGCTGTCCAGATCATAGGCATCTTTGTCGTACCATATGAACCCGCCCGACCCAGTGCCCCCGCCTCCCCCCCCCCCCCCCCCCCTTCGAGTCTCAACGAACACGCTTGGTTGAAGGCTTCAGAATCATCAAAATCGTTGGGTCTTCTCGTAGTAGGTGAAGTGGCAGTAGTAATGATGACAGCCATTGTAGTGCTAGTGTTAGTAACAGTTTAGCATCAGCAAAGTAGTAGTAGTAGTAGCAATAGTAGTAGTCGAAAAATGGGTTCTGGATTAAGCTCCGAGAGAAAAAGTTAAAGAGCGGAGACGTTTCTGATTGACAAACTCACGCTAAACCTCAGAAATAACATTGGTATAGAGCAAAGGAAGCTTAGGATTCGAACCTCACGAAAAGAAGAAGAGAAGCATGGCTAGGTAGGTAGACTAGTGTGATCGTAGCATTGTTAGGATAAGACAGATGGCCGCCACAACACAAGAACTTCGACACGACAACGGCAACAACGGTGCAAACCTCTGGCAAAACAACTCACGCTGGGCTTAAAAAATGTGAGATATGGGGAAAGAACGGAAAAAAGGAGGAGGATCCCACACGGCGCACGGAAGCACATCCCGCACCAAGACCCTTTATCGGTGGCGGTGGCCACAATACTCCAGGGGTCTGGTGAGGAAGAGAAGGAAAACCCACACTCCATTCCTAAGAGGGATAAAAGACGGTAAAAATATCTCCCAGTCCCATGGAGTCCCCGTCCACCCGGCCTCGAGGGAAGTATCGAGTGGACGGCGCCGAGCAGCGGAAACCATTGAGGTTCCCCAATTATTGCTTATAACTGTTACCGGGCAGAAAATAAAACCACGGATTTTAAACATGGAGGAGATAAAAACCGAGATAAAGCATCGATTGGTGGCTACTATCACCAATCTATCATCTTAACCAGACTAGATGAGCCACCACTACATACAAGATGAAGTTGGCCCATGCTCAACTCGCGGTAGTTGAAGAAAAGACGATCCCCCATATCCCCATGGTAAATCCGAAATCGTGCCGCCCACCTATCAGTCTTCCAGCCCTCCGAAGCCTCCCGCAAGTGAACTTCTATCTAACTGCTGTACCAGCCAGGACTACATGTACTCAAGTAGGCCGCTGCTACACAAGTTACTTCAGAGGGCAAGTAAGCCAGTAACTCGATACATACACATACATGTATACATACATACACGTACGCACACACATTATGATAGGTTGAATACCACACCCAAAGTATACTTCACAGGCTGTACCAAACCGAAACTTTAGTACTTCAAACCCCAGAACGAGGGGTGACAAAAGTTGTGATAATACTAAAATCAATTGGTCCGTAGATATCACGATCTAAGGAGTACATCATGGGCACCACTAGGCCCTCAGCCGCATCCACTTAATTGAGAACGTACAAGAAGATATTAAGCGTATCATTTCCAAATGAAAGAAATACTCATAATCGCCAAATGAAGGTAGGATCCCAGTGGAAGAATCCATGTACAAACGAGATATCAAAATAGAATGCCAGAGCTAAAGCAAACGAAAAACGAAAAAAAAGACTCCACCCGTCCCCTACCCCTTCCAACCAAAGAAACTCCGCTGCAGATGCTTCATAATTCGTTCGACTCGTTCACGTACGCTTAACACCCACTAAAATTCAACCCTGGACATCAGTCACATAAGAAAGTGCACTACCACCGTACATGTCTCTAGAACGACAGGTAACCAAAAATAATGGAGGTGCAAGAAATAAAAGAATGACGGGAAAGTTCAATATCCTTGCCCGCACCTAACAAACCACTACCAACTTTTATCCTTAAACCCAAACTGGCATCAATAGCGTACGCTTTTAATGCGAAATAGCGTTCCCTCTGTTAGGTGTGTGCTGAGGTAACATCAACCCAACATGGCCTCCGGCCATAACCGGCGGTATTGCCCCACCATTATTTCGATGGAACATTTGTATTAATCGCTTTCCAACCGTTTCCTCCAATTCTGTCCCATCTCTCGCTATTTTGACTTCCCGATTTGCGTTCCACAAATTCCGCAGCCCTCTTGTACGATAGAAAGGCACTCTAGAGGTCGACATCCACTCCACTTTGAATGGTTTACCCCAGGATTTGGAGACGACAGTTGACTTTTCTCCACTTTCATCGCTCTCCTTTGTGTTGTCGGGGGCCTCTTCGTCGCTTAATGCTTCCCAGAATATGGTTCCCCGAGCCGAGTCATCAATGATGCGTCCCTGGGGCGCGTTGTCTGTGGCTGGGGTGTAGATCGCTTTTGGAAGATCTGGATCGTCAATCTGGTGGGTTGATGATGTCCATTCTATGACGTTAGACGGATCATCCATGATTGGAGAAGTCATCCTGGCATAACCGTAATATTCCCCTGATTTATTTGCAGAGAAAATCAGATAAACGTTGTCTGCAGTCTGTTGAGGCAAAAGTTAGTGCTATATGACGGAAATGTTGTAGGTCGTTGCCACAAACCTCAAATGCGTGGTTTAGCGCAGTTTCGTTGTGGTTTTGTGTCGCCCAGATGCCATTCCTGACACTCAAGTCTAGATCTTCTACAGTTAAACTCTTGACGATGAAAATCCTATCCCTTCCTGTCTCCCTTGAAGGAGCTCTCGCCCCTCCTGGGCCAATGGGGGGGCTCTTGACCTCTACGGGCGCCTCTTCATCTTCCCCTTCTTTATTTCCCTCATCGCCACTCGTACTTGTTGGCGCCGATTGATCTGCGGACGGATCCGGTGATGGCGTTGCTGCTCCAACGGTAGACGTAGCTGAGCTTCTTCGCAATCGGCAAACTAGACGTGTATTCTGGAACCTTGAATCGTGGAAACGGTCCATTGCCTGGGCACAAGAATGCTCTGTTCTATAGTTGACAAAAGCGCAATTACTCTTAGAGATCAAAAATACACTCTCAATATCATCTTTTGCTTCTCGCGAGAAGTATTCTTTCAAGTCTATTACCTGAGTCCCTACAGGCAGATTTCCCACCCACAATGCGTGCCCCGACTGCTTTGGCTTCCTCGGCGGCCCACGGGGCATTCCAGGATGAAGAGGGCTCGGGGATGCAATGTCAAAGGTGTTCGGAGTGGTCACATTTGTTGTCGTTCCTGAAGCTGTTCCTGAGCTGTTAGACTGGGGAAGCTCAAGATACATTTGAATCGATGCAGCTAGGTAAGGGTGATTCTGACCAGAAGGGCCTCGTGAGGGCTGTACATAGTTTCTGAAGCTATGCCCGTCTACATTCCTAACCCAATGGGAAACCCCATTATACCCGACAAATGCACCTGCATCCGCCTCAGAACCTCGTCGTCTTGGCGGAGATCCCCGAGCTGGGACACTGTGTCGCCGTCCATAAGATGTTGTCTGTGTGTGCTGCTGCTGATGCGGCTGCGATGATATTTGCTGAATATGCTGGTCTGGTACCTGAGGGCTTGTAAAAGCCGGGGGAATATAATAGTAACTAGTCTGGGGCTGCCCAAACCACGGCGGCGCCCCAAAATGCGATTGAGTCGGGCCTGCGGATTGGGGATATTGAGGAGGATATCCGGCAGTATAAAATGCCCCCTGTTGTTGCTGATTTTGAGGATCTTGCTGGCCTTGAGGTGCTGAGGTATGGATGTAGTGTTGTTGCGCATAGTGATCGAAATAAGATGGGGATACATGATAGTACTGACCACCACCTGAAACGGCGGCACCACCACCACTCTGGAATTGTAGAACTGGTTGTGGTAGCTGATAAGTGACCGTAGCCGGATTGGGACCACTTTGGACACGTGGTTGCTGGTTATGAGGTACTTGCGGAGGAGCCTGAGCTCCTTGTAGTTGCTGTTGTTGCTGCTGTGGGGAATAGATGGGCAAAGTACGTTGCATATTTGCCATATTGAAGACTGTCCGGGGAGCACCATGGCCTATGGATGCTGCCCGTTGTTGAATATAGGGAGTTACGATATACTGTTGAGTATACCGAGGTTGCTGCGCAGTATGCTGCGATTGTTGGACTATTGGGGCAGCCATGGCGCTGCTATTTGCGGAAGAAGCCTGGGAAGAAGATGGATAACGGCCTGTGGTAGAAGATGCGGGTGTAACAGTAGCAGAAGATTGCTGGTCGGGAGCCAAGTGTTCCTCTTGTGGCGCCGCTTGGTATGGGGTGGAGGAGACTATTAGATTGCGCGTGGGTTCACTAGAAAATTGCGCATCGCCCATTGGTATCTGATAAATTCGAAGTCTGTATCATGGAGAAGATAGAACACCGGTTAGGACTCGATCACATTGTAGATTTCATTTTGCCTCATCCGTGTACGATAATAGTAGTAGTAGCAGCAGATTTGTTGTTGTTACTCAATGCAGTGTTCAATGGTGGTAGCTCACCTACAGAAGAAAAAAAAAGAACGAGAACTAGAATCGAATGTATTATAACAAAAAAGAACGGTCTTTTGGCGATCAAAAGAAATAAAAAGGTGTACTGGAGAATAAAAGTGGATCAGAGGCAGGAGGGGTAATAAGAATAAGCCCGGCGGCTGGTACCGAGCTTATATATCACACCGGTACGCGGTGTGTATATGTAGTGTGGACTAGGCTAGGTTATAATATTAGGTTGGGTGGGTGGGTGGGATCTGGTGATGGCGTGTGTGCAAGGTGCAGTAGGTAGCAATTGTTCGTGGGAATTATTCTCTTGTGTGCAAGTTAAAGCTCTATCTCTGTCTCTTTTCTTTACCTCCGAGACAATCGCGGTGGTTTCTTTTCAGGCGGTATTGCCTCAAACGTGGTGAATTTATGGGTCGGAATAGAGGGCAGAGAGTCAGAACAGAGGAATATTATGTCTTATGTCTCAACCACTGAGTGTCAACATATTAACAAAACTGTCTTAGGCTTTTTCAGGGGGGTGTGGTTGAAAGGGCGGGAAACGGGTGAGAGTAGAGCAGTAGCACTGAATAAATTGACTCGCCAATCCCCTTTCTTTCTTCCTTTCAAAGTTCGAGGAGGGAGGATGATGAGAGGGTTATGGGGGTAGATGATTGATTGTTCTTCAAAGATGGGGCAGGTCGGGGGGGACACAGGGCAGTTCTACACAGATGTGGAAATAAGATATTAGGGGAAGAGGGGTGGGGAATATTTACCGGAGATCCACTGGTCACGGTTGTAGAAAGGTTTCTTTTCCTTCGGGTGTCTAGGATTGAGGTATTGTTCTCTATTCTTCACTTCAAACTATCGAAACGGAGCCCCTCTCCACACTGAGATGTCACAGGGCGAAACGGGTTAGACAACGGTGAATGTCAATTCAAGGGTGGCGAATCTAATCTCCGACTGAACCCAAAGCAAAAAGTGTAGATGTGAATATTGTGGGATGTGGGATGTGGGATGTGGGATGTGGGATGTGTGATGTGTGATGTGTGATGTGTGATGTGTGATGTGTGATGTAGACGGGGGAGGATTGAATGATTGGGAGGAATTGGTCCCGGGTATTCTCAGAACGGGGCTCCCTCTATCGGAATTTTACAAGTAGACTGCCAGGATTGAAGGAGAAAATAAAAAGGATTGTGCTCTGGGGAGTAGAACTACTGTGCGTGTGCGGAATAGGAAATGATGGTGCACAGTGGGTAAGTAAGAAAGTACGTAAGGTGAAGCCACAGGAACAGCAGCAGTGCAGCAAGTCAAGGGCAGGTGTGCAAATGCAGAAGAAGAAAACGAATCAATGGAAGAAAAGCTAGAATTTCCTGTGGCTGAGACTGAGACTCTGCTCTATTCTAGTAGGGTATTTCAGCCAGTATTTCATGTGGGAACCCACCTGAGTGATGAGCGAGGTAAAGAGATTTAGGCTGTGAGGTTTCGTAAAATTAAAATGGTTTTCTTCTGAGCCCAGAATTGATATTAGAGACTTTGCGCAAATGGAGCCAGCTCTATATTTTGATTATCTGATTGGTTAATGGTGTGATCGGCACCAATCAGGTTGTCAGAAAGTGGAGCTGGCTCCATTTCCACAAAGTCTCTATTATATCAATAGGAGAGAAATGTATGAACTTGGCCCAATAATCACTCGGACTTTCTGAGAACAAGGACGGCGTGCAGGAGGCAAGTATTTCTGTATGTAATGTGAATGTGAATGTGAATGTGAATGTGAATGTGAATGTGAATGTGAATGTGAATGTGAGTGTGAATGTGAGTGTGAGTGTGAGTGTGAGTGTGAGTGTGAGTGTGAGTGTGAGTGTGAGTGTGAGTGTGAGTGTGAGTGTGAGTGTGAGTGTGAGTGAGTGCGAGTGTGAGTGCTAGTGCTAGTGCGAGTACGAGTGCGAGTGCATGTGTATGGGTACATGTATGTGTATCTGTATATGCTATGCTAGAGGTCTATGAATCAGTGACAGCTTGACAAAACCCCATTGCACAAATTCCGGGATATCTTCAACTCATATAAAAATTGTGGCGAGTGTGCACAAAGCTAAAACCTAGCTCGAAATAACGTATGTAAGAGGTAGAGGAGAAGAAAGTGGCACATGGAGGGATCAATGGATGTGGATGAGGAATGGATTGATGCAGTTTGTAGAACCCCTCTATCGGTTTTTTGATTAGTGTCCTAGAATTTATTGACCATGCTGCCTACTACGGGTCTGAACGTTCCACACTTCTAATGAGAACTCTGCAACCCTGAATGAGTGAAACTCAAACGAACCTGTCTTTTGCTCAAAAAGGAAGCTTTTCCCTTCTATTAAAAATCATACATAGCTTATGACTGACGACGTTCCCTGGTTACTACATGTACTGAGTGCCTGTTCCTGAGGCTGGCTGAACTGTGGTTTGTGGTGGCGTTCCGCATGCGTTGCCATTGTCAGGTTAGGGCTAGAATGAGGCTAAGGCTACTTTGTGCCGCAGACGACGGTTCAACCAACCCATGAATCGAAGCTTCGCTAGCCCTAGTTGGTGGATTGAGATACACGAGAATCCTTAAAAAGTAGTAGAGAAAGGGCCGATCCGATTCTTAGAGCTCAGGCTTCTTTAGTCTGCATGGGGGCGAGTTTGTATCGGGTCATTATCTAGCCCTTCTACCCCCCCCCCCCCTTACCTACTGTGCAATATTTCATTACTATAGCTCTGGTTCTACCGGTACTCCATGACCCAGAGCAAAGAATTGTATTATATTATTACATATCTCCCCAGCTGCAGGTAGCAAAAAAAAAAAAAAAAAAAAAGAGAGGAAAGAAAGAACCTGGCTATCTCCGCCCAGGGATAATCTCTAAAACGATTGGCTGAAAGGTATCGATTAGCCTTAGAGGTATCCGTTTGTAGCAAGTTTGATCTTGTATGCGAGTTTTGGCGGTACCTGGTTCAAAAAGAAAATACAGGCATCCCTCCACCCTGATCAAGGAGAAAACGAGAGGCGAAATGAAACGTCGGATCAGATGGACAAAGCCGAAAATAGAAGCGTTACAGGAAGAATGGAGGTAGCCGAGAATGGCCGGAGATGTTTGTCGTTGATTGGGACGGAGCCAGACCCGAAATATGTCAATAAACAATAGAAATGGTTGACACCGAAGATTCAAGCCCAATCGTGTTGAAGGCATATATCCCTACTCTAGTTGTTCGCACCTACAAACCCGAAACTAGAGTCAATTAGATGTGAAGATCGGTGCCCAGCTACATGATTTACACTGCTCGGAGCAGGAGAAACAGACGGATTACTTGACCTTGCAGAAATTATTTCGCTGTATCTCCTTCATAGGAAGCTCTTATCCCTTATGAATGGATATTAAAATAACAATTTAGTGAGGTCGGCCAGTATCGGGCATCGAGTAACAGAGTCCAAGGGTACTCCACCTATCCACACGAGGAGAAATTCGCTCCGATTCGTCATGCATTGTATTGAACCTCCCTACAGGAGGGCTAAAAAACTCTGATAAGATGCGCTTGTAGTCGAAACCTTGTGTAGAAAGTAGCTCGAAAAGAAGAAGCTACGTACCTTGCTTCGTAAGGCACTTGAGCATAAGGTTCAGTACTAAAATGATTCCTCCTCACGTTTTGCACGTCGCACATTGCGGGCAATACCAGTTATCACAACACCAGTGGCGCTCCCAAGGCACGTTATGAGTGTCGCACCCCCCAAGATGACAGATGTGGCACACTCCCGCTGGATCTAAGGGAATCAAAACCGTGTTGCAAGATCTAGGGAAAGTTCCGCTGCGGGAGAAATAGTTGGGGTGAATTCTCCATGGTCGTTCAATTCGGTGAAACTGTTCAACCGTCCAATCATGAGATTTGAACGGTACAAATTTCACTTGTCTTGCGGTAAATAACTTTATGAATCGGCTTGACGTCGGGGATTCGCCCGGTTCAAAGATCCGTGTGGGGCATATCCCGTTGCTTCAACCTTGCTTCCGAAGCATTGCATTTGCGCTACACTCCTTGTAGCATGTCAACAAGGATGACCTCCCGGAACATGGACGGACACCACCCTTGGAAGTCAAGCTTGGGGGCTTCTATGAGCCATGGCAATCTTGGAGAATTCCCATGTGAGGAGCTTGATGGGATTCCAAGGCGTACTCCAAAACCGTGACTCCTCTGGAAACTGAGGCTATCTTTATGATAGTCGAGTAGAATGCCCTGCGCATGCCCCATTGATACTCATGTTTTTTTCAGACTCAATAGAGCAGCCATGAGCTCTAGTATAGTCACGATATGTGTATGATCCTGAACGCTTCCGAGGAGGAGCCGTCATGATGTGACGAAGAATTCGGGTTGCAGGATAGACATGAATCTTCTAAAATACCGAAACAGCAAGTGAAATAGCTACATACCTAAATCTAAACTAGCAGCAACGGATGGCTGTCCCCATAACCACAAGGCAAGAGTAGGCAATCTCCCCAAGTACTCTAGGAATCAATGTGGAAGAGAACCGCACCTGGTGTTTCAGCGTCACCGCTTAACTGCCATTTACCTTCCTTAGCAATGAGGGCCGCTCAAATATGAAGCACGTTCGGGATTGGCACTACCTCATAATCCGTTTGATCGGATCGATTTGTGGTTGATTGACCGGAATACCGGTAGCTCCACGATAAACCTGGTTTCTGGACGAGTTCCGACGGAGGCTCTGTTTACTGTGGGGTGTCAGAAACTGGTCCTCGGACTGGTTGCGGGGTTAATTAACGACATTCCTCAGTACCGAATATGACAGTCTTGCACCGCCTTGTTTCTCAGATAACAGCAAAGATCGACCGGGATGTCCCGCGCTTAGCCACCACATCTGATGATGGCAAGATGCAGCTAGATGCAAGTTAGTTTCGAAAGCAGGAACATGAAAACCTTGAAAGATATGTCCTTTACACCCACCAGAGCCAACGCCACTGTCGTTGCGTGGACTTATTTATGAAAGCTGACATTGAGACAGCTACCGAGCGAATGATTCCCTTAAATAACAGACGCGGCGTCAACTCCCGTAGAAGGCCTCCTCCATGGCTCCCCCATTAAGGATGACACCGTGTTCGTGACATCAATTTGTGCTTGTACGTACTCGCGCTGCCGGGTCGAAGCTACTCAAACAAAAAGGCAATTGATCTTAATACTGCAAAATCGTGGGCTTTATTGGCTGCCAGATCACTCGCCACAGTTCTTTGCGCGACCACGCGAGTACGTACTCACGCGGCCGCTCAGACAAAAATGTGGGCTTTTATTAGCTGCCAGATCACTCGCCACAGTTCCTGAGCGGCTTCAAACCGGCCGCGCAAGGTAGACACAGGGGTCCAAAAACAGGGTTTGTATTACTGGTCAAGCCAATAAGGGTTCCTCCCATATTTCTACCACAAGCTGCCGCCCAAAGAACTGTGACAAGTATCTGGCAGCCAATAAAAGCCCACGTTTTTGCAGTATCCAGATCAATTGCCTTTTTTGTCTAAGCGGCTTCGCGATGTCTCGAGAAGCTATGGTGGGTAGGTGTATAAACTTCGGCGTTTGCAGCCATTCAGGGCCTGTTCGGTTGCACTCAAATATGGTGATATTCGACCTAAAAGGCATATTTGTTACCAGGTATGTCAAGAACCCCTCTCTGTTAGGCCAAATATCACGACATATAGGTGTAACCGAACGGGCCCTCAATCAATAGAGATCTACCCCCATAATGATACTAGCGCCTGCCTAACAGTAGAATTTTCTCCAATACCCATACAAAAAAAGTTCCTTTGAAGTTGACACACCCACCCCCATGCCTTCTCGCGCCATACTTGCTGAAATATTAATAAGTGAGTTGATACGAGTATTAGTCTCCAAGGCTCTTGGAGGTATGATTTCCTTGATTTCGGCAAGTACCCGTACATGTTCGAGGTTCGTGGAGGTTACGGGGACATCCACTGAGCCGTTGCTTCTATGCGAATGAGTCGCTATGATCATGAATGATCGCTGGCAGCATATCCATCCAAAAGTAATAATGACTATTCTTATTCCCAGTTTTTTTCTTTTCTTCTGACAACTACTTTACTACGCTGGTAGGGGTAAGTGTGTTGACAGTGAGAACTGTTGCATCCACGGCCACTATCAACAGACTTCCCCTAAGGGGTGCCGGAAAGTGATGCAACGTTTAACCTAGCAACGCGGAAAGGCACTCAGAATTTCAATTATAAACATAACACAATGCTTAGGCAGGATGGATATTTTAACTATACACATAATATATGAATCTCTATCATAGTGTCTGCATTTTTCAAGGTCATTGATTTGGGATTTTTAGCCTAAAAAAGACAACTTGTGACAAGAGACAGTGATAAAAGAAGAAGCAATAGCGATTCGTATTAACTCTTACCATAACTACATGTATCATCCCTAGCTTCTAAATTACTATAGATTCGCTCCGCATTCTGTTAGCTAGTCTGATCACTGAGGAATACGGACTATTTGCTCTTTGCATCACTTTCCAGCACCCCCGAGTACATGTAGAGTACATGGCATTTCTAAATAACCTACTGAAAATGCAGGTGCCGATGACAATGATAATTTGTATAGACCAAGACAATTCCCCATACAAATTATCCCTGTCTCCGTCACGCATTTTCAGGTTCTTATGGTGGATAGCGAGTACGTATCGTAGATCTTCACTGCAGTCAGATATATCTCAAATGTGAGAACAGGGAATGGGATCTACAGGTATACCTATATTTTTAACGTATTCATTAATAGAGTGTATTGGCCATCAACTTCCGAACCTAAATATTTAGTTCTTGGCTACTGTTTTTGGTGTGAAAATCCCGCCAAGAACTCAAAATTTGAGCTCAAAATTTGAAAAACAGGAATTGGCCAACGCACTCTAATACGTCCAATTTTTGTTGTTGGCGCTGTGGAAAGCAAATATTTGCCCCTATTATTGATGGCGAACTCTTTCAAAGTAATGTCCGCCCGACCGGATATATGCTCCTTTGGAATCCAGGGGATGCTCTAGTAGATAAACGTTGAACTAAACTCTCACCCAAGCTGCAAGGCAGACTGCACAGCCACAGTACTGCCTCGGTAATGCGCTGTTACTGAGGCGAATAATAACCTTATCTTCATTTTGATTTGTAGAGCTCTTGCCTTACTGGAGGTAGATGTACGTAGAGTACCTACTTACCAGATTATTTGTATGACAAGACGGCGCCACTCCATACAAATTATCCCTGTCTCCTTCACTTACATTTTCTATCCGTGGTAAACGAGTACATACTCTAAAATCGGTTTTAGTTTACTTTTTTTATTATTACCACAATGAAACATGTCTCATCGCTCAGATCTTGATGCCACCGCATAGCAACACATGTTTATGGGTAAATACTCGTAGTTTCCTGGCGTTTTTGGACTGGGCCACTATTGCATACACCTAAAATCAGGATCTTGGCGTATTTTTGTATGGTATGCAATATCAGTCGCGTTCAAAAACGTCAGGAAGTTACGAGTACATGTACATGTACATGTAGGTGTGTGTGGGCGTCAATGTGAGTGTATAGAATCTACCCATTCTAAGTGTTCCCTGTACAGTAGTCGTCGTCAGCAACGGCGCCCAAGGTCCATAATATATGCGAGTCGATGAATTTTCTGTGGATCTTAGCAGACGGTGGCAAAGTGGTCATCAACAACTACATGTAGAAATTATGATCCGTCCAAGATGTAGGGAAACTTTCTTTACGTGGTGGATGATAGTCGGCGTTGATGTGGGTTATTATTGTATGTTGCTCTTTTCCGATTGAAGTGAAACGGGGTTTGACACCACCATCTGATCTCTTATTGGTGTACCTGAAGGCTTAAGATGGCAACCTCCTGCGATGTACAGTCACTCATCAAAAGTGTTCGTGATTCACATCAAAGTTGGTCAGTAATGTGGCTTACCAGATTTTGCGGTCAAATTGAGGAACTAAAATGTATCTATAGAATTGTATTTAGTGAGTGATAGAGAATAAAAATACCATGAATGTCTAATATTGATTTTGGCCACCCTTGACTATCGCTGTGTTGAGGTTTTGAACATTTCAATGGGCACTTTGATTCCTGACTTGAGCCGGACATGTCACATTAAAGAATCACGAACACTTTTGATGAGTGGTTGTACGTATGTGAAAGTAGGTACACAACAACGACCGCGGATGAATCCGTGAAGATGCCCAATCATACGATGATTTATTTTTCTATGTAAAGTCCCTACCCAAAATTTTTCGTGAAAGCCCGAAAGTACGGTACTGTAGTTGAGTGGTGAAACCCCATACAAAATCTACCTAGCAACGGGGTTCTCCACTACAATATTTTGTCACACCTTAACCACTCCCTTTTACCAATTCAAAGATGTTCAAAAGGCTTCTCATAAGGGGTAAAAAAATTTACCTCTGTTCATCGTTATAATTAATTGTGTTGTGGTTCTACACTTAGAACTTGGTTCCACCTAGTTTGGGTGGTAATTGAAATCTTTTGGGTAGGAGCTGTACATACCTACACTGTCTAGGTGTGCTGCGCCGCAAGTGGGCCCACAAGTCTGCCCCAAAGTCATCGGATTTAAAATGGTTGTGTGAGATACGCAACCATCCCCAAAGCTACCCCGATGATAACCTCGTTCTCGGACTCTCCGTTCCGTTGGCTAGAGTCAATCAGTTCGGAACTTCTCGAAAGCTATAGCTATAGCTATGTGCGCCACCGTTCTCACCAGGATGGTTCAAAAACGACTGTTGCGGAACACTACCTTTCCCAGCTGAAGTCGACGCATAGGCATTCTCAAAGAGATTCTCTTTTCTTTTCTCTTTTTTTTTTAGATAGGCGAGTTCGTGTTTGGGATAGATGTGTTTGGTAGCTAGAGATTTTGCGCAAATAAAGCCGACCCCATTTCCTAACAGCCTAGTTGGTGCCGATCACACTATAAGCCAATCAGATAATCAAAATATAGAGCTGGCTCCATTTGCGCAAGGTCTCTACTATTTACATACGTGTACACATATGTGTAACTTCTACTTCACATACATGTACTTACACTACGTATTAAATGTGGCTTAGTTAAAAGTACGTATCGTATGTGTGACATTAACCCAACTTGACCAGATATTTGGGATTTCCAGCAAACCCCAGTTAAGTCATTTGAGTGATCGATGTTCCACGTCCCTCTCCCGAGCACAGACCACCTTGCATGGTTTAAGCGTGGAAATTCAATAAGTATGGATTACGGCGTAATGGTACACAACACTCCTCAACTATTCCGAAGAGCGGAAGGGAGGGGGGAGGGGGGGGGGGGGGGGATCCCCACCCTCTGTAAACCTTTGCGGCTCAATTGTATCACTGATTAATCAGTGATGGCTATCTCCTGTCTTTGTGGCAACTGGCATCGATATCATTCTCCTTTGACTTCCTTTTTTTCTAGACCGGATGAAACCGAAGAACTGACAATCAAGTTCGTTAGCCTTATCAATCTAGGAGGACCTAATCTGAACCTAGTTGACGTCTCGGGGATTCGACCAAAAACAACAGGAAGGAAGTAATGCCGTTCTAGACCTGCATTAAATTTATCGATATACTCTCACCTCATCGACATTGAATGACAAAAATAGTGATATTCGCCTCTGAAGATCAATCATTTGATCACTAGGATATGGTGACTCTAGACTACGGGAGAACGCATCCGGCCCTGACTACTTGACCTAGAATTATCTTTAATCGCAGTAACTGCAATTGAGGATATACCAATTCTGTAAAGGAGAAAGAGGGCCAATCAAGGTTTCATAGGAAACCAATTTTCGTGATCGGCATTCCTTTTCTTTCAACAAAGATGGAAAAACGGGGATGTGCTTAATCGGATATCGGAAAATACCTGATCTTTCGTTACTCTTTAGAGTCATTAACCTGATAAAATGAAATTAGCTGCATGTCACATCTAGCTATTATGGTAACTTACCCTTCTAGTAACACAGATTCCTTCACTTAGTGACTTTTCACATACACGTCTAACTATGTACCAGGTATTTAAGTCAAATATTCACCCTGAAGATACGCCGTCTATCTCATGGAACACACCGCACCACCTCGTAACTGCTCCATCAAACTACGGGTACATTTCTACCCTTGAATATCCTGTCATGACCGCTCTATCGTCACACGATGACAATGATCTTTTCCATCTAGCAAATATCTTTGATGCCACTCGCCCTGCTAACACGTATCCTGCACGGCCGGTCATGCGGACACTCAGTCAAATATCCCTCACAAAGGCCTTCAGACATTTACAAGGGTTGGTCGAAGATGTCGATCACCCTGGTTCCATTGATTGTGAACGATCCCTCGATTTTTTACTCTCTCAGCCCTCGCTTGTGCGAGCGAGTCCTTACTGAAAGGAATAGCACGGTGCCACAAGCAAGTCACAATGCCGCCTTACATGCCGACCCGTCACAGAATAACATAGAATAACACGGAATCACATAGAATCACATAGAGTCACACCTCTTTTAGCACTTAGATACCGCTATGATACAACTTGGAAGCAGGAGCAAAGAGCTAATGCACCCTAACAACTCTAGTTGTCTTTTGACTCAGTTTGAAATGGTTATGGTCCTATCTGTCCCGAGATTCACTTGACAGGAAGGAGTACACTGTTGAAGAATCGGCCTGGATTTCCAGTTTATAAACTGGCCGCTGCAACTGACGACTAGGTCAACGCAGGGGCCTCGTGTTTGAAGTGTGCGATATTTGTACACTTACACGCGGTGAGAAAAGAAGGCAGGCAGGTGGTCTGACCGAAGAATCCGCCACGGGTATTTCCTGCTCGGGGAATCATTAAAGGTATGTGCTTGGTATGTGCTTATTCCATAGAAAAGATTGATAGGCACGATGGGATTGCAAACTTCAGACATGCATGGAGCAATTGAGAAGAGAGAATAGCTTGACTGCCTTTTTTAACCCACAGGTTGCGATCCATGTTCCTTTTTCCTTCAACAATTACATGATCGGGATGCATAAAAGGTGATACTATCTGCAGGAGTTAGTACCCCCCTCTCTTAAATGAGAAATTATTTTTCTTGTATGTGCACTGCTTCATGTAATGTCTTGAATAGGATGAAAGTTCATGCCATGCTTTATTATTAGTCGCAGGAGTGCCATCCGGCCTTCAATTCTTGAATTTTCTGACACACCTTATGTTGTTTTCCGCGCGAATACCCTCTCGCACTGGACTACCTGATTTCTAGTAAAATCTAATCGGTCGATTCAATACCTCTTTCTAATATAACCAAGTTTTAAGGCATTTAAAGAGGATTGAATTTTCCGACAGAAGTTACGCAATACAGTCCCTGGTATTATCTCGGCTTTTGTCACCCGGTCACTTGGGAAGAAATATCCCCCGTCTTTAATGCAGATAGTCGGTCGTTCACTAGATTCATGCAGGAATAATCAATTTTGTAACTCATCAGGGCCTAGATACCGGCCGGCACAACGAAAGGGGGAACTGTATATCTACTCCCCTGTACAGAGTTAACATCCATATTTGACCAGATACATGTATCTAACTTTACTCCTCCTTTCTACAATGAAGATCATTGGACCTTTCAGGTGTAAGCTTTTGGAACTATAGCTGAGTTGTAGTTACACTCTGTGGTCAATTAAAGGGCACCACTTTCTCGGTATATCTATGCAGCCACCCCCAGAGAGAATGCTCAGGTATAATATCATGTAGTTATTGACATGTGTGGCGTATAAGTAAACAATAAACATCCCAGGATTGTTATTATTAGCGTGTAACTTCTTTCATGATAAATATGTATGTACCAGAGGCAGGTAATAAGTACCGTGCAATGCAAGTTTGAGACCGGACTTTTATTGGAGGCTATCGTCAAGCACATGTATCATTGGCGAGAAAAAGACCTGCATTCCCGGTACCCATGGCCTAGCCCGAGCATGCTAGAACGGCGGTAATATATGGTTGGTTCAACTAGCTTAAGTTCCTTAATGATAACTGCAATTAATTGGCTCGTGGAACAATGCGCGCGTGCCATGGTCAATACTTGAGGGTCCTATTGTGTGATCTTGGATCAATACGTGTAAGTACAGGATATAGTGATTGGATTGCAACTGTGGCAAATGAGTCCGGCGGTTTGACTTAGAAAATCGCATGTGGCGGCAACATTAGCCAGTCGAATACATTGCGGCTCACGTTCCACGCACTATTTCAAACATGAGAGACACGCCGGGATAACAATACTGACTAGGATATCTTGCTTCTCTTAGCTGTCATAACTTCCAGGTTGCATATAATTAATGAAGTAATCAATCAATCAATCAATTGCTTCTCTTAGCGTTGAAGGACCGCAATCCCGTGCAATATTTACTTTTTTAAGGACCCAAGATATCGATCGATAATGTACCTTGTTGGCAGAACCAAGCATATACAGATGTATGTAACTCGTTGGATTCAAAGAAACAAATATGAACTGCCGGGGTATTGCAGGGCTCGCATTCAAATTATGATAGCTATATAGTGTCCCAGGCTCCTAAACCTTAGTAAAGACCGATGTCGACACAGAAGACCAAATCGTGTGCATCGGAACAGACCCTGAAATCTATTCGCTTAGAACTTTTCCTTCCAAAGACCCATGTTGTAAATGGCGCGGTTAAATTTGGGAAGTCAAGTGGGTTGATTGTAATTCTACATGCTACCAGGATAGTCGAGCGCTCCGTTGAGCGAAGCTGAAAAACATACTGATTTTACCCGAATAGCATGAGGAGGTATGATAAGGCACGGTAACATTGACGATTAAGTATTTTAAAATGGGTCTATATACAATATCACCAAGATCGAAATTGCTCAGATGATTTTGGGGAGGCTATCTCCTTCGTACCACACTTAATATGGTGCAATATGATCCCCGAGTGATTTAGCATGATTCAGATACCCGATCAGCTTGGGATTGTTCCGTGAATCACGATTGATTATAAGGTTGAGGCTCGAATGAATGACAGAGTTTCAGGTTTTACCATGGGCCCACATACGCAGCAGTACGGGCTAGTGTGACCAATATGGAGTGTGCGTCGCGTCACGGAAGGACACATGTCGGTCAAGTAAATCCCACTGTCATGTCCTGATGTGTGGGTCGACTATACTTTGCATGTTCATCGCGTCACCCTCTCATCTCGAGATCTTTTGATTGATATACGCTGAATGGTCGTATCCCCATTCTATTGGCCTTCTTCTTCGCCCATTGTAAAAGCCGACGATCTAAAGAGCAACCTAACATGCACCTATTGTGCTTAGTATCGACCCCGCGCTATGGTTAATTAATCGATACACTCCGGGTGAGAACTGTCATAAAATATAGTGGACACCACATGGAAGATGTACGTACCGGTGGTAACTGAAACCAGGCGGTGATACAGCTCATGCAAGGCTTCGGGAGAATTAAGCAGAAATAGTAGGTCCAGATTCGGTATGTGGACGTTAGGTTTGAAACTATATCGCCTGCTTAAAATGCATAAGAAAGGCCCATCATCCGCCAAGCATGTCCTGCGACTCGGGTTGTTCATCCTCTGGCTTCTGAATGATACTTCCGATTCACGAGAAATAGCTCTCTTATCGACCGCATAAAATTCATGGCCTCCCGATCTAGGGCCATACGCCAACGAATTGCCAATCGTCTTCTGGCTATATGGAGCGTGATCATTCCCATTTCCAAGTCGTTGTCGGTCTAGAATATCGAGCTTTATCTACAAGAATTACTATCATTTGTGTTTCACATAATTCGGGGATCCGGTAGAATGTACACGGCATATTTTTCTCGTCGGTCGCTGTGCATGATGATGATATTACCCCACCGTCCAGTACTCAAGCCCACTCAACTCGTCTTCCCGGCGCCAGCTTCGAGTATTGTGAAGATAAAGTTTTGAGTTAGATTGGGTAGAGCCCGCAAACGCCATCTGATAGCCGACGCACACTGATGCATCGGGTTGAGCGGTCAATGGTCTTAAAGGAGCCAAAATCGATCGACCACGCAAACCGCATCTCGAAGTCATCTCTCATTTTATGATACTTACCGATACCCGTACTAGTGCCGGCTTAATTTTGAAACGTCTTTCTTCACCGATAAAAGTATCGTTCGAAATTAGACAGTTTCATGGTTAATCACTCGAATGCCTAGGTATTGTTTTCTTTCTTTCTTTCTTTTTTTGTTTAACTCATTAATTACATGCAGACCGTAGTCTATGGTAATATCACACTGCCCCTATACTGCCCGTTCTGAACCGCCGCCTCGCTCACGTACCAGTACTAAACGCAAACAAAGCAGAAATCATGACACAGCGAAGCACACTCGTTCGTCCAGTCTATCCTTCCTCCTCTCCATCTTTGAGCCTGCCCCACGCTTGTTTCGCTAGGCATTGTTATCGAATTCGAAGTACACTTTAAACTCCTCTGGGTCCCACGGTTTTATAAGCGTTTCTCAATTGGGCAGCACCCCCCATGTCAATATAGCAGTGATAATCTAGTATTTGCCAATTGTGTGAGAGGCGAGACAGATTACTTCTTTTCTGGAAGAGTTTAGTACGTCATGTAAATTTGAACACCTAATTTTTCCATATAGATATAACCAACGCATCACGTTACCAGTTCTCCGTGGCGCAATTGGCTAGCGCGTTCGACTGTTATTCGTCTGACATCGAGAGGTTGACAGTTCAAGCCTGTCCGGGGAAGTTAATTTTGTCCTTCTACCCCTGCCTACTGGGTTAAGGTGACAAGGGGGTATTTTTCAGTACGTACAATCAATCAGTCATGTCTTTATAAGTCCGGCTTTTTGCTACAAGCTCTAACAGAGGATGTTATTGAGAGGTAAAATAAAATGAGGATAGGCAATATTTTGGAGTTTGGAGTTAGAAACTTGGATTAGAATTACAATCTCTCGGGTATTACATGTAGCATATAGAGTTTTAGATAACATTTTAGAATGTACAAAGCCTAGGATATAAAAAAACACTGGCCCCCCTCTATCTGGATGAAGGTGGGGGGGGGGGGGGGGGGTTGAATCATGTACCATCATTCGGTAATTTGCGACGCCTGTTTGGGTCAAGGTTAGGGTTGGGACGGGTAATCCTAACCCTGATTTTGTACTTTGTACTTTTTGTTTAACTAATTAATTGCATGCAGACCGTAGTCTATGGCAATACCACAACCCCAGAACTACCCTGCTAACTCCTGGCCACACCTAATAAAGGGCATTTAGCAAGCTGGCACTCATCTTGTACTTTGTACTAGTTGTGCTAGTTGATTAGGGACATACATGTGCTGAGTCCCTTCTGGCCGAAATTAAGGAAGGGCTGTGGGGATAGATCGGATGGATATATGGAAGTTTCGAGATTAGTTCATACAGTATCTGTCTAAGACTTTTTAACTGCATTAATCTATGTACTGAATATGTATAGCGCGATCTCGAAAGGGAGGGCATGACACCCATTTTACACCAAAAATGCTACTTTTCAACGTGGCCCTAGACAACCAATTATCATGAATAATCCCCGAGAATTAGAGAATTATATTTCTTGCATGTTAAGAATTACCCTATCAGCTCAAAATTATCTAGCATGAGCTGTGTTGATTTATTGTCTTGGGTTGCCAAAAGACATGCTAAGACTACATATTTGTATGGGATGCAGCCGAATCTCCAAATTGCTCTACTTCTAGCTCATGTACTTTCTTTCACATCTGACCTGAGAGAGTGCCCTTTTAGATATATTAAATTTTATACCCAAAGTCTCACTATATAAAGCCTTATTGATTCCTAATCGCAATTGGGTTATGGGTTTTCGTTCTGTTTAGGCCAATTTTAGTGTGTTTTGGTTTCCATGCCCTCACTTTCGAGATCGCGCTGTACAATACGGGAAAGAATATACATTGCGGCATTAGAGCTCTTGATTTAGCTTCACGAGTTGAACATTTCCACAAGATGGTGGCGGGTGGCAGTTATAGAGAAACTGCATGTACAAAAAGATGGGCGGTACATAGTTTTAGGAATCATAGCGGGACGCAATTAATTTCTTGTGGCAAAAGGTTGAAAAACAGAATACTAGTACCCCTCCAGCTGTCACTCCCCACGCTCGAATGATTGCAAATCTCTTCCTAAAACAACTAGCTAGACTTTCTGTTCAACACGCCCAGCTAAAAGATATGACTCGATTATGCGAGAATGCCCATATGCTATATTGCCAGAGACGCCTGTATAAAAAAAAAATCTGTATTGCCACTGCAGCTCTCACAAGCACCACTGGACCAACTAACTGCTACCAATATTTCCGGTATTGTATGCATTACTGACCTCCTTACCTTATAACACATGCATGCCCAGTTACCAGTATGAGGTTGATTTACAAGTTCCAAGACCCTCCCTGCGTCGCTTGCTTGCTTGCTTGCAGATCTCAATAGGTAGATCTTGATGTACATGATGCCTCAAAAGTAATGCGGGTGGGTAGAAAGTAGCTAAACTTAGGTATATAACACTGCTACACGCTCTCTTCTGCTCCCAGGTCTCGTGGCGACTTGTAATTGTGAGTCACGATACAAGGGCTAGCTGGAACCGTCGACAGGCGGTGATGCAAAATTGACCCACTTTGTACCCAGAATTGGTCGTGGTGTATACTACTTATCGATAAAGCCGTCCGAACATGTTGTGATATACCGCCGGGAACAGACGAGGCCGGGAATACCATCACGAAGAGTCGGCCATATGGATGTACCGTACAGCTAACATCGAGCTACCCAGCACCCCCTATTTCGATTCCTCGGACTTGCCAAATTTCCTTCTCGAATTAATATAACTAGTTGACAATCAAGTGGGAGCGAGTGAGTGAGCGCCAGGCTTATATTTGAGGTTGATCATTGACCCTAGCTAGCTCTATCCCCTCATTTCGTTTACCTGTAGTGCTACGGCATCAATGAAGGCCCATAGAACCGCAATCTCCTCATGGGTACCTCTCCACTAGCTTGATGTTGTGAGACAGCCCCCCTCCCTCCTTTGCCTCTGGGGGAGGGCTGTGGTTCGGTTAGGTACTCAGGTAGGCAATAAGATCCTGAAAATGCAAGCTACAAGCAGGGGCTCAATTTGGTGTAGCTTTTCACCAGACGCGAATCAGAGGTCGTTACCATCAAAGATCATTTTCAGATTCTTACCCGCCCCGAGCAGATGCGAAATGCGCAATGTTACGAATGGAACAATTTCATTAGCTCTAAGTACTAGTAGAGTTCCCGGCGTTCCCGGCGTTCCCAGCTTTCTGAATCCATTTCTTAAAAATTCGTAGCCTTTAGCTTCTCGAGACATTGCGACGGCATAAGATTTCAAGTAATTGATGCATGGTTCATCATCATAACCAACACCAGCTCCGGCCGCATTTCTTAGCTAAGAGTGATTAAAAACCGTCCCCCCCCCCCCCCCCCCCGCACACACACCCCCCCCGCGAAGTAAATGCCGCTCCCTTCGGGTACCGGTACTAACACCGTCTTCCTAATATTATTCTTATCACCTCATGCTCAGTCATCCACTTTTTCAAGCTAAAAGTTCTGTTTGTGGCGCTGGGTATGGCTAAATGTAGCCTCCGCCATATTATCTGTGTATACGTATTGCTGCCCATGTGGGATTAGAGTGAGGACTGTAGTACAATAGAGCATGAATGTGCATGTAGAGTAGACATATATATTGAGATAGGAAGCATTCAGGAAAGAAGAACCAAGCTGCGACCAAGGATAACTTCGATCAATTCCTCCGCAGGTTGTTCGTTGAATAGGCGCGCCTATATAACAACCAAAAGTGTTTTTCCAGGTTCTCCCTGCCCCTAGTGCCTTGCTTGCGGAAGATCTGATCGATCACGGAAACCCGCTGCACTTTGTGCTTGTTTTTTTGTTGGCGCACGGACGCTCAGCTTGGTAGTACTAGTCGGCGCACGGAGAAGTCCATTTCGCTCTAGGCTCGGGTCCTCAGGGGTTCTAGGTACAGCTGCCTCGTAGATCTAGAACTCGGCCAGATATGAGTGTAGCTAGGGACGCACTGCCGATTGCTGTAGAAGATGATATATGGACCTGTGAACTATCTTAATTGACGGTAAGTAGCTTCTAGTGCAGACTTCACGGCGGCAATGTCCGCTGCACTCGATTCATAACGCGGCTATCCGCGCCTAATCCGCTCATCCATCACCAACCTCGACTCTGGTTTGATCAAGCTCTAGTGACACCAAGGTTTCGAAACAGATACGTGGCTACGTATGTTGTATCCTGCGTGTGTAGCTACATGTCAGCTGCGGGAAATGCCACGATACTACATAGATGTAACTCAGAATAGAGGATTTCATACCCAAGCTCCAAAGTATAAGGGTGCTCACAGAAGCCAATTAATCATGCCTTCCACGAGCATATATTCAAGCGCGTATCTTCTAAATATAGGCGCTGGCTGTGTTATGTAGTGCTCTAGCCAGCGAGCGACCTGGGTACAAGTGTGCGGCTAAAGACCGCCTTCTTCTCGGGTTCTAGACGTCGACCACTCAACCAATAAAATTAGTACCGATTGTTCCCAAAAATCTCTTAGGAGAAATATGTGCCATGCACTCCCGGCTCCTGTTGAGCCTCGATCCGGGGTCGTAGGGGTAGGGCTAGGTGCATTATACTACAGAGTCTGGTAGAGTTAATGCGAAAGTCAGCGCTAAGGTGTGGATTTCTTGGTCTGTGCTCACAGCAGAAATTCCTTTAAGAGCCAATAGGACTATCGGGTCACGGAAACCCACTTTTGCAATAATGTTACCACCCTCTGTACATGTACATACACTTAAAGCCTCGACCATGAATTGAATTTGGCCTTCCCTAGCTGATCGCTCTAAGTATCGATCACAAGTGATTATTTCTTCTCAATGTTCAAGGGACACTGCGCCTCTATAGGAAGTAGATAGCTTTCCCGCGAACCTTAACCAAATCGCAGTTGTTTCGTCAGTTGTTTTGCAGATCATGCAGGTTCCGGCAGGGATCAGCCTGGAACGAACATGCACCTCGGACCTGTTCAATGCCGTCATAGCCCATCACTCGCTCGGCGTCCAAGATATTGTTCGTTTTCAAGGGCACAGAAAGTTATCATTTCCCTCCTCCATACCCCCTACACATCCGTACGTGCGAGTTTAAGACACCGACCCGGATGTCTTACTTTCGGTTTCGCGGGTGCTGTTGCCAAGACCCCCGAGGACGCAAACAATTTCGCACGCGCGTATGCGCGACCTATCAGATGATTTCCCAACACGAGCGCTGAGGAAAGGGCTTTTCCTTAAAGCTGTGTTATAGATTCTAGGCTTTCTGGTCCGCCCAGTGTTGGAGCGATCTAGCCTAGAGGGCCCAGCTCCTCCCCCCCCCTCCTCCTACTCCTCCTAGCTCCTGGCAATCTTATGTTCGTCGATCCAACCTTCTTCGAGTTTGGGGGGTGAGTGAGGTGTAGGTAGGTAATATTTGTTCCGATAACCCCATAGTTACACGAATTGCATGGAGGCCGAATTAAGGGCTGTAACTTTTTGTGTTTTGTTCGTGTCAGCCTGGAACTGGCTTAGAATTTAGACTGCCGGTAATTGTGTTGCTTGTGCTTATTCTCATGCTTTCTGTTTTTTCTAGGAAATACGCGAGGGGGGAGGCCAGAATCGGGTCATTTGGAACAAACGGCGTGGGTCTCGGGAAGCACGTATGCGTCCACTTCGATCTTGTTTCAACCACCTCCAACCCAACTCTTCTCGTCAAAGATCCCCGAGCCCCCCCCCCCCCCTCCCCTATTGTATTTCGTTTAGAGCAATGGGCCTTAATGTGTTCCTCAAGTAGGTACTGCAGTTACTTGCTCTGGGTATGGCCATCTCTGTGCCGCAGCCGCACGGCTAAGTAGGTATATGGTTTGCGCGCCGTGTGAGAGCATGAGGCACGAATAAAAACATGATGTCAAGATATTACTCTGATTCTATTTTGTGCCGAGTCTTTGTTTGTTTTTCGTTAGCCCTCCCTCCCCCCCTTCCATTGAATCTCCCTTCATTATTCATTTATATAAAGAGAGCTTTACTTACGCACTTCTTGGATCTTGTTCCCCATCCTTAGTTCGTACCCAGCACAAGTATCAAACACTTACACACCTATCTTACCTATATATATCATTTTAATCCACCACACACACACACCTTAGCAAAGATGAGACAATCGATTTTCTTTGCGCTTGTACTGTCGCTGTTTGTGTTCTTCGTGGCTGCGGCCGACATCAGCGAATATCGCGATAAAAATGATCGTGTTACTCCAAAAGACTGGTTCAATATCAAGATTCGCGCCCCGGGCAACAAATATATAACAAACAAGGGTTACACAATGGATATGAAAGATGGCGAACTTGGATTCGGCCGTCCTGGTGCGAAAAAATTCCGGGCTGTATGTTTTAAAACCTCTCTATCGGCTACACTTCTTGAAGGGTTTTGGAGCTAAAATATATAAATTGAGACAGTATATCAACGGGACTGAGCAAGGAAACTCATATCTCGTCACGAAAGATGGATTCGTTTTCCTCCAGGTGGATGGGGCTCCTCTATACGATTTCATATATGGATTCGTTATCCCGGCGGTATGTAATTTAAAAAATTTCTTTCTTTCTCCGTAATTTTAGATATCAAGTAGTGACTAACATGAGTGTCAACGAATAGACCGACTTCAAAGCATATTGGTCAGTGGAAGGCGGGCTTCTGGCGTGCCATGAGCTGACGGACGGCTTCAAATATTTCCCGGACGCAGACGGTGGTTATGTTGTATGTGTCTCCTCCTTCATTACTCCAAAAGGACAAAAGTTTGCTAACAGGAAACTCAAACTGTAGATTCGTTGGGACACGAGGGAATCTGAAGGTTCTCCTGTGCAGATGATAGTTGTTTAGTTCTCGGACGCTTGGTAGAGCAAGATGGTAGCAAATACTTCTCTATTCGTTGCGGTTCTGCATATAGAGCCCAACGAAGGGGTGCATGCATGGGTTTCAGATATTCCTATAGACCGCAGCCTCAGACGAGAGATTTTTTTGATACCATGGCATTAAACTCGATACCATAAGTGTGTGTGTGTGTGTGTGTGTGTGTGTGGAAGTGCGAGGGCTTGACTTAGACGCTTTCGAACGGTTTACTATCATTAATATTTCTTCACAGTAGTTACTAGGGTATTTCTTTGGGTCACACATTCATTTGTACATTATTCTTTTCTTTTTTCAACAGAGGGTTCTATTGGAATGACACACCTGTACTGGACAATATGATTGCTGTGACCATATATGAACCGTCCCTAGCAGTTGAGTTGGTATGGATATATCATGACTAGCTCGCTGCTACTAAATCCCCTCGTAAACGATTCCAAGCCATGACATGTTTGCGCGGCTCTCTTAATTGTGAGATGTCCAATTATCGATCCACAGGCCAGTATATTCCTAGAACAAGGCCCATTACCGATTGTTAGTCGGAAAGAGTAGGCTAGTGCATCTAGTCATAATCTCCCCAGTGGGTGTGCTTCTGGGCCTCTTTGTTCTTGTCTTTTTTACCAGTCGACCAGTCTACAGTATTCGAACCCACCGGTAGCAGCCATAGACGCGGTGATAGGTCCTTGTGCGATAAAACTCATGAAGATGTTTGGGAGGAATGACTAGACAACCAAACAACCAAACAACATATGGGCCCGTTCTAGCCAGTTCTCCAGGCTGCAAGAGAAGCTTATATTAAGCTTTCCAACATGCAACACTCGAGCCGATCGGCCAGCGATGGTCTAGACCACACATGTACATGTAGTTATGAAGTCCTGCTCCGGTGACTGATACAAGGCCATGAACGGCTGCGAGCAGATACCTAAGATATGTCTGGTGCAAGAGTTCAGCCATGGTGGCGCAGGTATGTAAACTTTGTCGAAAACTGAAGAAACAACCAATATGCAGAAATTGTGGGGATCTGCTGCTATAACGGTATTAGCGCCTGGTATTTTCTCTGGTTTCTATACTACCCGAAGTCGACACATCCACCCTCTATGGCTTCTCGCGCCATATGTAGCTGGTCAACAGAGGTGGTGGGGGCCGGCGTGCAGCTGTCTCAAAGTATCCCGGTTTGCACTGCACATGGAATGACTCCGGAGACGAGAGCTTAAATACATGTACTTTCTTGTGCTCTCGGTGCGACCACGTACGCGTTCAGTTGCACTGTAGGAAGATCTTGACGTCTTACATGTACGTACACGGGTAAAAAAAGGACGTACAAAATCCAGATGGTTGCTCGATCTACTGTACTAGGAGGATGAACCGAAAGAAAGCCTTGGGAATAAAAGTGGCACGTCTAGTTAGATTAGACTGTGGTCCTGGCCCTGGACAGTGTGCGTACCGGGGCTACTATGAGCGACCACCTATCAGCGCACAGAGTTTCCCATTATTATCCGGCCCCCAATATTAATACGGGCCAGTCCGGGGCCGGGCGATCATAGCCCGGGCTTGCTATAACATTAACTGACCCAGGAACCCGGGACGTTCATATCTACGTGTATTACCTGCAGGCTGGTTAGTAGAGCAGAATATAATAGTAGCGTTTCAGATGTCTTGTCATGCAGCTTACATAGTACTCGAGGTTAGGGTTTGTTAGTCTGCCAAGCCTTTGTTGAACCTCAACTCAAAATATTCCCCGCCGGGGGAGACGAACAAGCACTGGCAGCATCGACTGACACCGATTGACCCACGCCCACGCCCACCCGTCCTGTCCGGAGGAATTGAGCGTATACCCCCCTCCCCCTCCTCCGCCGGCCGCAAACTAACATACGAACCAGGACACCGCCCACACAACCACAATGTTCCGCCGCCTCCTCCCCAGCACCCTCTTCGCCGCCCCCCGCAGCGCCGCCACAACCCTCGCCCGCGCGCTCCACCCCTCCCTCCCCGCACCCCCCATTCCTCCCCGCACCACCGCCGTACCCGACGTCACCACGTTCCTGACAAAAATCGGGCGCAACACCACACAGCACGCGGCCAAGTTCGAGACCTGGGAGCAGTTCTTCGGCCTCACGTCCGCGCAGATGAAGGCGCTGGGGATCGAGCCGACGAGGGACCGCAGATACATATTGCACTGGAGAGAGGCGTTTAGGGTGGCTGGAGACAGGCTGGTGTTGAGGGAGCATAAAAGGGGAGTGAAGGTTGATGGTGGTGAGAGGAGAAGGAAGGAGGTGAGGGCGAAGAGACGCGCGGCGGAGAATAAGGAAAGGAGACAGGCGGAGGAGAATGATAAGGTGGAGAAGGGGAAGGGATATGTGTAAATGAGGAGGGGGAGCGTATAGAGGGCTGGTAATGAGGAATAGAAGCTATTTCGTGTTTCTGGGGATTCGGTATTGGGTAGTTGTGAACAGCATCAATCCTTTGATCAGCGGCAGAAGAAACAATCCAGATCTCTTCAATTTCCCATCAGTTGTGAAGCAATCTACAATAATCAATTATCCTCTTGTAAAAAAACACCCCCACAAGATCCCAGAACACAAGACAATCAATAGACCACCAATTACAATAACAGACACCAGCTGGTACTCTCAAGCTGGCAATGATCACAAGATCGATAAATCGCGCCCCCCATAAATACATGTACCAACCCAAGCCTCACAACCCCAGTCACGTAAACCAACAAATTTATCATTCACTCCAAAAAGTATTACCAACCCTAACCCTCGCCCATTCTCGAATATCTCACCTACCTACATGTATATACCGTTAATTCTCGAATAATCCACGATCTCCGTATTTGTATGTGGTAAGTCCGAAGAAGGCGAATTGGCGTATCAAACTTCACGGGTTCGTGCAGATATGTACATACATCTATCTTCTTTTTCTCACCCGGAACTGAGATTTAGCGAAGCGGAGATAGTGGATTTCTCGAGAATTAACGGTACCTCACACTCGAACCCCGAACCCCGAACCAAGCACCAAGCGGCAAAACGCCGTGGTCAATTCCATAGGCCGCCCCACGCGCCCCCCACAGACACTAATGTGCACCGCCTGCCCAAATAACCATGGATTTCGTGTATGGGAAGATAGAGGACTCGGCGTGGCTTGAGCGTCAGGTGTCTTAACTCAATTGCTTATTTTTCTCTGGCCCACACTGGCGTTATATCATGGAATTCGATCTAGGCCCTCCATTCCAACCTAAGTCTTCACTGCCATCGGAACATAAGCGCTGCCAAAACCTCTTTTAAATATCAATCCCGACCAATCCAACTGCTCGGAATCGAGTTCTACCACAGAGGGGCGAAAGAGCAAAAGGGAAAAGAAAATTTTCTAGATCCCACGATCCACGAAACACCACAGACCCGGCGAGTGCGAAACAAGAGACCGCCAAAAAGTGATGAGATGCTTCCCCGGACAGGCTTGAACTGTCAACCTCTCGATTGCTTCTTAACAGTCGAACGCGCTAGCCAATTGCGCCACGGAGAACCTGGTCTCGTGGCTGGCTGGGATTATGATCAAGGTGTGGCTCACCCTGCCTAGTGATGGGGATTGGGGTAAAATTGTTGGCGACAGAGCTGTGAGGAATCCGGAAAAGAGCTTCTGGACTCGACTTGGAAGCAGTCTGTTGATTACTTTATATCTAGCGGTCGTACTTCTCTGAACCTGATGGGGAACCTGGGCGTCAGTCAATTGATCTTCAGCACTAAAAACCCGGATTCCAGAATTGAAGATCAAAGCAAACATTCCAGGCGTTTCTGAGTTCAAGCATTTCGAAGTGCGTGAAAGGACGACCGATTGAATTCTTGGCGTGGACCCTGGCGGTTCCGCGGTCGATCAGTTTTTACTCGGGATACCGTGTGTGCCTCGAGTGCTTGCTGGTCTCAACCCGAACGCCCCCGGTTACTGTCCCTCGAATCTTAACACCACAGAAGATTTTCCAGTAAGTAGAGTACGTACAGTCCTTGTACTCACGAAGATTGTCGAGATGCTCGTAATCACCGCATGGTCGACACGGTGAAGAGTGGTATCTGAGGCTCCTTGTGATACGTACTACGGGTACCCTGACACCCGTAGTACATACGCAAGCCTTGTGAAAGATATAGGGGCTCTGACATCTCAGGATGGAGATATACCAGAGCTTCAACTATAACAGCTATGATGATGAAAATCATCATCATCACTTACATGCACATTCTATTAATCTTCTTGCATATTCTTCTCTTCTCACACACGGCTCCCAATGGCAGCCATCCACCCCAGATGATCATGATCACAAAATAGTCCGCATCCCAATTAAACTATTCTGCCTATTCACGTCTGTGCCCACCTCTGCACGTCTCACATTTCAATTTCCCCTGCAAGTTTGCCACCCGCTCGCGATTGGCGACAGCACCGCGGGAGGTGCGGGGTAGACAACCTGCAGGAATACAAACGATATCTCGTAACTGCAATGTTTATGGGCATTTCAAATAGAAATTCATCACATCACCACATCATACCATAAATCCGAGTGATTCTCCATGCCTGGGGCCCTCATTCGTGTTCCGCCCGGAATACCCCATGCTTGGCAGTGGGCCAATGATTTCTAGTGCACCGTTAGCTCCAGGGCTCCCTCACTCAGCCCTTCTCAACAAAACACGATCCCTGCCACGCCTTCCCAGAATGATGTCACCAAACCGAGAGGTACTGGCATATACACACTTTAGAACTAGTGGGCAGTTTTGATCAAGCCCGAGAACGCCAGCCAGCGATGAAGGAGGCGAGATCGGTCTCCTGAGAAATTAGGTATGTATATCCCCAGCCCCGCTATATACATGTATGCATCTACAATACATAGTCCGTGCATGGGGTGGATCATCTGAATAATATTCCGAGACATGTTATAAACAGCATTAAGGTGCACTATGTCATGCTCATCGATTGCGTGCAGATCATCAATCGCAGCTGTCCCGGCCTCAATGCAAGCCAAATTTGACAGACAGCCAGCTCAGCTACAGCTGACGCAATTGCCATTATCAATCCATTGACCAATGCACAGGAACGGACCCGCCACGCGGGGGCTGGCAGGCCATGTGCGTGTGTTACGCTGCTTCCTCTCCTGCCAACCCCTCATCGACCAAGCTGTATATAAAGGCCATCTTCTCTTTCCTCCCCGCCGAACCATCATCACCAAAGATCATCACTTCAAAGAACCCATTATACACACACCACAGAACAACTAAACAAGCACAATGTCTTTCCACCTCTCATCCAGCAACATCCGCGTCGAGTCCCATGATGGCCGCACCTACCTCTGCGCCCACATGAACGGCGGCGGCGATGACCGCCTCTGTCTTGACGAGCACATTGGAAACAATGACGGTCAGTAAACTCCATCCAGCTCCCAGCTCTGTTCCGCAACCAACTAATATCGAACAATGATAGGTCACTTCGCATGGGATGGCAAGAACTTCACTGGATCTGCCCGTAATGTCCGCTTCAATACCGAAGGAGATGCTAATGTCCCTGTTATGAGGGCGGAGCTGAGGGACTCCCATGATAACTGGCACGACCGTGATCTCAACTTGGCCGAGCGCATCACAAACCACAACGGAAAGCTCGCATACCAGTAAATGCACCACGCGGCTGGTAGTGTAGGAGGAGGAGGAGGATGGAAGGGTGATTTTCTTTTTCTATACTTTATGGAATATAATTGTTGAGCAAGCAAACCATGGTCTTTTCGTTTTCTTGTGATGAATTAATCTACTTCCGCCAAAACGCTTTGATAAGCCCTCTGAACAACGTCGATACTTGAATAAAATACACGCCTTTGCTACCTACCTATCTACATCGCACCCGCCAATGGCTTGTTGAACTCCGGATCTTTCTGGATTGAAGCTCTATTTTCATACCCCCGTATTTGCCCCAATTGACTTCCAACCCTTACTATCGGGCATGATGTCCATCATGAATGGAGCGGCGCGGCCCAGCAACTGCAAGTCTGGCATGAATGTACCAGACATCAATCAAATCCGTTTCTCCCATTCAAAGAATTGAAGCTAGTAGCAATTGCTGAAACAGACCATCCACCACACATGTACATCCCGACCCAAACCACAATTAACTCCACCACGTGCACCCCACAGCTCACCACTCCCATCCCACTACTTACATAATCAACCACACTTGGCAATAATCAATAAAAATATAAAAGCACGAGGTGTCCACTGCAGCAAGGATTCAGTGGTGTAGTGGTATCACGGGCGCTTGCCATCTCCTCGATGATTTGCGCCCGACCCGGGTTCGATTCCCGGCTGATTCATTCTTTTGGCGCTTTTTGGTTGTGCGACGAGTGGATTTGGGGAAAAGAGATTGTGAAAATCTTTCATGTGTGAGAGTTTTCGGGTATGGGAGTAATGTAAAACTACCGGTACAGCTAAAAATCCTACAAAATCGTAAACTCTATGTTTAATCTACTGGTAATAAAGGCTCCATAATTAACCTTTTTCGCTGGCGTTACAACACCAGTTTTGCACCCAAATACGAGTGATTATATGTGATGGTCAGCGAGTCTCTTTCTTCCCCTAACCTACAACATCCCAGCGAAGAAAAATCCACCACCACCGGCGGTGATCACCGAAAAAAAAAACATCACCCGACTAAGCAAAAGAGATGATTTCGCCCGGGCTCGAACCGGGGACCACAAGTGTGTTAGACTTGTGTGATAACCAACTACACCACGAAACCAGCTGGCCGTGTTTCTCCACAAGCTAATATAAGCATTTTTTACTCCGCAGTCTACAGGGTTCTTGCTGACCGGAAGTGGGGATGGACCCCTGTGAGAACCTTGGTTGATCTTCAGCGTCTGTGCACGCGCTGTTGCGCATGGCGTCAGCTAAGCCTCACAGTAGCTAAGGGAAACGTAATCAGGGACGTAAACTTAGTCCATCAAGAACACTTAGACTAGACCATCACCCCCCCATAGAGAGACTTTGCGCAAATGGAGCCAGCTCTATATTCCCGTTATCTGATTGGCAGCTGGTAGGATCGGCACCAATGATATTTCCACAAAGCCCTTACTATCAGTTTGTCTTCGGTTTAGGTCTTTCTCAAATTAGTAAGGCAGCCTGCAGCGTCGTGTAATTTGTGTATGAGTTTTCTGCGGATTCCCGTACGATTTTCTTTGAGGATTACATATCAGACACTAGTAAATTTTACTTTATGCTGCAGAGTGCGGTTTTGTGAGAGGATCCGGATGCGTTAATGCTATTTTACTTATTCAGCCAAAGAGTCGCACGCATAATCCTGAAGATAACGAGCCATAGATATTAACTCTCACTTCGCAGATCTGACTGCAACAATGTCCGGTGAAGCAGATGCCGATATTTCTGCCGAGTACGCCCATGGGCTTAAAGCAAAGTGGTGGTAGAAAATCGCTTGCTGATTGGCTCAAGTCACGGGAATATGCATACACCACCAGTTTTCCTTGACTTTCCTCCTATCACTTTGCTTTAAGCCCATGGACGTACTCGCCAGAAATATCGGTACTGCACGACATTGCTTGAAACACGATCGGCAGAGACCACTCTTTGTATGCGTCCACCGGCCAGAAAACGACATCGAGATGACTCTTCCAAAAGGTTATGATGGGGGAGCCTTGTCACGGAGTACCGTAAAGGCTCAATATGTAAGCCCGGGCTCATCTATCGAACCTGAGATCTCTGATTGGTTGCTTTGGCCCTGGCTCACCTATCGAGTTCTTACGGTAGTTTGGACACCTCAACTTTGACCGCTCATAGGCTATGATAGCTCCAGTGTCGTCAACCACGATCTATATTTTTTGATTTTATTAAATAGATCTACTCAGTTTCACTTGCTCCATCATTCTACTGCAGTAATTCTTCTCAGCGGACGCTCATATTGACGTTGAAATTCCTTGATCTAGTCATTTGTCTTACTTGGACGTCTGTGTAACTGTGCGCTGAGACGAATTACCGCGGTATCTGCTCGTTATTGACTATAAAAATATTCTGTCCTAAACCACTCTTGGCACGAAATTTATACTCTATGTGTCAGTAAGCAAAATCAATGTCGCAGCACTCTGTGTCAAGGTTTCCCCTAGCCGTAGAAGCAGGGGGGTTGGGGACGAGCCTAGGTTTCCCACCATAGCATATTTATACCAGGATGACTTTCAGCTTTCCGCACTTACCAAATACGAAACGAATGATCACTGCGTGACGGCGGCAACGACGACCGAGTGAGATATGGTGACAAAAATACCCCAGTTTACCGGTAACACCGGTGCCTAACACATGCATGTAGCCTGTCCCTGGGATCCAGATGTCAGCCCCACACCGACGAGTCATCGCGGGTAGTTCATCACACCACTAGTACTGCTTGCCTTGTACAGACAGTTGTACTTTAATGCAGGTTGTTCATGATCATGAGTCAAGCTTAATGTACAGCCGTCGATAAGAAAATGCAGTTGCTCTGGTCAAGCATAATTTGTATGGAGCGACGTCGCTCTCTCAGACAAATAATCCCTGTTTCCGTCACTTCAGGGTAAGTTGTATACCGGGAATTAATCGATGTGGGGAAGTCGCGTCGTACGCTGGTATGTGCTCGAAACCACAGGTGAGACGGATAATACAAAGTCGTAGGGAATACTAACTATATGCATAGCTATCCGTAATCATATTGCATACGGAGTTAGCACTTTAATTGTTGCCTGAGACCCAATCGCGAGCTTGTTTCAAGTCAATTAAGATGACTACTATAATAATGTATCACGAACTCGTCCTACACGCGCGTTGTCGAGATATATAAAGGGAGCCCCCAACGTGTTTCTGCATCCCACGCAACGCCACTGACCCCACATCTCTTATCTCATTATAAAAGCTTTCCTACATCCCACTGTTAGAAATCCACACAGCATACCTATAATAATGTCAGAGGAGGAGCGCCAAAGGATGCTTGGTACTAGCGCTCTCAAGAGAGCCGAAGCAGGCTTCCGGCGGGCACCGCTTCAACGCAGTAGCACCACTCCCGGCGCGATCGTATCGGCCATGGAAATCACACAGCCTGGAAGTAGTGCGAAGCTACTTGCTGCCAAAGACGGGGATGCTAAGGATAAGAAGTCTAAGAGATCAAAGAAGAAGGCAAAGAAGGATAAGAAGCAGGAAGGAGAGGCAGAAGAGGAGACAGGTATGTCTATACACTCGTTTTTCTCCAAATCCCAAATCATTAGGAGACTTCTATGTATCTAACAAACAACCAACAGAGGTGGAGCAGCCGAAGCCCAAGATGGAGGTCGCGGTCAAACACCTTGAAAAGCGCTTCGATGAGCAGGGCCACAGGTATCTCACAGAACCAGGCTCCGAACCTCCAAAGAAGGCAACGGAAGATCAATGGGCGAATTACATCCTCTGTGAGATCCGTCATTTCAGCTGGGAGCAGAAGGTTTGCCAGAGGTCACTGGAAGTCAAGAGTAAGCACTTGAAAGCTGTCCTTAGGAAAGTCATCGGCGAGTACCCAGGCGTGTCGTTTCGAACGGCAGCGATCAAATTGACATTCCCATTGAACTCATTATACCATTACCTTGAAGAGTTGAAGGCAGAGTTAGAGGTTATGAAAAAGGCGAACGCTCCAGATGCGGAAAAGGAAAAGGAAAAGGAAAAGGAAAAGGAAGAGACTAATGGCGATGCCAATGAAAAAACCAAAAACCCGGAAGAGGAGAAACTGAGCAAGGAAGATACGGAAGAAGCCATAGTTCACCTTGACTATCTCGTCAAATACCTAGAGATTGAGTTCGATGAGGTGATCAAGGATGTCGCAAATCTACTCCCACAAGGGTTGATCAGCTACGAGATGTAGGCTACCCACCTCAGGCTTAGACGCTTTATCATTATACTAACGATTTAAAAGTCTCTGGACAATCTTCAAACCCGGAAGAGCCATCTACGCTAGATCCCACCACGACCAGCAACGCTGTCTGCAATTTGAACGCGGCGACTACAGCGGTGGCAATGAACCACACTACAGCTTGACAGTAAAATATCTTGATTACGACGGTAAGTATTTCGGTATGGCGCAGACTACTGTCCCCATATTACCCTTTGAAGGCACAATGGACATCAGCTCGCTCGCGGCATTCCCACTGGAATATCACCCCAGGAAAGATGCAGTCAGTAAATTCTTGATTGAGCGAGGGAGAAGATTCGAAGAATTAAAGGGTTGCCACTACATGGAGTACACCGGCGTCGGCTTGGGCGAGAAGGTTATGTGCGGAAGGGCGCAATATAGTGTATGTACTGCATTCCCGATTGCTTCTTGAACGGATCGCTGACATCACCACAGATCAGAGGGAGAGTGATGTGCGATAAGGCAACATACAGCCGCATCAACCCTGATCGGGCAATCATGATCACGGCTCTCCCAGGCCAAGCTCCCCAGAGTGAAAACGGCGAAAACCTCTTCATGAAAAACGGCTGTGAACTTCCTATCAACAAGCCATTGACCGATGAACAATGCCTCCTGGCATCGTTCCTCATTTCCGGCTTCGCTTTGTCAGAAAAGAAATGGGTCGATTTCTATATCGACAACCTGTCCCCTATCCAGTGGAACGAGAACGCATTCGACCAACTTGTTCTCCCCACCTCCCAGAAGACGCTCGTACGTGCCCTTGTCGAGTCCCACGTCAGGGACCTGGATGGCTTCGACGACATCATCAAAGGCAAAGGCAAAGGTTTCATCTCAATCTTGCATGGTCCCCCGGGTGTCGGGAAAACTCTCACCGCCGAGTCCGTTGCAGAACACACCCGCCGCCCACTCTATGCTGTTTCGTCCGGCGAGCTCGGAATCAATCCGAAAGATCTCGAGGATAATCTCTCTAGGATCCTTGATGTTGCTACCCAATGGAAGGCCGTGCTACTTCTTGATGAGGCTGATGTGTTCCTGGAAACACGTTCGCTCCACGACCTGACCCGTAACTCACTGGTCAGCATATTCCTGAGGCTGCTGGAGTACTACCAGGGGATCCTGTTCCTGACATCCAACCGCGTCACCACTTTCGATGAGGCCTTCCAGAGTAGGATACATGTTGCACTCAAGTACAATAAGCTAGATAGGGACGCTCGGATGCAGGTCTGGAGGAACTTTATGGATTTCGACGACTTGAAGGGCGGGAAGGAGCTGCTGGAGAACGTGATAGATAGGGAGTTGAACGGGAGGCAGATTAAGAACTGCGTGAGGACTGCAAGATCTTTGGCCGAATCCGAAGGGAAGAAGGTGGATCTGAGTCATCTCATGGTTGTGCTGGATATTCAGCAACGGTTTGAAACCGATTTTGGGAGTTTGATGCCAGGGGTGGAGACCAATGGTACCAATGGTACTTCGAACGGGAAGATTTAAATAAGGTTTTTTTTCGGTTGGAATACTTGTATCTTTATCTTAGCGCAAACTCTATAGGCATTCCATGTTTGGAGATGGTCTCTTTGTTGTCTGTATTGCATTAATAGGAATGTTTTATATATTGCGACGTGTGGATTGGTATCGATTGCGAGAATTCATAGATCATGAGCCATGACTCGTGCTTCCTTCAATTTTTCATAAATATCATGTGTCAATCATCCTATTGACAACCTCCCGACCTACATTAATCGTTGAACGCTACAAACGGTATTGGAGACGCACTAAAGATGTTTAATTCACCCAATTTGGTAGACATGTATACAGTCACCTACAGTCACTCGATGGTGGGCAGCTTTACAAGTGTTTTTTTGTTTAATTCATTAGCTTTACAAGTACTTCGCCGGCCGACCGCGACCAGTACAGATCATGATAAGATAAGATAAGATATCTCACTAAATCCCCTCTTATGTTAGGTGGTGTTTACGCCGAGACTAACCTGCTGTGCTGTATCTTATACTGCCGAGCTTGTTTTTATACTTTCCCCTTGCGGCCAGCTGCAGTCGCTGTTTCCCTTTTGTGAATAAACCCATCAAAATAAACTTGTGAAGAGATATTAGGCTTGGATAAATTTTATTTTTTAATAAGGGTTTGTGTGCCGTGGTCGAAAAACCCCCGGCCCAGAGACAATTGGCATCATCGGCATGTACATGAATCACCCCGAGACAGACATAATGATCGATGCAGTGAACGAGTGGAACGAGTGGAACGAGTGGAACGAGTGGAACGAGAACAATAGGACACAATATATATATTTACGTTGGGAGAATGGGCGTGGGTTAGGCGCAGCGACAAAACGGCATATCCTTTGCTGAAAAGACCTGATAGCAAGGTGGCCTGGGTAGTAAAGAGAGGATAAGACAGGCATCATCAAGATCCCAAAGTACATGTTTGAGAATCTAAATAATTATTATGGGTACAAGTATAAAGGGAGACAGAGGGGACAGCGGAAGGAAGGACAGGGCCAAAATGGAATGTGACAATTGTTTATTTACTTATTTCTTATTTTCTTTATCGTTGATTATTTAGGTTCATCACGTCACGTCATAACCTCCGGGTTACATACGAGTACTGAAGTAATCAATCAATCAAGTAGCCCATGATCGAAAAGGTGGAGGAGGGTTCGAGTTTAACATGTACCCCTGGGTACATGTAGTTTCTACTCTATTAGGATCGATACATGCGTATAAACTTACATGAGATTCCCTCCCAGATAAATAAACGTCAAGAGGAACGGCCTCGTGGGGTGCTGGGGTTCACCTGATCGACTCGAAAGGTCTGCGAACGCTGTATTATATAAACAACTTTCGCTGTTCTGACCTTAACTCTTTCTGCCACAAAACTTCAACCGACAAAAAATGGTCCCTCGTATTGCAAAAGCAGGAATCAAAAGTGTAACCTACCAGCATATTCTTGCTTATGGGCAGGGGTTGAGATGATTTCGCCCGGGCTCGGACCGGGGACCACACCACGAAACCATTGTTTAGAGGAGGACATTAAAACGGAAACCTTATAGAAAAAGAAAGGCCCGGGACTAGACGTGAGCCAAAAAGAAACATTCAACTTCCCCGGACAGGCTTGAACTGTCAACCTCTCGATGCCATGTAAATATAACAGTCGAACGCGCTAGCCAATTGCGCCACGGAGAAATCCGATACGCGTCCTGACTTTTTGTTCCAATTAATTAACATACTTCCTTGCGCAGATCATTAGTATCAGTAAGGCAGGGTGTCATAAGATGGTTTACATGCCTGCTCCCTCCATTATTTCTTGTATCATTGTTTATTTTGCTTTGGGCACTGCGGCGCATGAGGGTGTAGTTGTGGCTCGCTCTTTCAGACAGAATCTTTAACCGATCCAGCGCGGAGACCCTCTACACACCGAGAATATGAGTAACTGATACCAAAGACTTCTGCCAAAAATTTGTGGCTAGTCCCTCTACTCGAGTACGCGATCCCTTGATCTAATGATCTTAAGACGTTTTGTAGGTGCGGGATAGCTAGGTGAAGATGAAGATGAGATGAAGATGTTCACGGGATGAGATGATAGCTCGATAAGGGTTATTAAGAGCCGAATTATACATATTAAACGCGTGAGCTTGAACCTGATATAACGATAGCAGCGTATAATAGAACATATGTAGAGCTGCTGTGTCGTCTACGTGATATCAACTGGTGGAATAAGTACTGTATGTTCTGAACCCTGTCGAGATACCCCATGTCCAAAGGGTGGATGTGCACGTGTAAATTTTGTTCTCCAAAACAAAATAAACTTATATAAATTCTTGCCGGTCTTTGAAATTGGGTATTTTTGTGTGTGCAAATCCAGCCTGCGGCTTTTTAACTCCACAGCGTTCAGCACAGCATAATTATAATATAACTGCTTTATACTTTGTTCGGACTGCAGTGACCGTGTAAATCACAGCCAGCATAATACTTGTGGCGTCGTGGCATTAACCACCACTTTCACAGATGAAATTAGTACTGCACGATTACATAATCGCCGAATGACGTGACCTTTCGAAATCCATGTCAGGTCGAGGTCACAGCGAGTATGTATTCTATCTTCATTAATGCAAGTAACTTCTGTCTTTGGCTATTTCTTTTGTATCTCGTTTTCTTTTCTTCTTCTCTTCATCATCATAATAATAACATGTATTCAAGCTGACTTACTTCCATGAACTTGAACTGAGCAGCCAGCTGGTATGGTAAAACATCACCAGACTCGAGTATATGTCACTCTACCAGCGCAAAAAATGCATCACCTGAAACATTGCCCATACTACAATGGTGCTTAAATGCACCGATTGATACATAAACGTGTCGAGGCTTCTGTAATGTCGTCTAGCTAGCGACTTTCTTGACGACTTTATTGATTACTTACTTTACTGATGATTTTCAACTTCTTGATCTATTGGTATAGTTCTCAGTTCTAGTAATGTATAAACTAATACATGTAGCTTAGGCGGTGGGATGTGGGCTTGACAAGCATAATAGTACAGGCCCAACCCCGGAACTGTTTTCATTTTTATTTTCCTGATACATACATTGAACTCTTAGCGAAATGAGACTGTGATGCATTATAGATGCATTTATCGATGCATTATCCATCCGTTTTGGGCGCTGTATATAGACTTGATGCATTTCACTGATGCATTTTCTACCGTGGTAGAGTCACCTAAACCCGTTGGGCGACACGGTCGATCTCAAAACCCCACAATAGAAGATTCTGAAAAAACGAACCATAAAACTAAGCCATGATTCCACCAGAAGAACCTTTGTACTTACAAGTAGCTGGTTGTGGCCTTGGACTAACCCTGGTTCAGCAGCCGTGCGTGGCACGGCCAATCATTATATATCACTCGGTCATGAAGTTGCCAAGAGCGAGTGCGGATTTGTGATTCTGCGAGACGATGTAACTTCAATAGGCCAAAGAATACACAGGTTTATGTAAAAACTCTCTAAATGTATCCTCACGTGTTTCAACTGAAGTTCTAAGCGATGCCGTTAAATAGTAGATTGATATGCTGTTCGGGCACCCCATCCAACAAAGGTGGGCGGGCTAGGGTGAGGACGATTGACTCTGAAAACATGATTGAGTTCATTGGACGTCTTTGAGAACAAATGTTTTTGTTTTCATCTGTATGTACACGGCTCTTCTTTGCCATAGAGACTCCCACCAAGACAGAAAGATGAGTTCTGGGTAGCTTGGCTATATAACCGCAACTACTAATTTCCAGCAGAACAAACGGACCCCTAAATGTGGTGACGGAAGGGAAGAAAGTGACTATAGTTCGTTGCCGCATTGTTATTAGGATCCAATATAAAGATGTTACTAATAACGGGAAATAGCCATAAAATACGTCACTAGGCGTGTTAGAACATCGCGGCCCGCGCTGAGAATCACTCAGCAATCTTACGATGCAAACAACAAAATCAAAATACAAAACAGCGTAGCGCCAGAATATAGCATACTTAGAGGGTAGGTAATCATGTATCTCCGTCTTCATGAGAACCTGAAGATTAGTAACGGAGACAGGCATGTTTTGTACTCTATGAGGGAACGGCAATCCCTATTGAAATTATCTGTGCATGCGTACCGCTGCGAGTCAAAAGTCAGGGAGGAGTGCGAGGTAGAAGTATGTGATTGGTACATGATCGATATTTATTTCAGTACTGTTGTTATGTCATAGTAAGTCCCTGATACTTCGCAATCCTGCCTGGCTTTTGACGTTTTGGTGTACCGATGAGTATTAACGAGATAGCTCCCCTATCAACGGTACTAATACGGCGCAGATCCAATATTCTCCTTAGTCTGGCAGTGGTATGCGGTCCCCAAATTAAACGCAGATGCCGTTATCTCTCTTATCAATGTACCCCATCATTAATATCTCCGTATAGCCTATAAAGATAAAATGTCTTTTGCCCCCTCTTCTCTGCTTGGGACGGATGTGAAGTTCGAGTGACATGATAGTCCTTTAGTTCGTTTGCTGTTTCCATCTCCTCCTCCTCCTCCTCCTCCTCCTCCTCCGCGTAGATAAGTATGGTCCGACATTCCACTCTCAAGGAGTGCCTATTATTACCTCTCATACTATGGTTGCAAGAAAGCATAATCTTCCCACCTCCAGGTTTCTGCCTTCATCACCCCCAACAGCCTTTGCACACGAATTAATGCTTTGATGGCGAATTATCCTAATACCCATTTGCTGTGATGTTGTTTAAATTATCTACTTCAAGCGGCCGTTGCGTTCTCGTTCTGAGATTACACAGTTCCTATGTACCCGCTCGGTACATCGACATTTGGCATGGCCATATGGCCGGCGTAGCTTGATTTGTAATTAGAAGTTAAGACCAATGATAGATCAAGAAAACAGTAGGATTTCACTTATCTGTATGGTAGCTTAGAATCTTTTATATGTTTATATCTAGAGAATTGCAGTGAAGAGGGGAAGCCAGGGGAAGCCAGGAGAAGCCAGGAGAAGCCAAGATGGGGAACAGCCTGATGGAAGTGCACTGGTACACAATGTGTGAATAGAGAACACGGTGTTACGGACGGGATCATGGTTGGTCCGCTCCCAGCAACCGTATCTGGTCCTAGTCCTTGACACTCTCGGACAGATAACAGGCCAAGGAATAATGTTATTCGAATAAAGCACAGCGATTATGCACACGTACCTACACATTTGCACTAACATGTACATACGTTACGGGCAGAAAAAGCTACATGTACATTATGCATTATCTGTCCTCTAAGAGGAGGTAAAGAAACAGATCTTCTCAATGGCTTAAACCTTCGAGATGTATACTCTATTAACACAAAGCAGCATAGGCACTGGACCTTGTTTTGTTTTGTTCAATTCGTCGATATGGAATTCGAAAACGCACTCATACCCCAAAGAAGGCCAGGAGAGAGTTAACTTGCATTACATACCAGCAAAGTTGCTTTTCTCTCGATCGATCGTATGTCTCAACGTAACCCATTCAAGATTACTGGGCCAGATGGTATGCTCTACGTATGAGAGCAAATCTTGGAGATTTTCACATGCTTCAGCTCCAGCTCCAACTACATGTACCCAGAATCCAAAAAACTCCGTATGAGTCGACGAAACGAGAAAATTTTCCTAGATCGAAACACCGACGTCAATATGTCAGCCCTAGCCACCATCTTACTCTCCATAATCATCTTATTCTCCATTGAAAGAAAAGGTGCAGGCAAAGATGATGCCACAAAAGCTACTAGAACACCGTTCCAAAGCCATAATTACGATCCGGACGAGTTAATCGTGATCCCATATACATGTGTATTTGCGATCAATCACTTAGCGACCGTACTTCGTATCATGTCAATTGCGCCATCCAAGGAGAAAAAAACAGTTCCTTTTTCTGTTGCACCCCATATTCATAACGGTAGGCGTTTCATCATCCCGCATGAAGTACTTGTAGTTGTGGGTGGGAGCTTGGGCCAATTGGCTGAGCTAAACATCATTACATTATCAATTGCTATATAATAATCCCCCCCTAAGCTACTTTCGTAAGGCCCTCATGCATGCCCGACACCCACCACAACAAAACAATGTTGCCCGGCAAGGCAAGGGAAACCCCTTCTGTAAGCCGGGATCACTACCGCACCGGAAAGAAGTTTTTCCTAGAGAGTGTCTATCATTCATTGGCGTGGTGGCCGCGCTGGCAGTGGGAAGTTCGCCAGACATGAGATAACAATAAGGAAAAACCAAAAAGCCACATCCATGTAATTTACATGTGATAGTCCCTATCCCCAACCTCCCTCCCCATCCCTCCATCCCCTCCATCCTTCCTGCCTGCGCCTCTGCACATCTCCATACCCACCCCCTAGCCAATCGACCCCAAAGGAGGAAAGCCGTACTCGCCAGATAAGCAAAAAAAAAAAAAAAGATACACCTCGCCTATGTAACGATAATGCAGGTCTTTGCTCGATAACGAGCCATATGGAAAGTTGTATTGTGGACAATCGGGGTCTGTGTACGCTTGAAATTTTGGTTTCGGCACCCCTCATGCACACCCGGCCGTGTTCGGAAACTGGCCTGATGCAGGATTTAGTCATGGATGATCACTCGGTGTTGGCGGGCACGTGATTGTCGTGGAGGTTTGGTTGGTGGACTTGAGACGACGATTTTACAGTAGCTGGGGGCTTACGGGTGAGCTGGGGGTAAGGGGGAAGAGCGACATGGTAAATTTCGCAGACCTGTTCATTTGGGCAAGAACTACGGAGGTTTCAGTTGGAAGGATAGCAACATTGCAACTAAAGTCTACAATTCTCCGCTCCATAGCCAAAAGATTGATACGTGACATTCATATATTCATACTTCATCTCTATCAACAAGCGTACAAAAAACCCCGTTTCAGAAAAAAAAATACCACCCTCATAATCCTACATGATAAACGAAAGTAAACCTAAGATGAAGCAAATGAAATGTCCTAGCTATCCAAACCCCAAGGGAAAAAAAAAGAAGACCAAACCACACCAAAAAAAACCAAGGAAAGAGAAAGAAATAAACCTAAATGTAACTTTTTAACCCACGAACACCATCTCACCCTCCTTGCCTAGTAGCCTTCCCTTCGCATAGACATCCTTATGCTCGTCCCATAGTCTCCTCAGTTCTGTCAGGTACCTCTCTTGCAACTCATCCAGGTCCCCATCCCTTGGGTTCTCCATCTGAGCCTTCGGGAACACCGGGCGTCCCACCACCGTGTTAACCTCCTTCCTATACGGCAGCAAGCCCACATCATAGTTGAAAACACCCCTCGCATGGAAAAGCGGCACTGTGAACCCAGCCACATTCTTGACAAACATCTGCAGCTTCTCAAGCATCCCGCCACCAGTGGGAACCATCTGGTCGTAGAGCTCATTCTCGCCAAAGCTAAGCACCGGTACAATGCCAGCGTTCTCGCGGATCGCAATCTTGAGTACGCCGCGGCGGCGCTTCACGACCAGGGCCATGCGGCCGGGGATTGCCTCTAGTGACTCGCGCGCGCCACCGAGGACGATGGTGATTGCACGGCCGCCGCCGGTGGGCGCGGTGTATTGTGGTGACGGGTGGAATATTGGAAGGAGGAAGACGAGGCGCCACCAAGTCCATGGTTTCCGGAGAGACCAGGTTGGGGGTGGTTGGGCGGCCTCGCCACGGAGAAGGGCTTCGCAGGAGCGGCGTGAAACGGAGGCGAGACCCATGAGCATGAGGAAGTCACGGTAGAATGGGACGCGGAAATTGGAGTCGAGGGTGAGGAGAGTGTTTGTAATTCCTGGGAAGAGACATTCGAAGCCGGTGGTATTTTCAGTGCAGAAGTGGCCGAAAGCTCCGTGAGAGATGATGCCATGGGGGTGGTATGTGAAGATGTAGTTCTTTGCGGGGTCCAGGGAGGTCGTGGCGTGGAGTTTGAGGGGGAAGTAGCCCGTGTAGAGACGCCATACTGGGAGGCTTCGGAGGAAGTGGGAACGTCGCCTTGGCGCAGAGCCGTCGAGGTGGGCCTCCGAGAAGAGGCAGTAGATGAGATATGGGATCAGAATTGGCCATGTCAATGGAATTGCCAAAAGAAACCAAAACAGTGAGGTATATAGCGGGATAGTAAATCCGTGTAAGAGGACTGCCGCAGTTTGAAGTCGTCGTTTCATTGGAACATTCAGCGGAGCCATTCGAGTCCTATTTACCACTGTTAGAAACCGGTCACATATAAACCAACTTCTCCCTTATCAATACATACCCTCCATTCCTCTTAACCTTATCCCCACCGCTAATCACCACTGAAACCTTCTTCTTTGGCTTTGGCTTCGGCTTCTTCTCCTGATACCTCAACTCCCCATCACTCTCTCTCTCCGAGGATGTGCTGCCCCCCATCTCCCCTGTCTTGATCGGCCTCCCCCCACTCCTGCCGCTGCCATCACTGTCGTAGCTGCTACTACCACCGTTGGTGGTGGTGCTACTATTGGTACTCCTCCTGCGGTTGTTCACCCGCACAGAGTAAAGAGTATCGTCAATTGCCGGCAATGATCGTTGTGGAGGCGGCTCGGCCAGGCCTCTGGGCGAAGGACAGGGATCCTCTGCGTCGAAGAAGGACTGGTCGAGTATTATGGATCTGCTGGAGCGCGGAGAGCTGCTGAGGAGGGACGAGACACTGCCATCGTCAGAGGCGGAGGAGGACGGTGGGAATTTAGAGAGGTCGAAGTATGACATTGTGTCTGTGTGGTAGGCTAGACGCCAATGTTTGGAGCTGTTAGGATTGGGGGGGAGAATGATAGGGCTCAGCTAATCCACAGTATATCCACAGCGTTCCGGGTGAGAAGAGGATTCCTCACAGTATTTGTATATCGGATCAAGGGGGGGGCAAGGTTTTTTTCTTTTTTTCTTTCACTCTTCGGACTCGGTCGGAGCTGAGGCAGTGTGAGCTGCTGGTTGTGGGACGCGGTGCTGCTGCTGCTGCTGAGTGAGTAAGTGAGCGAGTGAGTGAGTGAGCGAGGGTGTGCAGCTATCACATGTGAAAATCGGGACAACCCTGGCTGAACTGCAGCTGCGACGGGTAACTATTGCAAATGACGACACGCACCAGCGCGAGAAAAAGCTAGAGTAGAAAGTGAGGCACTCGGAAGTCCCCGCGTGAAACGTTAATCCGGCCCGAATCCTAATAATAGCCGCACTCAAACCCTGACCCTGAGAGCTGTTGCTTGCTAGCCGTAGCCATGGACGGACCGCGCTGGAGCTGAGCCCCCGTGCTTTCTCTCTCTCTGCGTTTTCACTCTGAGCCAGCTCCGACCGACCACCACCGACACAAGCCCTTCTCCGCCCATAACAAATCTTTCCCCCCAAGCGCCATACCAATGCCCAGCAGCCCAGCAGAATTATATTACTCAAACTACCGAACAATCCCGAAAGCCATGGAAAGTAGACCAAGTCTCCGTGCGCAAGGAAAAAACGTTTTTGTTTGTCGCTACTCAATGTACGTGCAGATTCGCCCCCGGCATGGCACGTACATGGTGCGTACATGAGATAAGAAAACGGTCCAGGAAATGCCAGGTAGAGCCGGTTAAATTACAAATAAAACATCCAATTGCAGAAATTAAAATTTACTCAACTCCAGGCGTTATCTCCAACCTGGAATGTGTGCGGCGGTGTTGATATTCTGATTGGCCTTTTAAGGGGGAAGAGTGAGTGCTGTAAACCGAGTGATCAACCATGATATCCAATGGAGTGCAGATATCTTAAAACCGACTACATATGTTGTGTGCTAACGTTTTTGATAATGCACTGACTGGGCCTAAGGAGAGAGGGTACTACCGAGCTGAAGCCGGCATTGGCCCTGGCAGCGTCGGTGTCGGAGTGGGCGGTAGAGTAGTCCGTATAATGCTTTCTGCAGAAGCAAGTCAGCAACAATGCATGGCGCTGTCGCGTGTGGGGTACCTACATTTCTACTCGTAGCATAAACGACCAATTCTCGTTTCGAAAACGGACCACCGGCCATCTCTTACCGAACTTGCAAGAAGGAAAAAAGAAACAAAACCTCGTGTATGCGGCCCCAGTCCGTTTTGTAAACCTCAGTCACGTGGTGTCGAATCAGTTCTCTTAAAACCCTTCTTTCCTCTTCCCCCCTTTGTCGATTTTTCTTATTCTTCCAAAACACCTACCTACCCGCCACCGTACGTAGATCAGATATAATTTCTTTGTGCACAAAAAAACACGTATGCGGTCGATTACGTGGTTAGGAATTAATTACGTGCGCACATTAACTATCACGAGGCGTCACTCGACGAAGTTGACTGGCCGGCAGCCTTACAATTGTGTGCGGGGTTTCCCCGGTCCCGAGCTCCGCGGACCGACCATTCGTCGAGTGAGAGTGTGTGATTGTGTCTAGCTAGCATACGAGGCTGGAATAAATTGTAACGTCTAGAGTACACCTACCTGCTCTACCCCACACGCCGCCCCGCGTCCGGAGAAGCAATTTTCCGGAATATCTCTCACGTGCCGCATATCAGAACAGCAGTTCAATGAACCTTTATCCCGCCCGCCTAGTTGATTCATACTGTGGGGACGCATCAACGTGGGGAAACGCATCAGGTAGAGTGGGCACTCTAGAGTAGGAGCACTGTGATGTGCTTCTGGCCCAGTTCCCTTGCCCAATCAATTGACCAGGCAAAAAATACAGGCTCCGGCAGAAAGGAACCCTTACTTGGACTTGTATAGCACTGCGGCATGCACTGGTTGGAAAACTTGAGATGACCTTATCAGAAAAGGTCTTTCCGGTCATGCATGACATGCAGCAGGGATATATCAAACAAACTCCTGATTGAACAACGAGGCTCTAAAGGTTTGCTGATTGGTGTTTTGAACGTCGGCTCGCACCTACGCGCGAAATTCCCTGCCAGGTGAAAAAGCGGAAGGTGTGGTACGCCGTAGATATATTAAATGTTGACATATATGGCGGGAATTATGCTAAAGTTACAATGATAAAGACATCAAGAGAGCCTCTAGGCATTAAGCTTTGGACGGGAGAGGTAGCATTGAGTATCCAGCTGCAGATGGTATACAGAAACGAAAGAGAACCATGCCTTTTGTCAGTAATAAAACGCTCAATTTTTATGAGTTAAATATTGCGTTGTAATTACGGTAAGCATCATTTTAGAGAGATTCGGTGAGGTGATCATGTACGCAATTGCATTGCATAGAATCACCAAAATATCCGCCTCGCCTCGCCTCGCCTCGCCTCGCCTCTCCAGGTGAGTCTTGAACGTTATTTTCAAAAATGAGACACCAGGCCGCCACTATCTGAGATCTTGCATACCGCCAATTCAGGTATCACCACCTTACCAATTGCAACGGAACCATCTCTGCGTTGAGAGCGCTGTCGTGCAAAATGTGACAAAAACGCCATGTTGAAACAACGTTTCTGATACTGCACACGTGCCAAGTTCGTGGTCTAGACCGCATGTTGATGAAAGAAGGTAGAAGTGATGATTCATAGTAAATGATATACATAAACGTCCTTCCGGATACCTGAGTTCAGCGATAATCAGCTATCAGATTATACCTTACGATCCTCTAGCCGACTGATGGTAAGAACACCGACAAGTTTTACACTGGGTATCTCGAGATTGAGAATTGAGATAATTTGGCCCGGGCCGTAGTATTGAATCTTTGAAATCGGCCCTGGGCAGGATGGGAAGCGGGATCAACGGCGAAGAGCCTCCCCGCGGGAAGCAACCATATTATGCATCTGCGCAGCTGCAAGCCCGGTCCATTCTTAGAAAATAAACAGTGGAAGTGAATTTTCACGGGAACGTATTTCAGTCCCCGGCCGGGGAAATAGAACAGTAGTCAAGATCAGGAGAAAAATGATATAGCGCTAAAATCAAAGTCCGAGGAGCGGCCCAGAGATGTTAACACCGATGTTGACTTTAGTCAAACACTGCTCAAGCCGGCAGTTGTGCAGCCGCTTAGTCACTGTCGATAACTTTCCTTGGCACTTGAGCATGCTCTGCCAAGAGATCACTCGTGCAGAGCCTCTCGTTACGTGTCCCTTAAAGCCCAATTGACCAGCTATACAGCTGATCTAAACCTGTACTTAAACACTCGCTTGAATCCTCCAGAGACAGCCTTCTTGCGTATTATCACAGTCGGTTATCTATATGGCCACCAGGTGGAGATAGGGATGCTCCCACTCACAAGCAATCACTCGATCACAAAAGATCACTCTACCCAGCACCTCCCCTTGGCGGTGTGGCGTGGAAGGAGAGGGATGGGGTCGTGGCTCATATACACACGATACACCAAGGAAGTCGCAAAGAATCCCTAGCTGGGAGTAGAAAGTTGCCTTCGATTTTTTCTCGTCGCTAGAATTGCGCTAAGAATTACTGAGTTAACAATAAGTGTTGGTCACCCAGGAGTGTCACTTGAGATCTCAACGCGTCGTAAAAGATGTGTAAATACTGGTGTGTCCTTGGTTATACGTTAGCACTCTCTAGATGACAGAAATTGCAGGGGATGTCGCCAGTATGGAGTCCGGTTGCTTACTCTGTCGATTGCAATTGGATGATCTGCTCATGCATTATGTACTCAAGACTGCGGTACTGCTAACCTCATCGTGTAATATTGACGCGCTATAAAGAGACCAAAATATCGAATGGAGGGAGGCTGGAGAGAACTGATGTAGTAACTATATCTGCTGGATTGTCACGCCACTTCAGCTCCTCCCGCACATTCCTTGTATACGCAACCTCCCTTCGTCTGGCAATGCTGCCCACTCTGTGAAGCAGAAATTGAATTTGTATGGGAGATCTATTATTTGATAAGAGAGATAACAGGATCTGTTAGTGAGGTCACGCAAAAATTGGTTGGGCAGCATTTTTGCTAGACGAAGGGATAGTCACGTACCCAGTCTCGTGTTTTTAATTTCCGTTTCTTCTATCATCAACCTCCGAAGACAGAAGGTAATTCGTTAGAACAACATCAGCGACCCCATCCTCAAGACTCTTCATGCGAGTTCTAGGCTACCGTACTGGCCGGTCATCAAAGACTACGATATGGCCTCAGTATGTCTAGATGATACAGATACACATGTATCTGGCCGATGTCCCTGCCGACCCGTAACTGTTATTCTCTGCCCCTTCTGGAGCATCCGAATCGATCCGCCAAACAATGTTTCGATGATCGGTCACTGTTCTGTGGTATAGGGGGATCGCATTATAGAGGTGGTACTTACCGACCGGGCCGAGCCTTGGTCCTTCGCTCGCACATGGCTTCCACTAATAATCCGACATATGTAGGCATACCTATCAGGAGCGGTCTAGATCTTTGCACCTTCTACCTGTTTACCGCCCACCCCGCCGCCTTCGTCTACTCTGTTTCTTTTTATATATATATATATATATATTTTTGTTTAGCTAAATGACTCCTTTATACAAGGACCATAAATCTGGATTTGTCATCACCACTTTCCGGTGAGTTTGGTTGGAGTCGCCCATACACGCACTGTTATCAAACCTTTTCTCTTGAAGAAAGTGCAAGTTCTAACTCTTCCTAAGCTCCTGGGAGTATGAGCTGCAGAGGATCACTTATTTAGAACCCCAGCTAACAAAATAAATCACTGGAGCAAATCCGGAAGCTAAGCGCACCGCCTAGTCAAAAAGGTACATATATACAGGTTGACGGTCATGAGCCATCACTCTGCCGGCGATATTACCAGAGAATGCTTGATCTCCAGATACTGCTGGATTCACTATATTTCGTCATATTGAATGCCAAGTGTAACAGAAAGCCACACTACTTTGTAATTTGGCCCCCACGAGTTTAGAGACGTCTGCAAACTTCCGGGGAAAGACCCGGAGAAGAATTTTGATGTTATTGGGAGCGTCTGTCCAGTGGTCCAGGATACCTGGTATGTATATGATAGGTCTTATTTTGACGTCCTGCAAGTCAAGCTTTTTTCGGGATGCAGGTACTACTTGTGCGGTTAATTCTTGTCCATGCAGGGGTGCCATGTGCCCCGACATGACGTGACCCTGCTGTTCGAATGGTTTTAATTTTGTGAACATGCTCAGCTTCTTCTCTATCAGCTCAGCACTAAGAGACCAAGTTATGTTGTCTTGCGGTGAATATCCGAACACGACCTCCCGCTGCGGCTTCTACGGCTATGGCGTATTGATGCCTGTCGATCATGTCGTGCAACGTCCAGGGATCGCCTCGCACCTCACGCGTTAGTTCCAACCCCACCTACTTCATTCACTATGATGTGTTGATACTAAAGGCAGGTATCTACATCTCTTCAGTTGTGTACATAGAGTACAACACTCACTCTTGGCTCCTATACATAACTACTAACAATCCTAGTTGAGATTTAGGTAACTAGACTTCGCTTTAATTAAAAACCGAGATCATCAAGGGCATCTGGTATATACTCGGCCCAACAGCACCGACACCACTCTGGACGTAGATTATATATACATTCCTACCACCAAAGCTCACACAAGGGATGCAGCTCCCTTCTGTTTTGCGCGCGGGTAAAAGGATCCATCCGGCGAGCCGCCCTGAATAGAAACTCTGTCTTTGTACTAGTCAATCGTATTTTCGCCCATAGGAGATATTACTCCGATGATAGCTACAGTCGTTCATAGGGTGAAGACGGACACTGGGTGTTGACGGCCGCGGACAGGGGTCATCCGCATGACGAGAAACAGCCAAGCTTTACAAATAGTTCCTTCTAAGGATTCTTATTCGTTGAGATTCCCCTGTCCGTCAACACCTAGTGTCTGTCTTCACCTTGTGAACGACTGTAGCTACATGTAGTTGTAACGTCCGCTTAAAGCTTATGCACGTCATAACGGTGCCCGGTCTCCTGCTTGTCCACCCCGCAATATGCAACCCCTGAAGGTCCATCAAGTTAGTCAACAGGTACTAACCCGCATTGGTATTCTTATTAAGAAAACACTAGGTCGGGAGGATTTATATGGAAGGGTCACAAAGCTGGTACTTCTCTGGCCATGGAGGGCGATCATACGATTCAGCCGCCAAATGCTTCGACGGAGTGTAAATGTTCCGTGTGTCACTGTGCCTCGGAAAACGTTCGATCAAAGTTCCGAAGCCCCACAAAATACGTGAGAGATCTTCAATAGTTTTGACGGGCAAGCCGCCGGACATACGGATCATTTCTTGTTTTCACTGATGGGAAAATCCAAAAAGTCTATATTAAATGTCGAACTCGGCCTTCGCTTTTGATATCCCGTTGGTAGGTGCTACTCAAGATTCAGAGACTGAGCTCATCCTGCAATTCCAAGATGCTTTGGAAACTCACGTTAGTAACTCTTGCTTTAACAGAGTCCGCGCTTTGCAAGGACTCTTACAAGATCCCAAGCCGTCTTTGGTACAATGCCTCTACTACCGACGTAAGACCTCCTCTAAATACTATGCTATGATCTTGGTAAAACTAAGAAATAATACCGATACAGTGGAACAATGCCCTTCCCTTTGGCAACGGGCGTCTCGGCGGTATGGTATTCGCCATAGCCTCGAAAGAACTCATCAGTCTTAACGAAGACTCCATCTGGAGCGGTGGCCCCATGGAACGCATGAATCCAAGCTCCCTCGAGACCCTCCCAAAGGTGCGCGCACTTCTCGATGCCGGCAACATCACCGCCGCCGGTTCAACAATGCTCAGTGGAATGGCCGCCATCCCTACGTCGCCGAGGTTTTATCAGCCGCTGGGCGATATCACGTTTGACTTTGGTCACACTGGGAATATAACTGGGTACGAGCGCTGGCTAGATACAGATACTGGTACCATCGGTGTGGATTACGCATATGGCGGCGTGGTGTATACGAGGGAGTATATAGCGAGTCATCCGGCAGGTGTTCTGGGTTTCCGGTTTTCGGCATCGAGGTCGAAGGCGATCTCGTTTTCGGCAGAGCTGTTTAGAAACGAGACGCAGGGTGAGCTGACAAGATTGGTGGGCGAGGATTCGCTGAATATGGGGGCATTGATTGGCGGTGCGGATGGTATCTTGTTTAATTCAACTGCGAAGTTCGAGGTCAAAGGAGGTTGGTTATATACTAAGCTCCCTCTCAGACTCTGAGGTTTATATTCATGGCATATATAGGAACTATTGCGGCTGGAAACAACACAAACATCGTAGTCACTGGAGCTGACGAAGTAATCGTCTGGTTTGCCTCCGAAACCTCGTACCGCTACGCAATCCCAGCCACAAAGGTCGCCGAACGTCTTTCCGCCCTCTCAGGCAAATACAACTCCTTCAAGCAAGAGGCAATCGCTGATTACCAAAAGCTCCACCGTAGAGTGAGTCTTAATATCGGCACTACTCCTAATTCTATCAAAAGGCTACCTACGGATGTCCGCCTCACCACATTCAAGGCTGGAACGGCCGACCCTGAGCTCATAGCCCTTTACTTCCAATTCGGGCGTTTTATGCTCATTGCCTCATCTCGTGAGGGCTCCCTCCCGGCAAATCTGCAAGGCATCTGGAACAAGCTGTATGCCCCTCCATGGGGTAGTAAATATACGGTCAATATCAACACGGAAATGAACTATTGGCCAGCCGAAGTCACGAATCTTGCAGAAACCCACAGCCCGCTCTTTGAGCTGATGGAGGTCATGCGTCCCCGGGGCGAGAAAATCGCTAAGGGGATGTACAACTGCAGCGGATGGACTGCACACCATAATACTGATCTCTGGGGCGATGCAGCACCGGTAGATCGAGGGACCGGATACACAATATGGCCCATGAGTGCTGCCTGGCTCTCATCGCACATCTTTGAGCACTACCGATTTAATGAAGACAAAGAGTTCTTGCGGGAAAAACTGCCAACCATCCACGGCGCCGTCAAGTTTTTCTTCGACTATCTGATTGAGCGTAACGGCAGCTTTGTTACTAGCCCATCCACCTCCCCGGAGAACACATACATCCTTCCAAACGGGCAAAAAGAGGCCGTCACCATCGGTGCAACAATGGACATGGAGATCCTACGCGGGCTCTTCTCGGACTTTATCGCCGCTAGCGAGATCCTCGGCGAGACCACCGATGTTGAGCGCGCAAAAACTTATCACGATAAGCTCCTCCCCCTCAGGATTGGGCAGTACGGACAAATTCAGGAATGGATGCAGGACTACCAGGAGAATGAAGCCGGGCACCGCCACGTCTCACACCTATGGGCCCTGTTCCCTGGAAACCAGATCACACCGCTGACGACACCCGTGTGGGCGACGGCCGCAAACGCGACTTTGCAGCGAAGGCTAGCGAACGGCGGCGCGGGGACAGGCTGGTCGCGGGCGTGGACTATCAATTTCTTTGCAAGACTGCACATGGGCGACACGGCATGGTTCCACATTGAACAGATCATCAGAGGCTCCACCCTCCCAAACATGTTTGATCTGCATCCGCCTTTCCAGGCCGACGGTAATGAACCAATTCCCCACCCCCAACATCCCGCTCAAGAAAAACTAACATTCCACAGGAAACTACGGCAGCAGCGCCGGCATCGCCGAAACACTCCTCCAGAGCCACGCAGGGACAGTACACCTCCTCCCCGCTATATCCTCAAACTATTCCACGGGCGCCGTGACCGGCCTTGTGGCGCGTGGTGGCTTCGTGGTCGATATCGAGTGGAAAGACCTGAAGCTTGTCAGGGCCAAGATATTTTCCAGACTGGGGAACCCGCTGAATGTGACTGTTACGGACAGTGCCCCGTTTACCCTGAGTTCTAAGGGGGGGACTGGAAAGGGCGCTGTTTATACGGTGCTACCCGCAGCATAAGGGGGGTGGGAGATGTGGTTGTGTAGGTTTTGATATAGTGGCGGGATTTTTTGTGTTGGGGTGTGTTTATCTCTTATCAATTGAGATCAACTGTCCAAGATTACTAGCTAGTACTGTAGTTAGCTCATAGATAAGATTAAAGTTGAAATAATGATCATTTCCAGTACACTTCCCTATTTTAGCAATCATGTAACAGTAGCGTAGTAGAGTAGTAGGTGCAGCTTTCTTTCTAGGGTATAAACCTACTTGCAGCACCGGTAAATTGTAGTGCCGGTACTAATACCGTGCTATTTTAACGCATATCGCGCTAAACAACATATTTTCATCAACGCCGATTGGCCAATCTACTCATGACCTGCTAGTGGCCAGTCGATTTGATACATCTAGGTACATGCATGCTCTACTAGCAGCACATGTGGTATTGTACATGTAGTGTCAGTGTATATACATGTAGCAAATGGACATCGATCTAATAAAACCATCGCCACAGCCAAATTCATATTTGACCAAACCCCACAAAACCTATCAATCAGCCCGAGCTTGAGGGGTACTCGGAACCACTTTTCTTGGCCCTTTATTCCCCCAATTGGAGGCTACAAGTAAAACGATTTACCAGATGAATATAGCAAATGGCAGTAAACCCAACTTTTATTTTTCATCCATACGTACTCATACTCAACACACATAAGAGAAAAGAAAAAAAAAAGCGGGGGAGGGCCCGGATGCTAAGGTGCTAAGAAAAAAAAGAAAAAAAAGAAAAGGAATTTTTAAACCACCCCCATATCCTCTTCCCCACTACCCCTCGATCCTACCCTAAGAAACGAAACACAAAAATTTAAACTGTCGATCAATACGTACGTACGTCAAAAAGGGAAAAAAGATCAACAAGGTTCAATATAGAACGGCAAGAAACGAAGTAAAGGGGAAAAAAAGAAAAGATGAAGCGCAAAGAGAGAAATAAATAAGAAAAAGGAGATCCATAATAGTCCCGCCCTCCCCGCCCCCGCCCGCCCCTGCCCAGCGGCCAGCTATGATGCCATGCCGACCCCGCCTCCAGCGCTTGAAAAACTTAGAACCAGAAGATTTCCTCCCAAAGATTGATCCCGACTCCGGAGAAGAGGGCATTACAAATACCAATACCCTCTCCGAACCCCCAAAAATCCAAACCTAGTTTGACCCCTGGCCTGTTGCCGCCGCCAGTGGGTGTGATGAAAGAAAGGGAAAGGAAATAAAATAATAAAAAATAGGGTAAAGGAATACAGAGTACTTTGTAGACAAAAAAAAAGGGAAGATCTGAGAGAGAGAGAGAAAAGAAAAGAAAATATAAACTAATAGGAAAGAGCTTCAAAAAATACACACACTAATTCCTCCCTGAAGTCCCTTTTACCGATTTTTCCCATTTTTCCTTTTACCTTTTCTCATGTCTTTCTTTTTCGTTTTTTTCTGTCGTTCACTTCGCCAGGCCGTCTTAGGTATAAAAAAGAATATGATAAAAAGAAAAATCGTTTTTTGTTGTCGTTACCAGCTGCTGTCGTTAGAACCAGAGTGGATAGCTAGAAACAAAGCGCCATGGAAGGATGAATGAAAGAAAAAAAGCCGACTGTTTTTCTCTGCGCCCAAAAGGGAGGCAAAGATGACTTCCCAAAAGTACAAAATCAAGCGAAAAATAGTATAGAAGCTGGAATGAGGTACCAATGACAACGCAAACGCCCTATTCATTACCACATCTCTCCCCCTCTTTATGAGAGCTTCCGCGCCATTATTATGAGCTTGATGCCGCCGGCTGCTGCTGCTGCCGTTGAGCTTGGGGCTGTTGGGGTGTTTGTTGGTCCAACCTTTCCTCAAGCTGTTTTATCCTGTCCTCAAGGGTCTTGATGTATGTCCATAACCCACCGTCTTGCCCAGCAAACATATTAGGATTGCTTTGCAGGCCGTTACCACCCATATTAGCCTGAGGAGCAGGTCCGCTTCCCCCTGTGGCACCTTGTTGTTGTTGGTGGGCGTTTTGCTGCTGTCCGGACGCAGGCGGGTGTGCCATGTGGTTGACGAACATACCATCACGTTCACGTGGAGGAGCTGGTAGAGGGTTCGTATAGGTGAAACTCGGTGTTCTGTCCCTGGGCATCCCTTCGGGCTGACTTGGCAGCATCCCTGGACTGACCGCTCGGGGGCTGTCCGTCAAGACATTCTGAGGACTAAGAATACTCGTGTTTGCAGAATTCGTCGCAGCAGGACTTGTAGCATTCGTAGAATTCATATTGGTGGTTTGCATACTAGGAGTCGCACTTGCTGGTGTCGCCGACTTGAATCCATGTGCAGCATAGCCTGGTGGAAAGAGTCCTGGACTTGGCCCACTGGCCGAAGCTGTTCGAGCTCCAGATGAAAGTTGTGGATAGGTGTTATTGTGAGTTCGGTACCCAGAGGCTGGCGTCATTGGGGTATGCTGCCCCATCGGGTGGCCTACTTGTTGATGGCCAGGGTGGAAATCAGTCTTGATGCTTGGAAGACTTGCCCGCCTTCGGGGGCCTCCATCAGAACCCTCTCCGCCGTTCTCGTCCATCATGGATACATCGCCATCACCATCATCAATAAGTCCTTCAAGGCCCTCCATATCATCGCCGTCTTGTCCTAGCCCGGTAACCATTGTTCCGTCTTCATTCATCATGCCGCCCATGCTACCTCTTCTCCCGGCGCAGCCTCCTTCGCCGCGGGCATGTCGAGCCAAGGCGTCTCCTCGAGCGAATCGCCTTCCACACTTTGCACAAACATGTGGCCTCTCTCCCGTGTGCAACTTGGTGTGTCGTTTAAGATCGTGGAGTCTTCGAAAGCGTGAGTTACATGTCGTGCAAAGGAAGGGCTTTTCGTGTGCATGTGTCAGAAGATGGCTCTTGAGGTTGTGGTGCCTAGTGAAAGTCTTATGGCAATGAGGGCATGTGTGTTTCCCTCGTGTACCGCCTGGATTATTAGGGCTGAATGGCGTAGTGGGCGTTGTTGCGCTACCAAACCCAGGAGTGGTTGGGGTAGTCGCTGTAAGGGGCTCCGTGAGCTTGGGTGGTTGTGGCTGTAGAGTGTGATACTGGCTCATATCTGAGGGAAGTAGAGCAGGATCCGTGGTATTCGGGCCTGTAGTAACAGTCCCGGCATTTCCGTCAACAGTTGTACCATTAGATACCAAGCCACTTGATGTTGCAGGCGAACTACCAGACGTGTCCATAGCAGCAGCTGCTGCCGCAACACTTGGCAAGCCACCTAACCCGGAAGGAACTGGAGAAGGTTCTTTCGGAGGTGCATCGGCAGGCGTGCTCATTCCGAGATTTGTTGTAAAGATTGAAGCCGGGTTTGGCGACTGCTTAACTGCCTGCGACCCATCGGTCTTTTTGTCATCGAGAGTCATAGTTCGAGGACTTCGGCTCTGCTGTTTATTCGCCAATACTGCCGCTGCCCCGGTAAGCGGAGTGTGTGGGGTAAGACTCGGAAGTTTCGAGGCTAGTAATGGAGGTAGGTTTGCAGGAGCTTTGGGTGATACCGGAGTGGTGGCAAGAGCAGCAGCGGCTGTAGATGCTGCTGTAGATGTTGGGTTGGTTTTGCGAGAAGCTTCAAGGGTTGTTCCGTTAGTTGCTGGTACTGAAGCGTATTGTGACGATGCCATCACAAGTGATATGCTTTGAAGATGTAAATGATCTATAGATGATCAGCGTCTAGCTCCACAATCTCGGTTTGCGAATGAACACAGAAAGAAGGCATCAATGAAAGATATCTGAAACGTCAAGAGAGGACAAACGCGCTGGTGCCTGAGTAGGAATGCTTGGCTAAGAAATGGTGATCAAACAAGATCTGCGCCACACAAACTGCAGAGATATCACGCAAGGAGCAATGAATAAAAAGAGGCGTATCCCCTACCTATTAAGTATTCTTTTCGTCAACGCCAGTTGATCTTTTTCAGCCCTAAACAAATGTGTAACACACAATATTGTGAATGTGACACAGGGCGACAATTGCGTAACCTGAGCAAATTGTCCGTTCCTGGGGCGCGAAATGATAGTTCCAGAGGAAATATTGAGCCCCGTTTGGTCTTCCTTTTTCTTTCTTCTTGGCTATATCAGAGGCACAAGAATGTGTTCGTCTATCGTTGGAGCGAGTTAATTTTAGCTTGTCTTGAGGTATTTCAGGCTTCTCGAAAACTAACCAACCAATGCTTTTTTCTAGGAGCCAAAAATCGACGTCAAGAGAAAACAAAGAAAAGGTATTTGACCAAGAAAATAGTTCCCAGTTCCCTGTATTGTTCCACCTACTTGCTGGGAAGAATTGAAAGGATAACGTTTCTCTTCGTTTCTTTTTTTCTCGAATGGTAAAAAGGCCGATGCGAGCTGCTATCCAGAGATCTCAGGAATAATCCAAGCTTAGATTTTGTCTCGGGGGAGGGCAAAGAGTGATCCTTTCCTCAGCCTTTCCTAAATCCCGTGGCGTGTTGTTGACGATAAAAGAACGCAATTGGTCGGTATAGAGTGGATACGTAGTTAAATATAACCGCAACCTAGCCCCAAAGGCTCCAAGTAATCGATAGCCACCGTAAACAGGGATCAAGGCAGCAGAGCAGAGAGAAGCTGAGCCAAGCTCCGTTTCTCCAACAGAAAATTATAAAGGGAAAGTAAGAATGAACTGCCGTGTAATTTCGTCGTAGCGTTCTAGAATCAACTTTAAATCTTTCATCTGTCAGCCTGATGTCTCTCCCATCTAATGTTGTTTTTGAAAGCAGCGTATTAGATAAACGTCCCGCCCCCTCCCCTCTCCTCGTGACATGATTAATCGGCAAAGCCTAATAAAGCAAAAGAGAAAGATGGGTGCATAGTAGAACAACTTTATGGGCAACGGATGCACATGGCCGATGCGCGATAGGGTCAACGAGTGTAATGGAATGCAAAATGACTCCGTTCATGACCCCCGGAAGCATATAAGGCAGAATAAGAAAGTAAAAAAAAAATTTAAAGCACAAAAATAAGCACTAATGGGGATGGTACGAAAAACGATAATCTGGGGTAGAAGGAGACACGAGATTCCAACGATAAGAAATTGATGCAATCCTGAGACGCGAAAATCACAGGAGTATGCAAGAGTGGTAGGGTGAGGCGCATTCGTCTGCATGTGGATGGACCTTTTCTTACAACCCACCTTTTCTCTCGTCGGGGAGGGGGCTGAAAGCTGAATAAACACACGGAGGAACGAACCCACCTTTACTGACGTAGGAAGCTTTATTTGAGAATAATAAAAAAAAGCAATACCGTCTGTATTGCGCGTAACAATTCGTCCGTTTATTTCAATTAGGTAAATTCAAATATGCTGTCGTTTGATGGAGGTAGGAGACCTCGGTTTCCTTCTTTTAGAATGCTGCTATCGTGAGAGGTAGAGGAGCGGGAAGTGGTGCATCCTCTGGGTAGAACTCGAGATACAACGAGAACGGGTAACTGTTGCGACAACAGTGGAAGCAAGAGACAGACAAGGCGACAAGCGTCTGTAGATCGGGATACGCGTATAGCCTCCCGATAAAAAAGCTTGATCGCTGAACCAGAACCCGTTAGCAATGGAAGAACCACAGATTTTGAGACGGACCGATAACTTTGAAACTCGGTGGAGGGGTGCTGAAAGGCAGGTCAATCGGTACGTACCGTGCAGAGGGGGGTAGGCTGGGCCGGGGCGACTAACTGTAGAAAAACTGCGCGGATAAGGGAATAATACCTGCGTAAACGGTATATGAAAAGCGTGAAGATTCGCGTTCAATTTAGTTCTTGACAATAGTTTGTTCGAGCGTTGGGTTCGTGAGTGTGGCTTCTCCGTTCTGCTTCGCAACAATCATCAGCCTTCCTCAGCCTTGCTTTGGGAGTTTGGGGTCATCCAGCCAGCCACCGCCATGTAGCCCTGGCACGCTCGCTGCTTGGTCCTATTTCCGACAAGTGGATGGGGCAGATCGATGGCTGTGCCTGCCTCATTCTGTGGTGGGGCTGACCTGGCCGCCCGTCCGCCGGCCAACGACAAAAGATTTTTTTTCATTGGGGGGTAGCACCAACCTTTTTTTTTTTTCTCTCTCTCCACTCTCTGGAGTTCTTTTTTTATGTTTATGCCACTGTAGCCACAAAAGGAGGAGTTTCGAAGTGGATGGGAGAATAAAATAGTGAGGCTAAAATTTAATCGAGACGAGTAAGTAAGTGTGCTATTATTTTATGCTTCTGATGGATGGGTAAAATAGAGTCGATGAGATGGCAATTGTGTATAGACGAATTCAGAAGGGCGGGGGGGGGGGGATAAATGTTGGAGAATCTTTTGTGCTTGTGCTGCTGCTGCCGCTGCTGCGTCTGTCTTGCTTTGGCTTCCTGCCTCCTGCTTGGATGATTTCCCTCTTGAACGGATTGGATGGGAGGATTGTATGGATGGGTGATGCCGCTGCTCTGCTGCTTCCTGCCTTTGACTTCTGCTGCTGCTGGCTGTTCCTTTCGATGAAATGATGGACACTTAACTCTCCCTCCCGGTCACGGTATTTGTCTCACTCGCACACGCACCAGTTTTCGCTAACTCACTCTTGTCTTTTTTGGCTCAATGGCGTTCCCTCCTCTAATATGATTCTTGTTCGCGAAACACACACTCTCTAGTACTGAATCCCCAGTGTTTTCATTCAAACGTGATTTTGCAGATCTTGACGAAACACTAGCAACCGTGGTAGGGTTCCGAGGTTGGGTTGATGACGATTGCCGGCGGGTGGTCGCAACAACGAAATTCAGGGTGAGCCTGAAGTGGAAGAAAGAGGCGGTGGTGGTTGAGCTGATGAGGCGATGGAGGCTGCTGTGCTGCTCGAGGGAAGGAGGGAAATGGACTCGCAGGGTGGTCGGGTGGCGAAGTCACTTGAGAGTGAAAAAAAGCAAAGAAGCCAGCGTATGCATTACCTCAGCACATATATGTGCGTACAATCCAGTACGACCCCGTACAACAGAGCTCAACCCAATCGAGCAGCCTCGTCGCCCAATCCGGTTAATTAAAGAGCCCAATCGTCAGGGCACCTTGCGGGATAAGGTAAAGTCTGCTGCCGGTGTCCGTTCCGGTGACGGTACCGGACCTGAAAAGGTAATTTGCGTCATGGGCCGCTCGGGTGAATTCTCCCTCTCCGGATGCCTGATTCCTAATCCGTGGAACACAACTATTTACGCACCAATCCGTTTCTGTCAAGTTTAGTTAGGGTACAGAGTGCTCAGTGCTCACCAGCCCTTGTTGTGCCTTTACTCACTCTTCTTCTTTATGCCTGGCGCCTCAGAAAACCCAACATTTTGCGGTGGCTTTGGTGGCTGCCACACTACTCAGTACGCACACCAGCCGCGCCTGGGGTGTGGGTGAGCTGTCGAATCTTTTTGGTTCGGTGTCAACACAGCCTCTACTCCCTCGTGACACCAACAACAACAACCGAGTTCTCACGCCTTCCGAAAGACAGAACTTCAGAAAATCTCACTGCATATGTGGGCAGAGTAGGAAAGGAGAAGCGACACAGTGATAAAGCAGTAGATGCCTTATGTAAGATATCTCTCTCTACCGCCAACGGCTCTTATGTTGGCTAGAACAATACTCTAGCTACACCTACCCGCTGTAAATCCTCGACAGATACCGAGATGCCTCGCTTAAATCTTAAAGCAATGATCCCTTACCCGTGATTTTCACACCATGGGTCGAAACTTTCGACTTGCAGATACGCTGCCTGACATATCCACGTAATGAATGCCACCCCCCCGTACCCACTTACCAGCCTACCATTGTAGAATAGATACCGTGGAGATAAACACCCACACACACACTTTCTCTCCCCCTCCTAGTTCAGTAGTAGCTGTCTACACACATGTAAGATAAACAGGTACCGTGCGGTCCGTACCGGTTGTAGTGTTGGATTGCTGTCCACGGATAATTATCCTACATGATACATGAAGGCTCGGCGATTTGATCCGAGGAGAGACGTCACATCCCCCCCACCCTTCTCAAAGCCTCAAGCGTTTGGAAACGATACATCGTTCTCATGGAAAAGACATATTCAGCTCCCTCCAGATATGAAATTGTGACAGTATCACTGCAATTAAACCACTATCGTGATTGAACCCCTCCACTCCGCATTTCCTATCAGTCGCTAACTTTATTTCAACGTCTGAGTCCATCCTCCAACCTAGCCGACCCTAACCCTACACAGCTAGTATATCGTGAAATTTGAAATTACGAGAGTCCCCGTGTCACCAATCCAGTCCAGCACGCGAGAGAGTTCCCAAGATACACGATCGTGTATGACAAATTTAGAACCAGCGGTCTATTTCTGGAACAAATTTTTTCCGGGGGTTGGCGAGAGGGATTGGCGGGTGGTGGGAGGGGGGCGTGCGCCTCCATTATTATGTGGACGAATCATGGGGAAAGAGGATTCAACATAACATAGGAATTTACTTACTTACCCAGGGGGGAAATGATAAGGGGAAAGCCACATATGTGGTGGTCGGCGGCTGTGAGGTGGCGATAGATGCACGGTTGTGTTGTTGGTTCGGTTTGGGAGGAGGCGGAAACGAGTGATATCTGGTGATTCGCGTGGCTTATGTTCGTGGTCGGGGCGTATTTGGAATCGGATAAATGGATTAGTATATTCTAACTTTCTAAGTACATACACTCAACATGATACGGTAATCGCTGGCCCAGGATCTGCTCATCCCACACGATCTATCGCGCTCTGGAACTCCCGCATCACCAGCCAACACTCGAGCTCTAGCCTACGACTGTACCCCGCACTTTGAAAGCCGCAATTCACGATAGACGGGTCAGCACCTGCATACGGACATACGGGGATGTATAACTCTATTTTAAACGCCAAATGAAGTTAATATGTCTCCAGGGAGATGAAAAGGATCGATAGTAAGCGTACGAGCATGTGTTTCATCGTATCACATTGTGTTTGACTAAGTTAAACTTAAACGGTTCCGACACCTAATAGGAGTGGCGATTCAAGGGTTAGAAGGATGGTAAGACTTAGCTACCTAACCAGGTAACCCCTAGGCAACAACATGATGACTTTAAAAGATTCCTAGTTGCTGGAGACAAGAACTTGCAAGAATATATATATCAGGAGGTGAATTGGAACCGCCACGCTGATCAATCTCGGCGTATCATCACCTCTAATCGCACTCATTTTGAATTTTCTGCACTTCTGAGTGATTTTTGAGCTCCGGTTCAACTACTCAACTACCCAAGCTCCTTTGTGCCTTGTACTTAGCTAGCTGGCTGTTATTAATATATTATCTCATCAACGTTTGTTTCATAAACATAAGCAGTCAGCGCCTACTGGTTAGTAACCTGAGTGAAGGAGTATAAATGTGCACTTTGGCCAAACTCACATTCCTGTTGTTATTCGGGCCTGGTAGGGCTGAGATTCAGCAGCTCCGTTTTTTCTTAAGCGTTTAGAATACTTGGATCCGGATCGGTATAGATCCCGAGCCCGCACACGGCGTCTCTGATAGGTAGCAGGTACAAAGGTTTGTATAAGATCTGGGAGTGAACGGCAATGACTCTAATAGGTCGGTGAATGTATTAGATGTGTATCGCCATGATATCGGGGAAAAAATACAGAGTGATGCCTTTTCCGAAAAAGTTTCCCCGAAATGCGCATTATTGACAACTTTCGGATGTCCTCATGTTAAGCCTAAATGCTTTCCTGATATATATACTCGCGCTTCATTAAATTGTCGGATGTCGTTGCAACCAAATCCCCACACAAAATTCTGACCATTTAATGAACGCGTGAGTACGTTATACAGAGAAACCTATCATAATCCCACCCTCTCGAAATTCCCTACCAAACTTCCGACGTTCGGGGGGAACAAAACCTGCCTTTTTCTAACAAACACCTCCCTCTAAATTCCATCCCCACCATACTTCCAGCAGAACTATGCTACTATCGGGGTGGAATTATGGTAGGTTTCGCTGTAGAATCATTATTTATAGGCGACCCCCCACATCAAGGATTCGATAAGTCACTGGATAATGAGTACTTAAAAGTAGTAAACACTATATTACCTCAGGTGAAGTGGCAGTGTAGATGTCACATGGTCGGCCATGAAACAATACAAGGCGTAATTCCGAGTTCGGACTGGATACGTCAAAAAGCACATGCTCCACAGCTACACACTTATCGAGTGCCTTTAGTGGATACAGAGTATAGTAGAGATAGGTATAAGAGAGCTTTGCATGTTTATCTAGGCGCTATTAAGCTATTATAATAGCCCTGTTACTGGTTCCATGAGATTCGAATGACCACGAAGAGTTTCGGCAGGCGCGAGACATTGGTATGCATTGTATGTAGATCAATCAAGTTTCATATCCTGGTACGTTCTGCATGTTCCGGCACTGAAGTGGCCTGAATCGTCCTTCACTCATGCAGTGCCATCGGCCTTATGTCATTTCTCCATTTACCTGTTGTGATGATAGAAGGTCAGAGTTCGGTTCATAAAGGCCGCAATTAATCAGGTGGATCGACTGATGAGGGCCGACTTAACCTGGCATTTTAAAGTTACCCCACCATCTGCCATAATGTAAGCTATTCCAGCGGTAAATAATGAATCTCAGCGATAAGAAAAGATATGGAGCCGGAAGCTGGGAGGGATGAGCAGCTCAGACGTACATACTTTATACCGAATTAGATCCTATGAGGAGTGACATAGCTACACGGAAGAAGAAGGCGTAGGTATCAGATGGTAGTACTGCCAGGTACAGCTCGGGGCAGGCAATAGGAACCTGAAATGCAAGCTGCGAGTAGGGGGCCAATGTGGTGTAGCTTTTCGCCAACCGCAAAGTCATTAATTTTCAGGTTCTTCATACCTACCCCGGGTATGTATTATACACTTCGGGAATCATATACTTTTGGCTAGCTAGGCGTTGCGGATTAGTCTATCCAATAATAGCACAGGTGCACTGCATGTTGTACTTGGTATATACACAGCATCTGATGATGATCGAATTCGAATCAATCTAGATAGAAAAAGGGTATAGATCCACCACGCTATTTCTGCTAATACGCTAGCAATGAAGCAAGAATACGGCATTACTACGGTATTCTTTTTTTGCAATTCCGTATTATTCACTAAATCCCGTACTGATTTCACCCCTTCTTTCACTGTAGGTATACAGAGACCCATCGTTTCTTAGGTACCGCTCGAAATATTAGTACATAATCTGCAAGAGATACCTTTGTCAAGGGACCGGCCCGCAACTGAGAGCCCCAGATCTAGAAACACTCATGATTTAGCCCAATTAGCAACCTCCTCAATGAGCAACCTCAACCTCAACCTCAACCTTCTGGGCATGAGCACGAGTTTATCTTAAGCCTAATTTACCAGGCCCAAAAGCTCTTCAACACGAAAGCAGAGGTGGTCAAAAATTGAAGATCATGCAAATGAAAATGTTTTGTCAGGAATTCAATTTGAGACTTTTAGGCCTCACTGCCTGTGCCCCATTAAACGCCGAGCTGGGCTCCGGCATAGATCTATAAGAACTCTAGGTTAGTTGGCATCTCTACGCGTTATCTTTTTATATTGTAGTAATAATTGATTGGAATTGATACAGTATGCAGTATCGCGACTTTCAGTAGACCTAACCCTGGAAGCATACGTGTTGAGCTCTCAGTACTACAAGGACTTTTGTCACACACACTGCACGCCCCAAGCTTTTGAGGCTTCCTTCAACACAGGTCTGTCCTAATCCTTCCACCACCCTCACGAGAATCGTCATAAACTACAAACCACACTCAGGAAATATCGCGCCGTCTGTGATTAAGTCACCCATCCAATTTAGCATCTAAGAATTAAGGTATGCACCTCTCAATATTGTTTCCTGTAGTAGTAAGCTAGCGATAGCTCACGACGGCAAGAAAATCTCACGGCATCAGGGCGAGCAGTTAAGTTCAGATCTAGTTGAGGGGTAAAAGTTGGGCAGAAAGCTCGACGGCGGGGAAGAGTTGAGAAGACGAGAGAGAAAGAGGAATATAGAAGTCAATAACTCTTCTATATATAGAGTAACACTCACCAAAGCCAGATCTACGTTTAGACTAGAAGCTTTTGACAAGCAAGACAAAGGTTCTTAAGAGTACCCCACATAGCTTGGCTATCTGCCACCCCACCGCTCATTAGTCTCTGTATACCAATGGCACATACTGGATCTGGAGTAACGGGTGCCAGACCTAAGGGTCATGGTCTCGAGATTCTCCCTAACGAGATCCTCCTAAAGATTTCCCAGCACCTCACAGCAGGCGATATCAGTTCCATCTTTCAAACAAACCACTTCTTCCAATCACTGCTATCCCCAGCCCTTGAGCTCCTCCTCACCAACATGAACACCGGGAGTCTAACACAGCTCTCATGGGCCGCAGCAAACGGCTACGATCGACTAGTCCTCCGTCTGCTCAAGACCGGGGTAAAACCTGACGAGAGAGGCGAGAATGAGCCCTATTGGGCGGCCCTCCACCACGCAGCCCTGCATGGGCATCTAGAGATTGTGAACATCCTGCTGAAGTTTGGCGCAGATCCTAACATTCCCAGAGAGGATGCTTCCGGCTCACCTAACCACGAGAGCGGGACCGTGACAGCGCTGCATCTTGCAGCATACTGCGGGCATATAGATATCGTCCGAGCTCTCATTGAACATGGAGCTGATGTTAATGCGTATGGCACTTGGTGGAACACGCCACTGCATGCCGCAATAACTACCATCTATGACGATAAAAGGAAGTTCTATCCGTACGTCAATGACGATGTGCGCTCTTGGGATAAGCGGGCGCGGAAGGCAACAGAACAGGAACTCTACGAAATAGCCAACATTCTCCTGCAAAATGGAGCACAGGTAAACCGCTACCTCTTCAACAAAACACCGCTGCTGTGCGCGATACTTAGACAGGCAGAGAAAGGCACGGATTTGGCGCTCATAAAGCTGCTGCTGGACGCAGGCGCCAATATCTGTGCTCCACGCTGCGACTGGAATAACACCACCCCCCTGCACTCCGCCGTGGTCTGGAAGCAGCCGGGCGTGGTGGAGCTGCTGCTGCAGGCGGGGGCAGATGTGAATGCCAGGCTTCGGAGCAATGGCGCAACACCGCTGTTTCTCTCTACCCACCGGGCAGTTACGGAGATTTTGCGGCAGTATGGCGCGGAGGATGAAGAGGAGGAGAGGGTTATAGAGTGATCATGATCAAAGGTACAACACAATTCTCAATATCTTTACGATGGTGGAGAAGAGGGGGAGTGTCTAGAGTGGCCGTGATCAAAGGGACAAATGGTTCTTGGTATCTTTTTATTTTATAATGGCGGCGAGATACGCCGAGTTTGTAACTACGAGTGAAGAGTAGTGGTATTGGTTTGACAGGATCTTCAGAGTCAGCCTTCTTGGGGTACGGTCCTGTGACCGTGCCATATACCTGATTTGGAACTTGGTCAAGTGTGTTTCTTGCGGCGGACATAGCACGGGCAGCATAATACTACCCATAGTCTGGCCCCGTCGAGCTCTGTCGGCGGTAGTTTAGATATTGACATAAGCAATTGATAACAAGCTTCCATACCACCGTCTTTGGCAAGAGTGTGACGTTTCCGTGCAATATAGAATCCCCTAACAGCTGTATATACACTAGCGGTGTACAATGTGCAGTCTAGTCCAACGAAACATGCCGTCTTTAGTTGTGTGTGCATGTACATAGATAGACTTAACTTATCCTCCCATACCTACCTACATATCTGCAGTTTTGGGTACGTTTTCCTAGCTAGCTAGCTAGCTGTCACCAACACTGCTCCCCAGCTCTTATTGCAACCAAACCTCGAGTCAGCGCGCGGTATGCCTCTCCCTCCCCCTCACATTTTTGAGAAAAAAAAGCGCACATATACATGTATGTACTTGCCTATGACCCCTTAGCCGAGTGATGCCCCATGACTGACCAAGTCGCGGATTTTTCTTTCTTTCTAGACCGTAGTCTATGGCTATATCACACTATATGTAGCCCCCCCCCGAACTACCCGTCGTGTAACAGCTGTACTGCGGGGAATAGGGCGTGGGGGGTGGGATAGTGAAATGTAATAAAAATGGTAACCCGTGATAGTTCCAGTGTATATATATACCATAATTATGTATAATGGAGGTGTGTGTCTTTTGCCCCATTTATTCGATCCCCCCCCTCATCCGTCGCTTCTTATATGTATATTAATTAATTAGTCCGCCCCGTCCCAATCTTGCTTGCTAAATTTCCCTTTCCTCTAGATCTTCTAGCTTTAATTCTAGTTCCCGTTCCTCCTCGCATCTCTTCCCCCCCCCGCCCCCGCCCCTTTTCGTGTCTCTATCTTGTGAGCCGTTTCCAGATCGTGGGCCTAGCGAGCGTATACGTATAAGACTCGATGCCTGTTTTAGTCCCATATACAGCAGTTTCTTCTTCTTCTTTCAACTGGCCGGATCGATCGGATCGCGGATATAGAGTTGCCAGGGGCGTGTTTACATGATATGATGTATACTCTAGCTAGTGCGTTCTAGATAGTGAACTTCCTCGTTGTAGTCACGAAGCGTTGCTATGGTATTGTGACGTTGGGAACTGCATACCGTAAACAGGCAAAGAACTACCCCCAGAGATCGATGGATCCAAAGGAGTTCCAGCTGGAAAGGGGGTGGGCTGACACGGAAGGACAAGCAGAGTTAACTACGATATAAAACTCACATATCAGCATTGGCTTCCTAGATCAGATCTTTTCGAGGGCTCGTGCATGCGAGCGAGGGGTGGGGGGGGGGGGGGGTCGGTGTGCCCGACCCCGCGGTTGTGAGCACTTTATGGGTGGAGAAGTAGGGACGTACGGATATAATACAACTAGTTACAGTACTCGTTTCATACTCATCTCAGCAGAGGTTTTGACGTGGATAGATTGGACAGTATATGTAGCTGTTCCTCTTCTAGGCTTTGGCTATATAATCCATGTGGGCAAACAGATGGATGCAAGCTAGTATTCAAGTACTCAGAATGGGCATTCCATTTCCTGATTACGCCGATATATATATAGGAATCAGGATTATCGATAGACGTAGTTGATACGGTGCATGCATGTATGTATTCAGCTCGCGAGGATCGGTCGCGGAGGCCATGCAGTCGATTCTGAGGCTACAGTACGAAAAAAGGGGGTGGGATCTCTACAGCAGCACTACAGCAGTACTGCGGTATTCTTATCTATACCGTATTCTTTCCAATACCGATTTATGCCGGTATTTAGAGAAATATATATTGCAACGAATACCAATTAGTGCCTTCCGGTACAGCAGATGAGGACTAGTTCTGCTTGTTTTGGGCTTAGTCTTGCCTTGAGGGCACGTAATGTACATATACATGTATGTACGTATACTCTGCCTGTACACCTTAATTATAACATCACCATCGCCATCATTAAGTCTACACCGGCGATGATTGTGATTGGCGATGATTGTGATTGGTACTAGTATCATCATCGCCTAAGGGGATTATATTACCTGAGAGGATTATTCCGCTTTCACGTGAAATATCATGCCTAGATCAGGAAAATTTATTTTTTAAAAGTATATCCCAGTTCTGGAACGCCCATCATCATAGGATGAACCTACAGGTATCTATTGATAAACCAATATCTGGCGATAGTCAAATTTGAGATGCTTCAAGCTTGAAATGCGGAATTAGGGTTAGGTGATGAAAAGTTTAAGTATATCTGTATATACTGTAGTTCTACTGGAGTACTACTGTAGTGAGTAAAGTTCGGTATTACCACTAATGCAGCATACTCTGGAATACGTGTTCTGGCGACTACCGTATTCTTACCGTATTTCTTCAATTTCGGTATTCTGAAATATAAATATTGTTCAAAATGCTACACTCATATAATTACAGTATCACTACTATAATCCACGTATATCGGTAATGCTATGATAGTGATCCCACCCCTTTTTTTCGTACTGTAGTTGGGTATGTATGTACAGCTAGCCATGTCCGCGATTAATTGCAACAGACAGAATATATTTTGGCCCGGCCCTCTTCGTCGAAAGATGGCCGTTACAAAAGTGTGGTGATATACAGTAGTATAGGAATATCTAGCCATCTATGTATAGATTTCTCTTTATAGTTATTCTTTATCCGGTTGTTGATATCATGATTTAAATTCGGGCACGGCTGTATATATATCGGCCACACACACACACGTGACGTCGCTGGAGTCTGGACGTGGTATATACATGTATACATGTAAGTAGTTACTTTAATTTGTAGTTTACAATGCATGTCTCCTGCGGTACAGCTGCGGGATTGGGCGGGGGGATAGAGATGGCATGGCATGGCATGGCACTGCGTTACATGATTGATCAAGCTGTTTTTCGATTAATTATGCCGTATTTATGGGGGGTCCTGCCTGCCAGCGTTGTAGCTAGCTAGCTACGTAGACTCTCGAGTCCTGGCTTGCATGGTCTTCTCATATATGTATGTATCACCGGCAAACACTCTGTGGCAACTGGCTGGGACTACATGTATGTACTTACTTGGCTATGTACTTGATAATACGCACGCGGGAGTCTAGTCAATCGACTCTATCGAAAACCTCCCTCAAAGACGTATCATTGCAGTCGCTTAGTACAATGCATGTGGCAATAGTAGCTAGCTTAGTTGCACTTGACGAGAGGGAGACTTCTCTCTCTCTCTCTCTCTCTCTCTCTCTCTTCTCTTCTCCTCTCTTACTTTGACTCCTGGATAGAAGTAATTACAATCAGCATCTGGTCATAGTACTAGCTCCAGGTGCCACCACTATGTCTCGTACTGCTTCCCCCAAAGTTGGTGGACAGCACCGCTACAGTTTCACGCCAAGTCGACCTTGGCAGCGTGGGTGAGTGATTTCCCGTGATGCAGACAGCCTCGATGTGCAGTCGTGGGGGTGGAGAGTGCATGTGTGTGTGTGTGTAGGTGTATGTATACATGGCGTATCCCAGAGATGGATACACACACCTGTATCCACTCTTGCTCTCTGCGTACTGCAAACCCAGACCCGACTCTCACCAGTAGACACTTCATCCCCACCCAGCTCAGGCTTCACCCCAACCAGCTCAGACTTCACCCCAACCCAGCTCAGCTTCACCCCAACCCAGCCAGCTGTCGAGAGAACAGGGCGCAAACAAGCACGCCAAGCGCGGGCGCCATCGGTCCCGGTTTGCGCCAGGATCACCAACGCGTGCGTTTCACCCCTGCTGCAGCTGGGTTGTATGTAGCTCGCTGTCTTCACACCTCACCTCCTTCACCTCCCTCAGTATACGTCGGGAGGTCCACTTTTCCTCAACACCAACAACCACCCAAAGGAGCCAAAAGAACCTCAAGAATTCCCCTGATATTGCAATACCCCAGCTGGATCTGGTCCCAACTATAATACATACATACACACACACACACACACACACACACCCATACCCACACCCGCCATGTCCTCCTCCTCCTCCCTCCCCCCCTCCCTCACCCCCCGCTTCCGCCCCCCCGCCGACGGCGACGACGACGAAGACCAACCCTTCCTCCCGCGCCCCACCCCCAGCACCCACTACCCCGAGGACGCCCACCCCGCGCGGCAGTTCCTGCGCCGGCGCGCCTGGCTCACCCGCGGCCGTGTCATCCTCCTCAGCGCGCTGCTCTCGCTCTCCGTGTGGGTGCTCCTCACCGCCGTGCCCGCGGTCCTGCACCCCGCGCCCGCGCCAGAGGTGCCATTGGTGGACTTTGGCAGCGTGCTTCAAGTGAACGCCACGCTCATCAAGGGGGGCAAGGGCAGGTGGACGGTTGCTGTGCCGCGCGGGGTGCGCGAGCCGCTGAGGCCGCATGTGTATCGGGGCATCTGCAGGTCGGTGCATGACGTGGCGGGGCACGCGCACCGCGGGTACTATGCGTTTGATGAGCGGTTTGTTGATCCGGCGGACAGCGGGGAGAAGGTGGTGGCGGCGGCGGGGGGGAAGAAGGGGGCCTCTGTGTGTGATGCGAGCCTGACATATCTGCTGGAGTCGACGAATGCGGGCTTTGGGGTTGCGCTGATGGGCCTGTGGAGCGCGTACGGGCTTGCAAAGAAGGAGGGGCGGAGCTTCTTTGTCAATGACCGCGACTGGTAAGTCCCCTCCTCCTCCTCCTCCGCCCATCCATAGCCACCCAGACCAGACCCCTAACACCACCATCCACAGGGCATGGGGCGCCTACACCACCTTCTTTCTCCGCCTCCCGCAGCCCGACTGCGCGCCCCCACCCGCGCACTGGCTCCTCCCCTGCCCGCATTCCGCCAAGCACCTTGTCGTCGCCGCCGCCACGCACACCCACATCTTTGGCCACAGCTTCACCGACGCCTTTGAGGACCCCCGGAAGATGGGCGTGCTGCGCCAGTCCCGCATCTTTGCCCTCGCCCGCGCCGGCTACGAGGACCTCTTCCGCCTCGGCCTGCTCCCAGAGGACCAGGACGCCGTCGAGGTGCGCAAGAAGGCGCTCACGGGCCCTGTCGTGGCCGTGCACATCCGGCGCGGCGACGGGCGCGCCCTGGCCTGGGAGTATGGCGCGAGCGGCGGCGGCGACGGCCATGTGCCCGCGGAGAAGTACGTGGCGGCCGCGACGGAGCTGCGCGGGGCGGAGGCCCAGTATGGTGGCGGGAGCATCGTGTATGCGTCGGACGACGTGCACCTGTACGAGTCTGTGGACTATGTTGACTGGGCGCCGGCGCAGGGGGAGGCGGCGGCAGAGACGTGGCTGGGCGAGCTGGAGGTGTCGCGTGATCGGCGGGGGTTCGTGGCGGGCGAGTTTTGGGAGCTGGATGGTGAGCAGCGGGCGCAGCTGGGGAGGGCGTATCTGAGGGATGTGAAGATCTTGGGGGAGGTGGCGGGGAGGGGCGCGAAGAGCGCGGTGGCGTGTGATGTGGCGAGCACGACGTGCCGGCTGCTGGCGGTGGTGATGGGGTGGGAGGGGGCGGTGGTGGAGGGGCGGTGGAGGAATGTGGATGGCGGGTTTGGGTGGAGCGGGGTGGCGTGGTAGCTGGGCGGGTGGGTGTGGCGCGTAGAGTAGCCTCTTGGTGGGGGGGTCTGGGTCTGAGAGGAGGCAGCTGTGCGTGGTGCGAACAATGGGATGTATTAAGTAGCTTGCTCTACATACATAGATTATGAATGGCCCGTCCTACAAGATATATACATGCACACATACACAATTCAAGCAGCACCGAACCAGGGCGTGCGTGACTCTGCAAAGCTCGGCGTCGTGGAGAGATATGATTCCGCAACCGACCGTCGATATCGTTATATACTCTACTTGAGTACGTACCTGTCCGAGCAGCTAGCTAGTCTTACACTTACACATGGTGACGCCCCTCGGCGACGATAGGTAAGTAGGCAGGCCGGTGCTTATATACACGAAGGGGTGCTATGGCTATGTATGTATGTACCGCTTCTCATCCGCAGGAACTACCAAGAAAACGATAGTACCCCCCCCTATATACATCTCTCCTGCTAGTTGCTGCGGTTTGGATCATCGCTAGGATCAAGTCCTTTTGCTGCGCGGTTTCTGGTGGGGGGGGGTTGGAGTCATGGGTTCTCACTCGAGCCCGTTGCCATGCGTGATCGAGACAGGGATTGATTCCTAAGCGCCCCTTTTTTTAGGCCGGACATGTAGTCCGTTGTGGTGTAATGGTTAGCATCAGTCGCTCTCACCGACTAGATCGGGGTTCAATTCCCCGCAACGGAATTCGCTTTTTGGAGGTGTGGCTGTTGTTTATTCTTTTTTTTATTCACAGATGTTCGTTCGGGTGGCTTCGAGAGTGAGGAGCTCGGCTATGGGGGGCGGTAATATACGCTGGCTAATTGTATTGTGGGGCGGTGGCACTCCCCTGATATGCTCGGGGGGGTGCTATTTCCGTATGTAGTCGGATTAATTAGCGCAAGTCTTTGTGCCCTTCTTTCTGTGGGGTGGATGTAACTGATTGCGTGGGTGTATGTATATAGGAAGTGAATATAATCTATCCTACGCAAAAGTACTCGCTCGGCCAGACGTCGACTGGCGTTTAGATTGATAGAGAACCGGACTTTTGGCGAACCTCAAAGAAAGGCAGGGCGATATTTACTCTCTCTATATATATATACAGTACCAAAAAAAGGGGATGTAATACGTACTGTATCAATACGGAATTGTGTAAAACTTCCGAATTGAATCGGAATCCTAAATATTATACCGTAGCAATACCGTAGCAATACCGTAGTTTTCTAGTATTTTGCTAGGTGCAGTACTGGATCCACCCGCCTTTTTTGGTACTGTATATATATAGGGCCGGGGGGACAATATGTATGTATATACCGGAAACTATTAATTTAGTGGTCTGACGGCCGCGTGGTTTGTCCGCTCCTCAGCCGGCTTTGACCGCTGACGGCGATAAGGGCCTATATCTAGATATATAGTATAGAGGGGGCCTAGCTAGCTTTGAATAGTTTTTCCTATTCTGCGTCTGCTGTCTATGGCTACAGGAATCAGAAGGATGTAGGGACGGTGGGCATGGTTACTGGTGGATGCATACGATCATGCTAGTGGCTCTACCACTCCAGAAAATGTGTCGAATGATGCATTTCCAACACATTGCCCATAGAAATATTTGCGTTTAATGTAACGGTTGATGCATTAGCTTACGACGCCTGCCAAAACCCTACCTGACCGATACATTTACAACACAATTCCGATTATTGGCATCATGATAGATATCCAGTTAGCTTATGGGCTTCGCGTAGTGTAGTTATTCAAAACGAATAATGGTATAGTGGTTATGTTGTAGGTTAGATGATTAGAACGATTCAGGTTCAATCCCCCCCCACAGCCATTTTTTTAAAAGAATATTCTTCTAGATGATGCATTTCTTCACAATGATGCCTTTACTGACATTGATGCCTTTGCTGAAGCGTGCCATACATACTAGTCGGCTTAAAGGGCACGGGAAAGTCGTAGTTACGGACTGTGATGCATTTTCGATGCATTAGCACGGTACCACAGGCTATTTCGCGGACAATAAATGGTGATGTTTTTAGATACACATTTCCGACACATTTCTAGAGCTAGTAGAGTGGGCAGACTGCGCGCATGCCCAATTGGAAAGAGAGGTTATTGACTGATTGGTTAATTGGCAATTCGTCATCTGGTTTGGAAAGAGGGAGCTGGTACATGCAGGCAGGAATATATATATCAAAGATTGAGGTCTAGATAAAGAGTAAAGAATTGTGGCTTGGGAAAAAGCCATGGGGGGAAACTATTTAAAGGGATATATCAGTATATCATTTCCTTCGATCCTTTGGTTGGAAATGAATCAGGATCAATACGGTTTCGTTCCTTCTACCAGCCGGCCTTCTTCATACTCCACACCTTTCCGCCTCCCTAGCCTTGGCTTGTAGGTGGGTGGTGCGTGGAAGCTGTTGAGCAACTCCTCTATTGCTCTATTTCTTGACGGGTATGGTGATTATATACGCCAGAGGGGATATAGAAGCACGGCCCAGTTCGTCGGACAGCATGAGTAGCTTGCATGACACAGGAGTATATCTGCCCGTCCGAGTGGTAACACCGACGGTTGCCTGGAAGCTATGTATCATCAGTACTCCAGCTCGAAATATCTATGAACCATCTAGTTTCATTATACCCTCCATTGGGACATCGCACTGACCACGATAATATAGAGGTAGGTGATCAATCTGCGTCTAGATCTCTGCATGGGTGATTAAAGGAACTTGTTTTCGATGCTGTCACGTCAGAAGCAATTGATGGGATTGGATGGAACATCGAGGCTGAGGGCAGCGGGATAGAGCTTGGTGGATTTCTAAATAAAGTTACGGGAGCTCGATTGCTTACGTACATAGCTGTGGCAATCAATATGCAATCACTTGTGCTCCTCCGGCCGGGACTCTTAAATCTGGCCCGCTGGGACGGGACGGGACGGGGACGCTGGGTCTAGCTTTTGGTAGGGCACGGGGAACGTTTTCGACCATATATCTAGTGCCAAGAGTGTCCCCGACCCGTCTCCGGCGTCCTCATGTCCCAGAAGACCGGGCCTAAGAGTAGCGTTCTGGAGGTATGGATATTACGTGACGTGATAGCAGGCTAGAGACTTGCGCGGCCGTGTGAAACCAGGAACCAATTAGACGTAAAACCGTGTAAGAATAAATAACCTGAAGAATGAACTTGAGTATTGTAATTGCCATAAAAAATAGCTTTTTGTCTCAAAGAATAGTTTTTTGTCACGAATAATAATTTTATTACAAACAAATTAGCTTATGATTAAGTATTGTCTGAAGAAGTTACTATACTCTGCGGTGTTAATTACCGGTGCTAAATGTCTGTGCATTAGCAATTGTTTCAATTATCAAAAACCACATGCATGCCGTCATGAAATTGAGGCCAGTTGGCATCACTGCGCGTCATGCTCTGGGTTTATATTGCAACTTACGCGACGTTCGTGGTTGGCCGCTGCGGTTTCTACACACTTTCCAGTCTCTTCCAGAGTGATCTTCTTTGGTCTCTTTGGTCTCTTCAGAGTCTTCTTTGGTCTCATTCTCCCATCAGCAAACTCTGTCTATCATCGGCCTGTACTCTAATCAAGACAAGCCTTCTATTCTCCGTGATGTGTTTTACCCTATCACCAAAACACACTGGAGATCAGACTTCTTTGCAGCCAGCTAGTACTAGACCGCATTCCGGGATTCACCGCTGCGAAGAACTCGAATATCGCATTCTAGAATCTGGGCACATGACCTATAAACCCTTGATTTCACCATAAACAATGATTTGGTGTCTCAGAATTCGGTCTGGGTATTGTCTCGTGACCTGACAGAACTTGACACTCGACGACAAGATAGCTAAAAATCTGCATTCAGGCAAATCACATATACAGCTGCAATATTGGTGTCAGGACTTGTTTTACTCAAATGCAGTGGAAATAAGTGGCTAAAACGCTGATCTTAAATATGGTTGCTGATGGAACGCGGTATCAGGTCTCGGACATCTTGTGGTAGGTATTTATGTATGAATCATGATATGCTCTTTCACGGTTAAGCCCATTGCAAACTTTCTCGATAAATACATAGGCAGACGTCGCTAATACCAAAGTTTATTGCTGTATGAAGGAACTTTTGTTTGCACTGCCAGAAGCGGTCCCGGTTAGAAGGCTTTCGGGCCGTGCACGTGCAGATCTCGAGTGATCCTCCATGAATAAATGACGAGAGCGCAAAACGCATCGGAAACCAGTCGGCTCGTTTCTTTCAATTCCCAGGCCCCTGGGTGAGTGGTACAAAAATAAAGGTACATATGAATAGATAAATATAAAATCACGAATCTGAACATATGCCCGACCGTCATGACCAATTTACCCAAGAGCTGGTGTAAGATCTCCCCCCATCCCTCATCGTACCTAAATATCCCCCTGACCAAGAAACTTATTAACTACCGTAGCTAACTCACATAGGTCTATATAGGTATGTGGTACAGATATGTAGGTACAAAATCTCATTGCCGCTTCAATTAGGTATCACGGCACACGATAACATGCCACGCCGCACCACACTGCGGCCGCCGCAAAAATATGTACCGGTAAATGCCTTCCGAGAAGTCAATTCGTCCCTTCGATCCCCCCCCCACATGAAACGCCGTGGGGTACCTTATTCACATCCCGACATTGACAGGACTGGACACGACTCCGAGCATCGCCCTGGAAGGACAGCGTGACATACAACGTTAATTCGCTGATCAACTTTGTTACCGGCGTTGTCTTACATTCTGAGACTAGCCTTTTAACTATTTATACAAACACCTGGCAAGCGGAAAATTAAGGCAGAAAAACTACGCCCATAACCCGGGCGGTGGACCCGTTTAAGTAGAAGGAGAGGGAAAAAAGAACGGTGGTGGATGGTGTGTGGGAGGAGTGGCGGTGTTGAGTGTTTCGGGATGGGTGTTTAATTGCGATTTTACGCAATTTGTGTGGTCAATTGCGTTCGTCAAACAAAACGGGTTTATGGAGAATAAGTGAGTAAGATCGAAGGAAAGATCTGGAGAGGAAACAATGTAATGAGAAGTCACTTGGAAGACGAGAAGGGACATGTCAGAAAATAAGGATGGGGGAAAAGATCATCCAGTACTGCATCCGCACTCCCTAGCGTACCAATGTTGGATCCTCATGCGCCCTTAAGCCACCAGCTGTAGGTTCCTGTGAGAAGAGGAGTACATACTGCGAAGTACCTACATGTATGTGGATTACTTTACTTCAGCTATGAATCGTACATACGGCATCACGCCTATCCACGATACGCGGAAGATTGTTACACTACCACCATCGATATCGCCACTCTCCTGCGTAGTTACATCTAACTTACTGCCCAATCATTGAGCTGGATGGTTGTGAATTGATGGATTACTTATCGGTTCCTGCCTGGGTGGGTACTAGTTGCGCAAGCTACTCTCTACCAAAACCACCAAACCCTAGGTTCAGTTTGTATGTAGGTACTTACACTGGGTACTCTTTCCTCTAGAGTTCACAGTCCATACTGCAGGTACGCAAGCGCAAATACCAGCTACATGCAAAAAGCAAGAAGGTCCAACATGTCTAACTACGCCGCACCCAGCTCTTCTCACCGAAATTGAAATTGAGAGCCTGTATGGAGAGTGCACAGGTGCCCGCACGGACGGTTCTTGGCTTGGCACGTGCGAATGTCCTAATTGAGATCAGGGCAGCCGAAGAAGTGTGCGAGGAGGTGTTGAAGCGAAGGATGGTGGCTTTTCCTCTCTCGTCTCGACCCCAAAAGGGCTGGTCTGATGAGGCACAACTGTCGAGAACTCTAGGTATGTATGTAGGGAGGTAGATCGTACCTACATATGCAGAAGACGGGAGTTTGCTTCAGGTGCACAAAGAAGCTCATCGTGCATCGACCGCGAGCGTGATGAGGTAGAAGTACGTACTAGATGGGTAGAGCTCCGGTACCTGGATCACACCCCAGCATATGGAGCACAAGAAAAAGGGGATGGGGTGAGGCGATGGATGGGTGGCACCGCATTCTTCGGTATCCCTTTCGCCCTGTTCCCTGGAGCGTCGGAGCGGACCCTGGCTGGCAGCCCGCACAACCGAGGCGGCGCTAGTAACGGAAGAGGAATAGCTGACTGGGGTGTGGTTGGATTTGTTGACCCGCGTGAAGGGGTAAGCTGCCCAAAGAGGGTGGGGGAATAGCGAAATGGTCAAGTCTGAAGAAACCGATATAAACCTATAATTACTTTTTGGGGGGACTCGTCGAATGAACTTCTCATGAGAAAGGGGGGGCGGTGTGCATGGGATGGGAAAGATGATGAAGTAGCTATCGCCATTGGATAGGACAGGATTGGATTGGATTGGAGGAGAGGTGTTTTGGTTGGTGAGAAACATTGCGAATTGCGCTGTAGCTAGAGGGGTGCAAGAAAAAAAATAAAAATAAAACAGGAAACAGCATGAGGGTACCTCAGTGTAGGGTAGATAGATAGAGGGTGTGTATCATGAACGATGGATGGTGATAGGTAAACAAAAACAGAAGGACACATTGGTATCAATGCCATGATCAGCACTCACCTTTATCTTTTATCTCCATCATCCTCTTGCCTGGGTACATATCCTTCGTGCGCTCTTTGTCTAGATCACGAATGAGCGAGTGCAGGCTGCATTACTGTGTTTTTTTTACCTTCTTGATAGATTCTTCATCTCGTCTCGTCTACGCTTGCCTTCTAGACTTTTGTTCCTCCACCGTGCCTGCTCATCACCGTTTCCCGTTTCCAGTGGTAGCGAGTGAGTAGAAGGATCCAAGGAGACAGACTCGCTGTGTGGCCAAAGCCCTCCCACTCCCGATCATCTGAAAGGTCTCCCAGTCTGTCAGCTTGATTGATTTGCTTGCTCGGAGTCTACTACACTTCGCTCCACACACCTACCTCCACCTCTCCACCCTTCCACATCCCTTCCCCGCTGTCTTTTCAGTATTCGCCTGTGCGGAACAATCAGCAGCGTCCATCACCACTGCAATCATCATCATCATCATCATAATCACCATCTTCCCCTCACTCTGATCCCTCGCAGACCGTTATCCAAGCTACACACTCGGCAGTTCCCCCCATATTCTATCTTGCCGTCACAAACACTCACTTGCTTCCCGTACGTTCCACGATTGGTGTAAATTTGTTTGATACCCTGCCGCTCCGTCCACTCGACATTTCTCGTGCACTACATACTGCTTTTGTCTGTACGATATCTACTTTAGATAGAAACAGAACCAACATAAGTCCAAATCTCTAAATTGGACCACCCCCCCTGCCTAGTACACTAGAGCAAGGTATATCCCCGTCTTCCAGTTGTATTGACCAAAGGTCGGGTCGATACCAAATTTTAAAAAATTCATTGCACCCCAAAGCTGGACGGTTGAGCTTCAAGCGATAGTTGCATACATGTGCATTTACAGTGCTGACTGACTTGACTCTAACAGTTGTTGTCTAGGTGACCCTTACTTGCCTTGCAGAACCGTTGACTTTTGATCTCCCCGTCTGTCTGTCGTCCGTCCCATCCATCCCTCACATCTCAACCCACCTGCGTCCTCGACTCCTGCAAAAAGAATTATCGCCCGATAATTCTTTCTCTCTCCCTCACAGCAACGTCACTCACTACCACATCCCTACTCACAACCACCCACCCACCTGTCCTCCGCGTCGACCACTGGTGGCTCCACTTTCCTTTTATTCCCTTCTTTCTTCTTTTAGAGACCCCTTCTCTTTGACGGTGGTGATACTATTACTTTCTGGAAGCCGTTCACTCGTTTTGCGGCCCCATTTTTACTTGCCTACGACGCCCCAGTCATTCTTAAACGAAAGGATACAAAAAGAAAATACGAAAACGTTTCAACGAACGAAAGAAATAAGAGCAAGAAGGATCTGATCTTATGCCCGGAAAAAGTCCACAAGAGTGCTAGATTTCCTTTCTACCGGTTGCTGTTTGTTTGCTGCTACTGCATTCGATAGGTACCTACTACCACCCTGGAGAGCTTCCTGCCCTGCCCTGCCTTGCCCTACCTGCCCTGCCCTGCCAGTCTGAACCCCCACCCACAATATCGACGACGTGTTTACCCCATCGCTCCTTCCCAAACCCGGTGTTGTTTACTGACTCACTCTTTTTTCCTTCTTTGCAGAACGATAGATAGATAGATTTTTCCCTTTCACACCATGACCATGACAACCACAACATTACCACGGCCCCCACGGCCCTCCTACGGCGGACCAACGCCACCGTCCGGTCTTCCAGCCCTCTCGCAAACACTTAACCCGCGAGCCTCAGTCACCTCCCTCCGAAAAGTATCTCTCCTCCCACAAACACCACGAAAACCAAGCGGCCTGTCAATCGTTCCCAACGGTGGCCGACCGACAACACCATCATTACCGATCCCAAGCACGCCCCAGGGCCCCCGAAGAGTAATCAGTATTGCGTCGTTTCCACAGCCCCCGAAAGGCGGGGGGAGATCGAGCTTTCCAAATCCAGGATCGGGATTCTCGGAGTCACTATTAACGCCGACAAGTCCGCTCAGTAAGGGCCTCGAGAGGTCACCGAGTAATAGGAAGAATAACACGGGTAATCCGGGTGCGGGGTTCGGAGGTGCGGGGGGGACTATAACAGGTGGGGGCAACGGCGGGTATTTAAGCCCCCCCCACTCTCGGAGCAGCAGCGCTCAAGGGAGCTACTCTACAAGTGCGACAACAATAGAGGCCTCACCCTCACCAAGCTCTGGCGACGAGCTGCGGGGGTTGTCAGGCGATCCTAGCGAGAAGGAGCAGAAGGGGAATGTTATCGTCTCTGTGAGAATAAGACCCGATGCACCCGACTCTGGAGGAGGAGGCCCCAATGCGGAATGGATTGTAGATGGGCGTTCGGGGAAGGTTGGGTACGGGGGGAAGGACGGCGGGATATACGAGTTTGATAACGTGTTTGGGCCGGAACAGAACAACACCGGGGTATATGAACATTCCGCGAAACGACTGGTACGCAGGGTGATGGAGGGATATCATGGAACAGTGTTTGCATACGGAATGACGGGAACCGGGAAAACATTCAGTATGCAGGGGATAACGAGTAGTCCTGGTGTCATCCCCCTAGCCATCACAGATATCTTTGCTTTCATTCGAGAAACACCCGCGAGGGAGTTCTTGTTGAGAGTAAGTTATCTGGAAATCTACAACGAGCGTATTCACGACTTGCTGGCCTCACAACCGGGAGGTGCTGGGTTCGTGCCCTTGGATCAGCAAATTAAGGGTGAGGAGATCAAGTTGCGAGAAGACGCAAAACGCGGGGTATATGCAACTCCGCTTAAAGAGGAGATCGTCCAGAGTCCGACACAGCTACTGCGTGTCATAGCACGGGGAGACTTGGCACGGCGAACAGGCAGCACGCAGTTCAATGCACGAAGTTCACGGTCCCACGCGGTTGTGCAGATCGTTGTTGAGTCAAGGGACCGCATCCCCGGCACTACAGCGGGCGGTGGAACAATGGTGGATAATCGACGGGCAGGAATCACCGGAGGAGTGAGAGTATCAACGCTAAGTTTGATCGATTTGGCCGGGTCCGAGAGAGCTGCAGAGAATAAGGAGCGACGACAGGAGGGTTCACATATCAATAGGTCTCTCCTTACGCTCGGAACAGTTATCGCAAGGCTGTCGAGTGTCGACAAGGAGGGAAATGGAAAAGACAAAGATGGGAACCATCTTCCGTATCGTGACTCTAAGCTGACTCGTCTGCTGCAACCTGCATTGTCTGGTAACTCGCTCGTATCCATCTTATGTACTATCGCCATACCGCCGGCGAATATGTCGGCTATCAACGCTACGCATACTGGTGAAACAATGAATACGCTGAAGTTTGCGGCGAGAGCACGGAATAATATCGTTTCGCATGCAAAAAAGGGTGATGAGAGTATTCTGGGCGGTGTAGGGGATGCCGGTAGTAGAATACTGCTGGAGAGGTATCGGATGGAAATTCTGGAGCTGAGGCAGCAGCTAGACGACCAAAAGAAAAAGGAGGGGACGGATCACCAGGACTTGGTCGAGAGAGAGGAGAAGGAGATCGAAAGGGTGAGTTATATTTTGTTTCTGTTGTGTTGTGCCTCTTTGTTTCATTTACAAGCCCCCTTGCTTGTTGGAATGTAGCGCTGATGCGAACGGTACCTGCAGCACTCTGAGCAGCTACTTGAGATCCAACTCGCCCGGACGGCGCTAAAAGAGCGCATCGAGCACCTGAACCGCCTCATCCTCTCTTCAAAATCATCGGGCGTCAACTCGGCTCGTAATTCGTTGCTCCCCAGCGCAGGACATATGTCCGCCTTGTCATTCCGTTCTTCAATGTCCAATTTGCACCCGCCCGGTAGCCGACCCTTCTCAACAGGTTCAACAATCTCGATATCGACAGCGATCAACGGATGCCCCACTTCAGATACAGCGACTGAGGACTCAACAGGCGAATATGGTGATGGGAACGCATCACTTGGCGCGCAGGTTCGTGCTCTTCAGTCAGATGTTGCAGACAAGAATCGTTATATCGCAACTCTGGAAAAGCGTCTCCTCCAAGCACGCCGCAGCTCAAATAGTCGGGCAAGCATGATCTTTGGTCCCCCGCAGAAGCCATCGAGTCTTTTCGGCTCCTGCGAGCTTCTACCAGAGGGTCGATGGGATATTCTACTGAGGGAAAAGGACGAAGAGATCGCAGAGCTAAGGGCCCGGTTGGATGATAAAGACAAGATGGTCACAGCGCTGAGGAACGCTGCCCTGAAGCGCGAGTTTGCAGAAACGGGAATAAGGCCTCATAATAGAAGTATCAAGAGCGCTAGCGTTGATGGTGCTGGGGCAGGCAGGAGGACTATCAGTGCGGGCGGGAGAGGGCCAGGGGTAGGCGTGAGAATGAGAGGGGCATCCGACTCGGTCGCGCCGTTAAAAACAAGAGGAAGCACGGATAGTATTACAAGTGTACCAGAGTGTACGGAACATGAGGAAGATGGAACGTTTTAGAAATAATACAAGCGAAACGCCGTGTGGATAGTTTAACGCAACTAGGAGTATATAGGATGGATGCTGCTGCTGCATATGGTTTTTCTTCTTCCTATCTTTGTCTTTTTTCTCTTTCCTTCTTTTCTCCCTATAGTTGCCTCTTCTTTCGGATCTTTCTTTTCTTGTGCCTTTTTTTTTTTTTTTTTTTTGCAGGTTGACAAAATTCGGGTTGCGGGGGGTTATTTTCTTGGGTTTATGCTTCTTCTTTCTCTTCTCAGTATTTGAGATATTGTTTGCTTTATCATTTTGTTGTTTTTTGCCCCAGACTTCGTTTTTTTATTTATATTTTGATCTTTTTATTTGATACCATGGTAGTGGGCTGGGAGTGGTGCTGGGATGGGCTGGGCTGGGAATTAAAGGCGGCGGGACGCTGTTCTTTTCTTATTTTATCTTCTATTGTAAAACTTAATTCTTTCGTCTAAACTCCTTTTTTATTTTTCTTTTCTTGTGTTTTGTATTTTTGGGAGGGGAGTTTTTTTTATATCTTCACTTTGCGCGGTTCCTGCTTTTGTTCGTTTTCTTGCTTTATACCCGGGGCCTTTCTTCTTTACTTGGCCATGCATATGCTTATTCGTGTTCTGCTCCGTTTTTGTGCTATTCTTGTGATACCTTTCTTTTTTTTTCATCTTGGTCTTGCATACTACTATATTGAGGTCTCGACGTACGGTTGTATCTAAATCGATATCGATATCTCTGAGTTACGTACTTGCATGCACGTGTACTGTAATCGTGGTGACGAAATTACTCCTTTTTATTATTATTGCGCTCTTGGATTTAGTATTAATACTTGATGTGCCTCGTCGTGTGATATGTGCTCCTCCTATAAAACGCTTTCTTTCACTTTCAGTTTCTCTTTCTGTGATGTGCGGTATTTATGAGCAGCTGCGGACGGTACGGGAAACGAACTTGCATGTACGTACGGAGAATTAGGGTAATATGATGAAGAGTCTACCATTGGGTGTTTGCGAAGCTGCGAGGTGCCGTGAGTGTTTTCGCACACTTGTAGCTGGGTCGGGCCAGCTGGCCAGGCTCGCCGTTTTGGGGCAGGGAGGTCGTTACAACACTTGGATAAGTGGCCGAAAACGGAACCGGCTGATTTTTTTATGTATGATTTCGGAGGAGAACATGGGATCTCACTCGGTTATGTACACTGTTTCGGCGTGTTACTCGGTTTGCAGACCTGCATCAACAAATGCATAGTGCGGTGCGATGGCATGGTTCTGTAGTGTAATGGTTAGCACCCAGGATTCTGATTCCTGTAATCCCGGTTCGACTCCGGGCAGGACCTGTTATTCTTTTAATGGATCAAAGGTGAGTTCAAAAGACTCGTCGTTGTTCCGCATCAAATTTTTGTTGTTGTTGTTAGGATGATCGGGTAGAGCCTTTGTTTGCACAGTAAGCCTCTTCCTAAGAACACCACCTCTCGCACTATTCCAAATTTAATATTGAGCCTAAAAATTGTCCTGTGGATAATCCGTTGTGGTGTAATGGTTAGCATCAGTCGCTCTCACCGACTAGATCGGGGTTCAATTCCCCGCAACGGAATTAGGCGAAAAGATGCAGACAATTGTCAATCGTTTCTGAATTGTTTTTTTGTATTTTATAATTTTATGCGATAATTCTGAATGCTGGTATGCGTACATGTTCTCTTGTGATGGGTTTTCTCAGTAACTACATGTAGATATCTGCTGGAGGAGGAGCTGGTGATCTAGAAGTACTGGGGAAGGTGGGGGGGGGGGGGGGTCTTTGAGCTGTGTTTTCGACTGGCGCAGTCCACAGGTATTCCACCGATGTAACTCTTTTAGTACTGAGGTAACATTTGAGGGTATTTCAAACCAGGCCTCCCAGTGGGATTCCGTCTCTGGGCTCAAAAAGCTTCGCCAAAACGAAGGTAATCGATATATCCGCATATAGTGTTTCGTCTAAACTATCTATGAAGCCCAACGGGTTGGCGTATACCGAAAGTTGGTATCGTGTCGAATATCGCGTGGAATTAATTGCAGCTGATGAAATGATGGGGATTGCCAGAGCTTTGTGTAGATTGAGCTGATGGGAGGTGTAATTACTTCCAGGACTTGGGTTCGTTGGATGTGTTTCGTTGGCCTGTTCAATTTACGGGGAGCTGTATGGCTGGTGTGAGCTAACCATACATAGCTATGAAGAATGGGGGGGTAATAGTACTACGAGCCGAGTCCGCGCAACGGAGAGATGTGGGCTGGTGAACTCCCTGTCTGGTTACGAACATGAGGTATCACTCGCAAAGAGTTTTTGGTGATAGGGAATCATAGCTAAAACAGACCAGGCTGGAACACGTAGAGATTTTTGAAAAGATGTATACACTAGAGCTAGAGAGCATGTCAATATTGGGGCGTAGAGGTACTAATATATGGTTAAGCCAAGTCTCGAACAGAAGTTTGATCGTAACCATCTATCTGCCAACTTCATCGAACCAATCACATTGAAAATGAGCGTCTCTAATGCTAATAAGTATGCCATTCAATCTTTCCTTTTATTTCGCGCTCGGCAGTCCACCTTCTAAGTATTGACTGGACATCTGTTAGCAAATACATCATTCAAAGAATACTCAAGGGTGGTAGCTGCTTTATATCCCACTCTGAATAAGTCGGGATGGTTTACCATCGCCCTCTCAAAATCAACGTAAAATTCACTTTTAATTTTCAACCATGACTCTTTCAATGCTAACGGTTCCAGCAAGGGTACAGATAGCTAACACAGCACTCGAACCAGGAAAGCGGTACAGCTGCTCCGGGTTCATATCCGTTGAACCACACTGCATTTTCTTCAGTCACATTTCGGAAGCTGCTCGAGAAAACGAAGCTTACTCTCTTCCTGCAATTTCTTCAGTCGCTCTTCTTCCCCTTTGCTCAAGCCGTCCTCGGGGTTATGCTTCAAAGACAGGGGAGAAAGGAACAGGCTCCCTAGACGCAATGCAGCAGCCGAAAGAGAGCTAGAACTACCACCAGAGTTTGAGTCGCGAGCGAGATTCGGGGTAGAAGAATTCGGGGTGAGGGTGGTTCCGGACCCACGGGCGAAGGATTTGCAACTGGAACTGGAGAGATATCCAGCTTTAGATTCATAGCCGGAGATTGAGCCAGAGGTAGTCTTTGAACCCAAGGAAGTCCCGGATCCACGAGCAGAGGATTCCGAATCATTGCCAGACCCAACAAAATCAAAGGTATCTTTCCTCCCTCGCTGGGGCGATACCGGGAATGGCTGAGCCGGAGAGATCGGCCGGGTTGCCCTCTCCCTCTTCAGACCGATGCCGTATTTATTCATGACATCGACCCTCCAGTTGCCTTTGGCCTCGCGAGGGAGGTACCCTACCTCCGAGTCAGTACTAATGGATGCTTGGTCGCTGTCACGGTGCTCGGAGTGTCCAATGTCTTTGGGGGTGTAGTCGTCGGTGTCGAATGCGAGGAAAGCGGCGGCACGAATGGTGGAGATGCAGTTAGGGCAACGGGGGGAGTAGTTGGTGTAGATGATTTCTTTGTGGGTATTGATGAGGGGAGCAGCCTTTTCAGAGGGTGTATTCGATGGCATTGTGGAAGATTAATTAGTTTTTCGGGGTGGTTAGATGGGTTAGTAGCCGTAGAATTGGTCAATATGGGAAGATATGACTTGAGCAATTATGAAGAGATGGTGATGGTGATGATGAGAATAGGAGGACGTAGAAGTGTAGATTGCTGGGTTTATGTAGGAGGTCTGTTTTCATGTGGACATCGTTCTCGATGTTGATGGCATTGCGTCGAAGAATCAAGTGGGGAGTTTTGTGATTCAAGTGCTCTTGAGATTCAAAAGCCCACCTGATTGCCAAGACTCGAGATAAATCTGACTGATGATAAGAGATAAGAGAGTTAGTGGTTTAGTTGTCGAAGGGGGGCTGAGCGGAGAGTTACCTGGTGCGTTGAGTTACCTGGTGCGTTGGAGTTGGCGGGGGCTGCAAAGGTCAATGACCCTCGATGCACGTTCCAACGATCAATGATACGTTTACCAAGATTTGTAATAGACAACGGAAATGTCAACAGAATCGATTCGTCCACTCCAAACTTTTCTGCTTCGAACTATTGAGGAAAGGTAAGTAACTCGTCAACGCATTCTGTTAATCAACATCAATACATATAGTTAGCATAATCAGAACCCTGCACACTATAGTCAAAACTCACGTACTTCTCTGAACATAGAATTGTAGTATACGTATCACTGTATAAACTCTATAGGAAAAGAGTAGCCAAGATATGGTTGGATGCAATATAGTTGATATGACCAAGTAGGAAAATCTTTTATCATTAAAATCCTGACTTTTGCTACATTTGAATGCTCTATACACCCGAAAGGTCTGTAGCAATACATGAATTTAAAGAAATTTAAGAAATGTAATATGAAATAAACATATAATAGCTGCACCGCTATATATTGAACTATTATGAACTTATGGGGTTTTGGACTGGCTGGCGGAATAGAAGAGGCCCCGGAGGAGAGAGTGAGGGTCGAGAAGATACATGCATATAGCTAGGCATGCATCTATTATAACGTTAGAAGAGGTCGTTGATGAGGGGAATTGGGGTTGTATTTACCGTAACAATTGAGATTATGACTTCGAAGAGGTGGAAGAGGTTGGGCGTTTATGTATTGATTTATGACGTCGACATCAAGTCACTGAAGGAAAAAAGTCAACGATGTTCACAACAAAATGACCTATACGGAGATGCAACTACAAGTAGATGCGAAAACAAAGGAATTTCCTAGGAATACCCACGAAAAGAAAAAAAAAGAAAATGAGAAAAAAGGAACTTATTCCCCAACCACGGCTGTCTCCGCCTTGAAGAACTCAAACGACAGTGGCTCCGTATCATCCCAATCTGTGACCCTGACATGCACAGCAAACCGTATGCCCATCATATCCATCTGTTCGAACATCCGTACGTCCAGTCCCAGCAGGTCCAGGACCTCCTGCGTCAATGGGCAGATGTACGTGTAGGCGGTGGTGGGCCGGAACTGGTGGCAGTACCAGATGTTATCAGCCATATTGTGATTGGGTGGATATGGGAAGTAATATGGGAAAAGGAAGAAGTAGGGGCGGGTGTGTAGAAAAATTTGGGAAAAGCGTTTTGGAAGTGGTGAGTGGTGGTGGGAGGGATTGAGGTGAGATGCGGTATTGTACCTTATATAGCGTGCTGACTGCTAGGTAGAGGGAAGGTTAAGACGTACGCATGTAGTACGTAGGTAGTATCACAAGTGGTTGGCAGTATGTGTCAAGTAGCTTGACAAACAACTAGTCATCATTTGGTCAGTTAATTGCTACTGGGGCGGCGCAAATCCTCACGATGACATAGGACTAGATAAGATGGCTAAGGTTAATCCAGCTTGTCTAATATCAAAACCGCATTCTCCACCCCGACCCCAACGGAAATAGGGGTTTTGGCATACGTAGATACAGTATTCAAAACGCAAAGGACACAATTAAATCCCAGAAATCTAATCTAATCTAATCAATTACGCGCCCCAGCGCACCCCTACACAACCCCCGGCCCCAACGCCACGGCAACCTCCGCTCACGACCGAGTGAGGGGGGAAGGTAGGGGAAAAAAAATCTTCTTCCCCGGACAGGCTTGAACTGTCAACCTCTCGATTGCATCCTAACAGTCGAACGCGCTAGCCAATTGCGCCACGGAGAACGATGTTTGTGACTTGCTGATTGTAAAATTAATTTTTGATAATTATAATAGCCAAGAACTCTTTTTTTCGGAAAGCATGGTATAAGAGCTGCCCCATGAGACTACAGCGGGTACTTGTACTAAGAGAAAGTACTAGCTAGGGAACCTGTGATCTTCATGATTCCATGGCCGAATTGGCTACCTTGTCTAAGTTGTAGCTCAGTATAAGGGAGAAGCTGTTGAGAAAAATCTGGGCCGGCAGGCGACCGTAAGAATTTTCATGTCGTTCAATTCAGTGAGGGCAAGCTCCTAATTCAGAGATCATCAAGGGATTGTTTCCCAGTAGTAAAACCGTATGATGGGGTCAAATTGGGCGCAAACTACATCAAGGTCAATCCAGAAGACGAGGAGCACCGCTGAAGACATACACTTATGAAAAATACATACTTGTAGTGTGCAAATCAAATAAAAAAGGAGGTAAGTATTTCTAAACACCAAAGAGGAAAATGAACGATGAATCAGCCGGGAATCGAACCCGGGTCGGGCGCAAATCATCGGAGATGATGGCAAGCGCCCGTGATACCACTACACCACTGAATCGTGCTTCTTCGTATAGCTATAACATTTAAATCCTAAAATCAACAGCAGCAGTCAAAACAGCGACGTTCTCGACATTCTCAAACAGCAAAGCTATAGTACATGTGCCCAATTAACGAACCTTCAGCTATACTTAATTAATCTCGAAAACCCAATATGAACTCTCCTCATCACGTCTTCGAGAACCACCCACTCTTGTTCCTCTCGCACAGTAACGCATTCTCATACCCGCGATAATAAAGCGTATTTTCCTACCACCAGCCACTCGTCAGCCACTCTCTATATAAAAACCCCAATTACTGATATAGAACCTACATTCCCAAACCCCTCCCTAATCGCATCCGCGACCAGACTCTTCGGAAACCTCGGCCGATGTCCCCTCGCCTCCATATGGAATGAGTTTGTCGCAGGGTCCGCAAACTGCCCGCATTTGTAGCCCGTCACGAGGCCGCGCTTGTTCATAGCAGTGAAAAGGCGCCTGCAGCCGGCGTCGTCCTTCCAGGCGGGGCCCCAGGTGATCTTGAAGTCGTCCCAGAGCAGGCGGGCACGCACGACGCAGCTGACTTCAAGGATGGGTTTGTCGGCCCAGATAGTTTTCGGCAGGAGCGGGGTGGGCATCTCGTCGGCGGTTTCGAGGGAGTATTCTGGTGTAGGTATATTAATATTAGTTTGTATGAGTAAAGAGAAGCTGTGAATTGGGGTTCGATACCACCACCATCACCACCATCACCATCATCACCGTCATCACTATGATAACCCTCATCATGTTCGAATTCATCGTCTCCATACGGCTCCTCCTCCCCCACTATATACCTCTTAAACCCCCCATGAAATTCAGACACCATATCAACCCCATTGATATTTTCAATCATCAGCTCCGGCAACCTCTCAAACCTCACTGTAGGCTTAGCCGTAGCACTAGCTTGAGCAGCAATATTGCCCATATATTCACGAAACACCGCTGCCGGTGCCTTCGCCGTGAAATCGAACCTGGAGAAAACGGTTTCTGCGGCACGGGGAAGTAATCGCTCGTCGACAGTTAGATGGGGCTTTGGGGCTTCTGTGTAGAGTGTCCTTTTTGATTTATTCCCTGCACAGTCAGTAGAAGTTAGTTGGACAGCTAAGAATACAAGCCAGACTCCCTATCGAACTAGAAAAACCGACTTGATGCATCCTCAGTAGCCTTCATCGGGGCTTCCTGTCCATCCATATCGATATCATTCCCCAAATATCCCTCCTGCGTCTCCTCCGCCCCATCATACGGCATCGTAACGGTCACTGTCCCCACTCCACACACATCAGAAACCCAATCTCGCCAACTATATGAGCCAAAGTAGAAAAGGAGCATACCAGTCTCAATAATAGTCTCCGTTACATCTACAATCTCACCAGATTTCTCGCAGCGCATGCCGAGTGGCATGTAGCATGCTCTTTCACCGCCGTCTGTTGCCTCCTTCGTCAGTGTATTCCCATCACATCCCATTCCGGTTATAAAGAGCTGAGAAAGAGGAGGGGAGGAGAGGGGCGGGGATGATACTGTCGTGCGTGGTACAGAACTCTTCTGGTATCTTGCACCATTTCTTTCTTGTGTGCCTTGGGTGGGCCGGATTGGTTGATGCGGGAGTAACGATGAAGAGGAGCAGGGAGAGCAGAAGGAAGTTGCGAAAGATTGGGGTGGGGGTTGACATTGTGGTTGTATTGGGAAGTTGTGGTGAGAAGGTTGTGGAGGGTTAGTGGCGGGTGGGAAGTTTATTAGATGGACTGTAGACTTGTTGGCCTCGGGTGGGGAGGGTCAATGATTGGGATGTAGGATATTGTTATTAAACGGGGAAAGACCACATTAGTGATTTTGTATGGATAGTAGTGTTATTCTAACCCCAAAGGTGAAGGTGGGTAGCCTCATAAAAGATATAAATATCCGAGATTGAGGTGGCATCTGTGAGATGGCGTGGATTACAGAGAGCTAGGGAGAACAACATGCATAATATCTCGGATTCAAAGGTGGATGTTTTTAATCATTTACGAAAGAGCAAGTATTGAAGAGAAAAGAACTATTATTAAATAAATTACATGTAATGTACACATATATAACAAGAGTGAAAATTGCAAGGAGCTCGATTGCTCTCGTCGGGAAGGGGGGGGGGGGGGGGCAGATCATCCGTGAGCTCGGTTGCTCTTTCGGATATCGAAAGTGGGCCTTCTATGGTCTCCACCCCTTTCCCAGCTGCTTTCTTTACTTTCACATTGCCACTTGTTCCTCCTCACTACGAGTTCTATAGTGCTTTTTCAAGAAATATCTGGTTTTAAAGTCCTCGTCGCAGGTTTGGCATTTGAACTCCGAAGAGGCGAAAGGCGAAAGGCGAGGATGATTGAATAGCTCTCAAGGTAAGCCCCTTCATAGAGCTTTCAGATTTTCCTCGCAGATCTAGCGAGAGACCCAGTAGAATATCTTGCTTACTGGGATCTCTGGCACTAGGTGCTAGACCGGGGTCTGGAAAGACTTTGAGTGTTCCTTCTCCTTGATGTGCTGGGTCGAGTGGGAGCAGGGCGAGAGACAACGTCTCTAGGGTACTATAACCATCCCGTACTATGGGTGACTTCATGTACATTAGGCAGGTATTGGACAGGATCTATAAAACAAGGATATCAGTAAGAGAATCTTCAAGCAAGGCCGGTCAGTTGAGTGCAACCTACCGATAGCGGTGTTTCTTGTCCCGCATTACTATTGGCGGGGGAATGACGAGTTCGAGAGCCGTTGGTAAAGAACTTTCCAGCCAGGTCTATTAGGGGTACCGGTGTTGCATGAAGCTCCGGGTCGTCCTCTTCGATCTCGATTGCGGTGTTTGTTGACCTGAACGACTCTATAAAATCCGAAAGGCCTGAAGGCATATTACGCCTCATTACATTGACAAGAAATGTACCAATTGTATCGCTCGATTGGCCCCCAGAGGGTTGGCAACCCCGAGCTTCATGCACGAGAACCATCTGGGTTATTGGGTTTGGGAAATGCAGCCTTCTTTTCATTCTGGCTTTGAAGCAACTTTATCTGCGCAAATATTAGTTGGTGTTTTGATTAAGAAGAAAAGTAGGAACAAGAGTTCATACCGATACATATCCACCCCACAGGGCCCAAATCTGGGGGTAGTGTTGCAGGTGCAGCGAGAGCAGCCCTTCGATGGCTGGATAGCCGGGATCTCTTGGGATGAACCCGAACCGTCCTTCAGTTGAGTGGTTGTCGGGAACCAACCAGTAGCACCGTTCTTCACACATATATTAGTGATTTGGATGGATGCTAAATTGGAAGAAGTGAAGGAGGAGTTCTTACACGGTGCTTTCCTCGAAGGAAGAATATCCGTGGATACCAATGGAAGTGGTTCCGACCACTCCATATCATGGCTTAAAAAGGTTTCTGGGCGGATTAATCGCGCCTCGAGCTCTGTAGATAATTTGATTAGCTTTTAGTCGATGAGTAGTAAATTGTACCGAAAACAGTTGAGATCTCATACCTTGATGTAATCTGTATATGAACTCGAACCGCCCTTCGGGGCTGAGAGGCTGGAAAGGGGGTGGACCGACACCCACTGGATAGTGAATTAAGCCACCCCGGCATGCCTAAAGCATGCAGGCTACTGAAAACCTTTTGCCGAGGCCCTCTTCCTAAAGCGTATTAATAACTAAATAGTGGTAGTAGGAGGAACCTCAATACACACCGGCAGTTCAACACACAATGGGGGGTGTTGGGTCGGCAGAGGGGCCAGACACCCCCCATCGAGTCCAAGGTTTGAAGAGATTCCGAGCCTTATATAAATTAGCTTGTGAAAAAAAACAGAATCGGAAAAGTAACCAACCAGATGGATCGATTTGACTGCAAGATACCCCAATCTACGACCTTATGCAAGGTGTTCAACTGGCAGAGGGGCCAGGCACCCACCCCTCGAGTCCAAGGTTTGAAGAGATTTCGTGCCCTATATATATATAGAAATTAGCTTCTGAAAAGAAATGGATTTGGAGAGTGTATTTTGTACCCGTATGGATTCCGCCAAAAACCACCACAAACCCATGTCGACATCTCACCCGTAATGCTTACCACGACGGAAAGGCTGATGAATGAGCGCTGTAAGAGATGGTATATTAGCACTAGTACTCAAGTGGTAGGTGAGGTTATCAGAAGAAAGAGGAATCGAGAAAAATGAATAATTTGATTGAAATATAAGAAAATTAAGGTTTTACATACCAGCGAGCGAGACAATGGGAAGTTCTGCTCCGTTCTTCCCCCCTACTACCTGTGACCTCTCGATAGGGTACCGAAATAATCTGGATATTTTAAATTAATTTAGAACTCGGCAGATTAAGATGAAAAGTTGAGTGGGAAAAACTTACCTTCCCTTGTAGTGCAACCAAAAGTACCAGCTCTTGCTTATATGATGGCAATTGGGAGGGCCAGCGGCCACAGCCTTGCTCCCACTGGAGAGGCTTCAAGCAGTGCTGCTTACAAGACAAGGAGAGATGCCGATATTGAAAAAAAAGGAGCTTAACTTGGATGGAATCCAGAGGTTGGGCAAATGTGATGGTAAAGATGTAGAGGAAAGAAGGAGTTTCGTCGGAAGATCTTGGGCTTTATATACTCGGGGGAGGGGATAAGAACAGGTGGTTTAACTAGAGGCGGGCGAGGGACTTGGCCTTGGGTTTTTCGCCGCCCGGTAGTGCTGACTTTGCTGGGCATTGGTGTAAGAGGGGCGGTTTTCGCTACCGGGTAGTAGTTTTTGCTGGGCATCTATATGCAAGAGCGGGGAAATTTTGCCGCCGGATAGTCCTGGCTGTGTTGGGCATCGATGCAAGAGCGCGGGATATGCATCTGGAAAATTGCGTAGAAGTTACGAAGCACATGCAAGAAGCTTGAGCACCAAAGTTCATTCCATTTCCAAAGCCACACAGCCCCCGCTTATAAGTCACCATTAATATGTAGTATTTATGTAGCGCTCTGGTTGTTGATATGCACCGCCTGTACAAGCTCGCTCGTCATAAACACTCGCAGACATTGTGCCCATGATTTGTCTGGTCGGCATTCGTAGTTATCATACATGTATTCATAATAAACAAAATCTCTAACTGTCAACCAATTCGACCCACCTACCACGTAGAATTACCCGAGCGGCAATGCTAGCTAACTGACGTCATGACTACCACCTGTGATTGTGTCTGTGATGATGGGCCTCGCCGGTGTGATTACCCCAAACATTCTACGTGGTGCAGCGAGGACAAGAGATTTTCTGTGTGTATTATCATTGATCCCGTAATTCTTGTGTGAGCCATCATTGATCCTGCATTTCCGGTGCTGGCTATCATTGATCCCATATATTTGATTAGTCGGCTGATTTCGGTGCTGAAATAGTAGGTGCCAAGACCCCACTACTTATGAAAATGGTTAGTGCAACGGGAGCTTGGGCCACCTTCTGGTGGGTGGCGACGTCACGCGGATCTGGCCTCATCGCGGAATCTGCCACTGGGATTTCTCTTCGACGACCGCTCATCTTCTGCCCATCTCCACATTCAAGCAGGAGCAGAGCCTTTTGCCGCATTCAAGCTGGATCAGAGTCGTTCCAGGGGCACATTCATCTAGAGGGGTGGCCTCTGCTTCGTCTCAATCTGTTTCTGCATCAAGGAGAAGAAGAGCTAGTGAGAGAGCACTTTTGAGGCGTGGGACAGATCTGCTATCATGAACTCTCACCTCGACGGGTTTCTCTCGCATATCGAATACTCTATCTTTCTCCAGTAGATAGGAATTGCAAACTACACAGGTCAGATACCTCCAGCTGTTCTCGATCCAGTATTCCGCTGAGAAGCCTATTCAGTCATCAATTCCTATTTACATGTCCGTCTAGCTCTTCCTACAGCTCGCAAAAATGCCGCCCACCTCCGCCTTATCCTCCTCCCTCACAATCACCAATCCCCTCCACCTCTACCGCACCCACCTTGCCACTTCCCGCCTCCTCCCCGACCCGCACCAGCACCGCGCCGCCCTAATCCTCCAATCCGTCTATAAGCGCCTCCTTGATTACACGCCCCCTGCGCACCTCAACACGCGCCTGAACTCCCTCGCACGCGCGCTCGACACCGCCCACACACCCCTACCACGCCGCTTCTTCCCCCAACTCCTCAGCCAAAACCGCGACTCCAAACACCTCATCCGCGTCCTCACCACCGCCGACCACGCTCTCGAGCTTGACACGCCCCAGGGCCTCCTACTCAGCGGCGAGGTCGGCACCGGCAAAAGCATGCTCCTCGACCTCCTCTACCACTCGCTGCCCACGGCCTCAAAGAAGCGCTGGCACTTTCACGCCTTCATGCTGCACATCATCTCCTCTCTCGAGGCCATGCGGCGCACCCGCACGCTCCCCGGCGAGGAGAACGAGTACTCGCTGCTGCGGCTTGCGCGTGCAACGGTGCTCGAGAGCCCCGTGCTGTTTCTGGACGAATTCCAGATGCCCGATAGGGCCGCGGCGAAGCTGGTCAGTGGCCTGCTGGTCGGCTTCTGGGGCATGGGCGGCGTGCTAGTGGGGAGCTCGAATCGCCGCGCGGAAGATCTGGTCCAGGGGGCGGGGGCGGGCAGGGAGCGTGAGTTTGATGGCTTTCTGAAGGCCTTGGGCAGGCGCTGCCAGTTCTGGGATATGGGCGGGGGCAAGGACTGGCGGAGGGAGGCGCGAGGGCGGAACTGGTGGCGCGTCGGCTTTGCCGGCGAAGGTGCGACAGTAGATAATACAGAAACTGCTTCAGAGCCAGAGCCAGAGACTCTCGGGAAGCAGCCCGCCTACTATTTCACCACCACCTCTCTCACCGCCTCCTGGGACGCCGCAATCACATCCGCGCTCAAAGCAGCTTCCCCTACCTCCCCTACAACACCCACCTTCGCTCCCGCATCCCTCACAATCTACACACGCACACTCCCCATCCCGCATGCCTACGCCGGCAACGCCCTGTTCACCTTCACCGAGCTCTGTGCAGCTCCGCTCGGGCCAGCAGACTACATAACCCTCACGTCCCACTACCACACTCTCTTCATCACCGACATCCCCCCACTCACACACGCAAACCTCAAGAACGAGGCCCGCCGCTTCATCACCCTCCTCGACGCGATCTATGAATCGGGGGTGCGGCTCGCAATCCGGACCTCGGTGGAGAGTATCGACGATCTCTTCTTCCCCGACACTGCCCCCGCCCCCACCCCCGAGGCGGCAGCGAAGGGCGAGTGGGATATGTCCGGGGACTCAGACCCGCTCAGTGCCGAAGTGTATGCAGAGGCGCACCAGGACCTCACGGCGCCGTTCAGACCGAATATTGTGGCGTATGGTGGGACGGGACGGTCGGAGGCTGCGGGGGTGGTTGCTGCGCCGGATTTTGGTGATGCAAGGGCGTGGACGGGCGAGGACGAGAGGTTTGCGTGGAGGAGGGCCGTGAGTAGGTTGTGGGAGGTGACGGGGGAGGGGTGGTGGGGTGGAGTGGAATGGAGGCCGCCACCGCTTGGGAGGGGGTGGGAGGGGACTAGTGAAGTGGTGGAAAAGCAGGATGGGGAGATGGAGAAGGTGGAGAAGTTTGTGGGGACGCATGGGAGGGATGGGGTGGTGTTTAGTCCGTTTCGGAAGCACCCGCAGGAACCGCCGAGGTTTGGGGGAGAGCATTTTTGGAGTGTTGTGAGGTGGGGACGGAGGGCGGGGAATTGGGGAAAGGGAGTGGAGGGAGTGAAGGAGCGGAAGGAGGGTGGGAGTGGGGGAGTGTAGATAATGTAGATAGTGTAGATATTGTAGATGCCCAGTGTAGTTAGTGTAATGTAGGTAGGAGATAGTAGGGTGGAATGCCTCCTCTTTGGGCTCGCTTTCATGCTGCTTTGCTGGGCAGCTGGGATCTGTGGGCAGGGTCTGTGAATGTGGTTGTGGGGAGTTTGGGGGGTCGGTAGTTGGTATCCCTCGGAGTGGGTTGATCATTGGGTTGTGCATTATTGTAATAACTGGCCTAGCTCGTTGTAGAGGGTGGTGAGAGTATGCAAAGCCACTAGATATTCCACAGTTCCTGATATTAATTCTTGAGATACAAAACGCAGCGCCGTAATACTGCCAGAAACTCCACTACCAAAAGCATATACCCCCTTCCCACTTCTGTGCGCCTTATTGTCAAAAAAACATCCTATAACAAAGGCCATAACAGCTCCTATTCAACCTCTAGCCCTACCAATAAAGCACCATCGCAATAACTGACGCTGGTCACTAGTAGCCAAGTGGTCAAGATAGCTAACCACCTCGGGGGTTGGTGGTAGCTATCCTCGAAATCTATTTTAAAGCGGTGTTGGGTGTTGTAATCTAGATGTCTCTAGCTTGACAATGATTTATAGATCTTGTCGGAAATATAAAGCCACTTGCGCATATGCATGCCTTGCCCACTCGCACTGACGACTCCTGTTGCTAATATATCCACCATGCACTGCTTTGCTGTGAGTAGCTCACTAGCTAGTAGTGAACGGTTCCTCGGTAGATGTGGATGGAGCTGTACTCTTGATGTTAACCCAAATACCGGCGTAGATCACGGAACTGGGATGGTAGAATATATGGCGTACCTACCTGAGAATGCCAGTGTGCAAGTGGTTGGTGGGGATTATCATACACTTGAAACTCGACAGTCTGGCCGAATGGTGTGACTGCCAGTGATGGACAAGGAAGCGCCGGAAGTCTTGTCGATCGTAAGGTGGAATTCTTGGGGGCGGTGAGTTTGAGATTATCATTGGATGCGGTGGGGGGTGTAGTGGAGGACACAGATCTAGAGATGCTAAGCTGTGAGGATTTGGGGGAGACGTTGGTGAGAGCGATGTAGATTTTGCGATATCTGGGGGAAGGGTAGGTCTATTCTTCCGTTAGTGATATCTCTCGTATGTTGTGGGGACTTATATAGTGAATGGGGGTGTCTTGAGCAAGGGATGAGGCTCTACCAGGTTGAGCGACTACATGTCGTAGAGGTGCGGGAGAGAGGTGATGAGTGATTTTTCATGATTCAGAATTTGGGGGATTCGCGTACTAGCACACAAACACTCTGAAGATGGATTTAAATGGCACCTGAAACGAAAAGAATAATGCTTATCCTACTCTGGGCCTTGTAAGTCGGTAATAAACAGTGCTTGGCGGAGATATAATGACTGAGTGATATTGTGTGATATAAGTCAACTGACTTATTGATTAAGTAGCCGAGTGATTCATCATCAGTCACTCGAACCCTTGTCACTTAATCCCTGATTACTGTTATAACGAACATCAGATACCCTTTTGATAGGTACACTCAATCATGAATTTTGTACTGGAGTGGCCCGACATTCACATCTGTTAGATCAAATATGAATGTAACGAATGCATAGCCCTTATAATTTAAGTAAATGATAGATATAAGAGATAGACTTTTTTAACAAAATCATTATAGAATGTGGCTATAAGTCTCTCCTAGTCCTCCACAGACCGTAATATCCAATCCGGCTTGACTATATGTAAGTAGATGTACCTGTCCCCTACCGAGGCTTAGGTAAATACATCAAGAACGAATACCAACGCCAATGTCGGGTATATACGATACCTAATACCGCCCTTGTGACTGTTTAAATCTGCTTACTGAGCATTTTCCACCCGGATATCGATAGCCCTAATCCAAAAGGAAGCCCTAATACTAGCTCCCACACTCGAGATATCCCAGGCCTCCTAACTTATCTACACCATCTTCCCTCCTCTTCTTCTCTCCATCACTCCATCACTCCGTCACTCCTTTACCCATCACTCCATCACTCCATCTCGTGCCCAAACATCTCTTGTAGGGCGAATGTACTGCAGACAACCTCGTGTAGGGCGTCTGCACTACAGCAAACCAGAGAACGCATTTGAGCGGGTTGCTCTGTGCTATACATAATGTAGCAGAAGGTCAGTTGTCTTTTTTTCTCCTTATGCATCGTTTCCCAATCTTTGTTTCTGCAGGCACTGATAGTTGTCGTAGATATTGTTGGGTGCGGGCCTTCCAGATAGTCGTTATGTAGCAGAAGGTAAGTTGCCGTTATTGTTCTTTATCGTCAATTTATCTCTGTTGCTGTAAATACTGACTGTTTTTATTGCAGATGTTATCTGGTGCGGGCGTGGTGGGCCGGACCAGCAGCATACAAAATGTAGCAGAAGGTCAGTTGTTGTTTCTTTTCTGTCTTTAGTCTATCTCTACCGATACTGACAATCGTTGTTGTAGATATTGTATGCTGAGGCGTGGGGTGCCTAAACAGCAGAATACAAAATGTAGCAGAAGGTCGGTATCGATTTTTCATTCCTTCTCAATCGTTGATATATATCTCTGTGTTTCTACTGATACTGACTTTTGTTGTGGTAGATATTGATCTGTGGAGGCCTGGTACACCGTCTCAGCGTTATACATAACGTAGCAGAAGGTAAGTTGCTATTTTTATCTATCAATTCATCAGTGTTGCAGCAGATACTGACGATCATTATCGTTAGATATTGTACGGTGCGGGCGTGGCGGGCCGACCCTGGGATATACATAACGTAGCAAAAGGTAAGTTATCATTTTTGTTCCTTCCACGTCGTTGGTGGGTCTGTGTTTCTGTGCCTGATGCTGACCGTTGTTGCCGTAGATATTATCCTCTGCTCTACGCCTCTGCGCCGTGTCTCTGAGCCGTGCCTCTGCGCCGTGCCTCTGAGCCGTGCCTCTGCGCCGTGTCTCTGCACAGCGCCTCTGTGCCGTGCCTCTGCGGAATACACAAAATTTAGCAGAAGGCCGGTAAGTTATCATTTTGCTCCTTCCCAATCACTAATCTATCTGGGTTGTTGTCGATACTAATGATTGTTATCGTAGATATTTCGGCGTGACCGTGGCCCTCGGAGGCAATCATTATGCAGCAGAAGGTAAGTTAGCATTCTGTCCCTTTTCCGCAATGAAGCAATATGTGTTTCTGCAAATCTAAATACTGACGGAGGTCCTCAGATATTGACCGGTGTGGGCTTGGTGGTGGTGGGTGAACACCAAGTTGACGCCGCCCTCTTCTTCCTTGGAGAGTATTCCCCTTGGTTCGAGGCATGTTTAATTGAGAGGTTGTATATAATTCCTTATCTCCTAATAGGTAAATTGTTAAAATATATACTGACCTTTCTTTTGGGGATAGGGCACCCTCCCCTCAATCATACATGCCTCGACCTTTTCTGCACCATCCGGGGTGCCGGAAAGGTGCGCGGAAATATTACCTCTGCGTCGCAGAGTCGCCGCGGAAGGCATCGTTGGAGGGCTACCACCGTACCAGATCATCCGGGCCCGGGAGGGCTGGATGGTCAGCAGTTGACGGGGGTCCTGGGCTTCTGCCCAAATGATTAAAACCATCGACAATGATGGAGGCAGAACCTTCAGGCTACTAAAAAGTAAGAGAGACACGAGTTGTCTTCAGCCTCTTTGGCTGATACGTACGGCCTTGGGGTCGAAGGGTATTTTGAATCCAAACGGGGCTTTGGTGTTTTTTGGCGGGTATGTTTGGTTATCTGGGGGTAGGAGAAAAGTGTTTTGATATATAAATAATAATATTAATTATAATAATTCTTCTATATCTTTGCTCACTTTTTGCATGCTAGGGATTTCTTGAAGGGTCTGGTAGGAAATATTAAGCGTCCAACCGCGTCAGCAATCGATGCAATCCTGGGTCTGGTTTGCGAAAGTGGACAAGTATTAAAAATGGGTTAGCTTGCGACACAGGCTACTCCTCAGTCAGAGATGTATTAAGAATAATATATTTTCCATTGTATATATATGTACTTTTGAGATAATATCATTGTTCAGCTACTCGGGATCACTAGTGTCTAAATTTACAATAAAAACCTCTTCCACTTTTTCTTCAGTTCCTGCTCTCCATCTTCTTCACCATATTCGAAGTTTTGCAGCAGAACAGATTTTGCCGACTTTTATCCCACTATTATCAGCAGCATAACATCCTTCTTGGATTTCGGTCTTGCTCTTTTAAAGGTATAGTGAAAACAAATCTTCTTCCCGTGGCTCAAGAGCAGAAGGTCTTTCATTGGTTTTATCATCTTGATGGTCGATATTTACAAAGGTAACAGTATTGGGTGTCTGGCCGGCCAATATCACGGAAACTGGACATCTAGAAGGTTAGCAGTTGAACATATTTATATATTCCTTTTCGAATTAATAATGTTTGATTTAACTCTGATTGTTCTTCAAAAATAGGCAATTATTATAAGCTATAAGGTCCATTAAGAGAGATCTGAGTTGTCTTCTCCAAGGGTCGATGAAGAAAGTGCAAATAAATCTGGGTGAGCATGGCTGCCTTGAGCAGTCTTTTCATGTCAGTGGATTATTCTCAAATCCCTCTTCGTCTACTTTGAATAAAATACTAATTGGAGTAACATGAACAGGGTTAGAAGACAAGATATCTCGCTCTCAAGGGTGTCGATAAAGATTGGCCGAGGCTATCTTCTGCTGGTAGTAATCATTATGAACGAAAACACTTCCAGATGATGGCTGTGTTTGGCTGCTTAAGTAGTATTTTAATGTCAGTAGCTCATTTATTAAACCACTCCAAGTCTACTTCATGATTAAGTACTAATTGAAGTCAACAGGGACAGAAGATGAGATATAACTCTTATCCCAAATAAGAGAGGCCACAGTTGTCTGTAGCACTAGGACTGTTGCCGCCCGGCAGATGCACCCGCACAAGATTCCTGCCTTCGGGTATTGGGTCTATATGTGCGGTGGCAGTCTGCAACCACAAACAAAAGGAAGTGGTTGTGCGGGGGTGGTTGGGAGGGGAGTGGTTGTGAGGAGGAGGAAGAAGGGCTAAATATAGTGAGTAGTTGTAGCCAAATTAACGATATTGAAGGCAGGCGTGTTTTCTAATAGGGCGGTGGGGCAGTACCGACGAAAGGATATCATCCTATACGCTGGACTTGTGTTAGACTTTATCGTCCGGTGGGTAATCATTTCCATTCTCGAACACGTACTCTTCCATCTATTCGATCCGGGAGTTGTTGCTAACTAGCTGTACTAGACAGGAGGGGAGTTCTTTAGTCTACCTGGGGGCTGCCTTGTTGAGGAGCATGATTCGAATGAATCAACATAATCGAACTATATATTAATATTTCATGGGGAGTACATCCCACAGGAAGGGAGGGGAAGGGGCGCCCCAGGAGAGATACCCGATCAGACAATTTCGTTGGCTTATGTAGGTTCCGCTTAAATCAATTAATTATAAATTGTGCTAACTAAACTAGTTTGGTTTCCGTATATATATCCAAGAGGACGGCTTTAGCATTGTCACATTGTGGCTACCCTTCTTTTTTAAAACGACCTTTTATCCTACGTTTGTTGTAAGCGATCCAATTTATTTCTTTAGTCCCACTAATTTTCTATAGTGAAATGATTACTGATATCTGCCCACAGTTGGGTTATTCTCTTATTTCTAGGGCTGGGATGTATAGAGCTACCATATTGGGGTCTCTAGGAGCAGCTATTCTTATGAAGGGAGGAAGGGAGGAAAAGAGATCTAGAGGCAGGAACATTGAAAGATTGGGGCCGATTAGTTGAGGAACTTGGAACCTTTAGTAAGTAATCATACAAATATTTTATCTACTTCTACGAATCTTGGGTTGAGAGACTATTGCTAATTAAATTAATTTAAGGTCTATTTTGAAGTTCGGGACATTGGATATTTCTCGAACGGATCAACATAATCGAACTGCCATGGAGGCAATGCCTTCTGGGCCAGAGAGTACATTCCAACCTTTTGGAGAGCTGGTCCGTAATTTAAGGTTCGAATTTTGGAATAACCCATTGATAATGTCTTAGAAAAAATTCGCCCTATCGAAAATCGGCCCCGAGCAGCTTTTTGAGGGGTTTAGCTGGGATACGTGCACCATTTACTGTCACATCAACTTCCGCGTGCGTGGCGGCAACGGATCCGTTCTCGGCGCGAGTTCCTTGGTACTCGGGGTCGCGCATCATCCTAGTCTCTCTATTGGGAACATCGGTGGCATGGGGGTTTGTTCTGGTCGCTTGTGGAGATGTTTTGGGTACGGGGAACGCAGAGGAGTTGAGGGTGGTATGTGACAATGATATCCCTACGTCACTATTCGGCTGGAAGGGCTTGTCCTTCGAGGACTAGATTTATTCTGTCTTCATCGGTTTCACTTTATGTGGCTGTCGCTGAGGTAAGGTAGGCCTCATGACTCATCTCGCAATTGTGTTCACTCATGTTTCTGACATATATGATGCCTTTAGATATCTATACACAGAGTCAAGGCATGGGTCTCGGCCCTTTCTTCTTACCTACCCGTTTCGTTTATATAAGAATAGCCTCCCGGAGGCCCTCCATCAATGGAGCCTATCTGGGCCCGGGTCCGGTTTAGCGGGTTTAGCGGGGGGGGGGGGGGGGGGGACAGCACGGTGGGGAAAGTTGAGCAGCTGGATGGAACTAACTGTCGTTCCGGTGGGACATATGGTAGTACTATAAATTAATATATATTGAAACCAAATATATACCTAGATGTAGAAGCGTACGGCTGTCGAAAGAAAGGCGATACATTGGTGTGTGTAATTTTGCTGGCTGTCTCTTGATAGTTGTATGTTTTCACTTGTGCCTAAGTGATAATATACATATGTATATAATAAGTGATGTTTGAGTGCATGATATATGTACTCGTGGTGCCAGAATTAAAATGCCGCCGATCAGCCCCAATTAAGTAAGTAAGCGGCAATTTAATTTTGGCAGAGTCAGTACATGCAATAATATTTATATGTAGTAAGAACTTTGTAATGGTCGCCACCAGCAGGTCTTCCTGCCTGGTCATGAGTTGTAAAGCAACAAGTTAACCAATTAAAGACTGAACATTTGTTTTGGGGAGCTGGTATCTAGACATATTCAGCGATCCAGTGAGTTAGGGATCTCCTTAACAGGACAGATCCGGGTAGTATTGCGGCTTTTGGGGGGGGTGGGCAGTGCAATTCACCTACTAGATGTTTCTGATAATATTAAAGAGCCTACAGGTATCCCAATATCTTTGGTAGTATAGTGGTTAGTATACTCGCTTGTCATTAACATTGTCCGCGAGTGACCGGGGTTCAATTCCCCGCCAGAGAGATTTATCTTTTTTTGCTTTTTTGCTGGCTGAACTGCCCCTACTAAGGGTTAGGGTCACTAGGCAAAGCCCGTTGTGGCAGCGTTGGTAGCAACATAACCAGGCTTGGTGGACAAATTATGCCTCTTGCTCTAATGGTTAACGGCTATCGCTAGATCTCGAAAAGATTCCTGGGTATTGAGCTGGTATAGTAGTATTTGTTAACCGGAAGCACGCGTAGAGAACATGCAAAGGGAAGATGTCCCAAGCCTGCCTACTTGTCTGTTATGGGTGCCGCTACTAGCCGGTGTACATACTCCATCCTTATCCGTAGCCTTCTCTGGACCGCATCGGTATTTACAACTCCAAATTACTATTATTACTTGATTAAAGAAGAAAGAAGATGATGAATAGCCACTAGAGCGGTATTAATTTTGCTCACTGCTAGTGATGAGCTATGAGTCGGACTATCATCTGTAAGAAGTACACTTCGCCGTATTATTTTTTGAAGACGAAGAGCTAATCTCGATTCGCCAAAGCTCCTGAGAATTGTGCTGGGAATGAAATTATTCCCTCTTATGACCGGATTGATATTATGGGTCCACAAACATCTCTCTGTTTGCATTAGCACTGGATATCTCGATCAATATCGATCCCGCCTTAATTCTATCCCTCTTGCGTTCCGAATACCGGAGCTGTTGAAGTGGGTGTCGAAATAATTTCTAAAATAATTTATTAGACCACCGGGGGGGGGGGGGCGTTGAGTCCATAAAGGCCTCGCGAGGGTCATGTACGAAAGACCATGTTTAGATCGGTCCTGCTGGTGAACGTATATGTCTATATACTGCCTAGGACTTGCGGGGAAATCAGTTTCCATTTCCTCGAGGTATGTTCATGACCGCGTCGGGCTGATAGATTAACATTAACATCTTGTAGGACTATTTAGGATCCTCATATAATAATATTATGGAAGAAGGCGGACATCACTCGGGGCGCTTGGGGGGGGGGGGGTAATAAGCACTCACATTAGATCGAGCGCACGGCCTGGGCCGGGGGAGTTTAAATATGTTGAGATCCAGACTGTTATAAGTAAGTAATAACGCATAAGATTAAGGCCTCTCTCTGGAGCGGAACTAATGGATTTACAGGTTTCAGGACCGGACAATAATAGTGTCCATGAAGTCACTGGATATGTTACCCAGCTCGAGTATATCGGTGACATGTCCCATGCATCGCCTTTCCGATAAACAGGTGCACCGCCAGAATTCTCGGCGGAGGTAATGTGAATTTGGAGCTGCTTATATCACGAGCAATACTTCTTAACACGAAGACCATTGAGAGGTACCCGCACTCCAACAGATACCGACGCCGACGACAGTGTATTGCATGAGATGCTAATCTATCTGGATTTATTCCGGTTAGTGATCCCCACTGAGCTGAATTGCCGATGTTTATCGCGGACGTAAAACACTCGGCAACATGCAGCCCCCCTATATGGAACAGCGTGAAGCACGCTGAAGCAAGAATCAAGAGTGGGGTCTATAGAGCTTCCTCTGCTTGGCCATGGAACCGCCTCGCGTTAGCTCGGTCGTCGTTGGATTTCTTTGGCTATGGGCGACAATATTTGTGGTAAGAGAAGTTGGATACAATACTTCTTTTGTCAATGACCAGGTTGAGCTGAGGAAATATGTATTACATTTATCCTACTACTCTGCCTAGTAACGGCTTCTCGGGCCAGGAGGGCAGCATGTTCACCTGGAAGCCTCGCTTTAAGGTAAGTTAAGGTTTGACCTCCGGTGTAGAAGACGCAAAATCTAGATACTTAACTGACAGCCTTGCTGATATAGGGACTGTGCCTATGTGAAGACTGACAGTCCTGCTGATATAGGGACTGTGCCTATGTGAAGATTTAAACTCCCTGAGCATATAAGATACGACATAAATCCAGGCCGCACTGAACAACACCCCATTAAACCGCGGCGAAAGACAACAGGAGGCTAGCTTGAACTCTCTGGCGAGCGAGCTGGTATTATAAACAAAAGGCCATGACAACGACCGGCGTGACCACGTCAGCTGATCACTTCGGATCCTGACTCTCTAATTATATGGTGGGTATATAGCAATCCTTCGGATAACGCAAATTAATGCAAGGAGGGGCGCAGAAAGTACTTTCGAGCAGAGCACATGTTCTAATTATAAGACCACAGTTAATTACGAGGGGGAAATAGCCCAATGCGCCGCGGCCGAGAAACCCCCCGACAGCGCAAGTCCTCTTCAAAACGAAAACGAGGAGCTACGGGCTCAAGTGCGGGTGTTGCGAACGCGGTGATCAAAGTATTAAATCTGTCGATTGTAGCCGGCAGCAGTGGGAGTCGGTCACTAGAAACTATAAAGTCCCGATGGGTGTGACGAGGGCGGCGAAAATGAAAGACTCCCAAAAAGATACAAGTATGTATGTAGCACTACGTTCATTGATAGTAGGGCCGTTGAGGCATTTGTGGCGGGGAATTTAAAATATACGCAAGCTTTAATTTTACTCGGTGCCTCTTGGCCTTTGCTTCTAACATATTACCGGCCCGCTACTAGCTCTAGGTAGTGACTAATTGATGTGTCCACCTGATTACATGTATTTACTAAAGACCGGCTCGCGCGTGGCATCTTGTATGCCTTGTAGCTTACCCGCGAGAACTCTAATCTCTGCTTACTCATTTGAGTGCTCCGCGATTGGCCGCCCTCTCGCGATCGATCGAAGCCATTAATTACTGTAGTGCAAGGCGGGTTTCTTGTCTGACCCTGAGAGCATTTCACAGGTATGAGAAACTGCACTGGTGAAATGATTAAAGATGGGCTGTCTATCGCGAAGACAAGATTCATGTGTACATATGCTAGTTAATTTACATATGTACAGCGCGATATCGGAAGTCATGAGACGGCAACCAAACCACACCAAAATCCGTCAAAATGCAACCACCACACACAGCATAATTGCCATTAATAATGAATAAGGTTTTAAGGGATAAAATATCGGCTATCAAAGCTAATAAATCTAAAAGGGCACTCCCTGAAATCAGATGTGGAAGAAGTTACATGAGCTAGAAGTAGAGCAACTTGGAGATTTGGTTGCATCCCATACAAATATGTGGTCTTGGCACGTTTTTAGCAACTTGACACAATAAAATCATCACAGCTCATGCTAGGGACGTATAATTGTAATTTTCAGCTGATAGAGCGATTTCCTATATACAAAATATATAGTCTTCCAATTTTCAGATAATATCCATCATAATTGGTGGTTGAGGACCGGGTTGAAAAGTGGCATTTTTGGTGTAAAATGTTGCCGTCTCTTCACTTCCGAGATCGCGTTGTACATAAATTGCTATCACAATGACTTGATCATAGGGTGTCACTCGGCGCTTACGAAACCACATGCCTTGACACGACTAATCTAATACCAATACATAAGCATCATTCTTCTCTACACTCGAAACCTCGCATGATATATAACGGCTACAAATCGCGCTCTAGGTCTCACAAGCACATCAAGTAGACAGCAAAAACGTTTATATGTTTTATATTATATATAAATAAATGAAAATAAAAATAAAAATACAGCCAACTTCCACCACCCCGGATGCCCCACGGGCACCAAAAGCCAGCCCCTCGAGTCCAGCTCAATTACTCGAGGGCAGACGCGGCCCGCTTCCAACGTTCCCACGCGCACCGGATAGTACATCATTGGGATGAGCGTCACCCAAGATGTAGCGATCAAATATTACCATTCCTTCCTCGAGAGGATGCGCAGGTAGTGGCTTGCCCACGTACCTGGGGAAGGAAGGAAGGAAGTGGGGGAGGGATAACCCCTGGAGGCTCTCCCGGTTTTTTTAAACCCAGGGAGGCAACCAGAAAACCTGAGTTGCCTCACATTTTTCTCCCGAAAAGTAGCTGGAGACGATGGGTGTGATGCGCGGTTTGTGCTCGGTGATGGCTGCGACCTGGAGGTTTTTCCGGGAAGAGATGGAACCATGTGTCTTCCTTGATGTTCCCTCTCCTTGTTGTGTAGTGATGGTGGTAGTAGTACGCACGCCCTACAGGAATCTTTCATGTTGGTGTTAGCAGGTATTTTAGGAACTCGGGAGTGGATAAAGGAGGTCACTACACACAATGGCCCGGCTCCTCTGGTATTGATATGAGCTGGGAGAAACGTATTCTCCTAGGAGAGTGAGCACCGAGGGCCGTTGGTGTAGATATTGTCGATTTTGGCCCGACCCCAGGATAATTTTGAATCGAGAACTGCACGAGAAGAAGGGGAGGTGAGCCGATAAAATCAGAGAGATGAAAGAAAAAGGAGACAACAAGGGAAAGAATGCGGATGGGAATTATGGGGATATTCCTATCGGAAAAAGGGCAGATACCAACCTTTCTCTCTTTCTGGGCTAGGAGGCAGAGGAGCCAAATGTTTCCTCAGTCTCACCGGCCGGCAAGGCAATCGATGCCTCCTGAGTTTGATCTATATTGTATTAACAAATGATAAAACAGCACCTCCAAAGCAAGCAATGAAAGGAAAGAAGATACACACCAGGGTGGGCGATTGGCAGTACAGTCGCCCTATAAGAATAATGTAATGCCGTTGCTCGGACCGTCGGGATGCTGGGAAGTGTCCCCTCCACTCGCTCCACCAGAGTATCTAATTGTACACTTCTTTAGTAAACTTCAAGACAATGAATCAATGAAAAGGAAGAAAGCACTCACCGACACAAACCACACCACGCCCTATGGAGGAGCCCAGGCTCCGCTTTCCCAAGTGCGGCGCAGAGGCGACACTCGTTCCTGCAGTGGGATACTACTATTAGTAAACTACAAAAGAATAAATCCAAACCAAACACCAAAGGGAAACAAAATAAATACCACTCAGGGTCGGTGGCAGTATAACCGCCCAAGAGCACGGCAACGGCACACCGATTGCTCGGAACGTAACTCCTCCTCCAATTCTAATGTTTCCTTCATTCCCTCCACTGTCTGACCATTTTTTGTTAGCAAACTCCAAGACAATCATCACTCCTTTTTTTTTTTAAAAAAAAGAAGAAAATAAAAACTCACCGGGATGACTCCCCCCCCAATGGAGCCCAAGCTCCGCAGCACGCATTGTCCGGCCGGGACGGCAGTCAGAGCTGCAATGGGAATACCAGTAGTCTATAATTAATCACATTAGTAAAAATAATAAAAAAAGAACAGAAACGAAAGGAAACAAAGACATACCCCTCCCTCTAAGCCTCCCTCTAAGCCAGCTATGGCAGTACAACCACCCCACAAGAATGGAATAATGCCTCTTGAGAGAGCCCAGGGAAATGGAAAATATCCCATTCCCTCCCTCCACCACTGGGATACCTAACCACTTATTTAGCAAACCGCCAAACAAAACCAGTCACACCAGTCATATCAAAGGAGAGAAGGAGGGAAGAAAGGGAAGAAAGAAAATTAAAACTCACCAGAGTTGTTACTCAAGTGACCAGGCCCCCCCTCATGCTCTGGTCTTCCAGACCAGGACCCCCCTCATGCTCTGGTCTTCCAGACCAGGCCCCCCCTCATGCTCTGGTCTTCCAGACCAGAGCCCCCTCATGCTCTGGTCTTTCAGACCACCGAGGAATAAAGATTCCAACAGTCTTTCAGTCCATGCCCCGGCACCGCACGCAGGCACGCGGTGTTTTCCGATTGATTGCGGGAGGCCTATCTATAAATATAAACACATTAGCAAAAGGATGTTCAAAACCAACCCCCCAAAAAAATCAAAACAGCAAATCAAAAGGAATTGGAAACAAACATATAACGCCTTGGCTATAAATTGTAAGCCGGAGCAGGCAGCAAGAACATCTGCGGCACGAGTGCCGACGACACCAGTCAATGTCCCAAAGCATGCAGAGGCAGAGGGCCAGATGAATAAATCTGGCCATGCTCTCGGCACACTGAGGGCGGTGCAGTACGGTGACCCTACAAGAGAGTAGGGGAGGGGGGCCGGTTAATCGATCCTGGGGAGGAAAGATAGGCGTGATGGAGCGAGATGGAGGGTGAGAGGTGGATGAGAGAGATGGAGGAGAGAGATGGAGGAGAGGAGAGGAGAAGAGAGGAGAGGAGATGAGAGAAGGGAGAGATGGATTCTGGCGAAGTATGGGAGAGGTGGTCCCTTGGTAAATGGGTTAACGGCGAGGGGAGAAGAAGGCAGGATGCGGTCTCTTGGTAGAGGAGGGGTTAATGGAGAGAGGAGAAGAAGGCAGGAGGCGGTAGTTTGGGGATGAATGGAGGAGTGGAGAGAGAGAGAGGAGAGAGGCGGAGAAGAAAGAAGGGAGAAAGAAGAAGGAAGGAGGACGAAGAGGAGAGAAGTGAGAAGTGAGAAGGGAGGAGAAAGGAGGAAGGACGGAAAAACAAGAAGGGAGAATGCATCTTTTAGTGGATAATCGAAAGAGACTGGGACAAGGAGGGGCTAAGAGGGGTTTGAAAGCTTTGTTATAACGACGGGTGAGCGGAGGCGGGAGTCCATAGAGGGTGCGCACGCAGTAATACATGTAGCTGCCTTGCCTTGCCTTGTCTTGATTCTGTGTGCGGGCAAATTACGGAGATGTCGCAGAAGAGGCCGTCCTCATTTATCATCTTGGTGTTGGAAGACCGGGACGCTGTGATGGCACATTATACCCATCGATCAAGCCTACCTACTACTACTCGTAGATGATCATATTGATACCGATACCGATATCTGAGTATGAATTTAACCTACAGCAGCTGTATAGGCCGCCGCCGGCCATCAAACAGCGCCGACAAGTACTTTATATAGACAGAGACAAACCACACCGAGAACCACCGAAAACAAAGCACAAACTCACAAAAAGTCCACATCCACACAGCCAATGATCACAACCGCATTCCGCCCCCCCTCCCTCCTGCCACCCGCCGCCATCCCCCACATGCAAGCCCCCCGCCGGCAGCCACAAGCTTCCCCCCTCCACCACCCCCGCAACCCACACCCAAATCCACCCGCTACATAACGGCGCGCTGGGGGAGTGGGCGCAACAGTCATTGACCGCGCGTCACAGCCCAGCACTCGGCCGAGTGAGTGCTCATGACCCGTTTGTGGGGGCTGCGGGTTAGGGTTGCTGCTTTTGGGCGGTGGGACGGGACGGGATGGGATGGGAATGACGGGGGGGTGCGCGGGCACGCAATTACATGTAATACTCTGGTAGGGGGGGGGGGGGCCAGTGCCGCGACAGATATTTTGCTTACTAACACACACATACATACATACATACATGTGCATACAACATAACGACCTGCAGTACCCACCCACAAGAGTACAAGTACGTAGGCACGGCCATTGTCGACAGGCTCATTTACCCCTATACCCGTAGTCTAGTAAGAGGTATGTACATGTGCATGCTCGGGGTACCCCCGTCTTTTCTGAGCGGCATTGCCCCCCAGCCAGCACCTTTATATATACAATACAAGTATATATAATCAACATCATGCACCCACAAAGCGAAGAAATGATAGAAGACATGTACATACAGCGCGATTCCGGAAGTGACGAAAGAGATGGCACCCAATAAGCCCCACCAAGGCCCGCCCAAACGCAGCCACCACGCCCACCCACAACATACTCGCCATCAACAATGCATAAGCCTTCCGGGGGGGGTGAAATACAAACCACTGAATCTACCACACCCAAAAGGGCACTCTCTGCAAAAACATAGGCGTGGAAGAAGCTACACGAGCTACAAGTAGGCCATAGGGCAACTCTTTGGGATTGATCAGCTGCAAACCTACGGTCCCAGCCACAGTTTCAGCCAATTGCGACTTGGCACAGTAGGCTCGGCACAACACAGCCCATGCTAGAAATGCAATGTTGCAATCCCAAGCCGATGGCGCGATTATCCATATCCAGATCCATACAGAATCTATAGTCTCTCCAATCCCCAGGCGCTATCCACCAAAGCCGGTGGTTGCGGACCGGGTTGGAAAGTGGCGTCTTGAGTTTTTAGGGTAAGATGGGTGCCGTCTCTTCACTTCCGAGATTACATACTTGTAGCAGATTGTGGGCAGACGATGGATGAGGGGCGGTAACCGCTACTACGGGGGGGCAAGGATGGATTCTTTCCTTTCTGGGTTTTGTTTTGGGCGTGGCCATGGCGTGGTGGGTGCTTGCTTGCTTGTATGTATATATGCCCTCGGGCTGAGTTTCTTGCACTTGGGGGTTCCCACGGATGACGGAGGCGATTTAATGTTCACTACGAGGTGTAGAGCAAACATGCATGTGCATAAGAGAACGATATTCAACTACAAGTAACCAGATTCCTCTATAAAAGTCTAATATAACCCATCTACGCCCACCACTACTGCACAAACTCCATCTCCCCATACCTCTCGTCCGCCTTCGCCAGCACCCTCCTCCCCTCCTCCGCCCTCTTCCCCCTCCCCACCACCATATCCACAAACGCACGCACATACAGTCCCACCAGCTCGTCCGCCCTCAACCCATCAATCACGCCCACCATCCCCTCCACTACCTCCGGCGCCGCCGCCCTCATCCCCAGCAGCTCCGACACCACCGCCGCATCCATAAACGCCAGATGCGCCGCCCCAGCCAAATGCAGCTCCCTCCGCCACCCGCGCAGCCGCGCCCACAGCATCCCCCACGACTCGTAGCTCGCCACATAGTGCTCCCCCGCGCCCAGAAACATGAACGCGCCGCGCACGCCGCCCGTGCCCGTCCCCCAGATCTTGCCGTCCATCGCAACCCCGCCACACACGCGCTCGTCCACGGCCATGACCGCCGCGGCCGTCGACCCGCCGAGCGAGTGTCCCACCATGGCCACCCGCCCGGGCGTCACCGCGGCGCCGGCGCGGCCGGGGAGCGCGCCCCGCAGCAGCTCGCGCAGGTGGTCGAGCGTGTAGATTGTGTCGGCGACGCGCGTGGCCTCGAGCGCAAGGACGTCGGCGTCGGTGTAGTTGTGGTCCGCGGCGAAGGCGGAGAGCACGTAGGTGCCGGTGGCGGGGAACTCGACGATGTCGGTCTCGTAGAGGTAGTCTGCGGCGATGACGACGGTGCCGATGGAGGCGAGGTCCGAGGCGCGGGCGGTGAGGAGGTGGCGGGAGGACTGGAGGCCGGGGGAGATGATGACGATGCCTGGTGTGCGGGGGCCGGCGTAGGTTGCGTTGGTGTGGACGTGGGGCTGGAGGGAGTTCAGGGCGGGGGGGAGGCCGTATGTCTGCTCGTAGAAGGCGGCGGTGGCGGGGGGCATGTAGGGCGCGAGCGGGGCGGTGGTGGTGTTTGTGGTGGGGTAGAAGAGCTGGAGGACGATGGAGCGGGGGGTGTTTGGCGCGGGGGCGAGAGAGTCGGTGCGGGAGGTGTCGGTCAGGGTGATTGAGGTGGTGCCGACCTTGTAGCTGCCAGAGAGGGGAGGGAAGTCTTTCTGGGCGGTGGCCGGCGTGAGTCGGAGCACCAGCGGGAGGAGGACGAGGAGGAGGGGGTGAGTGTACCGCATTGTGATTTTCACGGGGAATTGGCTGTCTGGTGTGCGGAGATGCTGCTTTCTTGGTGTGTGGTTTATTTCAGGCCTTGAAGCCGTGGGCAGCGGGACTTATATAGCCAGCAGCCAGCAGCCAAAGGCCACAATCTGCCTTGCCAGTTCTCCATGCTCCTTCGTAGGCGCACAAGCCAACCTTAATCGCGAGACCCGATGTAGGGAATGGAAGGAGAGTTTGTGCTGACCCCGGAAGGAGAGGAGCTCGAGCACTCGCTCACTCATCACTCACTCGTATTCACACATGCACCCATCCATCCATACATGCACACATCCATCATCTGCCCTCATCGTGCATGGTGACACAGCTCACATCACATCGCACCCGGTTCGCACTGTGTACGCAACCCAACCCCCAAGGCAGACCCCGACCGCACGTCCGTCCGTGTAGGTCCATGTATGTAGGTACATAGAGTACAATCAATACATGATGTAGGTACATACGGGGATCGGATCGGAGTAGAGCAGCCGGCCGGAAGCTGGTGACTCCGATCGAATAGGCCCAACTGTTTCCCGAGACACGGGATGTGCGTGGTACCTACATGTGAGTCAATTGAAGGGTGCTCTGCTTGGTCTCTAGGAGGCAGTTGGGTACATACAGACGGGGCATCTATCTGACTGGTTGACGGTGTGATCGGCACCAATCAGATGGAGCTGGCTCTAATTATCCGGAGCGAGGTGGATACGGGCCTCAGCCCGTCCACCAGCCACACACATCTCGACATCCTAGTAAAGCCACACGAAGAAACTGCCAAATGTAATCCTTTCAAGCCGTCTGGCGATGCTGTCGGATTCGATTCATCTACCGACAATCTTGTCTTTCCGTACATACCAACAGACCTCGCTGTCCGGGTCGGATCCCCCTTTGTTAAATAATAGACTTTGCATACAAGTGCTTCAGGGAAAGAAATCACCTTTGCAGTATCCAATGCCCAATACCACAAGACGTGCGCCAGGCGTGTATGTACCGGATTTTACAAGGGAGCCAGACTGTGTGCTGATTATTAACCCAAACCCCGGATCAGCGCCCAGAGCATTCTGCAGGCCGGGTACAGACGCCCAGTCGAGTCGAGTCGGGCTGCTCAGATGCCTCCATACCGTGGTTGGTGTATGTGTAACCGTGTAACATGCCGGACTTTAAACGGTAGCACGGGCTTTGGAGGGTCGCACGCACGTACGTACAAGGAAGGCTGAGTCGCAACCGTACGTATACGTACGTATGTCAGCACCGACCTTGGAAGATATTAGCAATGGTTACATGTATGTAGAGTACATATCTGAATTCATTGCATTGGGCCTTGTCGAGTCGGGTGTCGTCCTTCCTTGCTTATATGTATAATCAATATGTTAATTGAGCCTCACACTGCATTCCTGTATTACGTATCGGCGCCGGATTATGGGATAAATTAATGTACTGGATGACAACGCGATAGCGGCACATTTAACACCGCTCTCCTACACCAAGGTGCTTGGAACTTGGGGGGTAGAATGTTTAGGATACTGTTTATCTATCATACTTTGAAGTCTTGTGGATTTGCACAATTGATATTAAATGTGTTGCTCCAATTAGTGAGAAATTCCAGCTGTAAATATTGGTGATTTGTACCCAGATGCTTTCTTTACCCGCAATATCTCTCAACAACGATAGGAGTCTTCTTCAAGCACTAGAAAATTTCAATCTTGAGTATGTAACCCTGGATACCCTTGATAGGATTGCAGAAATGCCCCGGCTAATGCTTGTGTACATATGTAGCTATTCTCTCGGAGGGGGGGTGTCACAATCATAATATTCACTACGTCACAGCAGCAGAAATACAGATACGATGTTGCAGGCAAGAATAGCTGTGTTCTGGATGTCTGTGATGCATAATTATCCAATCCACTTGATGGTTGTTGAGTGGAAAGGCTTTTAATATTTCGTGTGGTGCTGATTGCCAACACGTGCACGACTGTAATAGCCCTAACCCAGAGATTGCACTAGGCCTAGGGTCAATGATTAAACCTGTTGAAGCATAACCAATGTGTAGCCACATCCCCCCCCCCCCCCGGATCCCACAAGGACAGCAAGTACATGTATTGTCTAGCACTGAGAATAGGCCCCGGCAACAGCAGAGACACTGCGCTGATAAAGCGAACACGCCGAGGGTGTAGATCTGTCCCTTTAGCTTTTACAGTTCGATATCAATTCTATCTGGCTCTTCCTCCTGGATCCCGTCCATCCACTCTCGCTTATAAGTTACAACACATCACCCCATCTCCGACCCCCCCACCCCACCCCCCGAGTGCCACTGTAACTGTTCACGGAAAGTCTTCCTTTGGGGGGTGGGGGGGGGGGGGGTTGATGGTCCGCCACGATTACATACATAGCGAAACACCCCATTCCGAAAACCCTGAATCACGAACGGTCACTTTAGCAGAGTGGCTGGCAGCATGTAGGGCCCTCCTGGAGATCCCCTGCTTGGCAGTTCTTCTAGCTAGCCAGCTGCATGTCTCGTGATCGCGATGAAGGTAGGGCTTCTGGAAGCCCGCTCTCTGAAATAATATAATCAGAAACTCAACTAGGTAGATGTGTTGATAGTATTACTATTGGCGTTTTATTGTTAGGAGCTAGAGTTTGGCTTTATTTGTCTATATATAAGTGGCAAGACTTAATTAAAGATCCAGGAGACTAATCCCGACCTCCGCGCGCGTTGTATGTAATGTTCTTCGTCCTGAAGCTTGATCACCTTATGTACATCTCACGGTGGTTACGACGAGCGCAGTTTCGTGATGTGGAAGGGCCGTGGAATCTACGTGTGGCGTGGGTAATGAATGTGCTGGTAAAACTGCAGAGTTAAGCCCCCCCCCCCCCCCGCACATGTGCAGCCAGACCAGTACTGGTTCCATGTGCGTACTGGCTATGTATGTAGTCATGTGCTGCGTAGAAGATCGAACTGACCGGTTATCCAAGACAAAACTCGGACATAAATATAAATTGAATAATCCGGCCAAGTATCATTTAGCTGTACATACATGTATATATATATGTGAAGGTGTTCTCTATAGGACCGAGCCCTAGAGTTACATACAGTAAGTATAACCAAGCCTGACCTTCTAATGTGGCATCTTTCCGGCCATTGACAATACATATATTCATGATCGATGACCTGGAACACCGGACAGTACTATAAAAGGCACTCAGCAGTACTCCCCTCTCAGGCCACCCGCTCAGCTCATTGCATTCCCACGCTATCTACACCCACCGTACCAACCGCTCGCTCTCGATGAGACAACCAGCTCGAGCTCTGCTCCTTAAAAAGCCCCAAGCTAGTCTCTCTTGTAGGGCGAAGTGTACTGCGAGCACTTCTGTTTTCTTCACCGCCAATCATCGTCCACGCTTCTCATCGATTACACGGTGCCTGTGCTGCTGGCCGGAGCTGCAGCATCAAGAGGCCTCCGGCTCCATGCACGTCTGTTTGTGCTTCTTTGTCCGGTTTGATGCATCTTCTTTTGCTAGTTGTTGGTTCTTGTCTGCCTGCTAATAGACATTTTTCTTCCTTTTTTCCCCGTAAATAGGGGAAATGCAAACGACATGTTGATGTGGCTAGCTCTACGGGTCTAGGGATGGGGATATCTCCGGATGTTTGGTTGATTGTGAATGTGGGGAGGGGGGGGGGGTTCGTCTGGTATATATATATGTTGATGTACGGCCCCGTTCTGCTGAAGTCAGGTGTCTAACAGCTAGCCTGTTTGCAGAGGTACTCGATCGAAACGGAGGACATCTTATCAATTCAGCAGGTCTTCTTTCCGCTCGCAGCGCTGCAGCGGAAAGTCGACAAGGGGGAGGGGGGAGGGGAACACTTTAAATTCATATTCCTGCGGCCTCCAAATGATGGTCATGATCTTATGCCTGATCTGCCAGAACCAAATATATATAAATGCCATATGGTTTGAAGAGCCAAGCCAGACCCCCGGAGGAGTGAGTGGAGGCCACTGTCCCGGACAGAGTAGTAATGCTGATTGTCGCAATTTTGTAAGTTCGAATTTTTGCCTCCCCCCCGTCCACAAGTTGAAATTTCCGTTTAATTAACACGGGGTATAAATTCATAGGATCGAGTCACGATGTGGCCGAAGAGGTTCCAAGAGGAATAACCCCAAAAACACGGAATCGGTGGACATTCGAGACCTCAATGCCATTGCTGACCTGCCGGGGCCTGGGAGCCATTTCGTTCTGTAGATCGCAAAGGGTGTACGTTTAATGAATGACAGTTGTCGGACCAATTGAGTAGAAAAAGTGAATAGTAGGCCTACAATTGAATATAAAACTCATTTCTGCGCTATTAATTTGGGCTTTCTTTCTGGTCGACATGCGCTGCGTCCATCTTGTAAACATATACATGTAGTTGGTTGTCCCTTAAGTAGCTCTAGATGTCTGGCAACAAACAATAGATAATCCTGCTCTTTCTCCAAGTATGTAGATTAATGGACAAACGCCCACGGATGCCCGAAACATTAACCGGTCATAATGAAATAAAAGAAAGATTAGCTTGGTAGCAAGAGGCGGATCACATCAACTTTCCAACTCACCTATTTGAGCTACGGTAGTGATTGAGATCACGAGGCACTTCCCATTTTAAGTTGTGCTTTTGCCTGCAGCTCGCCGGCGGAAAGACTCGATTCTGTTTTACCGTAACCTTCATTCGTTCAATCAAGTCCGATTTTCGATGTACTACCCACCGTATATTATAACGATTACACTGTGCGCTCTGACTGCTTATGTTATGTACTTGACAGGAAAAGCCATAGCTGCAGCAGAGTTTGCTATTCATCGATCATAACAGCCAGATCAGAGCTACATATACAAGTGAGGGGGTCGTAGCAGAGGCGCATGCATGCTTATTTAGCTACCACCATTAAACACCCCCGAAGGACCAATCAAAGCTAGCTCTATCGCTAGCTTCAACAGTACAGATAAGCATTAAGGTAGCAAAGTTTGCCATAGTATTTGGAAAACTATCAACAATTATATCCTGTCTGCATGCGTTCCATCGATAACGTTTGTAGACATTCTTTCTCACCAACGTATTCCTAACTAAACGTATTTTAGTCATGAGATTTCCCTCCTGTTGACACTGCCTTGGAAGCGTCTATATCATTCAAAGCAAAATTAAAAGAAAAAAGAAAAGTAAAGCAAAGAGAAAAAAAAAGAAAGAAGCAAAAAAAAAGGTCATGTCAAGCTATCTGAATTGAGATGTACTCAATTATGTCCTCCACATTTCTTATATCATCCATCCATAGCTCACCATTTTACTCATCTCCGGCAATATCCATCTTGGCCGAGCAAATACGCTTGCTATCCTTGTCTTGAAGAGGATGTGCCTCATCGGTATGCTGCTCCTGTTCTCCAACTGGAGTTGCTGCTGCTAGGGGTAGAGCAGTTTCGATGGTAGAACTGTTGCCACTGGGAGTGGCTTCCAATGCGTTCTGTAAGTTTGTCATATTGAACCTTTGCAACCTCCTAGCCCTTGTTTGGCGTAAAGTGTTTTCGTCGTTTCTGGGTTGGATAAGTGCAGGCTATCAACACCTTGTATTAGAATATTTCTCCAAAATTTTACAGACATGAATATTAATACATACGTTACGATGGACCTCTTGGGATTGATGCTCCACGTTCGGGTCCCTTGATCTGTCTGTCAAATGACGAATAAGGCCGTCGAGGTGTTCCACAAAAGCTTCAATTCGGAGGACTTCTTGTTCCAAGATTTGCAGGGTTGCCTCATCCAATAGGATAGGAGAACCATCAAGGGTAGGATTCTGAGAGCTGCCGGGAGTAGCACTACCCTGAGAAGTAACGTGGGAGGTACCCTGAGAGATAACGCGAGCGAGAATCCGAGAAGTAACCTGAGAAGCAATCTGAGGAATAACCTGAGCAGTAGCCTGGGAAGAAATACCATGAGAATGATGCATGGGTAGAATATCATCGTCAGAGTGATAAGCGGTGCTATCTTGGCTATTGCCACTAACAGAAGGTAGGTTTTCGACGCTGCCAATGGTACCGTCCTCATTACGAGGGTAGAGAATACCACCAACATATAACCCCTCATCGAGGGCTCCACTTTGGCTGTATTCCACGGTAGGTTCATCCCAGGTGGGGCCGGCAGCAACGGGGCCCTGCAGCTCCTAATTATATGTTAGTATATAGAGGATCAAGATGGAAGAAATTAAGGATGACTTACCCCACGCGTGTCAGGACGGGCCTGCCTCATGGGCAAGTCTAAGATGGACTCTCTGGAAGCTCTGTCTGGCTGGATCGATTGATGCATTATGTTTTTGATCGAGAAAGTCTTTAGATTGTAAGTAATTGTTCGTGAGGAAGAATTTAAGGAATAGCGGTGAGTTTAGAAGAGATGATGAAGATGAGAGGTGAAGGTTGATTATAGAAGGACGAGCAGTGAGACTTGAGGAAGATTACGAGGGTGATAGAGATGGAGTAGGAGACGAGAGCAGGAGAAGAAGAAGAAGAAGAGAGGGATAGAGGAGAGGCTATATATAATCATAGATGACCGGGCCAAGGCTAGCTGTCGGGTAAGATTTAACCGCTCCTCCTGGCCTATACACTCAATTGAAGCCAGAAATGTAGAGCCCATTATTCCCCCCTATTTAGCTACATATATAGATATGATAGGCATAAATCAAATATATCAACACTCACTTGTCCCATCACAATATGACAAAGATTCAATTATATCATGATAGTCTTATGTATATTCTTTCTCTCCCCTCGAAATGTTCAGATTTATCAATAAAAACCTGTGGAGTATCGAACGCCGATAGGGTCCGAGTGATATATCATGAAGGGCTGTACTGCGCAATCGGGGTGGTGTGCGAATGCACGGGGACTCTAACGAATACTTGGCACGACAGATTGAGTATCGCTTTAAGTGAGTTCATTACGTACGTAGGTACCCTACCATTTACAGTATTCTCTGTCATTGACTGACCCTTAATTGTGCTAGATGTACTTGTATACAAGTATGTACATCTTACAACCACATATGCGCGAAAGAACCACGTACACTTTCTTACTTGTACAAGACCACGTCCCTGTATGTTTATCCTATGTCATGCTTACACGTCTGGAAAATTTTTGTTTTACCATGAGACTCCGACGCATGCGCATATCCCGTTTGGAGAAATTTCTCTAGGCCACGATGTGCTGAGAAGTACCGGGTGCGTATATGTAGTGTGCACATACTCGTATACACATATGCTCTCTACACTCTCCATCAAAAAACCCGAAATTCCTCTGAACAAGTATTTGAGAATCATTAAGGAGGCTCGCCCACTTAAAACACGGAAGTATAATTTCCACCTCGGTATATCGGGGGAGAAAGAAAAAGAAAAAAAAAGAGAAACTCAGCGAGTAACAGCATGCTACGAAGCAAAACCTCTTTCGTGACCGCTACCCCCCATTCATGAAGAGGTTTACAGTTTTCATCGAACACGACCAGGGCAACAGATCTTCATCGCTAGGCGCATCACCCCGATTCTTTTGGGTGTCTCGCAAACTATGCCATGATAACATTTCTGTTCAGTATGGCCTTGCGGGGGAAACAGTACAACGGCCTCCAGAAAAAAGAATGCGACAAACCCGGATTGAACGGGTGACCTCCAGATGGCACCCCGGATAAGAGACTTCAGTCTGGCGCTCTCCCAACTGAGCTATTATCGCGTTGCATATGATGGCGGTGAAGCATTGCGCTACTAGAGTCCAAAGCATTCCTTGGGTACATGGGTGGGAGGAACGATTAGGAAAAGTGTGAAGTTCCAAGGCAGCAAACAAAGGCTGAGCGCCCGGAAGTGGACATATGACATCAATTCTTGTTCCTTATGATCACTCCAGCCCCCATCCTATTTTACCTTCAAAGCCGCAGAGGCAACGGCGGTGGAAGCACGCTCGCCCAAATTGTTGCACTTTAGGCTTCTCCATATGAAATTCAGGGCATTGACTCACATACCTATGTAGCTTCGTCGAAACCTCGATTCTATAGTTGATCTCAAAATGTTCTTAAAAAGTCTGCGTCTTGGCAGAGGCCTTGAAAATTTTGTTGTTACATTCTGAATCTTGGCACGGATCCCGTGCTCTTCAACATACCCCAACCATCTCACCGCCATCCTAATACGTCTATCTTTGCATTTCTACCTATGGCTATTAAACTTGCATCCAGGACTTTTAACGCACTTGACCTCCCCTCAAAATGCAACCCGTAGCAAGCGTTCTTATCGTTGTGATATAAGAAAGATCTCAACACAATCGCGGTTCTCCGTGGCGCAATTGGCTAGCGCGTTCGACTGTTATTTTCATATGACATCGAGAGGTTGACAGTTCAAGCCTGTCCGGGGAAGCTGAGCTATACTTTTATCTGTTCGTCCAACCCAACAGCGAGTCTTTTGAAATCACAAACGCTACATTTCGGAATTCTTATATTTAAGTGTTTTTGTTTTAAAAGGAAGAAAGATAACGCCCAGTCGGGATTAATCACACGGAAAATAGAATTAGGTCTACGACACATGAAGAGCAAGAAAAGCCATTGTGCTAGAGAACTGCGTCCTGAACAGTCTAGATAAGTGAAAAATACCTATATTTAAGCCGACATCGCGTGGTTTGAAAGGTCTTCCCATCCGGCGGTATCTCTAATAAATTCTAAGGAATTACATATACGTGTAGTATTATTCTATAGGAAAAATCGGGACTTGAGTGATTTCTAAGCAAAAAAAAGCTAAAAATGAATCATACTACCGACCCCGACGGGACTCGAACCCACAATCTTTGCCAATCACAGTTTTTACACCGGAAAGCAATGCGTTAGCCATTACGCTACGGAGCCATGAATGAAAATTTAACATTTGTCTTACATGTTTACTTTGTGACTTAGTTTGATAATAGCCACTCGGACTTTGTGAAATTTTGAGATTATTTGAGTTCTAAGCTGGCAGTTCATGTGCACACCCTTGTTCAAGTGTTGTGTTTGACCATGAAACAATGCCAAGTCTAATGAGAACGAGTGATGTACTATGATTGCAAACTGGACATGCGTGGTCAACCCATCTCTCATCATTATTAATGTCGGCCACCCACAAGTTTCAGCAATTTGCCTAGTCGGCTTTCTTTGTCTACTTGAAACCCGAAGCAAGTATAATATTCGCTCTTGCAGGCTATATACTCGTACCCTCTATGGGACATTTAATATAGATGACATGGTGTTGACACTTAAATTATAGGCTGATCGAGATAAGTTCGATAGATCATGGAGGTGTACGGTGCAATTAAACGTTTGGCCTTTGGTGGCACTTCATGGAATTACAATCCATAGTCACGCGCGGCCTACGCATCTATCGCCCAGTCACCTAGCAGGCCAAAATAAGGCTTTCGACACCATCTAAAGATTTACTCTCAAGACACAGGAGCATGTAAGAAGCCCCAAAGCTCTCAAAGCTAGTTTAGAAAAAACACATTATTCAATTTCTTCGTCTCGACTGCAGTTCAACAGGTACGAGAAGAAACTAAAAAAGACTCAATGATGTAATGCACTCCGAACTCTTTTAATGATCATGCTTAAGGCTCGTATGTCAATTCCTCCAGTAACCACAGAGACGGCCTGATAGCTGTGCTCCAGTACTTTCGCTCCCGTACTTTCAAAGCGTTCGCTTTCTTCTCCGTATCTTGACCTTGGAGCGGTTTCTCCTTGAGATGATCTCCCACGATCCTTTTCTCTTTCGAGTTATTGACGCGTTCCTTGCCAGGTAACAGAGTCATATTGAAATGCTCTATGCGCGTGAGTTCTTCATACCCCAATTCTTCACGCGCAACTCGGACAGCTTTCCATAACACCAATTCTTCGACACACCATCGAATTCTTCTTATCATACCTTCGGTCAGAAATGTGTAATCCGGGTCAACTAGAGATGCTCTAATTCCCGAGTTTTGGTTTCTGAGGCGCCAGTGATGCTGGGCAAACATCCCCGGATGAATGTGGCCAATGAAGTCGTCAGAAGGAGTCACTAATGGTGGTGTAATAGGTGGATGAGAGGATACCCTACTGAGATGGGTTTTGGATAATGGAAGTCGCCCCCCTGTAAGCTCCGATATATCGTGAGGGTAACTAGCAAGGACCTGTCTAGGTATTGGCGGGTGCACCGGCAGAGCAGGAACTGTATTTAGTAGTGCTGGTAAAGTTGAAACCTTGGACGGTAGGATCAAGAGTACAATCGAGTGCTTAAGTGGCGTGCTAATTACTGCGGTTGTCAAGCCAAAGTGCTTAAGCAGGTACTTTTGTGTCTATAAAGAATGAAGAGGGGAGAAAATCAGTATGGGGCCCCTAGAAAGATAAACTCAAGATGTGGAAACGTACCCCCCTGCCGCTCGCCTCAGCCATCACCTTCTCTCGACATCTCATAACATCCATTGTCTCCTCATATCGTTCACCACAGACGCAGATCCGCCTCCATCCCGGGAGAGTGGGGTGACTTTGACGGCCATTAGAGGAAGCGCTTTGATCAATCGCGTCGACCAAAGTTCTCGGTACATCTTCTTCATGCGCACTTAATATAACCTCTGTTTCAATCAGATTCAGTATCTCCATTGGAATAGAGGAAATTCCTTTCCTATTAGAGTCAGATTCTTTCCCAGACTTGACAGTAGGAGACACCGCCGAGAAGGCTAGATCTTCAACTACTGTCTTGGAATATTCCATAACAAGAGGGATATGGCCTCCTGACACCTCATCTCGAGCTACGCTCTCGCTATGAGACAGGATATCATAATTAGCGGCAGCATGTGGCACTGAGGGGGTAATGGCGTCAAAAGAGGATAAATGGGTAGAGGAAATGACACGAGGAGGGCTAGGAGCGAAGCGATGGCATCCACGCAATGCTCTCATGACGGGAAGGAGACGTTGATGGGTTTTGATTGCTCGTAGAAGGTGTGTCGGATGCACAGGAATTCCCCAAACAAGTGAAGTTGAAGATCTTGCGCAACGAGGCATAGTTAATTATAACGCAAGGGCTGTTGAGAATAAATACTTGTTAGGTAATTTCCTGGAAAAAGAGTAGCTGTAGTATATTAGCTAAGAGTGTGATTGGATGGTTCTGGAGCCTATGGAGTTTTGAAAGGGAAAGGCGGCTGGGTCCGTATATTTAAGGTGTCGCGATGTGAAAGAAACACGTTGTCAATCAAAAGGATTACCAGTGTAATGTAGACATCTTTGCCAGATCTTTTTTAACGGCATTATGTGTCTCATTACGTAGATAGGGGTGGTTCTAAAACGATCTATTTGAGAGATTCTATCTGGCAGGAATATCAGAAAAAGAAAGCATCATTTAGCCAGAGGCAAATTTCGTATGCAGAGAATTATAATATTCTATCTCAGGTTGTACTTTTTAGGTTGCCGGGAGAAAGCTTGGCAAGACTCGACCACTCTAAAAAGATCGGCCTGGGGGCCGCGCACCAATCGGAAGCTGTTAACCACAAGATAATGGGGAGGAAAAAGTGAACTCTCTGGCGGGGAATTGAACCCCGGTCACTCGCGGACACTGTTAATGACAAGCGAGTATACTAACCACTATACTACCAAAGATTGATTTGCGTAGAAAATTTAAAATTTTAAAACTAGCATTTTCAGCATTGAGCTGTACATTGCTCGGTAACATCGACGATGCTGGAACTGGTCATAACGGAATGACCTATACACTGCTATTTAATTAAGTATATTTCGTGTATTTAACGGCTAAATACTTAGCATTAAGAAAGATTCGGGGAAGTATATGTATTACATAAGTACTTACATATGTATCAAGGAGAATCGTAGTATTGTAAGCCTATGAAGAAGGCATAGGGGTGGGTGTGTCAACTTCAGAGGAAGAAAATTCCACCGTTAGGCTGGACGCTAGTACCAGTATGGGGTAGATCTCCAGATTTCTATAGATTGATTGGGTGCGAACGCCGAAGTTTACACGAGCTGTACATGTATGGCTTTTGCTGGTGTTCCTGCATCCGTGCAACCACCGCCCGAGTGTATTTTAGTATAGGAGCATAGGTTCATACCCCTACGCGAATGGAGTATACGCGTTTGGATTTCTTGGGCCTGCTTATGCCGTTCCGCAATCAGGCTCCAACAATTGATATATGCAAGCTCGCGTTAGTGTATTAGCGGTCCGCAGAGCCTAGGCCTACTGAATATTTGTAGCGCTCAACCACAGAGTATATGTGGCTACCTATCAGTCTGAGTCCACGTAGTTTCGTATATCTCCCCTTGTGGCCAGCTAAGGAATTTAATACGGCCCAGCTATAAATACAACCCTTTCTGGGCCATTCCTCGATCGACCCCACCATCCTCCCACCCCGCTATCCCTCTTCCCCACCACCTCGCTACTCGCAATTCCACTATCTCACTAGATCCTCCGCTTAACCACAATAACATCTCATCGATCTCATCGATCAGGTCTGCAAAAAGACTGACTGGCTTCCTAAGTACGAAGCTCCATCCTTGAATCGATGACCCAAGAGTAGAACTAATAGAGAATACAGAATTTCGATGACTACTACCGAAAGCACTAGCAGTAGCTCTAGTGGCTTGAAACATAGGACAGGCTCCTCTACCTCTGTGAAGAGCGGTAATTCTGAAAGAATGGACATCGATACCCCTTCTAAGAGAGACTATCTTGCTCCCTTGGCCCCTCTCTACGAAACTGCAAGAAAATATCGAGCAGCCACCATGCCTACAGTCGGAGGTAAACGGACTGTTGCTGCTGAAATGAAGGGCCTTCAGGACGACCTTGAATATACTACCAAGTTCAATCAGAAGTATCTTGAGATGATAGTAAAGTTAAGGAGAGAAAATATCGAACTGGAAGTCGACCTCGCACTCTGCAAGGAAGACCTGGATGCTTGCCGGAAGGAAATTAGAACTCTCAAGGCTCAGACTGATTGGATGGAGAGCTTGTTCAAGAAGCCGTGATTCAAGAGACCCTAATTTATGTATGCAGATGTCCATCCCTTCGTCTATCAGTAAGATGTTATCACCCCAAGAAAAAGTATATCAAGTATAGCTTTACTAACAGATCTCGTTACCCCTCTTATCAAGTACCAGATTTCACATGCGAATATGATTCCTCTACTGGTGTGCCAGCATTGACAGATGAAGGGTTAGCATCGATATCTCAAAAGAATCCACCGGGGGGAAACTTGGCCATGGTGGAGGATGTATCCTGGGTTTCTTTCGTCTAGCATGAAATTTTTTCATACAGATTTGGCACTTTAAATAGCTCTTTCGGTAATAAAAAGCTGTTGGCACGTACTTAATTGTCTATTCTAAGGCACATTTTTAATGTGTGATTTAATCTGTGACCATAGGATTGCATAGATAGAGATTATTGCGGACAGTCCTTTAATTTGATCATACGTATGTGGATTCTGACTCCCGAATCAGGCGGGTTTGGGAAAACATGTGAATTCTCATGTGGATCGGCAATATCGACAAAGCGTGGGAGGTAGTGAGGGAAGTCTGGAGCCGACGTGATTCTTTTGAGCTGGAGTGGCAGCAGATGGAGACGCCGCCGCCGCCAATGTCCCGATATAATTCGCCTCCTATTGAAGAACCTAGCTCGAAGAGGGTCTCTGGTGGTGGAATGGAAGTTGCTGACTATAGTATTTGGGGGTTCTAAGCGGACAGCGAAAACAGTAAATATAAGAAACTTCGAATGATGGGGTGGTCAACACCAGACCCGGCGAACAGGCGCAAGAGAATAGCTCCGTCAGGGCCATGAGTAAACATTATGAGAGGTCCCTTTGATTTGCCGTCATATGGGACGGCTGGTTGGATATTTTCCACAACGCCCAATATATTTGATTCTTTCCGTTATACCCCCAGACGCGGTCGGCGATGATTTGGTTATGTATATACAGCAAAACATACTATGATTCCACCCCCCTGGTGGCTGGATTAACTATGCTGGAAGCATAACTACATGTAAGTGTACCTATGTACATGTATGTAACACTTGTGACCGGGTTTAGAGCTTCTTCATAGGATATCACTCGATATATAATTGGCAAAGTAATCCTTACCAACGGTTTCCCAGATCGCGGAATGGACTTCTGATCCTTGGCTCTTTGAGTCCTACTTGCGGGCTTATAGTATAGAGTGATGGAACGTATGTGGTTTGGGTGTAGGGCCCGCGAATCCTCTATGTCGGGTCGTTAGGCACGGAACTTACGAGATGAGTGCAATTATACAAGCCTGGTAATGTTCCTTCTCGTCAACAATATCTTAGAGGTATTATGAAGTTTCGGGATTATCCTGGGACTTTCAAATTTTGGGCTCGACATATGTTGTCCTGTGGAATCAAGTCCCGTGATCTAGTCCTCTCGGGGCTACCAAGACGTTCCCCCTCGTGCTCATCACTAATCGGGAATGACTTTATCTATTGTTTGCTACAATCAATACATTTAACGACACCTTTCTTTGCAACTTTCATTGGTAGGTTCTCTGCCACACGGTTTTGTCCCGCCATTGTGCCTCTGACCGTCGCGTTTCCATCTAGGCAGAGCATATGACATATCTGAGCCTGAATCATGTCTCACTTTGGTGAGAGGAATCAATTCCTCCTACTTCTCCATATGTAACTCAGCGTCGATTTCCCCTCTAGCTCTCCTAATGATCCTCGTCTCGATTACTCTACTTCCACCCCACAGAATAATCTACGGCATTATCGCATATGAAAACCGAACTTTTAGCAAATATGTGCTATCACAAAGACAGTAAAGAGCGCGCTATCAAACTATTTCGGAATGTCTAGAGCTGTGTAACTTGTCCTGCGAGCACAAACACACCAAGTTCGTTCCTCCATGCATCTGATACTATCGTTGTTTCTGTCTGGGCCCTATAGCTATTGCAATATATCGGTTACAAGAAACGCTACCACCGTCACGAGAGATCTTTATGAAATCCCAAGGAGAGTGAATTACGAGTTATTTGTATCGTGCTTGGGGTAATATAGTATAGAGAGTTTGTTGCCACCTTAAGAATGAGATTTATGAGTGATGTGAATGCTAACTTAACTCACAATCCATATAGCCGGCCTTTAATTTACGAGGAGCCTGGAGCGCCAGATTCAAATCGTTTCCATAGATGCATATGACCAAGGTATGATTAGCACCTCAACTTCATTTAGTTGTCAATTAGCCTATTTACTGATCGATTCTTTAGGGCAGGGTTCTTCTCGAATATATATAACACATCATTATAACTACTAATACCAGGGACTAGATGGGATTGCACGCTTTGATCGCCGAGAATGTTTTGCGACAAGGCGTGACCAACTACTCCAAAAAGAAACGCATATTTAGGTACAAGTGGGACGGAGAAAACCACGGCAGGAGCCTTCAGCCCCCGGGTAAGAGGGACCTATTTAGCTCTTTTCCCACCGTAGACGTGGATTTCTTTTTAAATACTTGTTCAAAGCTTCGGGGATTCATCTACACATTTATCCTGGTCTGAGTTAAGTACCGTTACAATGTTGTTTTCTACATGATATCGATTGATTAGAATTATGGGCACTGATACTGATATTGATATTCCTGAAGTGAATGTTACCAGGTCAATTGACCTGTGATGTCCTATGGAATTGATACGTGTACTTGTATTCTACACTATCCGTACTTGAGTCCAAGGCAGTCGGAATAGAGCAGTAGGGCAGATAATGAACAAGGTTAAAGGCGCTTTTCACTTTATAGGAATAGTTAAAAATATACCTCCAACTGATCAATAGAGCTAGAAAACAGAGCGATGCATATACATGACGAAAAGAAATCTGAAACTGAGTGAGGGATTCACAATACAACCTTTGCGCTGGATCGATCCAGCGTACTAGAGCCGGCTCCCATAGTAATAATAGTTGGATCACCGGTTTCCATTTGCGCAGGTGGGGTCAACAGTGCTTTGCCGCACGAAACATTGGAATACAAAAGACACTCTCAAGCAATACCAAATCAATGAAATTATTGTTTTCGAGAGTTACCATGGGTAGAACTATATACGCTTTAAAAAGAGAAGGAAATTATTTTTATCACGTTAGAACTGGTCAAGTAAGATCTTAGCTGCTGAATTCTGCATCTTCTTTTGTGGATTTGTTTGTTGCAATGTTCGATTAGAGTTTAATTTTGGCTTATCTTTGACTCTACGATACTAATAAACAATTTGATATCCACCCCCATCTCAACAAGGGAGTAGTTCTGGGCGGTCTGCATGCAATTAATGAGTTAAACAAAAAAAAAAGGGTAGACAGGCCTTGTCGGTTTTGCAGCCAAGCGAGGGTCTAACAGTATTTAGCCACCGCCAAGACTGTGGCTCATAAACCCCAGCTCTCACAGCGCAAAGGCTGTAATGTGTACAAAGGGAAAGAAATCCAAGTTTATTTGCCTTTATTTCTACAAGTCTCACAGGTAATGAGATCGCAATACAAGCATTGCCAGATGACATAATGCGGTCCGGAGTAACAGAGGTGGCACCTCCATAGCATTAGAGTATTTGTGCTCTTTTTGGTCTCGAAATCGTGATGGCATGAAACATTCTTCATGTTGTAGGGGAATAACGTATTAGAGAGGTCGTAAAGTGATTTCGGTGATTGTCAGCTGCAGTATTGGTTATGTGTTGGAGAGTTGGGGGCCGTTGTGTTGATCCTCGGTGTTTATAAAGACATGTACTAAGTACTTTTCCACGAAAGCTAGGCCTAGATAGTTCAAGTGGGGGTTTTAGGCAGGCAATAGAACTACCACGATAGAAAATTTAAAACGGGTAGCTTCCCGTACATATATGTAGTATTAGCAACAAGTACTAGAATTCTATCCCGGTCATCAGCGTGCGCACTATGGATTATAGATCAATCAATCAGTGAGTGCACCAGTTCGCCAGCTTTCCTCACTAGGTTGCATTTTTTTTGGAGGTGAGTTTTAGGGCAGGTTAAAATTTTGAGAACATGTACAGCTTACCTTAGACAATGATATATGTATACATGTAGATGCTACGTAGTTTAGGGCCAGATCGAAACTGTGCTATAATGGAACGTCGATAAGAAAGCTTCAAATACGCTTAGCTCGTCATCACAAGTATCAGGTTTGTTTTATGGTTAAGCTACATGTAGGCGAATTTTATTACTTTCCTCATATTTTAATCATGCCTTCTACCCGATCTAACATACAGGCCCTCGATGAGATCGAAGGGTAATGGTGTGAGAGGAGCGTAGCGAATAACTACTTAATTGTATTGGTGTTGATGAGAAGAGGAGAAGCCTCGCTCTTGTCTGACCATAATACTACGTATGATGTAAATAATGACAAAATGTGGTAGCTACCTAGGTAGACTAGCCCCTTTCTATAAGATAAACACTTAGTTTAGGGTTAGGGTAGGTCGCCACAAATGATCTAAAAGGACAGGAGGTCTGAGAACCTATCCTTGCCTCGAAGACCCCCGAGTGGCATATGATACACCTATAATCTTTGCTGATTAGGATGAGGTCAGTGATCAAGGATAGAATATGCTTTTTAGTTGGACACGATACCACTTCTTGCTCTGCTGGAATTGTCTTCGAGGACCACCCAAATAGCGGTAAGTGCGTCGAGTATACGTATATATATCGGGTAGGACCGCATAACATAGTTGACCTCGATATCGTAGCTACATATAGATATAGAGGGTCTTTGTTAGCGCCGGCCCGGGCAGACTCTGCCGTTAGAACTTCATGGAATCCCGCCAAGATACATGTTGCCTGAGTAGAGCGGCGAAAGCACCCACCCACCCACCTAGGTTAAGCCCTACCCAATATCATCATCCCCTTACCTCCTTTAGACTGGGATATCTCCCTGGGTTTTTTGGCGTGCTTCTTCCTTCCTTCTCACACGGAAGGGGCAGCCTTAGTTAATACCCTCCCCGCGTGGGAGGAGTAATTCTATCTCCTTCCCTCACCTCTCGGGAGTGGAAACTGTAGTTACTTAATTCCTCCCCTGATGGGAGGAGAGGGGTAAATATTCTCTCCCGAATTGCCCCCCTTATGGCAAGGTTTAATCTTTTTCTGCGTTCAACCTTTCCGGATCTCCTACCCGCTTGTAGAGAGTAGGTGGTCTCTTTATAATTTATGTTAATTCCGGTGCCTCCGTTGCTGCCGTGTTCTCATCTTCACACGGAGAGTAGAAGGCTTTGCTTTTGCGCTAATTCGTTGTGATTCCACTGTAGTGAGGAAAGGTTTGAATTCAGCGAGTTAAAGCTCAAGTATAAAGATTATAACGCTGGACTGCAATTGTAATTGGAGAAATTTGTAGACTGCTATATAGATACACGATCAGAAGGGGGGTTGAATAAACCTCTGTGATAAATATCATTCTATGTTTCAACTGTAGGATGCATAAATGCCGGTAAAATCGTACATAAGAATAGAGATGAATGGCCTTCATTTAGTAATATTTTGTCCAACGTACGCACAGGTAATTGGCTTCTATCATACAAAGTGACAATATACATAATGCTCCAGATATAAGAGCTTGGGTCCCTAGGAGAGGGGGTGGATACGTTTGGTAGTTTTATATCAAGCTAAAGATGTATATATGCGCTGCTGTAATGGATAAATCATATGTTTACACCTGTCGTATTTTGACTTGTTGATTATGAAGACTCAGCTGAATTGAACAAAATTGAGCATATCACAAACTATCCGACACAATAGTTCTAGCTTCGATGATTTATGCGGTGGTGAGTAATTCCTGGGAAGTGGCTTGAGAGGGAAATACATAGCTCATGTTCACGTCCATATTTCCAATACATGCAACTACTGGTAGCTGGTATATACGTATACATATAGAAACTGGGTCCCCGAATTCCCACAATTGCTACCCAGCCAACCGCTCCTTACATCCTATCTTTTCACATGTGTTTCCATGACTCTTCCACACCCTCCACCACACCGGCTTCTCCTCTACCCTAGGTTCTCTGTCAACCATATAATCTGCCCGGTTATGTTCTTCCACCTCCTCTTCATCGTCCGTCGTGATTTCCTCCTCCCAGTGACACCCCACATAGCAATGGGGGAACATATTTTCGGCAGTCTCCATCCAATCATCACTGTCTATATCATCCCAGCGTTGACCGCAACACTGCCATTCGTTCACGTCTTCATCGATCGGCTTGCACTCACGAATCAAGTGCTCTACGACACAGCCTCCTAGGGGGTTATTGGATGCATGGAATGGTTTATGGCAATACACACAATGGCGTAGTTCCGAAGTAGCCTGGATGTAATGGACAATCAGTATCAATGCTGTATTTAATATCAAAGCCTAGCGTGTAGTTGGCATACCTCAGGAAATGCGCATGAAAGTACCAGCGCCTCTAGGGCAGAGCGAGATAGTGATTTTATGTGCTCTTCCAATTTTTCAACAGTGGGGTACCCCGTTAATAGGTCGTTAAGGACGGGATTACGAGGCTTTGAAGGGCCTGAGCTTGTAGCTGAGACTAGGCTAATAGCTCGCTTCTTCGCCAATGGGGCATCAGAATCCGATTCAGTTGATGTGTGTTTTTCAGTCGGAGCCATTGTTGAAAGGTAGAGAGGATCAATGACTGAGAAATGGGTCGTGAAGGAGTGTTAAGCCCCGTGGCCCGTCCTATTATACAGTCGCACCTCGTTATGTCGTTAGCGTATTCTGGGAGGCCAACCCATACGAGATAGCAAATATACCAAAATATACGAGACAGCAAATAGGTTTATGTGGAGGAAGGCAGTACCTGCCCCGCAAACCCGTACGAGACAGCAAGAGATCCGAGATATCGAATTACGAGATAGCGAGGTGCGACTGTATATGGTGTCAGCTGATGACATCAGTCAAAAATGTATGTACAGCGGTGGGTAGTAAGTCATTGGATGGTCTGCCTGCAAACGCGTATTTTGGTGGCGTTCCGTCCGATGACTTATTACATGTACTCTAACTACTGCTGTACACCCGTAGGAAAAAGTAAAGAAGCAGCGGGTGCAACCCGTCCGAACCCCAACGCAAAATCGAAAACAAAAATGAAGAGAGGTTCAGTGAACTTGGGGCAACGACGAACCTGGGGCAACGACGAACCTGGGACAACGACGAAAACACAGGTTTCAGCCAAAGAAGTGGTTGCATACCAGCTTGTTCGTCATTCAACCAGGTTCGACGTTGCCCCCAAGACGACTGTACCGCCAAAACTCGAAAAATTGGGTATCTCCGCCCAGGGATTATCTCTAAAACGATTGGCTGAAAGGTATCGATCAGCCTCAGAAGTATCCGTTTGTACCAAGTTTGATAGAGTTTTGGCGGTAATAGAGACTTTGCGCAAATGGAGCCAGCTCCATTTTCTGAAAACCCGATTGGTGCCGATCACACCATTAACCAATCAGATAACCAAAATATAGATCTGGCTCCATTTTTCTGACAACCTAATTGGTGTCGATCACACCATTGGCCACTCAGATAATCAAAATATAGAGCTGGCTCTATTTGCGCAAAGTCTCTAATATAACGAAACAATAAAATACAGAATGTATACTATGGCCTCTAAAGTTTTTTTTACCACTTTTTATAAACTCCCTAGCCCTTTAATACTGCTGCGGTTCTCTTTGGCATGCTGTCAATGGTTTTATATACATTTCCCCTAATCCGGCCTTTCCTACTCTTCCCTAGTTTGGGCTTCATTAACCTTTATTTTCATTTAGAGTAGCCTCTATCCACTTTCCAGACTTGTCAAAAGGCATGGCTACGGGATACTCGTGACAAGTATTTATCTTTGTTAGCATAAAGCACACAATCAGCATCGATCGCTCGCTCAAGCAAGATATCAGCGACTCCAAGTATTGGCTCAACCAGATAAACCAGAAATCAACAGAAGACCTCAGTATTTAAGAAACTCGATATCACTAGCGGATGATCTGTTAGGGTACCTCCGTGTTCGATCCTGTAGGTTTCAGAACAACTAATGGGCCCGATTGAGTCATGTAACGTATCTCAGTGCTACATGTCGTTAGGGCCAGTTTACCTTCCACTACTTTTTCCTTGGTTTCTTCCATAAAAAAGGTGAACACGTAACAGTATAATCAATCTCCTTATGTCCACTTTTCAAATATAGCCAGGACATTGATCTCTGTATATATATAGGATACGACAACGAGTGATCAACCGTCCATATATTACTCCTCGGGAACGTTTAAGCCCAAGGCTCCTACATCCAGTTACACCGGAGGTGCATGAACATCTTGCAATCATACTCAAAAATTCTCAATATGGTCCACTGGTACTTCCTAGGGGTCTTACTAGCCTTGAGTTCTCTCCCTATGAACTTTATCCACATTAATGCCATTCCCTTGGACCATTTCGGTGAAGAGAGGGACCGCGTCTCACTGGGTAACCCAGTTTCCCAAACATCTCCAGCTGGCGATACAACCAGAATCAATTTGAAAGATCAGGAGTTGTACTTATCTGTGCGGCAGAAAGATTGGCTGAAGGTTGAAAATATGGATTGGCAGAAGGTGGAAAACTTGGATTGGCCGGGGGAGGAATACATAGATCAATTAGAGGTTGATAAGATGGATCTTAGTTTTTACTCAAGCACTACAACGACGACAAGGGTGAGGGTGGTAACCGTAGTGATACCCCCACCGGAGGGTCACTCGGGCTTGCCAACACCACAACCCGCAATCATAACCGATGGACCTGGTATTGACAGCACAGTGATAGCTGAGAACACTTGTTTGCCTGTCAAAAAACCGGTAGTTAGCAGCACATTGGTAGCTGACACATCATTTATGCCGTGGGACATGAAAAAGCAACCTTCCACTTCAACTTTGGTGACTCGAATGTCTATTCTCTATGTTATATGCTTCATCATGGCTATTTCGGTTCTCTACGTCATCGGCTATGTCCTCTACACTGCCTTTGCCAAGTGCAAATCCTGGTTTACGTCTTGCTTTAGGGCCAATCATGATGAACTCCCCCCCGTACAGCTAGAAGAGAGTGCGGGGGTTAGTTGGACCGATGGAAGCAACCTAAGCTCCCCCCAGCCAGAGGTTCAAGAACCTGAGGAGCGGCAAGGATATTGGGTAGGAACCAGGGTTGATACAAATAGACTGGATATTCCAGAGGCCTCCGGTACCGCGGCAATGTTGGTATCGGCTACGGGAACAGTTAGGAGACATAATACAAGGGGTGCTAGTCGAGGGGATGAGGTGCCTCATGAGATCTGATGATCGACTCGGGAACCCCTTGCATGTCGAAGGCTTGTACATGTATATTGGTGGTAAATCGACTTTCAACGGCTTCCCCGGAAGAACCCATCCCACCTACCAGACACAATGGCTTTAAACATAAAAACAAGTGTTTATAAACTCTCCACATGAGAGTATAAGGACTTCTGTACATCAGTATTACATGGAGCTCTATTCTCGAGCTCTCGTTCAATTGTAATTAAACTCGTCGCTTTTTGGAGAGTCCCACTCACAAATACATGTACTTCATTAGATTAATACTATGGTTAAAAATACACCTCTGGTGATGCTTATCTATTTAACTCTCTTGGATCGATAACTTTGATCTACATGGTTTATTATCAGTTCGGCATTGGATGACTAATCGGGCAAGCTCAAATTCCAACGGAGGCCGGAAGAGGTTGATTGATTGAGTGATTGGTTATGTACTTGATTACTCGGAAGAGGTGGTTTATAGCGTAGCTTCTCGCTTCATCTTATAAGTACAAGTGCATCATCATCATAATTAGACCGCTGTAGTCCTTCAATTATCTACGCTTGCATCCTTTCATCAAGAATTGAAACAACGCGCAGCGAACGTCTAGAGCCGAATGAAATTCAAGTATAATATAAGTCTTTTCAACAAAATCTAAGATTAAAAGCACGCAGCGCACACGCATGCGCAGTGGGACATGTTCGAAATTCGGTGCTGAATATCGTGGTAAACAAAGAGGCCTGGATGCGTGTAGGTGTAGTTGAAATGCACTGTACAGTCCCTACCCAGATGTCTTCGTGATTCCGGAGGCTCGGCGGCAACCTCAAAACCCGCGAATTTACTCACGAATGATATGAGATCAATGCCTGATAGAGTTGCTGCAGTAATTGCAGCGGACGGGTGGCAAACTAAATATTATGATACATGTTTTAACTAACTCATTGAGTACCTATTAATTGTTGATCATTGAATGCCGAGCGTCGACGAGCGTTCGTTGCCATTGCGCGCCGTACCTCCCGAATCACGAAGAAATCTGGGTAGGGACTGTACCTACAACGCTTGGTCCCATGATCATGTTGCGCATGCACTTATATTACTTGTGTACTCGGAGCAGGCAAGAAGAACTTGAACATTGGTTTTTGGTGGCAACCACTTTAACCACTGCTAGCGCGTCTCATGTCCAAGTTCTATTTGCCTGCCCGGGTATACACGCTCGAGATCTTAACGCATATGGCAGCAGTTTCTGGGAATCTCACCGCATAGATACTGGAGATCGACAGCAACTGTCATCTGTTGTGATACCAAGTGCATGTGCGAGAAGCTGAAACTCTTACTGGCCTAAGTGAGCCCTAATGGTAACTGCAGGACAACACGCACAGGCAATCGAGTGATGTCTAGTGAATGCCAGTTGCTTATCTCCATCGGGCATAGTGCCACCTGCCTGGCGGGTAATGTACCGTATCAACTCGAATGAGTGGCCGGTCACACAAGACGTTAAAATTCCCGCGTTTGCTTATTCGCCTTGATTATGCCCCTCATACTAGCTTAAAAGGTAGTTTGGCGTCTTGTGTGACCGGCCGCTCATTCGAATTAATACGGTATCATGCGAAGTGCGGCGACTGTCATACATATTCGATATTTTTCTGGTTGGAAGAAACTGAATTGAGAGAATTACAATCACTCTAAGGCCGCAAACCTTCTATTCTAAACAGGCTGCCATGTGGACGAGTGATCCTTTATGAAGCACATTAAATTCGATCATTTCTTGGGGGTGCTTGTCAGATCTGGGTGTGCTGTCAGGCCTTCTAGCATTTAGTACACTTCTATTAGTTGACAAGAACCGATTTTTTCGGATCTCTCTGCAAGTGGTCCTACTGGTTAATATGGATCTAGGCTTTCAGTCACGTCAGCCTATCTCTTTGACACGTCGTTGGCATATTACCGGCGCTCAGAGATAGTTCACGAGATTATCAAATCAGTTGATATTGATGTATGCGCTCCAGCTTGTCGACGTGCGCTCGGTCCTCCAAGCTCAATTCGCAACTCGGACCGGGTTACTATTCATCTACATGTAATTATGGTAAGTATTAGTCGTGCCCATCCCCTACTGACAGCTTAGAAACGAGTATAGTCGAATGTAAAAATGGCCAGCTGCAGTGTAATGCCGGATGTATATATCATTATGAGAACTGAGACATCCTGACTCTAATCTTGATTTCGAGATCATCATGGTCTTTAATATTCAAGTGAACGCCTTTAATTTATGAGGGGAGTTAAATAGAGATTGGACCACGTAAAAAACCAAATTATTCCCTTCCGTTTGAATTAGAATCCGAATATCACAGTATTGAGCTCCAGCGAACAGATTCGCACCTAGAAACCCGTACTGGTAGTGTTGGACTGAGGTGATGATGACTGCGTTTGAATTCTATCGCGCTTTCCCAAACTGCATTGACACGATTTTTCCTGATCGATTGGTTCATCTAGGCTTTACGGCAAGCACGTAATGAGCATGATAGGGCTATGATCCGCTTCTTTCCGCTTCTTTTATGTCATTTAGTTAGAATTTCATGCTAGTTGGAACTGAGTGAACGAAACAATGCGTCGGCCAGAATCTAAAGAATTAAAGAACCGAGAAGTAAACATACGCGAGAGGGGGAAACAATTGGTCGACGCCCATTCGATATCTACGTATACCTGATTTTTGTTTCAAGGGGTAAGTAAGGAAGGCTGGGCTGCAGGCTGTGATTGGCTACAGCCCCGCGCCCGACATTCAATAAGACCCCCCTCTTAACTGACTTTGTGATAACAAGCTTCACATATATGACGAAAATATATAGTGGCCCTAATCACCCGCCGAAATGGCTATGACGGGTGATATGGCCTTGGACTTAAATCTACATAAATACCTACCATGTTCACCGGCATTTCCAGACAATATCTTCTCGGCCGCTACCCTATTGCGCTCGCTCCCCTCGCATTAGGGCGTGATTATCTGGGGAGTAGTCGAAAGGACTCCAGTATTCTTGTACTTGATTCCATCGCTAATTCATCTTTTTTATCATCTGGCTTCCGTATCGCTTGCCATTCTGTGATCAGCGACCGAGTGATCAATTCGAACGGGGAATATAAACCGGATTCAATCAATCATCGCCTAGAGTATTCATTCAATATACCGCAGAGATTTCTCGTACAATGCTGGCATACGATGAGTGCAGAGGTTATATTGAATATGAAAAATGGAACTCGCCGCAGCGCATGCACTGCGCACTGCGCACACATTTCCATGCACCCGTACATGTGTCAGGAGCTGTCCCAACACTTTAAAAGTTGGTATGTACGGATTCGATTCAAAGATATAGCTCCTCTAGATCTAGAATCTATTTCAAGAAAGGTGCTAATATTGGTCTGGGAAAGAAAACAACCAGCATACCCACAGCCTCACTGTACCAGATAGGCACCTCCGCAAAAACGTGGTAGAATACGTGTAACGAATGAATTTATATAGCGAGTCTTGATTCAGCACGTAACCGAAACACTCTCTGAATAACAGGGGCTCACCGTTTCCAGATCATAGGATCCAGTTTCAATCGGTTTACACATGCATACTCTGGTGTTACAGGAGACTGCTCTTGTACAATTGAGATTGCAGGAGAAAACCCCATTCGAAGCCGAACAGTCCTCATCTGGATGCGTTGGTCACACTATCTCCAGATATTATGAGGAGGTTAGATTATAGGCTTCGATCTCAGGAGTTTGCCTGGTAAAGCACCTCGTCCGCCTGAGTGTGCTGGGAAAGATAGAGTACGTGTTCAAGTCCTATTTACTGCCTTGATTAACTAAAATATTAAGTTCTTTGTCGGTGGGAGGGAATCTGCGCGCACATATATTCACATTCGCGGAATCCATGATCTAATGGTTTATGCAGCCAATCTACTCATAAATCACATCTTTGAAAACGAGGACAGCGTGTGCGTTCATAGCGCCGAGAGGCTTGATTAGAACGTCTCATCAATAATTGCATTTCTCCTCGAGCTTGGGAAACTCAAGGTCGTAATCCCGGCATAAAACATGAGCGCCGGGAGTGTTTATTCTACACATGCATAACAGCTTACGCCGGGCTCAATTTAGCTGTGCAAGGCAGATCTTTAGCTAATAACATCTACAGAGTTGATATCGAAAAGCTTTTGAAAGTTTTCAAATACAATTGAGCGGACTGGCCGGGTTGAACGCCCAGTCAAATTAGACCATTTCGATTGACGGTATATTTTGGCTACCTGCCGACATGAAGGAGCCATGAAGACTAAATATTGTGGAAGACAGGCAAGTAGAGCTCCTTTCTCCACAACTTCAGCCTGGGACCAGACAAGTGTACAATGCATGGTTTCTCACTGTTAAGTGTAGTTAGGAATCTGAATCGGAACTAGATCTTCAAGGGAACAATTAATCCTTTCGTGCGGCTATATGCGTGGGGGTTATCGACAGGGCGGAAATATTGTGAGTCTTGTGCGCCTCTCGTGAGATATCCACCACGTTTTCAGAACTTCAAGATAACTCGGATCTATCAAAGGCTCTACCCAGATATCAGATATATGAAAACTCAGGTGCTTATTGGGGTAATCATTGGTCGAACTGTAGATTTTCGAAAGTTCACTCAGTACTATTCGCCCCAGCCAATAAATGTTCAGATCAATCATGAGTAACAGAGTTGCCTTGTTCAGTTTCTTACAGCAGAGCTCTACGCGCATGGTGATACAGGTGGGTTCGAATAATTGGTGACTCTTTATGGAAGGGTTCGCAGTCATCAATATCGGCATTTCAGCAAATCATAAGGCTAATTATCATGACTACAGATAGATATGTGTGACGTTCATATGATTGGCAGTTTATTACATTAGTGATTTGAGGCATGTGTGCATCATTCTCAATCAGACAAGGAGGGGTGCATTCGGAGACTCTGGTTGAGACTCTTGTATTATAAAGGCAGCAACATCCACCGGCCTTAGAAGAGAAAAAAAAGCTTGCTATCAACCAATAGTTACTCTAAAAAGAACATTATTATAATTATATTATTCTCCACGGTAACATCTACCACCAAATCTATGTCTGGAGATTTCGCCTTCCACGATTTCGGCGGCGGTTACGATGTTGGGCAGGGGTCCCCCCACAGCAGTATTCAAACCAACGAGATGGCGATGGGCGATGAGCGCAGTGTTGCGGATTACAACTTAGAAGCTATCGTATCTATTAATTTTGATTCTTCCCATGAACCTTTCTTATACGACACCCCGCCAGGCGTAGCTTCGTCACCCGTTGGGAGTTTCTTAAACTATCAGCAAGGAAATGAACAATTCGGCCTGGGGGCAATGTTTCACCCACTGGAAATACAACAGGCACTCTACAACCCCAACAATCATTACCGATTTCCGAACCTCATTAACCCCAGCTTATGGAGGTCTCCGGGCGTAGCAGAACCAACCGCACCTGTATCCACTGCAGTGCCTGCGAATCAGGCCGCCGTGACGTCAAGGAGGGACAATCGATGTGGAGATGATTGCGAGGGAAAGTTCGAGTAAGTATTCAGATGTCTATTTTGTTGCAGTATCTGACCGGAAGCCATAGAGGAGAACATGAATGCACGCGTAGCAGGGAGGGACACACTGTTCTATGTCGTGCAAAGGGCTGCAAATCACTCCTCACCACCCGCGGCCGCTTTAACAGACATTGGACTACCAAACATCAAAATGGGGCTTTTTCAAGGCAAAAGCTTAGTTGCCCGGTCATTGGCTGCGCGAGAGTTGGTGAAAATGGTTTTGGGCGCCAAGATAATCTTCGTCAACATCGTCGGAATGTCCACAGCGAGAACATCCCGAAAGAGCGACGTCGATGTATGGGAGCCGTCAGTAAGCCTCGCTAAGGAAGCTTTTATGTGCGTAACTAGGTATATAGGTTAGAACTTTAGTGAAAGAAAATTGGACTCGATATAACCCAGACCAAATGAAGTTCGAGATGATTGGTTGATTGATAATACATTGATTGAATGCAATGAAGTTCGGGATCGATCGCGCTGTGTTATTGGTATTGTATAGTCGATTAGCTAACTGTAAATATATTCTTGACCAGAATATATTTCGATTTCATTTGATGAATTGAATTCTCTATTAGAATGCAATAACACCTCCACTCTCGCTCGTCGTACCCGGAATTTTGTGAAGAGCACCGCCACACACGGAAACAAAACACCGAAGCTCAATATTATACCAGATGTGTGTCGAGAGACTATGATAGACTCGATGGCGAGAAAGGAACTGAAACTCAGACAAGATATTAACCATGGCAGTCAGCCTTGCCTTCAAAAGCAACTGTTTTTATGCGTTTTCATCTGCCGGTAGTTGTGTTCAAAACCGGCCTAGCATTCAATGAAACAACACAACGTCAGCAAAAACACCAGATGCCGGCACAACGGACAACGTAGTTAATAACCTGGCGCACATTGAATGAAACTTCTGCGCAGCTCTAATCTGCCTCAAGACAGCAAACTGTCTGTTTAGCTGTGAGCGCCGTTGTTCCTGGTAGACATGACGTATTCCAGGGCCATGGTCGGGGTAGATATTTTCTAACCTGGGAAAAGAAAAGAAACAAGGCGTTGAAGATATCTCCTACTGCCCGCCCGACAGCTACCCCGGCCGGCCGCTACGTACTCCAGATTGCCATGAATGGTGTGGGAGGCATCCTCGGTCTCTGTTGTATGTTTGCGGGGAATTCCGCCTTGAGCGGGCTTTCCAATCTATGTATATGTACATGTAGCTATGGCGTTCTTATATAAGCAGTGATAGGCTGATAACCTTAAGCCTCACAGAGCCTCAAACCTTATTTTCACGTCATAAGTCCGTCTTCTGCGTGCACGTGCGCTGCTGAATTGAGAAGGAATTAGCGGAAGATACCTGGCTGCAGAGTACTAGTGAGTAGATCTACTGATGCAGATCGGTCCAATCCTGTGGAAGCTCGCCCTCGGTCTGATGTGATGTGTTTCCTTGTACCTACATGTAGCTTCCTTCATGATCATGATCACATTGCGGGTGGGACGCAACGGGAATGAACACCACAACGACAGGCCACCAAACCCTGTCACCAACGAACGGCGATACAGGATGAAATATGTTTAAGGCTTCTTATATTCCTTATTATCACCCGCCGTATTTCAAAATGGGTATTTTAGTATGTAAAATGCGCCAAGCATTCACAAAGTGAGACGGTATTATACCCATTTATACCCTTAGAGAAGCATTTATACCCCTAAAAAAGCAAACCCGATTAGGCCTTGGCAGTGATGCAGCAGAACGCCCTCCTCTTATTGGCCCATGGCGGCAATATTGCAGCCACAATTGTCCCACTTCTGTATTTTCAGTACGCCACCATTTCACATTTATGAGTGTGGGCACCATAGTGTCACCGTGCCTTCTAGAATTCTTGCATTTGCGTTGTCTCCGCCTCCCGTCCCCGCAACTCGCCGAATTTACAAATCTTCTCGACTCAAAACCCACCGTTTTGAGATACATACAGTAGCCTTCCTAGATCGCACTTGTCTAGATATGGTGCGCACACTCTTAAAGGTGACACGGTGACATACTCGGGCCAGGTAAAAAGTACCGGACAATGCAGGTTTTGTCTCGGGGCTTTTTTGCAGTAGTTCACGCCTAGCATGCGCGCACCCATTGGTGAACCAAAAACCTGCATTGTCCGGTACTTTTTACCTGCCCCGAGTATGGAAATGAAACAGTTGTGGCTGCAATAGCCATGGCCTGGTCAGGTTTGCTTTTTTAAGGGTATAATACTGTTCCACTTTGTTCAGTCTTGGCGCTTTTTCCATACTAAAATACTGAATTTCAAGCTCTAATAACCCCATAACCAGGAGAGATATCAAAAATCTGGATGGTACAATTATTTTTCATCACTAGTACTACAATCAGACCAGCCGAATTTCCTTTGATTTCTTTCGTTGCAAAGTTATTCGCCCTCGACCTCGCTCACCATACACACAACAGTGGCTCTGATCGCTGACATGCGTACCGCATGAAAGTATCAACTCATACAGGTTACCACAAACCTTTCTTTACTTACAACGAATCATCTTCGGTGGAGAAGATCACAGTCAGGTATTCTTTCACCAAAAGGGAGATATCTTCCCTAGAGATGAGATATGCAGAAGTAGTAGGTTACAAGTAGGCTCGAGGAGGGAGCTCCAGGCGAGCTCGGCGATGTATGATGGAGAGTGGAAACCCCCCACGCTCTATAGCGCTAGCGCGCCTTCTCTCAATGATAGGAGACCTTGACAAACTTAGAAGATGTTCACAATGTGTTAACTATTGCTAGGTTCATCTATAGTATCAGATTGTTACGGGCTGGGAGGACCCCGAATACCGGTTAGGAAGCTAGTGCCGTCAACCTCAATGCAATATCGCAAGCAAAACATTGTCAACACAACTCGCTCATCACCCAGGCGGGTGCGCACGCTACCAATTACCCCTCCAGAAATAAACATCTCATCTCTTTTTCTCTCTTTTGACAGCTCTACTTCACCTGCAAACTAATAAACAGCCGCAGAGATATACCCAGCAGGATTAGGTTTGGTCACAGTACCTACTTACCAAGCCTCAATCTTCTACTCTACAAGCGATACTGCATATATAATAAGTCAAACTGGGCTGGAGTTCCGTACTCTGATTGGTCAAAACGATCAAAAGTTAAGATCTAAACCGGTTCGATTGAGGCTAAATGCAATCCCAAGGCTTGGTCAACGGGATTTTGCGGTGCCTATAGCTCGAGAAGCTATGGTGGGTAGGTGTGTAAACTTCGGCGTTTGCAGCCAATCAATCTATAGAAATTTGGAGATCTACCCCCATACTGGTACTAGCGTTCAGCCTAACGGTGGAATTTTCTCTCCAATTCCCATAGAATTATTTATGCACATGCGGTACTGTCGGTTCGCAAAGTGCACTTTCTAATTAACCCGGCCGGATAGCTGCCTATTTCCGGCATAGGATAGAGTACCGATATTTCTGGCGAGTACGCCCACGGGCTTAAAGCAATCCCGTGACTTGAGCTAATCAGCGAGCGATTTTATACCACCACTTTGCTTTAAGCCCATGGGCGTACTCGCCAGTACTTTGTGGTGGTGGCGAAGTAAGTGTATAAAAAACTCTTGGCATTACTTCGGTGTTATTATCTGCGCAAGTGTTGCGCAGAGTGTAACCTCGAATGATATTGTGAGAGGAGGGGGATTCCGCTTTCGGAGATCTCATGGCATGGTCTGCCACCGTTCAAAAGGAAGATAGTTCATATAAAAAAAAGATGAAGCTTATGTCAAGTCGGTGTAGTATAGTGGTTAGTACTTCTCGTTGTGGTCACACATCTCCGAGAGGACCCATGTTCGATTCATGGCACCGACAATACCAAGATTAATTTTTTTGCATTCTGATTCTTATTCACAATTTTATCAATACCACCCATAAATGAAGTAGTAAGCCGCCAAAGTAGGAATAAACCCCACAATAGATGGAAGAGGGGTGCAGGCGGTTTGGGGCTGGATTTTCTGTTCTTTGATTTGGCCAAGGATTTGAAATCGGCTCGGATATGCTTTCTCGCTCGAAATGATCTTAATGCTCGAAGTTTTATGACAAACGAAAATTATGCAGTGTAATTCTCAGTTATCGACATGATGGTTGCATGCATATGGGTGAGACACCTCATAAGTAGGTACAGAGCAATTAATCCGCCACGTTTCCAAAGCCACGTTTCTAAAGCCAAGCTTCCGCCTCCGCCTCACCTGCGTTGCCACAGCGGTCTCTTGAAAAAAAAAGGCGCCACAAAATGCACCGCCACCGCCGCAATAATCATTGACAGCGCTCTGATGGCCGAACGGGAAAGAGCCAATCTACCGTTGTCAGGGTTGTTCGCCGCTGTTGATTTGATTCTCCAGATACCACTGGCCTTTTTTCCCCATCGCCGTACTAAAAGGGATTGAAACCGAGGTGGCTGGCTGGCTGCTCGGGGTGGAGAGGGGGGTATGGGAAGCCAAATGGCCTTGTGTGGTGTTGGGCTACAGTCTCGGAAATGAAGGGTAAAGTTGCTACCATGGAGCTACTTGATTGGATTAAGGATGCTGGTTTAAACCAGCATCGTAAGTAGAATATCATATCGATGCCGTATCAATACCGTATTTTTACAGCATTGCTAGCCTATTGACTGGAATAGGGTAGTGAATTTCTATCCCTTTTCTTAGGTACAAGATTGTGATTGAGGTTTAATATTATAGAAAGAATGCATGAGAATTAGGTGATACGTGGCTTGATAGCTGCTCATCACGAAGCCAGCCCTAACCCTTGTTTTATGCACAACGTTCAATTAAGCTCCACTTGCTTCCCGTGTTTCCTTTATGGGCCAAGATGATGCAGAGTAATCAGGAATCATGGTGGTCTTAGACGGGTTATCAACATGAAGTGCATTTCGGCACAACCTAAAGATCAAGCTAAACGATATGTACTGCTTTCCCAGCATTAATTTGTTTGCTCAGTACAGTCAGTAACCGCATGTAACAATGATAAAAAACGATGCAATAGCACCTAATTAGGTGCTTTGCCAATTGCAATGATTCAGCTGCTCCTCCACCAATATTTTTAACCGCTTCATTATCCGCTCATGATCATATTATCCCAATCTCTTCGTCCACGACACCCCTCATCGCAACTTTCTTCCTTTTAATTGTATCGCCGCCTTCACCCACTGGCTGACTCCCTGTACTCGCCATGGATAGCCGCCTGATTTCTGTCAATGCTGCACTTACCGGGACGCTCACTCCACCCCCGATAGAATAAAAATTATCACTAGAGATGTATGCTGGCGCTGGGTGATTTGGGCCTTGATCTAGATCGCTCTCTCCCACTGCTGTACCCCTGCTTTTTGAACCATATTGTCTATCTTTCCATCCTTTGAAAGCATTAAAGACATCCTGGAGAGTGAGGAGTAAATTGCTTGCGACTAGAAACATAATTACCGCGAAGAGAGTGAGTAAAGTAAAAAAGCCAATGTAAGCAAGCGTATCGCCCATCTTGCCGAAGGCTGGCCTTGCGCTAGGTAGTGCTAGTGGTGCAGTATGAGGTGGGGTACCAGGTGATGTCAACGACGATGCTACTCGAGGTGTATCGGTAAGTGGTAGTGTATTTTGGCTCGAGTCTGATAATGGAGGTGTCCCAATATCCGTAGGGTTTGCTAAAAGGCTACTAAGCGGTGGCGTGATCACACCTCGTCTCACGAGAGGATCTTTGTAATCCCCAGTTGTGTCTTCCCCAACAGCTCCAACATATTCAGGGTGAGGTGTCAGTGGGCACTTCATAAGATACTTTCCACCGTGCTTACCAAATTTGCAATTTTGCCATAACCTCGGTGGACCTGCGGAAAAATGCGCTGGGAATTCCTGCCCGACTAGAGACTCATCACCGGTTTGACGACGTTTCCGAAATTTGTTGTGCCGTTTAACACGAAGATTCTCCGCGTTTTCTTGGCCAAGGTCGTACCAATCAGGAATCTCACATAACACTTTCGACCCTGATCCATCGAAGCAACGGAACCAGCGGTCAATTATAATCCCTGATTGAGAACCTTCATTATCCTCATATTTACTTCCAATATGTGAAGTATCCCTTTCCTGCCTACTCCATATAAGTTCCCGTCGGACATGCTCCTCACTCTTCTTATCATAATTAAAAAATCCAACGTGGCCGTCACTACTTTCGGTGGAGATACCGGCCTGAAACATTTCATCGTCTGGAAATGTGTAATTCCCAGAGTAAACTTCGAGGTAGTGTTCGAGTAGCATTTCGAATAGAGCTATTGAATCCATGTTCTCTGATCCATTCTTTTGTTTTGCTGCGTCGCGCAGATTAGACATTACGCCTTTTATAACGGGTGTCCAGTTGAAACTGGCAATGTCAAAATTTGTATCCCCGATAAGTTCGGATAGCCTGATGACCAGTAATCTTGCAGCATCCTCCGGTACTTGGAGCCATGCTGCTTCTGACCCCTCCTGCGAATTATAAAGTGCAATTAGTGGAGGGATAGTCAACGAATAAAGATATTTAACTAGTTTGTCTTGGTAAGAGTCTTGCTGTGCACGGGCTAAAGAGCTCCCAAGACCGTCGTCGTCACCGGCATCATCCTCATCTTCATCATCAAAGACAGCGATAATGGCTTCGGCCTCAACATCAATTCCACAGTTAAGCTCAACTTCTGTATCATATTTATTCTCGTGATACCAGCAATATAATATACCTTTGATATCCAAGGCAAGTAGGCTATCCATACGTTTCTGGACGAAGCTTTGACCCTCAGAAGTGGGATGGATATTTTCGTTCTGCTCCCTAGAGTTGAGCAGGAGGTTTGACGAGGGAATGGATCGGGGAGAAACTGATTGGGCCTCAGTTTTAGTTTCTGGCTCTGATGGTGTTGATGTAGATAATAGACGAAGATCATAGCTGTTGTCGACAGGATACATTTGAACGAAATAATTAGCAGTATCGAATTCAGGACTCGGAATCATGTTGGGGCCAACAGATATCGGTAGTCCATTTAGTAACTCTGAAATGAGCAATTCATAGGTCGAATCGTCTAAAATCTTTCTAGAAGCTCGATTTGCTCTTCCGCATCTGAGCCTTCTAGCCCCTGATGTATTTCTTATCCGACAAGGGTATAGACTCGCCGCTGGGCTCTCGGTGGCAGGGGTCTCGTCGACATTGGTATGGTGCAAATGTGAATCCCGGCCAAGTAAGATAACCGATCTCCGATGGACCGGTGTATCATGGCTGACTAGGGCGCAGCCCAGGTCTGTGACACCATCAGCGATAGTTGGCTCACAGATTATCCACGTAGCCTCGGCACCAGGTTGGTATGGTGTGAAAGGCGAATGGCTCTCTCGGTTTACAATTGATTTAGGTGAGCCATGAGATGGCGGCAATGCACGAGCGGAAACATTTAAGACAGAATAAACCAAGATAGGAAGCAGAGCTAGAGTCTTTCGCCAACTAACAAACGATCCCATCTGTTGAAGAAAGCCGAGCGCTTTTAGCGATATAGGAGAAGTAGGAAATCAGGTCACTGGAATTATACGCACTTTGGCGGGTAAGACGTGATCTGACGAGACACAGGTCGTAATTCAATGATGGAAATGATAGAAATTTATTGGGTGTTTGGATTTGTTGTATAAAAAGGATAGAAGCTTAGATGTGAAGCAAGTACTATCGTCCGAGGATCTTGTAGAGAGTCCTCGTAGGTATTGACACGTTGAGAGAAGAGACCAAAACAACACTTTGGGCGTGGCCTTTTCCCGAACAAAGTTTATATACACGTCACCGCACACCTAGAAGATAGTGTGCATAAGCACATGTATCGGTCGTGAACCTCCATATGTATATCAAATACCCCCTTCGGATGACGGTAAATACTTATAACACTTCAGGCTTTGCTTTATAAAGGTAATCGGAGGACGCCGATCTTCAATAATAAGTACGGCGAGCACTACCCTGGATATTTCAAGTGTCTATATGGACCTAGCCTACCGGCGAGAGCCACTACAAACGGTGATAGAAATGATAATTAAAGACACTCGGTGTAGCTAATAAAATCTTGCGTTATTTGGTTACTATATGCAGTTATGTCACAATATATCACTCGGATAACTATTCATAGGTGTTTTATGATTTCTTCTTCTTCTTTTGTTTGATTCATTAATTACATGGCATTTTATGATTCTAGTGTGAAGAGTACCCAAATCTAGAAGGAAACGCGTCGCTCGGATGAGTCTAGTACTGAGTAAAAATCCCTTTATATTAAAACGGACGGCTAATATAAGAGGCGACGAAACAAAGCAAATACTCTGTGTGCAATACCAAAAAAGGGTATGGATCCTTTACGTTACTCACACTAATATGCTACTAATGTAATAAGAATAGGCATCCGGCATAATTCCGTATTGCTCACCAAATTCCGTAGTCATATAGTACTGATATCACGTGCTATAGGTATGAAATACATGGTACTTTTTGAATTCCAACCCATTCCATGGTTTCTGAAGAGCTGCACAAGTTTTACGCAGTATATCATCCCCGGGAGCTGTTCTACTAGTACTAGGACAAGACGGATTAGAAAAGTGCTCAAATCCGGGGCAAGCTCTTCAAGGACGGGCCCGACCATAACGCTCGATAATCGAGGCTGTGAAAGCAAGAAAAAAAGAAACAAACGAAAAGAAAAATCTGGGTGTAAAAGAACTGCAAATATGATCTGCTACATATAGTTAAGTCTCCTATATGCTGACATGCGAGATGGGGAGCGACATGTCTGCCTGTCAGGAACAAGCATTCTATATGCCACAGCCGCTACCAAGAGCGAAATCCTGTGCGAAGATAAAAAGAATAAAACCACGGAGACCAGGTAGATGGTAATGCGGAATTAAGTCTGCATATGCATGGGTGCGCGCCTGGTGCAATGCCTTCTTCAACTTCTTACCATAAGCAGAAGGTTATACACCTCATGAGCCGCCCATAGGGCTAGGGTTTCTGTAACTGATCGGCCATTACAGGTAGATGTATGGTGCAAGAGGGAGTAGAGGGCGACCTCGTCAACCCTGTACACACCACTTTAGTCAAATCTTTCATTAGCTCCGGGAAGCAAACATTGAGGAGTCTCATCTTTAATCCGACTTTATGGCCGTCAGAGCCAATAAGGTATTGCACTGAACTGGTGTGAACAAGGTTGACGAGGTCGTCCTCCAAGGCCTCTCGCACCATATCAGGAGAGTGCAGGAACAATTAATCATGATGCCAAGGTCGTGAGGCACTTTTTCCTTATTCTATTACGTAATAAGAGGTCTGCTCTAATGTAATTAATGAATTAAACACAAAAAAAGAAAAAGAAAGTGGTTCTCTCGAGTGATATATTATGACGCAAGTACTAACGCTTATCGAGTGATATTGCATGATTTGAGATTGCAGGGGTAATGATCGATTGACTAGTTATGGACCTAGCCTATCAGTGCTGGGAGAGTCATGGTAGATAGGTGTGGCGAGTTCAATCCAGGGCTTTCTATGAATTCTAGAGGAAATACATGTTGCTAGCCAAATTGGCACATATGCAAACAAGGTGAAATCTTCTTCCCCTTTTGCAAATTGATAGGTATCACATGGTATTCGGAATTAAATGTTGAGATAGGATGAATTATTGACAATAAATCGGCATGCGTAGCCCTCGTCACTAGATCATCATGAGCTCCGATTAATAATTTATTATTTACTGTGTTGCTTCAGGAACGCCTGCAGCTGACTGAAAGTCTCAAAGCCTCAATGGAAACACGGTGGACTGATGGGTTTTGGCCCGTTGACCCCCTTCCCCTTCGTCGAGAAAGGGTATAGATAGGAATGCCCCAAAGCATATATTTTGAGTACGGTCCTCGTTTTCTTGTCCTTCTCCTTCTCCTTCTCGTCCCTCTCCTTCCTCTCATTCTCTTCCTTCTTCTCCTCATTCCTTCCTTCTTCTCCCTCTCCCCCTTAAATCATCGTCGTGGGGGCTTATACATACATGTACTTCTTAAAAGTCCATCGTCCTCCCTCAAGATTCATCCCTCTCTTCGTTCTTATCGCATGACCCGTCACTGGGCTGCGTCATATCAAATCGCTTCCGTGGAACGTGGACCACTGCTAGGCTACACAATTCTCGGTGGTTTTCCCTCCCGGGTTGGCCTCTAGCCCTTCCATCAAGGGAGAAGGGCGGAATTACGCCTTACCATAGGACTGCCGAGTAAGGGCTGATGAAATAAAAGCCGGTATGTAATCAAGTTTTTCATTTCCCCTAAGCTCAATAGAGTCATCAGTCATGAGTGGGTGGGAGGAAACGTATCTATCTCCGCCAGAATTTGCTTATTCAGATCAACAGACCTTCTGATAAAAACTAGCAGCATTTAGAAAATCCATTCTGCTGGAGGTGCGGGGTAAGAGGGGGGTTAGATCCGGTATTTATATCCATTAAACTCTTCATTAGATTCAATAGATTGGCTAATGAAACAATCAGATATCGATGGGATCGTCGATATCCTGGGGGTGTGGAGGAGGACTTGGAGAATAGGTATTGATATCCATGAGCTCTTTGTTCTCCGAGATCAACAGGTCTGAAACCTAGTATTCTTTCTATCTCGTATCAAAGCGCCTAACGGTTCTTGTCAATCTAGAGAGTATGGAGCGGAGAAGAGAAACGCACTTGCTATATGTGCAAGAAATTCAGAAGTAGGTAATTAATTAGTTCTAGTCTCCAGTAGATCAGTTATTATTCTAATTTTATTAACTATACTGATATAGACTACCAGATGCTACACGAACACGGGAGCAATGTTACACTTTGTATCTGGTGCGGGTCCGTGGGTTTATAAAGGCATTCACGGAGTCGAGGGTGCGGGCTTGCATCTCATCTGGGATCGCAGAGCAAAGGTGCACAGGAAAACCACTCATCTGGTATGTATCTCTAGTAACTGCTACTTGTCTAAATTCCACGCATTTACGAATTCAGACCAAGTTAGAAGCATTGCCCTTATCTATGTGGAGCTACTGGGTGGGTCCACGGCCAAATCTGTGCCTGGTTGCCCAGAACCCGAAGTTAAAAGGGCATTAAAGGTATTGATCTCCTATAACATAAGCTGATTCTTTCCTCGCACGCAATTCTTTTGAATCTTAGGGTTAAATCAGCTAATGGATATACCTAGCTTTCACACCCAAGTTCCATAGGAGCGGCTGCTTGCTTCTCGCAGGGCAAGGGTAACATCTGGTCAGTAATGTAATTTTTCGTGAAGAAATAGAAATTAGCTAATTATTAACAGACTGAGAGAGTCACTGTGCGTGCGCATCGCTCCCAGCTGATGTGGTCAGGGACGGGAGCGGACCGGTATCGAGAGGTTAGTAGTACTAGTATAATAAGCTTGTGTTGAGGAAGAATATTAAGCCAACTATTTGTTTAATAGGTTTATCTATTTTCTAGTGGGTATATACGCGTAGGAAGGAACCGGGAGCACATTAATACATAGTGGTCAGTAATAAATTACATCAACAAGAAGAGTCGTTTCCAGCTAATCATATAATAGGGAATGATTTTCTACCTAGCGTTAAATTAGGGTTGGAGCCCATACCACTGCCGATGAATTCATGAAGTTATATGCGGAGCATGTTGACATGTCATTCCCATACTCAGCTGAGGAACGCTGTTAATCAGTCGCGCCCATATATGCTGTAAGAGAGAACCGGTTGTCTCTTTATCGATAGAGCTCTAGGAGAAGATGGATGGGAATATGCGGGGATGATCCCGCACCGCATGGTCACTCAACTTGGTGGAGTATGTACGCAACATAACTGAGCCCCTTTCGGTCTCCCGAAGAGCTAGAGACCTAGGTGCTCAGTTGTGGTGTTGTAAGAGAGACCCGATTGTCTATAGCCTTAGTCGACAAGGGCAGTCCCTGGACCGACTGTGGTCATACGAGTTTAGTTTCGACTCGGTTTCCGGTCGACAATCTTTTCAGGGTTTGTTTTTGGGTAGTATTCCTCGCCCAGTTTACATCTGGCGCGCCAGAGGAAATCGCAGGAATCGATATATCTTAGAAAAACAGAAGACCTCTTCATGTAAGTACAAGTCTTCTAATCTGGCTTTCGATATAATTCTAATATTTTCAAGCTGCGGGTGGAGTAGAGGTTTGGGCAATAATGCTTGTTGATTTTGAGTTTAATTGCCATCTCGGTGGGTAATCACCCTTTGTGCTGATGACGCGGACAAGCTGGAAGACCTATGGAATGGGGTTGGCAGTCTCGGGGGCCAGTGGAAGATTTGTGGTCTGTCCACATAAGAGCAGTGACCCTTGTATTTTTACATAGGATTGATCTTGTATTTTTACATAGCATTAGGGGGGCTAATAACATGAACACACTTGGGGAGCTTGATGATTTCCGATGATTTTGAATATTGGTGGGTGGTGATTTGGTGGACCAATTGAGCTGGGAGGGCGGATATCGGATGAGGGATAAGTGCAGTTCAATATTATCCTAGGCCTGTAATGAAATCTGCTACCCAATGCACGTGTGTAAACATATACGCCTACAGCCACTCTGCAAAAGTGTTCGTGATTCTGGTTTCGGTGTGAGACATTTTTTCATATGTAACCGTGCACGTGGCGCACCATAGAAACCCCCGGATTAGAAGACTTTCCGAGTGATCAACGGTGCCCGAAATCAATGAAGCAGGAGGCTAATGACTTACTTTCTTACATATAGTCACGAACTTTATTATATATTTTTCATTTTTTTGAATCTCAACTTTAGTAATATCAACTTTACGGTGCGCCACACTGCGCACTGATATTTAAAACTAAATCATGAACACTTTGCGGAATGGCTGTATACGTACGTATAGCCTCACCAGCGGTAGTGACCCTCAGAAATTCGTCTGTTGTTAAATCGAGAGGTATTCACATTTGCAAAATGGAGGCATGGAAACGGAGAGAGAGATGAGGAGCGAGAGGAAGATGAAAGAGAAGTAAAACAAGGATGGGGCGGGCTCAGGGACAAGGAAGGGGAACAGGTTGACTAAACGAATTTCTTTACTGCGAGCGTTATGTCAGTGTTTTTAGGGTGTGGTGCTTTGTTTCTAGTACGGATATTGTGCGAGGCGGTGGGTGAGGATGGGCAGTTCAGGGGCAGTGCGATATTTCCATAGACTACGGTCTGCATGTATAAATTAATGAGTTAAACAAAAGAAGAAAAAAAAAAAAGAATCGGGAGGTACTCAGCACCGTCTACTGGAGCGGCCATATGTCTCTACGACATTCCAACGTCAAAAGTACACCCAAACCACACTATGTACCAACGACCAGAACGAGTATCCAAACCGCAAAACTGCCGCTCCTCTCTGCCCTCCACCGGATATATCTCGGGACCGAAGACTCTGCTCGTAGGAATAATGCAACTGGACACATGCACAAAGACTCGCCAGAGACCACAATTATGGGTATGAAAGCCAGATTCCGGAATAAATCTTCGCCGAGCACCATCGCTAGCTAACGACCTCAACTACTAGTCTACACTACACCCGCTTCCTCTACGGGGGTAAATGCCAATCTACAATCATCAACTATCTTTGGATGGAACCTTCGACACAAGCATGCAGTTCGAAGATTTTTGCTTCACCGGCGGGTATGAACTTTAATTTGGGATGAGAATATATGTCCGCGACGGGGGATTGTAGATACCCGTCAATCTATCAGAGGAATAATATTGGAAATGTAGGGTACCTGTAGGTCAAAGAACGTATGCAAACTGGCCCGAGGATCGATTCCATTTCCCCGGTACAAGCCGCTGTCAAGATGGTAGCCTCGACAGTGGTTCATTGAGCTGAAACTGGAAACTATTCATCACGAAACCGAAGACCTCCGCTAACTAGCATCTGTAGGAATGAGACTTTATGCTGAGTATTGGTGCCCGAGTACGCTCATTACTTAGCAATGCTCTGTCCCGGCCACATCAAGTAGCTGGGGAATAAGGTTTCCGGCGAACAAAGCTTCCCTGATGCTGGCGTTGACAAGCGCCAACAAAGAGAGGCAGCAGGAACAAAGAAATACAACCCAATACCTGGCTCCGAGAAACAAAGGGCCCGTTGCTCGTCTTGTAGCTCTATAACAAATTACCAAAATGTACACCCTTACCACGATCAGTCCCTCTATATCGAAGAAAAATTAACGAAAACAGATCAACTCCAACCATCAACGTTCACCTGAACTTGGAATTCTTCTGCTCAGTAGAGGTTCCGCTCACCAGAAGCTCTGCTCACTAGAAGTTCTGCTCACGAGAAAACATTATGCCACCAGCCCCGCCACCAGCTCCACCCCCAGCTCCACCCCCAGCTCCACCCCCAGCCCCACCTCCAGCTCCACCGGCAGGTGTACAGGAACTCATATTCAACTCTGACCTCGCGCACATCAACCTCCGCCGTACCCCTGCCAACGCGCTCTTCCGCCTCGATCCCGGCTTCTACACGCGCTCGCAAGCCACCCTCGCTCATGTCGAGCGCGCCCTCACCGGCCTCCGCTCCTCCCACTCCGCCAACGAATTCCTCCTCAACGAGTACTACCGCTACACCTATGACATGCAGACCTCGCCGCACCACGCCGCCTGGCGCACCTGGATCGACCCCCCGTGGACCGCTGGAACACGCGATTTCCTCGACATGCAGAGGGATACAGCGGTGCCGCTGGGGGCAGGAGTGCTATTCGCGGCTAATACTGAGATGAGGGCGTGGCTGGCGACGGTGCTGGCGTATGCGCCGGGGGATGTGGAGTATTTGAGGGCGTGGAGGATGGCGACGCTGGCGGCGGGGTTGAAGGATAGGGAGTTGGCGTTTGAGGTTGCGGTGTTGGAGGAGCTGAGCAAAGAGGAGACGGCGCTGTGGCGGAATACGGATGATACTAGGATGGGGATTGAGTAGAGACTTTGTAGAGGTGGTGGAGGCGGGCTTGGTTGGCGGGCTGGGGCTTTGGATATGCAAGTACATAATATATCGGGCTTTGGAACCCGATTTTGGTGTTTCTATGCGTTCTAGAAGTAGAGGCCTGCTCTTTACAGTCTGTGTTCTGGTATCTATCCTACGGTCTTTGATGTAACAAAAGTCTAAACTCCCGCTATCTGAGGGATATTACTATTCAATTCAGTATCTCTTTCGTATCGACGGCTCCTCATCCGGACCCTTCTAAGCATACACTCTAGAAAGGGTGTTGGTGGAGCCATCAGAAACTACATGTATATCGCCCGTCATGATCACGAATTCACCCGGGCTAGCTTCGCTTCAAACCGTTCCATCTCCGCAATTACCATATACCTCAAATCCAGTAGTTGCTTATTGTATGATAGAGGCTTCAGGACTGCCCTAGTATAGCTGATTTACGAGCTACAATTTATCTCCGATGTTTAATCTGGTCTCCGATAATGTACTACTGGGTACTGGGCTTGGCAGGGTTTTTGGTCGCGCATCATGGGATATCACTCCCTCATCTCCGGCGTCACCGCCCGGGCACCCCACCCCACCAAAAGCCCTCTCTGCATCCACCGCGCGCCATGAGTCTGTCTTCCTCTATGCCTTCTAAGCTAGCGCCACCTAATTTTCTTCTGATGTGTTGGATAGCGGGGGGCGAGTCTGTGTAGGCCACATGTTTGGTCTTCTTGCCCCACTACCGTTACATACATACCCATAACGCACAACGCACTGCACGCCAAGCAACATGGATGTTCGAAGAACGGGCTCACCATTTGACTTTGACAACAACTCTGACCTCAAAAGGGCGATCCGACCATTCCTGTTTGATCGCCCCCAGCGTTTCGCCGGCCCTGTCAAAGCCCGTCTACGAATGAACAATTCCCCCGCCTGCAACTTAAAAAGGTTCAAAAATGCGCCGAGCTTCGTTCTAGCACACGAGCTCACTCAGGAAGCCTCGAACAGCCACCTGGTAGCATACAGATCCAATGAAAGTCAGGCAGCCGCCCCCGGTGCCTCCTAATTCCCTGCTATGCCTTTACTTTAGCACGTGGGATCTTGCTTCATTCCCCTGGCCGCTCCGGGGTCGGCTCGAGACGACTCACGCTGCCACTCAACACCTTTCATCCTACGAAAGTCACACCGCACCCTCAAACGCTCTTCAGCACACGGCGGTGTAGCTTGTACCCGAGAGGACTGCTCTATCCCTCCATGCACATGGGGCTTCGGAGTTCGCGAATGTCTCTACTGCATCTCCTGCACATCGACTCACCGGCTTTACCTACAACCCCGCCTCACAGGCCACCTTATCAGTTAGTCGACGTCAGTTTACCCTAGAGGGTCCAGCTAGGAGAGTATGGTTGCAGCGGGGGGGAGGGAGGTGGGTACATCTGGGACCTCATTTACTGGAGCAGAAGCGGTCATATCGGCGAACAAGTCCCTACCTGCAAGAGTGTGATCTATGCGCAGCCCCACTCTGTAGAAGATGTCAGTGATCCAAACATGATACGAGCTTTGGAATTTTACTAACAAAGCGGTTATAGGTACAGGTTTAGGGCGTTCTGAATGGGGATGGGCGTGCAACTCGTGCCTGGTTATGTTGGCTCAAACTTCATGAGCGTCAAGCTTACTATGGTCGGATTCAGATTTATTGGGGACGCCATATCTGTTGGAGCCTGACTCAGGCCCTGCCCTTCTTACCATTATTGAGCCGCTGCCTGGACACAATATCTGGGAGAGGGGGGGAGGGGCGTCATACATCAGTACATAGGGAGAGCTCTGTTGTGGAAGCTGAGAATAATAAGGGCCAGGATGGTAGAAGTGAGAGAACAGGCTGGGATTTACGATAATATGGCGCCGCAACAAGTGAGTACCGTCACTTGTTATAGTTACATGCATTCGTCATCTCACTAACATTTTCTCTTTTACTGTAGGTCTGGTGTTGGAGTTGTTCTAAGTGGGTACAGTTAAAATGTCACGACAGCGAGCCCGTTCACTCCGAATGACCCATGCATGACAGAAATACTTGCAATCTGAGAGAAGCAGAGAGACTATGTCTCGTCTCTGCTCATAGCTTGGGCTACAGTTTCGGTGGCGTAGTAGGAACACGGGTCTGAGGTCTGACTTCCAAAGAGGAATATTCTCAGATAACAGAACAGGACCGGTTAGACGTGGGGATTCTGAATGTGAAACCAGGGTGTTAGGTAAGCAGGTATGAGATCCCACTTCAAACGAGGGCCGTTTACTGACGAAGTAACAGAACGTAGAGATGGATGGGCTGCACCACCTTGGGAGTTTAGGAAGACCGTCCCTGGCCTGCTAGGTCAAGAATAGCGGATCTATGAGACGATTTATGCTGTATGGAAGACTATGAGGCAGTCTCAGGGCTGTAGTTACCGCAAGAGTCTTGAGACGGTGAGGGAATGCCATCGCGACCGGGACACGGTGGTTTGGGAAGATCTAAGAGATGAAGCTTCAATCACATGTATTTAAAGAAACGTTACGAGGTGGAGTAGACTTTCAATGGAACAGAAGATATGAATGAGATTCAGGGGCATGAGTCCACGCTGAACGCGGTTTAGGTTCTCGCAGGATAATCGTACTTAGCGGGGGCGCCAATGGGCTGTGGACCAGACCGTGAAGCCCGGGCTCACTTTGGGCTATTTGGGCCAGGCCTTCTGGTAGATCATATGGGCCGAGCCGGGCCTCGTAGGAATCACGGGCCAGGATATTTAGGCCCTTCTTGGGTCAATGAAGAATCGATAATTCCAGCCAGGATATTGAAGATCATATCATATGTTTCAAAGCCTGATTTTTATATCTAGGTATTGCCGGTCATGAACAGGGTATATATATCATTGGGCACTTCAGGCTCTGAGCTCGGGCATGCCTGGGCTTATGAACTTGGGGCAGGCCTAGGGTAACAACATCGGGCTTTGGGACGGGCATGGTGTTATGTCAAGCCCGGGCCGGCCCATTGCAGACCCTGATACTTAGCAGTAGGAGAGTGACTGGCTGAAGCTTTATTGGCTCATGACTCTGTTACTCTCACTCTAGTATCTACTGGTCTGTTCTGTCACCCTCCTGCTTCTTTTCTGCTGCTATGTGTGATATATATCTGTATTTCTGTTGCTTTGTAGCCATCAATTCCGTTACTTGAGGGGGAAGGATGCAAAAGGTATTTGTACATTCCCTGTTCCTATCGGCCATCCAGCGCACTGCTGGTGGGTAGCATCACACTGGAGATGAAGATATCTCAAGATGAATACTTGCTTCATCACTGTGGTGACTTTCAGTGGATGAACAGAAAGCCTTATACTCTTGTTAGATGATGCTGCGTGCCACCGTTTCGCAATACCTACAAAACCTGCCTCTTTATCTATCGTTCATCAAATTGGCACAAGTGCAACACTTATAAAACTAGGAGAATCTAAGAAACAATTGAGGCAACTTACTATTCTTACAGGCAAGCTGTCAGAGATAGACCCCAATTGTTTCTGGTCACCCAATACCGAGAACAGGGTCTCTACGACCCAAAAGCAAGAGTTCTATCCGTAGGCTACTCGTTGCTAGCTGGTTGCTGTGCCAACAGACCTTGTTATTGTTCCTCGTTGCTCAGTGCTCGTTGCTGGCGGCGAAAACGCCAAGACGTACGATATTTTTCCAGCAGTAAATGTATTTAAGGACAGAATCACCCAGTCCCTTCTTCTCTCCTCATTGTTTTCACACGATCACAAATCTGCTAAAATGAGGTCCTCATTCATTCAGAACATTGTCACTGATTTCCCTACCACTCTTGGCCCTTGGGTCAATCTTGGTATATATATTCTTAAAACTCGTCTTAGCCCTTGGGTTGATGCAGTTGAAGACAAGCTCCCGACTGTCATGGCAGCCCCATCTGTTAAGTAAGCCTCTATTTCTCTTCCTTCTTTGATTGATTTTCATTCTGGCTTCTCTGAGGCCGTTGAGCCCATCACCGCTTCTCATGGCCCCTAGAGAATGCAGAAGTTAGAAGAGATGTCAAATGCCCCTTCCTCTCCTACACACTGGCATTAGATCTTTATTTTAGAGTAGAGAGGCTAATATATATCTATGACATTAGTGACATTTGCACTTCGTGCAACGTCCCTCTCGTCTCCTACTGCTGTGCTGCAGAAGGAACGAAGAGGGCCGACATTACTACTAACTGTGTACAGGAAGTTCCATTTGTTTTCGAATTCAACACCCCACAGATTAACGCTATCGCCAACTATGCCCAGTACTTCCTGGGCATCGACATCGACTCATTCCGGTATGTTTTTCCATCTGTTGCACTAGAGAAAATGTGTATGAGATAGCACTCAACATGAACGAAATATTAATATTCTCCCCAGCCTTGCTATTAGCCAACAGATTGTTGCTCCTTGCCCCCACAGAGAGAGAGACCCTGAGGTGACTACCTGGCAGCGTTTGACACCACCCCCGCGCCCTTCCAAAAGACGGCCTCGAGTATATGACAACACAGATATCTCGATGTGTGGCGTCGGTAAGGGTTACTGGGGCTACACACGTGTAAAGTGGCCAGGTGGTTACCATGGTGCGGAGAACCCGAGACCCTATGTCACCATGACAGCTTACACCGTATTGGACACACCCACTGGTCCCAAAGATCTCTACGGTCCTGAGACTCGTGTCCAGACTCTTCAGCGACTCCATTCGAGAAACGCAGACATGAGGTACAAGTATATCGACAGACAGAAAAACTACAAATCCAGGATCAGACAAGGAACACCTCATGTGCCACGCGATGCCGTTGTTGGACAACTCAATCGCGTTGAAACCCCAAAATGGTACCGTCAAATGCAACTCCCCTTTATGAGAAGCACTTTCTGGAAACACGGAATCAGAATCCGCCCTCAGCGCAACGGAAAGATCGACCGAGTAACCGGAAACATGGAGTACAACGATGCATTCTACCAGGAGGGTGCAGAAACAATGTATCCTCACTGTCTCAACCTCGGAAAGGATATTCCACTTGCACCCACACTACTGGACTTGTGGACGGCGAAACCCCCCCGTCTCGGCACGCCAGTCGGCCCACCACATGTCTTGCCAGTCCATAACAGGCATAGACTCTTTTAATAAGCCTGTTGTCCTCGTGTGGCATTTAGTCTTTATCTTTCATGCAATTGCATGTAGGGAGGGTGCAGCCAAACTACATGCAATTGCATAAATACTAACGTTGCTCTTGTGTGTAGGGAGGAGTGCAGCCAAACTACATGCAAGAGCACAAATACTAACCTGCCACTTCGTTGCCAAATATTTACTAATTTCGTGTCTTAGGACCCTGAGCAATTGACAGTACCTTGACGTGGTGCTTGGGCTTTCAAACCAAATCTGTCTCTTCCATCGATCCTCCTTTTTTTAAAACCCCGTCACCACCTCCCACTCTAAAAAAAAAAAGGTAGCTGACAAGATACGTCGATTCTCCCGGTCATAATGAGCAAATATATATACATAAGGATGTCACCTCAGTCTTGGTAAATAACGAATACTAGCGATAAATGTGTAACTATAAATTGAAATACATAGAACTCAAACAACAAATACTGTTCTTTAACCTCTCTACTTCCCTCGCTTCTCTCTTTTTTGCGAAGTACCTCTGTTACTTATCTGCCATCGCTCCTTCGCTTATCGCTAGTGGACTGGAAAGGCTATGCTGAACACATCTGTATAAGCCTTATGGCCATCTCCGTACCACTGAGGTCACGGTGATACTGAGATGACCCCACCGAAACCAGCATTTACAGTGGCAGTCACACGAAAACCAAGAGGAGAACAACAAGTCATGTCATAGCGGCGATCATCGTTCATAGGCTTGAAATGTAAAAGGACGGCTTGGAGGAGCAATGTCTACTTGGTTTCTATAATTTTCCATCTACATCTACTGATTTCTAAACACAGTCCCCCTGTTTCAGATATATAGCAATCGAGTTTGGTGTCTACCACACTGAATACCTAACTAGCTGACCAAAGCCCACCACGATACCTCACATCAAAAGCACAATCTTGCAATAATGTGCACCACACGCTATCTTCCAAAAATCACCTTCCTACCATAGAAAGTAGCAGAGAGAGAAACCCAACGAAAAACATCTACCTCTTCCTCGCCCCCAACCTACTAATCACCCCCTTCCCCATGGCCACCCATGTGCCCCTCCGAGTGAGCGACTTCGCGCCCCCCTCCTCCTCCTCCTCCACCACAAGTTGAAGCGGCGCAACACTCATCACCGGCCACTTTGCCCAGTACCGCAGTATCTCCCACATCCACTTCTCGTCCGCCACCGTACGCCCATTCGGATGAGGCCACGGCCTCGACAGCGCAATGTTGGACCGCGCAGAGTCAAGCGGATGCACCAGCCCCGGCACAACGGGCAGGTCAACGAGCGTCAGGAGTACCTCGCGGTACGCACGCTCCTTCTCGAGACGCACGCTGCGCTCGGCAGTGTGCTCTAGGGTCGCGGGGGGTGTGTAGCTCGGTGGGAAGGAGGCGCCGTAGGCCGCTAGGGAGACAGAGCGCATCTCGAGGTCGAAGAGGGAGATGTCGCCGGCGGAGGCGGCGGCATGGAGGCGGGCGCGCTGGGCGTGTTCGAATGTTTGGGCGGAGGAGTGGGTGAGCATGAGGGAGGTGTTAGAGGTGTTCGAGCGAATAGACATTGTTCTGCTTGCGTTTGTTTTGAGGGGTGTGAGCTGGGGGTGCTGCCTCTGTTGTGCTTTTTGGATGCTTTGGATGCGGAGGAGCAGAGGGTGCCGGTGGTGGGGGTGGAAGACGGGGGGCGGTTCTTTTATCTTCTGGGGGCTTGGAGTGTTTCATCTGTGTGGTGCGGATCTTGAAACTGGTGAGTTTATTCGAGAAAGGGTCCGCTGTGGAATTTCGAGACTGACTTTAAATGCTTTGAATGCAGATATATACGAATATCGAATTTCATCTAGAGCCTTGACGGTTTTCTTTTTTTTGCGATGTTTTAGACCTTACCAGCGCAGACAAGGACAGAACAGATCCAAGCTCATCATACCATGCATAGATTATACACTCGCGGGCCTAAGACAGTCTTCCTTAACATCTGGCCGCCCCCACGTTACTGTCTCGGAACTATATTCTTCCAGGGAGGCTCCAGTCCTATAGAGGGCATATATGTTAGAAATTGGAAAGCTCCTTGAACTGGATATATCTGCACACCTACGAATACCCGGCAATTCCTTCAGTATGAGATGCTCACCGATCCACGCGGGAAGAGGATGTCCGCAAGATGCCAATCTGCGTCAGAGAGCGCCGGTCCTTCAGAGTCTAGTATGTGTTTATGTTCCTTGAGATTTGAATGGTATGTTATTGGAAGAGAAGCTGACAGTTCTGAGAGATGCCATAGCTGTATTGGGAAGTGAAGTATCGAGTTTCGATAGGAACTGGTCAAAGCAGTACTTTTGAAATAGACCAACGAGGTACAGTCATACATACATCATTCTGGCCAAAAGGAGCCACACCTGGTTGCCCGAACCTCGAGCAGTACCGTGGTCTAGGATTACACCAAGAGCCCTTGTGCACGCACCTGGAGCGTTTTGAGACATGAGCCCTTACTAAACTGTTCTATGTAACATAACCCCACGTAGGGTGCAGTGGGTGTGAGAGGGGCTTTGTGAACTCTAGGCATTATCTCAGATAACTGTGATGACGAAGGGGCACTTTTCATGTTAAGGCCAGTTTATTTGAATTCCACCCTCGCACCTAGTGGCCAGTGAAACCTAGCCGTTCCTGGGGACGACACTTGGGTCTGAAGAGGAGGACATTTGTCACAAAGCTCGGGTGGGATACAGGCGCGACCACATTCTCCTTTCTCCATCATAGGATTCTTATCAGCGGGGAGGTTTTTTGATACCCCGGGTTCTCCCCCCAAACCTCCATAGCAGCCTACAGCTTCGAGAAGCAGTCGGGCAGGAGCCAAACTACTATGGTAACTTTCAAATTATAATCCTGAGCGTTGTTGATTATATGATATTGTTCTTTCAGACGTTTATATAACTGACTGTCTCCAACTTAGGAGTGTTCAATAGTACTTGCTCTGAAGAAGACCAAACTCGCACCGAAGTCGCGCAAATATCATTTGATAAGCCAATTCATTTTGACCCCATACAACTAAAATCAACACCGTCTATCTTTCTAAAGCCACTCAACTGATAATCAACGCAATCTATCCTTTAATATCTCTCCACCCTCCTTCGCCATTAGGTCTTTCCAAAATACTCAGCTGGTACAGCCTCCAATACAGCTTAATACCGCTCCCCACATCTTTCCCCGCGCGAACACTTCTCACAAACCCTTTTGTGTGCCAAACGTGTCCTCTTCCGCCAACTACGGCACCGTGCACACGTAGGCACTCCGCAAATATTTTTATGGGCCTCTAGCTCTTTCGCCTGTTCCTCCTTCTCCATCTCTCGCTGCTTCTTCTCCTCCTTTCGATGCTCCCGGAACTCCCTATAGGCAGTTCTCCCCTTTCTGAGCATACCCACAGCCCTCTCCATCGCTCCGGGCGTATTCAATGCTACTAGCATTCTCGCCTCCTTCCTAATCACCGACTTGCTCTTCGGTAAAATGGACATCACACCCCAGTCCTCATACCACGACATGACCTCGAGCCGCCACCACATATCCGTCTGCGAGGTCTCCTCTATATGGGGCCATGGGCGCGACAACGCCATCCTGCATCTCTCAAGATCGAACGGATGCGGGAGCTCAGTGCTTTCATGCTCACTGTTCAACATAACGTCAGAGAGGTGGGCGCGCCTGCTGTCTTGGTTCTTGATACGCGATACATCGTCTTCGGGTGTAGAGGGGTCAGATGTACTGGGCGGCTTGCCGTAGCGCTGCATGGAGAGGGTGGACATGAGGGTGTCGAATTGGAGATACCAGGTGGGGTCTTCTGGAGGTCCCGCGAATGCGGTAGCGGTTTGTCTGAGCTCTTGTAGCAGATGATAGGCGAGTTCGTTCCAGGTCTTGTTTCCAAGTTCTGGGTAGATGGGTTCTGCCATGTATTTTATTTTTGTTGGATTTTGGAATTCTTTTTTTGTTGTGTGGGCAAGTGATAGTATATGGAGCTCTAAATTGATGGCGGGCATAGAAGGCTGTTGGGAAATATGTTATATACGGAGATCAGTATTCAAGAAGGGATATATTGTTATCATGATTCCGCTCGATGCACGTTGTGCAGTTGATTATTGAGCTGCCTATGGAAAATTCATGATATTCTTTTGAAACCTTGGTGTTGAGCGAGAAAAGAAAGATGTTTGGCTAGGAGTGGACAGAAGTTGTGTTCTTGTATGTCGCTTGTGCCGCTGAGCCCTAGCCCTTCAAAGTTGCATTAGTGTCGTGTGGCCATTTGGTCAGAGAGTATCACTTGCTTTTGCTCCGGGCCGATGCTTCTTCCTCCGCCAAACTCATTAATTACATGCTCCGGGCCGATTCACTGAATAGTAAGGAATCTGTGCACGGTGGAACCGGATTAGAAGACATCTTGGTAGTATATAAAGGTGTGATATATCATATGTAACCCCAGATGTAGACCTGGGATCGTTCACGAGAGCTAGTCTCGATCCGTTTAGTCATGCAAAATGAAAAGCGCGCGCTGTCAAAACGCAGCACGAGTTGTTATACGAAAGAATGGAAGTAGTAGATCTACCGAGAATTGAACGGAGAGAGAATAGTGGCATTCAGCTAGGTGTGAGATGTCAAGTGAGTGGGGAATAGTATACTCGTATCTTCTGTGCTGTTAGGACCGAAGCTCTACCGTTCGATTGGCGTATGGCAGCGGGGTCGGGGTAGGTCTGTACCCAGCTAGCTATAGCCCTCTTATATACATGTATGTATATAGGGACGTGGGATGTATGTGGGAGCCAGACTAATGTCTAGCATTTCAGTAAATATGGTAGTTTGGCGCGACTTTCAGGGTTACTGAATATATACGAGAGAGTCGGGGAGAGCTGTACGTACACAATGCAATGATGTTCGTGGAGTTCTGTGCTTCTGCATGGAAAAACACATCCATACTGTGTTCCGGAACGAGAACAAGGTTTATTATAATACGAGTTTGAGCCGCGCATGACCTGTATGATCTTCTGCCGTAGATTCAGGCGGAACAACCACGGCTCACAAACCCATTTTTATTGTTTATTCATACATTTATTTGTTCACAAGGACATTCGTCTTGATCTTATGAGGATGCCTGCCGCAAATCTCTAGGTTGTATCTGGGGGCGGCCTGTACCATGGCCAATGGCGTTAAATTCGTGTCTCCTGTAACAAGTCCATCGGGGAAGTCAGACAGAAGGGACAAAACTAGGAATTAAAGTACAGTGAAGACGGTTCCTATGCAGACGGTAAGTTTCTATCTAATTTCTCAACAGTAGTTGCGAGAATATGGCGGGATATGTTGCTTCACACTCATTCGGCACATGAATCATACAGCATCATAGGTTGAAGATTAGTAATTATAAGCAATTGGAGTTATCCCTTTTTGCCTCCAGGTAACCAAGTACTGGGAAGTGCTTGGAACCAACATCTAATCATAATTCATTGTTTGATTTCCACCACGCCTATGATCCTCCTTTTACCTCTGTAGGAAATTAGTTACATGCATGAAAACCCCCAGTGGAAGATGAGCTTTGCTTGTTGCTCTCAGAGATCTGTTCGAGTGATTTGAGAGTTCGCTTCTTTTTTCTATCAACCTCAAATAAGAATATATATTGTTTCTATCTGGTATGGTTATGTTTCTATTTGAAGTTCTTTCCCTATTCTCAATCAAGGAGGACCTTGTTGTCAGCTATTGGAACGGCTGTAGGGTATTGATGTGCGTATTTCTCCACAAACCTAGCCGACCCCCCCTCTAGCACTTTGGTCAGTAACAGTTCTCTAAGACAGACCACGTCCCAAGTTCTGAATAGGTGACAGTTGAAGTGCAACGGTGAGTGAAGCGAGACGGATATCCAATTTTTTGGGAACAAAACAATACGAGCTTGCGCAAGACTCTTGATGCCCCAGCACGCTCTCAACTGAAAATATCCGTCGTTGATGGTTCAACTACGTCCTAGTCCCGTCCCAACACATTACCCTATAGGGTATTTCCGACCATGCCTTCGCACTCTCACGCGTGATTCCCGGTTAACAACAACTACCAGACATGATAGTATTGGAGCTCCGCTCCGTGGTGTATGGACTATGCGCAAGATTTGCATAAAAAATGTTTTGAAATATGTCGAGCAATGAACTGGTAACACTAGTGTTAGAGAAGTATTATGATATATTACGCAGTTTAGTACGAAAACACCTATTTTCTAGCACATGGGAGTTTAAAAAAATATATCACTTTACATACATCGAGAGCACTTACATCAGTCACTATTCTCGTAACTCTTCTTAACCACCTCTGCCGTCTCGCCCTGGATTCACAGAAGCATAACATCTGCCGGAACACCCGGTGCACACGGCAAGGGAATTAACGGTATACTGTGCAAGCAAACAGCCTTTCTTCCTCATATTCTGTGAGCAGTTGGTCTCTATCCAACACATTGCTGCTGCGTCACGCGTTGAGGCGTGACGTCATTGGCTCTCAAGCACGAAGTATTAGGAGGAGGTGCAGATGCTTAGAGAAGCATACAGGAACCCAGGGCGATACATCAGTCAATATTTGATCTACCCTATACTATTTCTGAACCCTGAGGCCTGGGAATGTTCATGCGGAAACATGGAGGTACCTTGAAACCATCGGGTGCGCTATCGATTTCACCTCTGTGGACTGGAGTATCACAACCACGATGGAACGATCCAATTTTTAGGTCTATGTACGTGCGAGTAAGCAGCAACAACGACATCTAGTAGGGTGGGGGGGGGGGGGGGGGGGTAAGTGTGGCCCCATCTTCTTAGCTAATTAGCCCTTATCACCGTAGGGCTCCGACACGTATGGAAATTTAAACTGCACACCCCTTCCCTTAGTTAGGAATGTAAGGTGCGCTCTTAATTAATCTAGCGGCTTGTTGCTGTGGATCAGGGGGATGTGCATTCGGCCGGTCGCCGGTCGCCTTGGCATTTCCTAGCATTGCGGCAGAGAACTGCGGTAGGAAGGCTGGGCGTAACATGCAGGCCGGTTAGCTGGTGTGGCCGCGGTAATGGGGCTGAGCGGCAAAATCAACTGTCCAATTCTGCCAAGAGGGGATCACGCGAAGACTCATGCCAAAGAAGCGCGAGCACTCAAGACCTTTGAGCACTCCATACTCCCAAAAATGTTACCTTTGGTTGAAATATTAATATAGGGGTTTCAACTATTCCGAAGAACAAATAACTCTCTGTACTTCTACAAATTACACTGAGGTTTGTGAGGTTTGTGAGGCTCAGAGTGGAAATGACAATATTTGTAATTCTCGGCAACCGATGCAGCTCAATGTCACCTGGAGCCCTTGGCAAATCCTAAGCCCTGTCCTTGAACGGTGGCCCGGAGCAACTGTTGGCGCCCCTACGAGTCGGTAACTGCGGTTGAATGGGGTGTCGCTGCGCGTGGTGCTAAATGCATTTAATTCGGGCTGTGCCTGGCAAGCACCTGAGTGTGCCGAGCATGGAGGGACAAGACACAGCCAATGACACACGTCTGGCCTACTTTGCGTGCCGGTGCTTTGCAGTTTTCTACTACTCCTTTTTTTTTTGCATATACAGAAAGACACTCGCCAAGGCTATCATTTGTATTGCATGCAATAGTGGTCCAGTCTGAAACGCAAAACAATTGCTAGTAGGGATCAACCATCACCTGCCTTGGCCAGTTATTCTTCGCGAGTGAGAATGCGCAGCCTCCATGGCATGCCTGGATCCGCCGATTAAGTCAAGGTCGAGGTTCGTTCTATCCGAGAGGGGCACATGTTCAGGAAGATCACAACCGTTGATCTCTCTTGCTACTCCTTCTAATAGTACTTTCGCAGCTGATGCCAATCGCTTAGCCGGTCCAGGCTTATTATAGTATCCTCGCTGAAATGAATATTTAGAGGACTTGGCGAAATTGAGAAGTTAGCCATCGTCCTGAAGACTCTAGACAGCGTAGGAGGAAGTTTACGAGCTAGTGTTGGTCTATATTGTATACTATTAGTTGTTGTCGAGATAGTTTCTACGGCCCTCTCTAGTCTCGTGCCTAGAATTGAAGAAAACACGGGCTGGGCACGAGACTAGGTCTTCCCTTCTTATTTATTTATTGTTTGTCATCTCACCTCACGTACAGAATATGCTTTCATAGACGTATCTTATGTTTTAGTACCGAGTTGAAGCGATGCTAAATTCTCCACCCAGGTAGAATATTTGACGTGAATGGCTCTTGTTTGAAAGCCTAATATCGACACCAAAATGGAATCCGAACTTTAAAAGAGAGAGGCAGACGTCGCTCAGTAGTGTGCATTCACGAGTTAGTGCAGTATAATGTGAGCATCAGTGGGTTGATGGGCGATAGAGTTCAATTTATATCAGACGTTGGGTTGTATCTCTGTACAGATGTGTTGTCATCAACCATTCTGATTACCGTGTAAGGTGGGGCTGTGTTTATACAATAGGCTTTGGCTGTAGCGCATGTGCACTGGGCACATTCTAAACATAAGCTGATTTGAGGACTGACAGCCTGATTTTAAATACATGCATGTACAGCGATAGGTAACAAGTGATGGAACGCCCTGAGATAGGTTATACCGCAAACACCGTATATTGGTGGCGTTTTGCTCAAAACAGGTATCACTCTCTCATCACTTACTACCTACTGCTGTACATACAGCACATTGCCGCGTTTTGTCTAAGCCTTTAGCTACAGGTGCCATATTAAAGGTTCCAATCGCAATTTGGTACGAAGTCAGGACACTCTCTCTCTCCTCCCTAGCTAATATAAGATATCCTATTAAATCGTTCTTCCAACCCTTTTAAAGTTTATCCTCGACATCACCTTGATAAATTCCAGACGTGGTAAGTCCCCACCTGTACGCACTGCCTCCGAGTGGGGTCACTATATAGCTAATCGTTTATGGTCTTCGCTTGATAGAAGACATGCATCCCCGCCTTCATAAGGACCGTGATCACCAGTATCTAGATCTCATCGCTCAGTCAGCCTCCCGAGCAGTTGGAGGACTAGAGGACAAGGCGACCCACAGACCTTATAACTCTAGCTCTCTCACAGCGTCCTGCATGAATATTTTGTCACAAGGACACCAGCCGGTCCATGGTACATGTATCTATAAATCTATGATAGAGGATCCCTAATGCTCATTCTAACGATCAGAATAACCCCCCACCAATACCCTGTAGCACTGTCGATCCTGATCACAAACTCTCACTCGAACTAAGACGGCTCATGACGGTGTCGATCTGATTCGCACAAAATGTGCGTTTGAACACAAGACATCCTTCACGCACATATGCATACCTAATTTCTGCGCATGTGTCTCAGTAGCAATCACCCCCAATCACACACCACACTACACATTCATTAAGCGGATAGCTAATGTCTGCGCATGCGTCTCCCTAACCATCCCTCCATGCCACACCACACCACACATTATATACCCCACATCACAACAGACTTGCAGCGACAAGGTCACCTAATTCCGAGTCCCCAAATATGAAGCCCCCCCCCACTCGCGCCGATGGGAAGGAAAGGACCGATTCTGCTCACTCCCTGGCCATGGCTCTCGAACAGGCTATAACCTTGATCGCCCAGATATCCACACGCGAACCGGTCTCCCTCTCCCATATCACCAGGCTCACCTTCCGCAACGCTGTAGTTTGCGAGGAAGCACCTCCGGAGACCACAGCGTCACCACAATCACCCGTCAATAAGCATCCACCCCAGCTCATGCCTCACTACGTCTATGTGCAGCTCGTCCAGATGATTACCCAGGTCCAGCACACACGCAACGGCATTCTCGACGCATGCGCGGCAGCCAGAATAAATCTCACGGAGACCTCTACGGCCGCCGAGACGGCCCCGCAGGATACCGGGGACTCTGTGTGGGCGAAGGAGATGCAGACCGAGATTGCAGTGTTATTGGAACAGCTAGAGGAGGAGAATGAGGCGCTAGAGGCGATGGAGGAGATGAGGGTGGAGTTACGGAAGAGGTGGAGAGCAGTGACGGGGAAGGGGTGTGTGCCGGAGCCGGACATCTGGGTACAAGATTTGAATGAGGGGGCGCTGAAGGAACCATTTGGAATGGAGTAGAGGCTCGCATTGTCTTAAGGTGTTTAGGGGTTAAGATAGTTTGTGGGGCTTTGTGGGAGTAAAAGGTTAATAAAGACTCCATGCAAAGTATTTTTCCTTTCCCTCCCTTCCTCTCTTTTATTTCTTTTAGCTTTTTATTTTCTTAGTTCCTCTTTTTAGACAGCCTGTGTCTCTTTTCATAAGCCCTTGTTTTCTTGTATTATCGGGATGGAAGCTAGGAGAATATGGTGACGAAGGGTGGTAATAATCAATGGAGTGCCCATGTCAGCCTTTGGAGAAGATTGAGCTGCGCATAAATATAGAAAGAGGCAGACACTACGCATGCATAATAACCTATCTCAGCAAGGAGCAGAGAGTAGCTCTTGACATCCGCATATATTTCTAAGAGGTAGATAGCTATTTATATTTGATCACCACCAAGAACAGGCTCAATCTCTTGTATAGACTGGAATCACGAGTAGGTGAACGAGGCTTTAAATACAGTGTAGCATACTAGCAGAGTGATCTCAATTCGGCAATTAAATGAGATGATGCCCTACATTATTATCCCCGAAGAGCGGCGAGAGATATTAATGTTTGATGGGGTAAGAGGCTTTCTATTGTTTGCGTCTTCTCTGCGTAGGAACTGATTTGGGGTAGATGCACGTCATTGAACGGTGGCGTAACTCTTTTACAATGTACACCGGAAGCTAACTCTCCAGCACACATCCATTAACTGTGACGAGCCACCCCAAAGGCAATGGCTTGGAGCTGCAGGCCAATACAATGGTTACGGCTCTCAGATGTATCCCGGAAGGGTATTGCCCGTTCTTCAAAAAAACACAGCGGATGTATCGATTGGTCACATCATAGAAGTGAGGTTTGCACTAGCACAGGGATAAGCCTTAGATATTGCAAGAGTGCTCCGGTGGCATTAGGAATGCTTGGGAGATCTCCAGAAAGCGTAGTAGTAACCCGTGTGTAGGGCGGCCGGTATCAGCTGTCCTCATGATTTCACGTATTGAAGAAGTATGGAGCATATGCGCACAACAAACATCAAGTGGTAGGTTGAACCACCGGTATTCTTATTCTATAATAAAACTATTGTAAAAGAGAGCTCTGCCAGTGCGCGCCTATTATGTAGGTACATATTCTCAAAAATAAAACCCAAATTCCTGCCAAGATTTGCGGGGACAAGGATAGAAGCTCACGTCAGGCCCAGAAGGATGCTCTGGACGTTCGGGATCGCTTAATGTCGGTAGTGGATGATTTATATGATTAAGAAGAGAAAAATAGGACTTCCATGTCTTCAATACAGCTGTAGACATACTGTAGGGTACTTTGGTCTTTGGAGACGACAGATCATTCGAGCGAAATAGCTCCGATTGCTCCTCCATTGTTTGCCACCAAGCTTGATTTCTAGAGCGATCTAGTGTAATGAGAAATCCCAACCTCGCGCCAAGTCCAATGTCCGGGTCTCTTGAACGAAATGCCTTGAGTTCAAGTCGAGCAGAGTTTCGAACTAGTTTTTCAACAATTCTCCTGGTATCCTGAGCAGCCAATGAGGTTGTTGGATATAATTTGTAGTATTTTTCTAAAATCAGCAATTCACAACTAGCCAAGACACGAAAATTAAAAGCGGTGTAAAATGCTGTAATGGGCTCATTGGCCGGCGATAAAACATGTCTCAAGCTTTCACAACCGGGGAAGGTTATTTTGTCTTCTGACATGTCTGTATCTCGAAACTTGAGATAATTCCCAGCATCATCGGCGATTTTTAAATCTAATTCTTCATCGGTATAGTTTAGATATTTTTCGAGGTTTTCAATAAACTCAAGTAAAACCATAAGGCGTAATGAACGGTTTACCGCCCATGTTAGGCAATCCTGTTCTGCCATCACCGTATATTTATTGGATATTGAGCAATATATCAAATCCGACCGTGAAATAAATTGTGAATAGCTTTGACTTCGAAATAAGGTTAGGTTTCGTTAAAATTCAATCGGGACAAAATGAAAATATCCCAGCCGCGGCCGCCGAATGGGAATAAAGAAAGATATTTTCGTGTTCAAGTTGGATTTCAGGTTTAAAGCCTACGTAATACGGTACCTATATGGTTACATTTGGGATAATCCCATTTCTATTATTCAATGACGACCGTTTCATGTTGAATTTCAAAGTTATATATGATAATGGGAAGCGCGTATCTCTTTCGAAGCTACCATGGCCATATGGGGGTGGCCACATCACGTAACAAATTGTGATGTGTTTCCTTACTCATTTAGAAAAACAATATAATTTGAAAAATTAATAGTCTTTTTCTCTTTAATTGAGTTTTGTATAACTAAATTTTAAATAAGAGATACTAGATAAATATTTTAAAGCCATCCTAGGTTCCCACTTCCGAAGTAATTTCAGAACTGTGATCCCGTTTTTTGTGCGGTATTCTAGTTGCTTCCAGTTTGGGTGTCGAATGATTAATAGTATCAAGTAAACGCAAATAGAATTTCCAAGTTGCGAAAATAGTTGAAGAAACATTGGATAATAATCCTTTAGATCTGGTATTCGCCTTACTAGATATAACCTTGTTTCCCGGGCGTTTCCCATGCAGCCTCGTTTTCTGGTTCACGATTACGAAGTTCGTCTTCCATATATATATAGTATAAGACTTCCCCAACGACCTGTGCCCGCCACTATCTGTGAGACCCATGCTGTATATGCAGATCAGCCCGTCCAAAAGCCAGTAACAATCTTCGACTATGTTGAATGCCTCAATCCTGTTTTGATACTTTTTATTTGAATGAACATGGCATGGCGCTTGAAAGCTACCTAGGTATTTAGAACTTGAAGCTGCTCATAATCCAGTATCAGGGGAGCATAATCATCTGAGAAGTACTTATCACGAGAATAAGTTGGATTATCAATCAGGAAAGGAGCGAGGCCTTCGTTCTCAACCGGTAATATCAATTTAGATATAGGTGGCCATGGCCGTGGGCACTGGGAGTATATTACAATCGTCCCATTCTCATATATCATACGTGTCTCTGTTCCTACATACTAAGTAGGCGCTGATTTAGAGTCGGTATATATGTTGGTTTGCTGCTGACTCCCCGTTTATCTACGTACCTACTTTATTCGCTACTTCATTTGCTGATTAGTCCATTTTTGGTTTTATTTTTAATCACTTGACAATGGGGGGGGGGGGTAAAGGAATCGGAGGCTGGTGTAGAGGGGTGGTGGAGTGTAGAGAAGAGATATGTGTTCAATACAAAGCCAAGACGCGTACGGTGAACTATAGTAGGTAACACCGTTTGTATACCAAGTATACTCCAACTACGGGAAGTAATACTCTACCACCTAATACAATGTACCAAAAAAAGCACCTATTGAGACAGTTGTTTGAAAATAATGCGGAAGTCGCTGGGAATGCAGTAAACTAACTCATCAGGAAATACATCAGAATTCAAATATATTAGGAAACGATCGAATCACGAAATGGATCCTAGGCCGAAACTAAATTAAAAATCGATCCTCCGAAAGAAATGACTTGAGGTAGAATTGAACTCAGGTCATGAAGGGTTCTAACCACTTAGTAGCCACTAAGCGTTAGTTTTGTTATACATAGATAACATATTAATAAGTCGTTAAGATCAATAATCTTGGTTAATCTGATACCGGAAAGTCATCACAAATTAAAGTCGTCAGAAAAGTACATATGTATCAAAAGGGCATTAAAAAGGCATCCCTTGGTACATCTCTATGGAAAAGAATGGTGTACGTGTGGTGAATTAAAATTTATAATAAACACTATATATTAATTCCAAATTCCCTCCAATCCTCCTGTAATAACTCATAATCCGACTTGGGGAAATATTTGATGAATTTCAATCTAACAAGCTGGGGTGTTGGATGATTGACATAATCCAATAATCTAAAATATAATATCCAAACTTTCAGTATCGTCGATGAAATGTTAGAGTCTAACAAACAACCATTTTGAAGTCCGTTGAGCCTCGATAACGCTTTTTCTTGTATTATGTCAACGGTCTCCCACTGAGGTCTGTTGCTTAAATCATTCGGAATTTTAGCATCCGTTCCGCAAAGCTTATTGAAGCTTGCATTAGCAATCCCCATTCTGTTTAGATCGCAATAACATCTAGATAACGTATCTGAACATCGTTTGAGAATGACTTCTGCTTTCATTCTGTTTTGATGTTTATCAGCTGCAGTTATGGGACATGGGCGTTGAAAGCTTCTGAGTATAGTCCCCTCATAGAATAGAACTAAAGAAGCATAATAATGTGTAAAGTACTTGTTACCACCGGTGGCTTGTGTTGGATCTGAAGGTATGATTCGAGAAAGATCTTGATTGACCTCTGGTAACCGTAGGTGGGAAGCTTCTGGATCTCTATCCTCACTGTATGGGGTTATGATACCGTTATCATTTACCAATCCCAAATCGAATGCCGTATACGTCAGATAGTATTCAAGATCCTCAATAACTTCAAGAAAGCTCATCAAGTATTCCGAACGGTTCTGTATCCATTTAAACCGGTTCGGGCCCAGTGGAGTTGTTGAGTAGTGATCTGCCATCAAGTCGGTACTGTTCTTTAAGGTTTTGTTTGATATAAGGTATCCTGGGCCCCAAGTTCTGGAGATTGTACGTTAGAACACCGGCTGAACGAATAAACAAGAGGATTTGTTTTACTTTTTCCTTGCTTTCTGGGATATGAGTCGTAGATTTAATAAACGAGTATATTTCGTTATTTGCAAGTACGTGGTGGTGGCCGTGGTCGCAGATTCATTTTAAGCATTTCCCCCCTTATCTTTGGGTTTCCATTCTATTAGAAGTTTTAGGCCAACCATCAATTTTGAAAAATGTTGGTTGCAAAATTGATGGTTGTGGGTATGGTTCCATGCCGATCTCCATACAAAAATGGGTTCAAAACTGCTAGTTGCGGGAACCGTTTTGCTGGGTGGAAAATAGCATTTTTCAAAATTGATCGTTGGCCTAAAGTTTCTATTGTTGTCAATTAACCGCTTCTTTGATTGTAGATAGATGATCAATTGCAACGTAATGGAGAAATGCAAAGCACAGCCCCCAAACTTTCAAAATGGTTCCGAGTGCCCCTAATCAGCTAGGTTTCGAAATAAAGGCGATCAAACCCGCGGAAAACACGCACGATCACTCGGTCCCTCCCGAAATTCAACTTAATTCTGCCCTTTTTTTTTGAATTTATTAATCACCACTTCTACCCTCCAGAACTCGATTCATAACTGCATTCTCAGGTTGGGCTTATTTACGGCTCAGCCTTTAAAATTTAAAACTTTTAGAGAGAAACAGATTGAGTTATCTGTCATCACTGAATTCCTCACGTGCAAGGAAGCGAGTGAGATTTAATGGGCTTCTTCGCCCACCTAAAGCGTGTTGCAATTCAAAGATGGATGTATCCAGCACCATTTGGGAAGCTAGCGGTTCAAAGGTCGTCAAGTCCCTGACTGCCCCGCGGCAACAAAACAACAAACGACAAAACTAGAAAGACACCCTCAACACTCATCACTCAAGCTCCCCATATCATCGTCACTCCCACATCACAACCGGAGATCTCGGCGCGAGGAGCATAGAAGGGGAAGAGAACCTCGAAGTCGAACGCCACCACCATGTATATATATTCAGATCCCTCCTCCTCCCAGGCTGATTTTCACATCTCGGCAAGTACGCATCGATAGCTATATAGGTTTATATATACGGTCTTTTCATCTCACGCCCCTCGGTGTTCGAATTTACACTCGTTTCCTCAGCCTGGTCAGGACACTTATTTTCTTCTGGTCAGCACACTCGTTTCCACTTATCTCCCCGAGTACCGCCCTCAAATTACAATATCACCCCTGATACCACCTTCAATTCAACCTACAACTTCCATCTCTAGCCTTGCAAACAGGAACAGGAATGTGCGAGATAACACGTATCCACTACCTCGACTGCCGTACATCCCCCCCCCCTCCTTCTTCACCGTCTCCACTCCCTTCCAGCCCACGAATTCAAACGCTAACAACCCGCCACAGCACACATCGCGAGAATCGTGAGCAAGTTCTGCAAACCCTACCTCAACGGGCCGCAGGACCGGTCCTGCGCCAAGCTCAACAATACCGATGCTGAGGTGCGGCCTAGCCACTGTAAGCGTATGTCTTATCGCACAATATCCACATATAGTTTTTGTGTCTTAAGCTAAGGAGGGAGGTTGGCTGATGTTTGTTGCGAGATGTCTCTAGGCAGTGGTTGTAAACCGAAGGTGACGACGTTGTGGGTCGAGGCGGGGACGTTTGTGACGGACGACAATTTCCCGATCATCCAGTCGTTGCAGCAGCTGAAGATTGCGATCCGGAAGAGGCCAGTTGAAGAGAGGACAGAGAAGTGACAGTGGGACTAACCTTGGCGGTTTTTTTTTTGTTGCACCAATCGCTCGGTGTGTTCGCTCTTTACACTTGATTCGACCCAATATGGCCATGATGAGTACCAGCTAGCTGAGCATGCCAAACTGACGCTATGAAAGACTGTTATTTGATATATTGTGCATAAAAAGATAGGGGCGCTACGTTTCTTATGATTAAAACTGACATGACGGAATGCACTAATTTCATCTTACCTCCACGTAATTGAACCACGCAGTATTTGGTTTCCAAATTGGAGGATGAGGTAGATGAGAGGTTCGCACAGAGCAGAAAATGGCAAGGCTCTAGCTGTTCCCTCGTGCCCACTGGGCAAGATATTGTGCACATTTGCCCACAAGGTCCTGTTTAAATATTAGAATCGGAAAGTGACCAGAAGGTGTAGGTACACATATTAATGTAAGAAAGAAAAGATTTTTGTAGCCACATGCCTACCACCACGGGGGATACTTGACAAATATTCGGTACCGGTTTGGCGTAGATTTAGGCGTAGATTTGATGGCTGATCCGGCCCTCATTTTGGTGTCGGTTTGCTGCCGGTCGGGAGTCTTGTGTTATCCTCGATACTCCGATGGCTCAGGCTCAGGCCCAGGCCAGCGCTGACGACATAAACACAAACTCGATCAGAGTACTAAGATGACAATGCGATGATGATACGAACAGAAGAGAGTCCCGACAGAAGAAACCACAGGAGCTAGCTACATGTATGCCTGGACACGGTCGTCTCTTGTGACAGTGGCAATGTGACCTACCTGCCCTTGACCTTCAACGCTAATTACATAACCGTTGCCTTTGAGTCAACATAAGTCACGTCGTCGCGCCACGGTCTCAATGACACGGGAGTGATCATGGTGATTTAGTATGAAGACTGTATATATATATGTGATGATGAGATTACAAGGTCTAGTTCTAAGAAGAGCAATGCCATGCAAGTCGTCAAGGCCATAGCTGGCCTTATATTTATGGGGCTCATGACAGTCCTACTCCTACTCCTGCTAGCTAGTGTTTGGGCAAGCTCGATGAGCCCAATTAATTGCCAGGGGACAACTTGGGGATTTTAATACTGATTCAGTAAATGCGGATTACCTGTCTGGGTACAAGCTTACATGTAGCTAACAGCCCAAGTATTTGCATGTACTTCCTTCCGACACCTCACACCCATATACATGTACATGTATATATGTATCACAATCTCGGAAATGAGTGTAAAATTGCTACCGTGGGGCTACGATCTTGAGTCAAGAACACTGGTTTCAAACCAGCATAGTAAGTAGAGTACCATGCCGATACCGTATCAATACCGTACGTATTCTTACAGCATCACTAGGGTATTGGCTGGAATACTGTACCCATTTCCGGTATAAGTACGTATACTGTAGATTACAATCTCTCTTTTATATTCATTCGTGGCGAGAGAGGAAGCATCGGCGGGTGGTTCTTCTTCCGGCCTTGTCGATCCTAGCCTCCACAGTTCTTTTTTGCTCTTTCTGCTTCAACGGGAAGGCGAGCCATACGGCTCGCTCGTCCCGGAGTTCTAGTAGCTACAGTACCAAAAAGCGGGATGTTCCAACGTGCACTACCAGTGAAATACCGTGACGAGTGCAAAATGCAGCACATATACATGCATGTACGCATGTGTTGGTGAATGCCGTATATAATACTACGGTGTTTATTTTTGTTGGGCCGGGCGTTCTGGGTATTACAGTAGTGCTGCGTCTCATCTTAATCTTACTACCATATTTTATCTACGAGACTGAATAATCTGATGAAGCCACACAACCATCAACATCACGAGAATTAAATCCATCAGAAGCTCTATCAATTAATATCTTACGAGGATGGGCTTTCAAAAGTTAAGAAACACTTTTTAAATTGAGGTTTTCCTTGTGAGGCTAGGGGAGCTTGACTAAATGATGGAGACGTTAGGGCCAACTCACCCGCTGATACATGTAGTTGTAGGTGATAAAGATCATGATGGTGCACGGTGATTGTGCCCAGTGGTGGTGATTGTGGTGGTGATCGTAGCCATTCAATGGTGTCACAGTCAGTCACAGTCATGTCACGCTGCTATGTAAATTACCCAACTAGTGCATACGGCATGTCCAGATTGATATCTATTCTTACGGTATTCCTACGGTATTTCTACGTACCGTATAGTATTACTGCATGCATCAGTTGTCACAATGCAGCATTCCCTAGAATGAGGGAGTAAAACCGCACTTAAAAACAAATGCTGTATTTATCTAAAAACGGTATTTATACAGCAGTACTACGGTAGCTATTTCACTCCCTTTTTTGGTACTGTAGTATGGCACCCACCCTCCTGTGCCCCTAGTCTTACTACCATTTTTGTTGATGCCACCGCGAAAAAGGTGATGTCTCTAGATAACACACCAGGGGAGGCCCTTTCAATAAAGCTAAATATAAACGTAAAAGAGACATTAATGAGTACAGTCTATCCGCTGCCCCGAGATACATTCTTCGCTGCCAAAATAATACGCTGCCTCATTTTCTCTTCTTCGCTGCCCATCTTATTCGCTACCCGTATCTCCCTTTCTCATTGCCTAAATAGTCGCCCAACCGGTGGTTTGAGTTTGTTTTTGTCTTTATTGGGATTGCGAGCCTACTACTAGGATCCTCATTTCTCCTCCTCTTTTTTCTCCAATCCCTAGCCTGTAATTATTCCTCATCTTCCCCTTTGCTCTGCATAAGCTGACATGGACTACGGTGTTGGTGTCTGCGGCTGCTACCTTCCTCTTGTGCCAAAACTGGTTACATCACCTAGGCACCCATTCTTTGGATAATGGCCCCTATAACGAATACCGCCTCATGTTCGTGGAAAGAGGAAAGAAATACAGCAAGCTATGGCTAGATTAGAGAAAACTAGAGCAAGGTTATGCGCCGCTCCAGATAGTCCCATCCCCATTCGGAGGTAGCAGAACTGCCCTAGAGGGGTATTGCTACGTGAATGTACGTAGTAATTGATATATGATGCTATCGATCGCGATGATCTTTATTCGTTCTATTTTACAGCGTTTTTAAAGCTACGTCGGGTATAGGTGGCTCCGTACTCGAGCGGATACAGCTATACCCGCCGTGCTTGGCGTGAGTCATGTTTTGTAAATATGGTATTACAGGACCTGGTTTTACGTCCGTACAGCAGGTATTGAATGCCGTTTGATATGCATGTTCTTTTGCGAGCAGAACACCCCAGTACCCTACTGATGCATCCATCTGCCAGTAGCAATTGAACCTACTTTGCATCAAAGTGCATAATCGGTTCAATTCTCTTCATCGGTGTCTGAGCTTGATCATAGTTTTGTTGAGTTTGCAGGACACGTGAACCATGCGAAATGATGCGTTTTTTCGCCTTGCAATTTTAGGCTTGCTCGACCATTGTGAATTTGATTCCGTCAGTACCCCCGAGTCGCACATCTTTTGTGGGTTCTCTCGCATCCATGCCATTCCTTTAGCTGTGTATAAGGAGTAGATGCTGTGCACTTAGCACAGTGTTTTATGTGTGGTATATCGATGATTCTCATTCTTTCTAGAATACAGTGGTTTTATAACCGCGCGCGCAGGCATAGGTGGCCCGCTCGCGGCGTATTAGCCAAGGTGGCTAAAACGTGTGCCGAGCGGGTATCCCCTATGCCCGGCGGGCTTACTAAGCAAAGCAATATATGTGTTTTACACAATTCTACGGCTGCTCGATACAGCAGTAGAGGTCGTCAGGACCAACGTCAAAGAGGAAGACATGCAGGTGCCTGAGGCAAGCCTGATCGACTGGTTCGAAGCGGACGCAGCGGAGAAGAGGGGCGGGGAGGAAGCCTTTGGGAGGTGGAATAAGGAAGCACCTCCGGCGGGTAGGAGAAGGATGGCCGCTCAGAGTGATAGTGATGAGGAGCCGAAACAGCCGCGCGGGAAAAAAGAAATTATAGACGCGGGTGAATCAGGGGCGCCTTTATGAGGGGTAGAACCCACTTGTAGCCTTATGAGGGGTGGAACCCAGGTACTAAGGCTTCCACTTACTCCCAGATTGTTCCCTCGAATACATCGTGGACGGATACCACTATATGCATGAGCCCTTGTTTTGCTTTGGAATATAAGCTATCACCAGGGGCTGTCAGAAAAACATGCAATTTGTTTAGATAGAGAGCAGTCAGTAATACCACCGAGTACGTACCCCAACATCATGAGGATAGCCCACCCTGAATGAAAATATTTAATATACTAAGAGAAGTCTGGACTTCCGCGGTCCTGGGCGGCGGGACCGATTCAGGGCTCAGTCTCGCTCTTCCCTTGCTGGGCACGAATGACATGTGGGGCACTTGTGAGATCTTCTCTTCTCCGCAGTAACACCAAACACCGATACATTACGTGTAGTATTCGTGCAGGGAGAAGAGAGCAAAATAGTCTTCAATCGTCAGTCAGTACCACAAACTCTCAGAGCGCCGAGCTGGAAAAGCTTACCTCTTTCTAGCCACCACATACTAACGAAGCTCAAGCTTCCTGCTTGCAAGACAAGATGCAAAAAGTTCGGCCCACAGCACACCGCAGATCTGAACTTGCCGAAGTCGTTTACGCCCCCAGCAGCTAGCTGCAGGCTGATAGAGACGTACTATGTGGGGAGGGATGGCTTGAGTAGATTTTCCTGCTGGGTGGTTTGTAGCGTGCTTAAAAAGGATATATAGGTCGGTTGGTGATGATGGATGAAAGGATGTGGGGGAAGTGACCGGTTCTTATAGTCATTCGAGAGCGTTGAAATGGTTTTGTTGTTCAGATATATACACGTATGTTAATATTCTCGATAAAGGGGGCCACCGCAGGTCTGTGCGCCGTGCCCAGATCTGCATGTAGTCTGGCCAGCCGGTTGTGCATCGCGAGTGATAGTTCATGATTAATATCCGGCCTGGGGCGGGTTCCCAGCATTTGTATTACACAACCGGTAGATCTTCAAATACATGTAGTCTATTTACACACCACACCGTTCATCTCCCCCTTGTAATATCGACATACATGCGCATGATATATCGATAGCTCGGGAACGCTGGGGAGGAAGCCCGCGCCATCTCCCGAGGCCATCATCTGTCAGCAAATCTCGGGCCATCATCTACAGCTGCAGCCTGCCCGACCCTGTCCGCACCCCTCCACCAGCGCTGTCGCTGGTCGCTCTTCCGAACCTCGGAAACAAGCCACTGCTAATCCACAAAATTGCTGGCCTCTTACCCCCGAGAGAGGATACTCGATTAACAGTGTGTAATGAAATCGATGTAAAGAGTGCTATGCACTTCACTTTAGCAGTACGTTTTTCCTCGGGATGATGCAGGTGAGCCGTCGGGCATCTGGAGGGCGTCCTAGATTCCTGCCGCTTCAGTGCATTGTGTGTTGACACTGTTCAGATGGTAGCTGCGGCCGGTTATTCCCCTCAAAGTACAAACTCGGGAGTGACATTCTCCCCCCCCCCCCTTGGTGTCATGCCGGCTTGGTTGAACGTATGGATTTGCTGTTTGGATGGGCGTATGCGACCATGTAGTGAGAATTTCTTTTTATTCATGGTAGCTCTGTTGCTAAAAACAGCAAGAACCTCCTGCCATTCAGACCTTTCTCCGCCGCCTCACCTCCGTGCACGACCATGCGAGCACAGACAAGCTTCTTGTGAGTTCTTTATGGCAGAACACCTTTGTTGCCGGGCAATCTGGTGGTGTGCTAGTGCTGATAGCGGACGCTTTGGGAAGGTACCAACCAGCTGTCGCTGAGGGCCCACCACGGTTGTAGTTGTTTAAGGCGCAACTCGATATCGCTATTTACTTTGTGAAAATGTATATCATCAAGCTACTCTCCCCGGCCCCCGGGCATTAAATTAAGCCTTTAATTATATTAAGCTACTCCTTAAACCGCAGGCAGCATCGACCCCAATCACCGCAGAATGCAGTAGACCCCTTATTTTATCTTACAGCTCGAACCTGCATCGCCTATGGGCTTGAGCGACTATTTACGCCAAAGAACGTTCTTGCTTTGATATATCAGGCTTGGAGATACTACGACCCCCATCAGCGAGTACACTCGGGTGCCTGGAAATAGAGGCCCACTGTGATCAGTGTCCAAGTGTGCGTATACCTGCCACCGCGATACCATCTATCCCCAAGATACACTTACCATGATCCGCAAGATCGATTTGTCGCAAGAAAATGGTCATATTCGGAGCCAAGCAGTTTGTAGATGTAGTATACACAGCCGTTAACCAAGTCCCCTCTCCCTCACAGTCATTCGAGCCATCCAAAGATTATACAGCGCGCGCATTGTGCTCTTTGTTCTCGGAAATCGGCCACCAAACAGTTCTTTGTTTGCAAACCTCTCATAACCCATCACTGCGCCAATACCAACGACCTACACTTCGTCAACAGCTGCGGTTAGCCCCCCCCCCCCTCCCTCAATATCACACCGTCAAGACGTCGCATTGTAAAGCAAAGATTCAAGCACCGCAACCCAGCGGCGAGAAAACCGAAATAATGGCCCGCAACCCTGCACGAACGCGCAGGAAGCAGCAGCACCTCCGAATGGTGTCCACCAACAGCAGGCCCACCGTCTATCCACTGACGCTGTCCCTCCGCGGCGGCGGCCCCGCCCCCGGCCCCGCCCCGCCTCCTCCTCCTCCCCCCGCCCCGCCTCCCCCTCCTCCCCCCGCCCCCGCCCCCGCTCTCATCCCGCCTCCTCCTCCTCCCCCCCCCGCCGCCCTCGTCCCCGTCCCCCCCACCCCCCTACCTCACCCGCCTCACCATCCCCCGCCATCGCCCCACACCGCACCCGCGCCAGCACCCGCCACACCCTCAACCTCCACATGCGCAGCACCATCGCCGACCTCGTCGCCCTCCACCGCTCCCTCTACTTCCTGCAATACATGCTCCGCAGCCTGTACCGCCGCGTCGCGCGCACCATGGCCACCAACCAGGCGGCGCCCAACCCCGCGCGCCTCGCCCGCCGCGCCCTCTCCCAGCGCCTCACGGTCGAGTCCCTCTGCGCGCACTTCTCGCTGCACGAGGCGCGCGCCCTCGTCACCCTCGACTTTGCCGAGAGCGCGCTGCGCGCCTGGGGCCGCATGCCGGGCGTTGTGCCCGCTGCTGCTGCTGCTGCTGCTGGCGGTGGTGGGGACGCGGCGCAGAGCGGGCCAACGGTGTTTCCGCGCGTGTTTGGGCGCAGCGAGAGGAGGATGTATGTCCTGGTGGGCAGGATGCTGGGGGAGCATGCGGAGATGTATGCCAGGGTGGGCGAGATGCTGAGGGACTTTTATGCGCACTTGTCGCCGCTGTATTGCGGCATGCAGTAGGCGGTGGTGGGTAGATTTGGGGTCAGGGGCGCTGGGGAGTGGGAGTGAGGGTTGTAGTTTATTAGTTATTATATGGCTGTCGTAGCAGCGGGGTTTTCAATGTAATATTCATGTACGGAATGTGGTCATCAATCTTCTTGCTTTACTCTGTAGTTTTCAATCTCAAACATAAACCGTAGGCGTGATGCACAGCTACAAGAGAAACTGCACCCCTCACTTTTACCCGCACACCGATCATTTCCAGGGCTAGGGGTGTTGCACAGCCCACACCAGACACAGACACACTCCACACACTCCACACTCCACACAGACACACTCAACACTCAACACTCCAACTCCACAACTCCACCAGACACCACAGCCAAAACAGCCAACCCGCACACACACACCTATTACCCCCCCCCCCCTTTGTCCCCCCCAAACAAAGACATACACCCCCCACCCCCCCACTGTATCATCCCCCTTTGTCCCCCAAACCAAACCGAAACCTACACCGACACCTCCAGCGCCCTCATCACCGCCCCCGAAAACACCTTCGCGCCAAAATACCCCGCCACCGCCGCCCTCATATCCCGCACCTGGGCCACCACCTCCTTGAGCCGCGGCTGCAGCTCCCCGGATCTCGCCACCGCGCGCTGGACCCCCGCCAGCTCCTTGGCCTGCGCTGCCTCGCGGGCGAGGATGGAGCGCTTGGAGTAGTCTGCGAGGGCGACGCGGACATTCAGCTTCTTCTCTGCGAGGAGGTCGTCGCGCGCGGCGTGGCGCTCGTAGCGGGCGACGGTCTCGGTGTTGTAGGCGGTGAGGTCGTCCAGGTCGCGGAGGAGGCGGGCGGTGCGGGTGGACAGGGAGGTGAGGGTTGCGGGGAGCGTCGAGGGGTGGTGGCGGGTGGGCATGGTGGGGATTTTGTGGAATTCACGTATTGCTTGTGTAAAAGTAGTCCGCAGTGAGCTGGGCTGTCAGGAAGCTGTATAGTATTCTGGTGATCAACTAAGCTGGTGTTGGGGGATAGGTGAGATAAAGCGCGTGTGCGTGCAAGTCTCACTTATATATACAGCCAGTCACAGCATCCATTCATCTCCCCCACTTGAAACTCCAAGAATAACCCCCAGAGCCACTTTCGTATCTCAAACCCCCCCCCCCCTCACCGGGCAATCCTCCCCCCCTCATACAGACCCCCTCCCTGCACCATGCAGACATTCCTCCTCCCCCCCGCCGCCACCGCATACCGCAGCGTCTCCAGCAGGCAGCCCACAACCTCGTCCGTCGCCACAACCAGCTTCAGCATCTTGTCCTCCTTGTCCTCCAGCTGCGACACCACCGGCATGTACCGCGCCACCTCGCAAAAATACTCGCCCAGCACATTGTACGTCAGGTCCAGCGCGCCGCCGAGAAAGCCGTCGCCGCACGCCAGGCACGCCTTGAGCGTCGCCTGCAGGTGTGCCAGGTGCCGGTCGCACTCCGCGAGGCTCATGCGGGTGCGCAGGATGGTGTCGTGCAGATCGTCAATCACTTGGAAGGGGACGCTGGGGCGGGTGCTGGCGGGGTGCTTGTCAGCTGCGGAGTTACATATTGTGTGGCGGGGGGTTAACAGAGTTGGGGAGGAGACTAGGGGCTTACGGATCGCACTGCTGGTGGAACCTGTAGCTGGTCATTGTTTAGAGTGTTCTTTTATAATAACTAATGTGTTCCGGGAGGCTTTACAGTGTGATGGGCAGGGCAGGGAGGAAGAGGGAGAAGGCGCGGGGATTATATACCCCCCAGAGGAGCATACATGGCATATTCATAACCACACAGCCATATATCTATATCTGGAGTCCGGACGGGCATAACAGATCTGGACACCATATATACCTTCCATCTGCATACATCCCCCACATCCCGGATCCCCCCCCGGTGGTGGCATAAGCACTGAGCACTGAATCGGACCCAATGCTTGTACCTACGTACAGCAGTAGCCAACCAGTACTGGTGGAACTGCGCCGAGAGCGAGTTGTACCTAAACGCCATCAAAACACGGTGTTTGTATGTACATACATACATGTAGGTATAACTGCACCTCAGGGCGCGCGTTCCATCACTTCAATGCTACTTACATGGCACCTACATGCATGTGCCACGCTATCTATAACCACAATGTACCCGGGGGTGCTGGACGATCAGATAGTCCGTATTCCTCAATACCCAGACTCGCCAACACACTGCGCAGCGGATCTATAGCGGTCTAGAAGCTCGGGGTGATAGTTATGGCAAGAGTTGATACGAATCGCCTTTTATTACTGTCTCTTGGTCACAAGCTGTCCTTTTCCAGGCTGAAACCCCCAAATCAATGGCCTGGAAAAAGGCGGGCTTTATTGTAGAGACTCTGATATCATGAGTATAGCTAAAAGAATATCCGTCCTGCCCAAGCACTGTGTTGTGTTGTGCTACAAATCGAAATTCCGCGTTGCCTTTCCGCGCTGCTGGATTAAACGTTGCACCACTTTCTGGCACATACATTCTCAACCACCCCCCCCCCCCCCCCACACTACGCTCGTTGGTATATATATATATACATGTACGTATAGCAATTATATACGGCCTCGTTTAATCTGGCTAGAACGACATTTTCTTCCATCGAAACCGCATTTCTACGAGTGCAAAGATCATGCTTGTATCATCTTCACCCTCACCACCACCAGGGGCATGCATAGCATGGTAAGCAATACAACTACATACATGTACTTTACTACATGTATATATAGCTATACTACATGTACATATACCGGTGGTGATTCCATCCCTACAAACCTCCCATCTTTCTGCCACCCCGCCATCGACGCTGCCGGCCTCGACCGGCCCTCTCTAGAGAGGTTGTATGTCACTCCCACTTCTCGTGAATTCCAGAGCTTCGTTTGATTCAACCCAATGGTGCGTTTCGTAATACCCACATGTATATATGTATGCACTCTACACAGTAGTTACAATATGTACTCAGTACACCCACCCCCCCCCCCCCTAGCGCCAAGCCTTCGCAGGCCCGAGTGATCGCCCATGACAATACTACTACTAGTAGCATGCATGGAGCCTAACTCCCCAGTACTCTACAACCTCTGGCCGTCACAACGCAGCGCAGTATACAAAGAGATTTGTGTGTATCTCAGTCCGTCAATGGTGGCTGGTGCTAACAAATCGGTACCAACCACCGCATCTGAATCAACATCTGGCCAATCCCTCGCTCGGGTTCACTTCAAGATAAGATCCCCGCAGCCAACGTCTAAGACTCAGGTTGCAAGACTCTGATTGGCCGAGAGCAGAAACCCTGACCTGACCCGAGCTGCGTAGCAACCAGCCCACCCCACAGTGAAGGGGAGGTGGAGGAGCGGCGGAGCGGGAAGTGTAGGGGCGGGGAGGGGGGGGGCTCAGCGGATGGAAGTATCAGGATAACAATACATACCAGAGTAGCAATAACTAGAGCTAGCATTACTTATTGGAGTTGACATTCAAACCCGGCAGATGACCGAGCTAGCAGATTGGGGCTGGCACAAGCTGAGATACCTATACCTCATATATATCCAATGACCGGAAAGAGCTAGCTAGCCCACCACCGGAAGCGGTGGTGGTGGGCATTTACAGGAGCTGGCAAGGAGAGCTGACCATGAGATGGCCGGCCAATGCAAGACTACCCAACTACTAGAAACGGCCAAATAGTACCTACACGTACACGGCGGTGGGAGACATCTCAGGCGGGGAGGAGGCCTCGCTGCATGTCGCGAGGTGGCCCAGCCCTAGCATTACATACATACATCACATCTACTCGTGTTTTGGCACCCTGTAAAACGTCCGCGATTGCAACAACCAAGATATTTTGATCCTCCTCCTCGAAAGATGGTCGTACAAAGTGTTGTGATGTACAGCAGTATGCAAGATACCCATCTATAAATTTCTCTTTGTAGCCATTCTTGTCCGGTTGTTGATGTCACGATTTAAGCCCATGAGCTTCGAGACTGGGGGTGCCAAAACATAGCGGACGCGGCTGTACATGTAGTTACCCAACGTTCGTGTATACTAATAGGAGCCATTCCATCTCCGAGCCATCCCCATGCAGCCCTGCCAAGCTAGCGTAAAGTGAGAGCCGACTAGTACCCACGCGCACACTCAGAAACACCAAAGGCATTATAGTGAGCATGGGGTTGGATGGCCTAGCGGTATAGAGTGTGATATTGAGTTCGCACTCTACACGATAGACGAGCGTTCAACCCTGACGTAGATAGAGAAGTAACAGTCCACCCATGGCTGCGAACTCTTTTGCTGGCGGGGGGGGGCAAAATGTTTTTTTTCTTCTACCGCCCCTTCCTTTTTCCTGCCTGACAATAACACATTTACTATCATCCTAGTATGTAGTATGTATGTATGTATTCAACCCGCCGAAATCCACTCACAAAACACACCTCGAAAATAAAAAGATCGCGGCATTCGTCTCTCCATCATCCTCATTACAAGTAAACTAACAAACCACCCATCATATCAAACAACCATGACATTACGCAGAGCTCTAGCGATAATCCCGATGTAATCCAACACAATCACGCTCACAAAAAAAGAAGAAAGAAAAAAAAGAACACAAAATCATACATCAAGATTTACGTCCTCCCATCTCAATATCCATACGGCGTACTGCCATACGGCGAGCTGCCTCCAGACCCCGTATTCCTCATCTTCGCCCTCTCCAACGGCGTCATCCCCACCTTCCCCTGCCCCAGCCCCACCGCCGGCGACCCAACCCTCCCGACCGCCGGCGACCCCGCTCTCCCAACAGCCGGAGAGCCAGTCCTGCCAACCCCAACAGCCGGAGACCCAGTGCTACCTACCGCCGGCGATGCGACCCTTCCGGCGGGGGTTGAGATGCGTCCAATCGACACGCCGCCACTAGTACTGCCGCTAGCCTCCTCGATTTCAGCCTGCTCTTCGAGCTTTTTGTACGCCTCCTTGACCGCTTTATCCACAATGTCAAAATCTCCCTCGACGACCGCGATACGCTCCGTCAGCTCCTTGTTAGTCTCTTCATCCGCCGTCGCCTTCTCACCCGCAATAGTCTCGACGACCTCTTTCGGCGAGCCTGCAAGATGTGCTTCCGCGAGATTGACCAAGTTCGAAGACTCGTTGATGAGGAGGGAGGCGGCGTGGAACACCCTCATGAACTTGATTGATGTTTCTTTGAGGTCCTTGAGTGTGTCGTATGCACAGGCGATCTCCCGCTTGATCAGGGCCGCATCACTGCCGGGGGAGGGGAGGGTGTTGACGAGTGCTGTGACGGCGGCAGTGATCTCTTCGGTGTAGTTGAGTTCCGCGTCGAGTCCGCGCTCGATGCTTTCTTCGATGGTGTTCATGAGCGTTTGCGTGCGCTCGTGTTTCGCCTGTGTCGCTTCCAGAACACTAGAGATCGCATACAAGAATCAGCACCAACTCTTACACTACCGACTCAAAGACTGAAGGGATTACATACGCTTTCTTCTCACTCTCCTCAAAGTGCTTCTCCATGCTCTTCATTTTACCGATGTTCCCACTGACATACAAGGGTTGGATGACTGTCTTCTTGAATTTCTTATCCCGTTCTAGGATCGCAGACTGGACCTTCCCATGCCTAGTCTCGATAAACTTACTTAACTCTAGCAAGCCCTCCATCAGCTCCGTCAGCTCAGCACTATCAGATGAAATCCATCTATCCTTGCCGGCGAGCGTGGTTGGTACTCTCGCTTGAACTTCGTAGTATTTCTCCATGAGACCGGTGATGCCTTCCTGGATCTTGTCGTACACCCTCGAAAAGACCTCCGTGCAGTATATTTCATACTCGTCTTCTTCTTCCTTAGCCTCCTTCCTTGCTTCCTTCGCCTTGAACTCGCCCTCCATTTCCTTGATATCCCCATACCCAATCTGCTGATCTGCAAACAGCTCGTCCGTGTACTGCTCGTGCTGCTCTTGTCTCTCCCGTCGCTCATCATCCAGCTTTCTGCGGCGTTTCTTGGCGGACTCGGCGTAGGCGCGGTTGATGGCCTCAATGAAGCTAAAATCTTCACCGATACTATCGATTGTCTGCCTCACATCATCCATGACCTTTGTCTCCTTGCTCCTCAGAGCACGACTCGCCGGCAACACAGCCGAAAGCGTATCCAAAGTCGGATTTGGGACTGGCGCAACGGGGAAATAGCTTTGTCTCTTTTTATCTGACACTTCGTCTGCACCGCCTGGAGTTGAAAAGATGGTCGAGCTCCCACCAGAGCTGGGGGGGTATGCATCCTGGGAATACGGCTGGTATCCATCGACATAGGTCTTAGCCACCTTTAGTGGACCAAAGGGATGAGAACCACCTTGGCTGGTAGGGCTATCCACCATCGTCTCGGATCTCGATAAAGGATATCCAGGGCCCCGAGAATTGCGCTTCGATTGTTGCTGGCCCGAACCACCGGCCATGAAGGTTGAAGCTCTCTTCGGGTCATATGCGACAAACTCGCTCCCTCCAGGAGCTGGCGACGAGTTCCTGCCACCCTGCGGAGCCGGATTGTATGGTGTGTAAATCCCCGTTGACTCTTGTGTCTGCTTCGGCGGTGACGCAGCTGCGGTTTCGGTACCACCGTAAAGAACATATTGACTCTCGCTAGCTCCGGATGAGTACCTGGTCGGGGAAGTCGGAGATGAAGGATTGAACGCCTTGTACTCATTCTTCTGCGCTGATGGTGGTGAAACGGGATCGTCATTGAAAGCGGCATGTCCCTTGTTCAGATTTTGTGCAGCCATCGATTCGGGCCGCTTTCTAATAACCAGCGGTTCGGGTGATAGCGGCGGGTCTTCTAAAGTTACCGGCTTATGCATTGGTTGCGGGGGTGGTGGCTTTGTTTCAACGTATGATACAGGTGTCTTTGGCTTTTCCGGCGTCCGTTGGGTATGCGGTGCGACCACCTCAATATACTCCGGTAGGACTGGAAGTACAATCTCTGCCGGTGGCGCTGCGGAAGAATTGCTTCTAGATCTCGGCGTCGGCCCAAGTTCGCCTTCTGGCAACAATCCAAGTTTTTCCCCCGAGACCTTTTCCTCATCTCGTCCACCATATTGGGGCAACCTCCCGTATACGCTGCTCTGCCGACTGGGTGGTTCACCAAGGGCGAGAGGATACCGCTGACCACGGACAAAGTACTCGCGTTCCATGAAGCCGGTAAAAACCTTCAGCTTCTCCTCGTCCGTCGTTGCGGCAGCCTCTGCTTGGATCATGGCAACGAAACGGTGAATAGAGTCTTGATAGAATGGATCTAAATTACGAACTGGGTCGGAGTCTTGTTGCTCGTGGCTAGGTGGCTGAGTCATGGTCACTGATGTCGCGGGGGTGAGGACTGTAGCCTCCGACAGTGCTGGTGTTCCACCTCCCACTGTTCTAGGTGGGCCTGAGGCCTCGGAGTGATCTTGAGATTGAAGTGGTAGTTGCGGCTGGTGCTGTTCCTCTGTTAGCTGCGGCCAGCCTCCAGGAACATTCGTTTCCTCCCCCGGAGTATACGACTGAGGCCATCCCCCCGGAACATTAATACTAACTTTAGGATCTTCAATTTGCAGATGTTGAGGCTTGTGCCCTTGTGAGATAGTAGTTGGAGGGTGACTTTGTGCAGGCCATTGCTGATTTTCGCCCTGCTTTTGTTCCGTCTGAGGATCTTGGGGCCAGTGCTGAGCATCCCCGTTATTCTGCGGATGCTGATATTGATCTTGAGGCGGCTGCTCTTGAGCCCAGGTTTGGCTATCTTGATGTCGTACCTGCTGCTGTTGTTGCGACCACGCCTGGGTATCATGCGATTGCTGTTGTGGCCAGGTCTGTTTTTGTTCCAGCTCTTTCAACTTCTCGAACGCCGGCACCGGCGCACCACCTGCTGGAGACTCGGAGGTCCAGCCGGCCTTGGAATCCTTATACGCATAATCCGACGTCTGGGCTGGGGGCGGCACAACACTAGCCTTATGAGAACTAGGTGTTCCGGTACCTTTCCTCCCACCTGCCACGCTCGACGGCCTCTGGAACCCACCATGTCCCTGGAAGCCACTACCGGGTCTGCTGCCGGGCCTGCTGCCAAACAGCTGGGCATGTTGAAATGCATTTCCGGGACCTTGCGGATGTTTCGCATCAGGACCAGTGGTATAAGCTTTCGCCGGAGGTGGTGGTGGCGGCGTAGAATTATACCCCTCAGTATGGTTCCATCTGCCGCTGCCAGTTGCCATTTCTACTGGGCTGAGTGGCTTCACCGGCTTCGGATGGTGCACATCGACAGGTGAGATCGGCCTACTGACTACAATGTTGGCATCTACAGTGTTACCACCGTAATGCTCCCAGTTTGTTGGTCCACTGGCACCCGCGAATGTTTTCGTCTTCACTGGTGGCTTCGGCTTTGTAAATAGTGGCTCAGGCTGGATCCCGTGGAAGGTGTCTTTCCTTTTCGCGGATGCAGGCGAGCCGATGACCGGTGCTGTTTGGTTTTGGTGCTGTTGCTGCTGGTTTAGATGCTCAAGATATGTAGGCTGGGCAGGGGCAGCAGCGGGGGGTGGTGTGGCATTTGAGAGCGGCTGATTATACTGCGACTCGCTAGCCCAGTTAGATCCTGATTGCGCATTCTGGAATTGCTGGGGTTGCTGGTATTCGCCTTGGTTTTGAGGCCAATAGTTTCCTTGATCATTTTGGCTTGAGGCTTGCGCTGGTCTTTGCGTGTTATGGTCTTGTTGGTACTGCTGGTGATCGCTGGAACTGTACTGCTGCGTGTCTGGGTACTGGTACTGGTGTTGTTGCGGCTGCTGCTGCATATCTGTATATTGGCCTGTGGTGGGCGCTGCATAGTCGGGGTGGAGAACCGGAGGTGTATAAGTGAACGGCTTCTTTTGTTCTGGTTCTTGAGTAGCACCCCAGGCCGGAACAGTAGTTGAAGCGGGGTAGGCGCCTGTAGTAGGGTTTATGGTACCCGCTGGATAACTACTTGATGTATTTGAAGGCGCAACATAACTGCAACCCAATTTCAGATCAGTCCTCCTCGATACGACACACAATGTTCAAAATCCCGAATACTGACCCTGAATGATCACCAGCCGGGCTCGATGTCTCCCCTTGCCCATAACCACCGGGGGTAATACCCCCATCGTAATATCCATGATGACCTTGGTTCTGGGGCTGCGAATATTGTTGCTGGGGAGTAGACCCCCACCCATGACCTTGACTTTGATGAATTTGACCAGTCGCCGATGGTGGATACTTGCCCTCGTTCTGGTATTGCTGTCCGTATGAAGTGTCCACAGGGGGAGGCGGTGGTGGCGGTGGAGGTGGTGGCGGCGGCGGGGGAGCCTGTTGAGGAGTGGAGGATTGTCCGTATGGAGAGGGACTATAAGATGAACCGGGGTTGCTGTTGTAGCTATTGTTCAGAGGATTATAGACTACGCTCGAAGGTCTTGGTGGGACAGGTGGGACTTGCGGCTGCCACTGCTGGGGCTGTTGCTGTTGACCCCAGCTTTGTGGGGGTGGGGGAGGCGGGGGTGGTGGTTGGTGGTGCTGTTGCTGGTATGGGGAGTGCTGCTGTGTGTAGGGTTGTTGCGGTGGGTATTGCTGGTATTGCGAATTATGGTAGGGGGTCTGTTGCGGGGGGTATCCACCTAAAGAAGCTGTTAGAAATCCAAGCCAACCAAAAATCAGCTCACAGCACCACCACCGTAAGCTATGACATTGAAGATTTCGCGGTCATTTGGGGGGAAGTGTACTCCTGTGTCACCCCAGAGCAAAACAACCAGCACAAACATCCTCGAGGTAAGACTCGTTCCATGTTTCATTCCTTCTTTCTCCCATTTTTTCGCCCACAAATTGAAATGGGATAAGACTTACTAGTGTAGCTTGGTACTCCGCTTGCAGTCCCAGGTTGAATACCACCAATCTGTCCCTGTCCCTGCCCCAGATATTGCTGTTGCTGCTGGCCGTACATGGTATGCTGAGGTTGCTGCTGCTGCTGGGGGTGTTGCTGGGTTGTATCAACTCTGTGTCCAGGCCACGGCGGCGGTACTTTGTAGATATGGTTGTTCGAAGGCATGGGAGAGTAGAGTATTTTAGCTCTCTCTCTCTCTCTCTCTCTCCTTATTGTGCTTATTGTGGTGTGGATGTGTTTGTTGATGCGGTGGTGGGTTTGGTCGGGTTCAGCCGCAGCCTTGGCCTTAACCGATGCGGAGAGGGGTTAGCCTGCAGGACGACAACGCGCGACGTATCTGCACTCTAGCTCTATGGATGAATTTGGGTGACTCTTCAAAAGAAGAAAATTGACGGCTCGGGCGGGATGCGAGAAGATCGATGCGAAGATGAGAAGACGATGTTCCGAATTTTTTCTTTTCCCCGCTGACAGGAAGGATATCAGGGTCCAGGGCCTGTCCACGTGGTTTAGGTACATACAGTACTGTAGGTAGAGGAAGTCAGTCAGGGAGCTATATGTATATATAAAAGGTAAAGAATGCACCAGTGGCAGTGACAGCAGCAGCAGCAAGGGTCATCATGTTGACATAAAGATACGGTGTGGCGAGTGGTGGCTGGGAATACATAGTAGAAGCCACAGCGCTTTCATGCGAACCAGGGGGGGTAACCTGGTAACCTGGCGAGAAACCCAACCATCATCCTTCCACCCTAGCTTCATGCTTCCATCCTTCCATCCCCCATCTGAGCTTAAGTCTAGGAGCTAATATACATGTAGGTAGAGTACCTACATGTATTTACATACTCGAATCAGAATATTGAGATTCTGCGCTGAAAACGCCAAGCATCTCACCTCTCCCGCAATCCAGTATCGATTAAGCCAATCATAATAATTATAAGGCTTAGCGCGTATATATGCAATGGTGGAGAAAGACATATGTAACACGAGGCAAGTAGATTATCTCGCCGACCCAAGACAGCTCACTTGACTAAACTATCGGTTCCTTGCATGTGTACCTACAGCTCCTCCACGTACCTACATACCTACTTCAAATCTGGATTATCAACAAGAACTCGGCGAGAAATACGAATCGGGAGGTAAACAAAAAGCATTCCCCCATCCATACAGTAACTACATGTACGTCTTTTTCCCAAGCATAGAAATCTATAGCACCAGATTCCGGAGGTTATTTTGCAAGGCTACGTACATATACAGTTCGAGGTTCGAGGTCCAGTGCGCACACCGATAAAAAAAAATCAAAGAACTATATTGGGATTACTATTTCCTTCCATACGATATATATACACCCCCTCTCACAGAATTGTTCCCTGGTTAATACGGGGCGAGTTCAACGGTGATGCCACACATCTATACCCGATCCCAAATTCCAGCATGGCCCGTCCTCTCAACCCCCGCCCCAACCTTCAATCATCCTCCCCTCCCTCGCCCGGGCCCGCCAGGAACGCCTGTCCTGTCTCCCATATCTTATCGACCCCCGCCTCCTCCATCACCTTCCAGGTCTCCCACTCATCTCGCTCCCACTCATCTAATTTCCTCTCGCCCCCGCGGCCCCCAACATCAAATACCCGGATAATCTTCTCGCCCTTCTCATCATACGCACTCCACGGCGCCTCGCCATATGCGTAGCTGCACCACGCCGCTGCCACCTCCTGCTCAAGCTCGCGGTAACCCCCGGTCGCGGGGAACTCGTCGTGCTGGTTAAAGAATGAGAAGACGACATCGACGCCGTGGTGCGCCCGGCCCTTATTGGGCCCCTCGAGCGGGGTCCGGACAGTGAATTGGGCGAAATATGCCGCCTTCTGCGGGTGACCGGACCAGTACCTTGTGAACATGTATGCTGGGAGCCTAAAGCCGTACTCGGAGATTAGAACATACAGCTTCCTGACCGTTTCTTCGCGGGGGTCGATGGAGGAGAGCTCGAAGCGCGACAGGAGTGACGATGTTTGTTCGGGGGTAAGCTGCCGGGAGATGCGGCGCTTGAAGGTGCGGAGGGGGTTGGTGTAGTTCTTGATAGCTCCACCTTGCTGCATCACACCCCACTATCTTGTGTGTTAGTTCTGCCTACCTGGAGAAGCAGAGAGAGATAGAGGGATGTGTAAGACCTCATCTTTGCAGGAGCCGATCACGAGGCTCTCACACCAGTCCGGGAGAGGCTTGAAGTTCTCATGGCGGACCCACTCCTTGATGGGGATGAACTCGCCGTCACTGGTAGGGCATATTTCGACCTGGAAAGCGATCTTTGCGAGCTGGGTGGCAGAGATGTTGAGCATGCGTTCTGCCCGCTGCGTCGGTGGAAGATCGGCGAAATCAAGTTTTTCACAGGTCGTAAGATATATCATCTCCTGTGCGTCCACAGGCCGCGGCGGAAGCAATCCAGCAAGACCCGAGAGCAGTATGGCCCGCTTGAACAGCGGTACTTCAGAGTATAGGTGTAGTGATCCAGCAACTGAGAGTGTCAGTGCTGCGAGAATTACAACTGTAGACGGAACACTTACTCCCTCCGGCGCTTTCTCCCATGAAGGTTATATTATCCGGGTCACCTCCGAATTCTTGGATGTGTTCCTTGACCTACGCATTATCAGCAAAGCAATCATTTCCCCTCGATCGGCATTCCAACAACAACCCACCCATCTCAATCCCAACACCTGATCCTTCAGCCCATAATTTCCCGTAGCCTCGACCTCCGCACATGCAAGATACCCAAGCGTACCCAACCTATGGTTCAAGCTCACCACGATCACCGGCTTCCCCACAACGTCGATGCTGTGCTTGACAAACCTCCTCATATCATACGCCATAAAATTCGCGCTCCCGATCCTATTCGCCCCGCCATGCACCCACACAATCGTTGGCAACAGGATTGTCGTCGGCGAAAGATTATCCTGCTCACGCTCTTTGTGTACCGACGTATACGGCGTCACAATAACCAGGTTCGTACACTCAAGCTCCGACATCACCTTTCGGTCCTCCGGCATCGGCGTAAGCTTATGGTTCAGCACCCGCGCATCCACCTCCTCGGCATCGGCCTGCTGCACCGCCATCGGCCTAGTAGCCAGCCACCCACCAGCATTAGCAAAAAAATAAAAATAAACCCCCCCCCCTTAAGCACAAACCCGTAAACACTCGCAGAGAGACGGGTTGTTTAACGCACCCCCATTTCGTCGCGTCAAATTTGCCGAGATGGTTGACGGGCCCGACTGGGTCTTTGAATCGCCCGGGAATGCGGGCGTAGGGGATGCCGCGGTATTGGACGACGTTGTCGAGGACGGCGCCGGTGATGCTGCCGAGCTTGGTGGTGAGGATGCGAGTTTTTTCCATTCTTTTTTGGGTTTCTTTACGCAGGGGTTGATTAGGGATTCGGATGGGAGAGGTGCGGATTCATATTGGTTGTTGCTGTGGCGGCGGCGGCTTTTTTAGTAACTATAGGGAAGGTGTTGTATGACGTCTTCGGAGATGCGGTGATGTTGATGATGTTAACCATGCCGTCATAGGAATTGGATGGTTTTAGCTGCGATTTGGCAGCGTTGGATATGGGTTTTGATGAATGGGGGATAGCTGGAGATCCCGATGGACTGATAAGATTCACGAAATATCACTCGGATGGCGCGGCGGTGAGGTCCAAGTTTCTGTTTCTACGAGCCCCTTCGGCGTTCACTTCTCCCGCTAGAACTTACCGAGATGACTACTACCAGAATAATTAATCCGCCCTAATCCGCGTATCCGAATCATAAATCCCTTCCATATACGTTTCCCGTCACCGCCTGGTCATGTTTTTATTCTACAGTAAACCACCCCATTGAATTCAACATGGATCACATGCGTTTGACCCAAACCGACTCAAATTGATTCGCAATCTGCTTCCCTTCAAGTTCCGGAAGTGGTGCCCGTCACAGTGGTACACTAGAATTCGTCAGGTCAACTCTGTTTGCTGTCTTTTTTATTTTCTCTCGAAGAAGTGATGCCAGCATGCAATATCTCTTGAACCCTCCAGCTGACTTAATTAAACTATTGCCATAGACTATGGTCTGGATGTAATCAATGAATAAAACGGAAGAGGAAGAAAAAACTTAATTAAACTGATGATATTTTCACTTGATTCTCTCACACAACGAGGAAATAGCATATCCAAGGAATATATAGCATTACGCCCCCCCCCCCCCCTCCTGGTAACCCGCTTTTCAAAAACAAACTCTTTAATTAATTAGACACGATCATACCGGCCGGCCGCGGGTTCATACATCTAGATGCATATAGAGAATCCATGCATACCTTCCATAGTACACACCAAACATTCCACAAATGTTCCACACGTTCGAAGTAGGAAGGGAAGAGGAAGGAGAAGAAGGAAATTCGAATTAGGGCGCTTTGAATCGGTCCGGATATGTATAAAAGAAGGCAAAGAAGCTAAATAGAGTTCTCTTTTAATTTACAATATCAACTATAATCATGATCAATCACTCGCAACTGCAGCTAATCTTTTCTATTATTTTATCTTTTGTACAATTCATCAATGGTATACCGTTAGGGGGTCATTTATGCTACATGTACCTGTTTACTGCATCGGCGCAGAGCAGAGGGTGGAGCACACCCAGCTAGTCGTCTAAGTCGGAGTATAATCTCCACCCGCATACGTATATACACAACCCCAACTATATATATTGAATCATATACTTAAACACCCCCACCGCCCAGCCCGTCTATACAGTACTAGTTAGCCTCAGAACAGCACCACTTTCATACCAGCCCGCCTTCTGTACAAGGCCCACCGAGACAGACAAACTCAGCCTTTTTGTTCGCCCCTCCCTCCTCCTCCTCATCCTCCTAAGAACTCCCTTACTATATCATATTTCCAGGAATCTCCCAGGCCCAAGCAACCCCCCTCCTCCCCGGCGTGGGCGTGGAGGGTCCAGAGTTGATGATGCACGCTCTCGCATCAGGAACCACAAGGGAAACAGCCCCCGCGCCCGGGCTAGATATACTACATGAAGCGATCAGTCAATCAGTCAATCAAATGAATGCCAAAGACGGATGTCTGCATGCAATTAATCAGTTAAACAAAGAAAGAAAGAAAAACGGCGACAAGCGTTAAAACGAGTGAGATGTCATGGCTGGACATCGAGTCATAGTCCATGACGAATTAATTATCGGATATATTGGCAACACCATGAACTGGCTTAAATAGCTAGAGTTCAGAGGCTGGTGGGGCGGAGTTGAGAGACATGGACCTATGAAAGAGTTGCAGTCCAGGCCCGCACAGATAACTGCATTTGTTTGAATAGGCTTAGGTGGGGGGGGGGGGGTCTACTAGCAGCACGTACGCGTCAGGATTCCAGTTGGCAACAGTACAGTGAGTAGTTCTCGCGTGATTTCTATGCGACTCTTCCAGCATTCAAAATGAAGGAACATAGGGCCCATCTTCGGTTTCTATGTTTATAGGACAGAAACAGCCCCGTAGAATGGAGATATATGCTGGAGGGGTGGGGGCGCGGAGTGAGCTCTTCTCTGAGCATGAGCTCTTATTCAATGCTAGTTCTCAGTCGCTTTGAAGAATAAATGTGGAGGTCTCCAGTAGTCCTGAACCTCTTCACACCACACCCAGGCAGATCAAAGATACCACAACATTCATTAATTACATTACATACATATACCAAGGCTTATATAATTATAATAACCCCAACAAACAACACACAATGAGTAATATCACCAACACCCGCCTCCCCGCCTTCCCGCACCCTCACCGCCCTCGCAATCCCAGCAGAGAACTTCTCAAAGACATCGTCACCCCCTCCATTACCGACTTTCTCGCAAACCACCCCTGCGCCACAATTCACTCCTTCCGCTTGCGCACGCTCGAAAATACGTGGCGCCAAGCCACCAATGCTATGCGAGTGACCACGCGCAATCACCGCCAGCTATTCAGATCCGGCTACAAACCTAGCTCCGCCATGTGCCGGGACCTGCTCGTGTTTGGAAACATCATAATGAGTACCAAGCATTTCCTGACCCAGGTTGAGAACGACATGATAAGTATCCAAGCGGTGTCGCCTGGGTGCTATGGCTTCCCAGGAATGGTGACCAAAGATCGTAGTATTAGCCTGCTCGAGCTCGATGCGTTATACCATATGTATCTGTGCATGGAGGAAGAGTGGTACATCTTACTGCAAACCCTGGAGAATTATTTTCAAGCGGACACGATTCAAGATCTACTTGGAGGGAAAGTGAGGAGGAGGGAGGGGAATTGGGAGAGTAATCATGCTTACCAGACGTGGATGCATGATAACTTACGCCGCTATGAGGTAGGGGCTGTAGTGGGAACTTAATATATAGAGAGAGTGTTGTGGTGGTACGGTAGTGTCTTATAACCGTACCATGGCCATGCTAGCTACAGGGAACGGGGTCTTGGCCTTATTACTTTCATTCACGGAGAGTTATGTATAACATACCGATAATTAAAATCAACTTAAAACAAACAATAATATCCTCAGCGTAGTTTCCTAGATCCAGCAAAGCAATGACCCAAGCCAGTATCAAAGTTTTATAGACCTACATTGGCCTGGCTTTCTTTGGTTAAGGTTATGTATCGTATACCAGTGACTTTCTCAGAAATAAATTTTCCGATCGGTGTGCACGCCAGCCGGGAAAGAGAAAAGTAATGGAGTTCAAGTACTAGATATCTAGCGTAGCTGATTTGAGCTTACCCGTTGTATGTAAAGCCACTACCAATTACAACCCAAACTAAGTGGGACCAGGTTCTCAATATAGAACCACGACAAAATTAATTACAGTACTAGTGATGAACACAGGTAAAGAATTTTAACTCTCGGGAGAAGCCTTCTGAAGATTTTCGGGTTTTTAAAAAGAAGTGGTTGAGGTGTAATAAAATACTGTAGTGGAGAATCTCGTTGCTAGGTAGAGCTTATGCGGGACTCCACGCGCGGCTCACCTACCTCCGGGCTTTTACGAAACCCTTGGGGGAAAACTGATACCGCATCAGTACGGCACCCCGAGAATATGCCGCTTTATCTCCGTATTTCAACCAACTATACGGTAGTGTTACCGCAGTGGTACGGCATTGCCAAAGACTGCGGCAGTCACTCTACCCATGTTGAATTCTGTTACTGTAGTTATACACCAGGGCCAGGAGCTCGAGGTTTACTAGCCAGTGCACGTGTTCAGCTTATTTCTATGCATGTACTTCGAGGAGCGAGAATTAGTGCCACGATAGGTCCTAAATTTTCCGTTCAAGATGTTAGTACCCCACCCCTCTCAATACGTAGCTTATTGAAAAGTGTCTGCTAAGGTACACTGAACATCATTCCTATTAATTCAATATTGGCTGGCTCACGCTAGCCAGGCTGACTAATTGATTGTTGTTATTAACCCATTAATTGTGGGTAGCTCTATTATTCCTTGGTATGACAATAGCTATATATATAATAGAGACTTTGCGCAAATAGAGCCAGCTCTATATTTTGATTATCTAATAGGCTAATAGCGTGATCGGCGCCAATCAGGTCGTCAGAAAATAGAGCTCTACTCGCCTACCAGCATAAGAACCAGAAAATCCGAGTCACGAAGTCAAGGATTATTTGTATGGAGTGGCAACCTTCTGCCATACAATGAATCCCTGACTTTGGCAACAGCATTTTCTGGTTCTTATCTTTGTAGGCGAGTATATTTGCAAATTACTTGCTGGAAGGTCCCTCTTGTCTCAATGTTCAAGGGACATACAGCAACCGGGGATGTTCGAATTTTCGGATTTAGACCTAAGATGATAATTACAGCCACTAAGGATAAGCAAATAAACGAATCGAATAAATCTGGCCTCATTGCTGAGATTGGGATGCCGAGTGCCCCAGGCCGCGAACCTTGAGACCGCAGGAGATTTTCCAGCAAGTGTATATAAGCTGATTGTTTGATTGGTTGGTTTATGAAGCGGCTCGTTGGGTTGCACAATTGTGCCCTAGCTGGCTAATGGACGCTATCTCCTCATGTTTCAACGGGATGTTTTGCATGTTGTGCAATGTCATGAGAGGAGGTGCATACTCGCGGTGGGCGGTGGGAAAAGCCAGTCTTAATAATTCGTCTTGTGATTTCCAGGGGACTTCCGGAATAGGTATATCCATAAAAGATTGCGCATATTTTCTATATATGATTAAGATACCCGTGCGTTAATTAAGTCCTGAGAAATTTTGTGAGACTGTTGTTACCAAGAATTCTCAGAACTTAATTATTGCGCGAGTACTTGTGGTGCCAGAATTAAAATGCCGCCGATCAACCCCAATTAAGTATAATTTGGTGGTAAAATAGTAAGTAAGCGGAAATTTAATTTTGGCAGAGTGAGTATATATCCGCTAATTGCAAAGGGAGAAATTCAAATGCTCTATATTGAATTCTCCAGATATAGTTCTCTGGTCATTCATAGAAATTCGATCGGCTAATGATAATGCCATATAGAATATTGCTCCTTACTAAGGTATAATTAGCACAAATTCATTCCCAAAAATCCGCTCTAGATACCTGCATTGACTATGCACCCTCAATCTCTTTAATCGTAAGTGCTCCCCGATAGGGCTCTTCTCTTACCGTCTGGACGTGATAATAATACTCCTTTACCCTACATGACACCCCCAACATTTACAAACCTCTAGTTCTTTCGGATAAGCTCACTTAGCTTTGGAACTGGTGCTAGACGTGCCTCTTTCCCTTAATTCAAGATCTGCGAGTCGATCGTATTTGATGTATGTGTACATAAGCTCGAGCTCAAAAATCGTGGGACAACGCCCAAAAACTCACCAAAACATCGACTTTTTGTAACTCTGCCCTTCCACCACCACCAATAGATAGACCTTGAAATTGATTGTGTTGGGTCTGGAGTGTCTATTTTTCTCATCTTCGGAGTTTGAGTCAATAATCTTGAGTGGTGTGTGCTTGGGGGTTTAGCAAAACTTCCACTTCATCAACCCCTACACGAGATTATTCACTACTAACACACCAAATATTTATTTTTGAATATAAGTGCTGATAGAGAATCTCCTAGAAACTCTCCGGATATTGACACACTATCATGTATCAAGAAGTTTTGTTGAAATATATGGAAACCTTTTTGTGGTTTAGGTCGTTGTCCCAGCACTTTTGATTAAGAACTATAGTAATTCGGTCGAAACGCGCTCGATCGAGATCGTGAGATGTTCTGCAATCACCCTGTTTTCTTTAGTTTTACAAGTGATGTACCGCCAAATATATATATATATATATTGGGTCGATAACATTGTAATCGAAGATCGTAAGAGTAGAGCGAGGGGAGGCCGAGGGCAGATGGGTGCATCTGTCATGTACCTATATGTATACATATAGCCAGCAGCTAGTAGCGCTAGCCCGAAAACGGATAATTGCGTGTGATACGTGCGTTGCTAGCTTGCCCGCTGCCATTCCATACTAACCGTGGCCCGCTTTTACATACGATACGTCGCCTTCGTTGCATGCCGAGCGGTGAACCAGCAACCACTCGCCGCACTACCGTCTCATGCAATTGCGCAAGCTGCAAGAGTCAAATTTGTGAAATCAGCCGGGGTTTTTGTTGGGCAGCCCAGCCTCTTACACAGATACATGTAGGTACGTACATGTGTCTAATTAAGATATTTAAACCTTGTCGGTTGGATACTCGGCGGAGGAGAAGTAGTAAGCAGGATGTCTAAGTCAAAATTAAATGGATAGCATCACGCCCTATGTTGGAATCTAGGCATATTCACAAGCTCTCTGATGGTCTATTTATACGGCTGCGTGTCAGCTCACAGTTTATCTCGAAAAAGGGAGCTATAGCCTCATAGGTTCTGGATTTTTAATCTGGCTTTATCGAGCAAGGTGGGGATCCATATGACGCCTCTGATTCTTGGATAGGTCTTTACCCCCGGACCCACTATGAGGTAACAGCTAACTAACGGACTTCTAGTTGGGAAACTTGCGTGGGGTATGGTGGGGGTGAGTTGGGTCGAAAACGTCCTTTCCCGCCTCTCAGGACAGTCACCGGCGACTACTCAATACCCTAGTACTGCCTCCCATTGGATTGGTGTTTATGTTTATTCGCGATAAACACAAACTAAACTGTGAGACAGGTGCGGCTCACGAGACTATATAGGTATATGTATAGCGAATTCCTCGTGTTTTGGCGGTACATTAGTAACATGCACAGCTATAAGAACTCCTATACCTATGTTTAGTAACTTTATCTCCGAGTGAGACCTTATGATTCTCACTGCAGATAGTCTTAACGCTGTCCCATGGTATGTACTCTACATATAAGCAGTAAGTAGAGTACATGCTAATACGTATGCACGACCTGGGTCAGACTTGGATTTCAGATAGATCCGCACCCTCATGCTCCGTGTAACAATAAAGGATCCGTGAACAATATCAATACATACGGTATCAGAAATGGGGGTAAAACTGATACCGCATTAGGACGGCATTTTGAGAATATGCCGCTTTATCTCCGTATTTCAACGAACTATACTGTTTTACCGCAGTGGTACGGCATTGCCAAAGACTGTGGCAGTCACTCTACCATGTTTCTGTCACTGTACTTATAAGTACTGACAGGCTTAGCCTTCCCCGGAATTAAATCATAGCGGATGGTGGGTCGGTGAACACTAACATTGAGTGTATATCAATTGCAAGCTTAGCGCCTGTACGGTCTGCATGTGATTAATGAGTTAAACAAAAAAAAGCTTAGCGCCTTGGATGGTTTCTTCGTAATATTGCTGATTTCAAAAGTAGGAAGCAATTGCAATCGAGTGAGAGATCTCCTACTACCTATCCCTTGGACGGATGAAATCGTCAAATTCGCAGCCTGGACCGTGCACGCACTGAGTTGAGTATATCCGTTGCTCTCAATGGTTGAAAATAGTCATAGAACCAATCAAAAATAAGTATTAGATACCTGCTTAGGCTAGTATTAGCTCAAAAAGGCAAGCTGCGAATTTGACAGTTTCATCCGTCCAAGGGATACCCTCCCAAATCCTTGAATAATGCTATCCTCAAGCACAGCGGTGGGCTGAGACAGAGTGATACCTGTTTTGAGTAAATCGCCACCAACATATATACGGTGTTTGCAGGTATAACTGTATCTCAGGGCCTTCCATCACTTATTACACATCGCTGTACTCGCTATCAACCATAAGAACCCGAAAATGCAGGTGCCGATGACAAGGATACTTTGTATGGACCAAAACAATTCTCCATACCAATTATCCCTGTCCCCATCACTCGCATTTTCAGGTTCTTATGGTTGATAGCGAGTATATGCTAAGGCATTTCAGCCATATACATCAACCCTAGGCCGAAGATTTCGCGAGCCGCGATCAGGAAGGACCTACCGGATACTGCGATAGTAGCTACGGGTGAGATAGGTACAGCGCTTGATTAAGACTTGGTGGTGGGCAGAGCCTCACCAGAGTAAAATGATTCAATACATGCAGTGTTAGAGGCTGTTTGACGTTTTCGGGCGCGGCCACTATTGCGTGAAGTTACGAGCTCTCTACTCTACACTTACATATATACGTGTAGATGTATGCAGGTAGAGCACCCTTGAATGATATAAATTGTACTCGTATTTTCCTGACGTTTGTAAAAGCAACCGCTATTGCATACCATATAAATACGCGCCAAGTCTACAATTTAGTATGGTATGCAATACCGGTCATTTTCACAAACGTCACGAAAATACGAGTACCGGGTGTTGAAAATGCAGGGATTTTATATGGGAGCCACCGTCCACGGGCGGCAACCAATTAATTATCATCAATCACACCGGCCTTAGCGAACCCAATTTGTATGGGGTAAAAAGTCTGCAGAATAGCGCTGGCTCCCAGCTTTCTCTAAGCCCTTGTGGGGAGTGTTTTCTGATGAAGTTGGATGCAAACAACAGTCAAATTGCGGTCTTGGAGGTTTCAAGTGCTTTTTCTGGCGCCAAGTACCATTTTCTGCAGCTTCAACCAAAAAACTGATCTTAAGACTAACCCATAACCCCGGTACACGAACTCAGCGGGCGCTGCATAAGCTAATAAGGGCATATCCATTAACCTTGCTTTTCTGGACGGCATAAATGTGCCGCTTATGGGGTTTGTTTCCACTCTTCCGAAGGCCCATCTACCGTGCAGTCATTCACGAGGTGAGGAGAATTTACACTGAGTATACACCTACCGCAAAATCTCAGGATAACGAATCGATCTGGACTGATATATCGGCCTTCGGATTAGCCAGATGCTTGTTAGCTTCAACCACATTGGCCAACAGGCCCAAATCGTAGCTTTTAGCCGTCTTGACCAATAGGTAAGTAGTATTCCAGCCCAGTCCGATTCGTTATTCCTAACTGCCACCTACTCGTAATTTTCTAACGTTTCCGAACTGGACTGGGTCTGCATATGGGTATAAATCGTGCTTGGCAACTAGATTTTGGTGGTATGCAGACCCAGTCCAGTTCGGAAACGTTAGAAATTACGAGTATATGGTATTAATTTTTCTTTGGTCAGTGGCATTTTAACTATGGAAACATAATGACTTATCTACATGTATCTACATGTACTTAAATACCGAAGCCTATGATCTGCTGATATTAATGGGGGCTTGGATCCACCTGGATTTTGAACCTGTCATGTGGTTTTTGTCCGTAGCACTGGTATGCATGTATGCTACGTGTGTATCTCCATAATCAAGGAATATCGGTATAACCTGCGTTGTAGAAATATGTTTGTATTTACCCATCGTCTGGCAAGCAGACCACCCTATACTAGGGGAATAAAATTTGTATAGAAGATTTATTATTTGATAAGAGAGATAAGAGGATCAGTTAATAAGGCCACACAAAAGCTTGCGTTTTTTGGGGTGGTTACCAGACGAAGGGATAATATACATATTTGAAGGTGCCGCCAAAACGCTATGCATACAAGATCAAACTTGCTACAAACGGATACTTCTACAGCTGAGGCTGTCCTCGGCGGAGATAGCCAATTTTTCGAGTTTTGGCGGTATATAAACGTACTCGAGACTAGAGATTAATAAGCATTGATTTGGTACCAAGCAGCTGAATGTACCAAAAGGGCTAGAGTTAGAATGTCTCAATGCACCGATTCTCTGCTTTCCATACGAGATCCCCAAAGTAACCATTTGAATCTTGGCGATTCGGCATATCGAGTTGTTGTATCACATATCGGTCTCGGTAGCTATAGGCCAAAACCAATAGTGCATTAAAATGCTGGCCTTTGGAAGTAGAGTCGTCTTGGAGCCAAATTTGAGAGGGTTTCCCGTAAAGAATAAATAGAGATCGAATGGATTTTTGTCGTTAGACACCCCCCCCCCCCTCCCCCCCCCAGCCTCGTATATATACTTTCCACTACGTACTGGATCGACCAGCAACACAACAAAATAGAGAACTGTTTGTTTCGCTGAGGACACCCAGTTTTGGTTTTTTTTGCTTGCCCCTCTATGTCCTCTCGAATGGACGCTTACGGGTACCCCAACATGATTGGGCTCTCTGTCCTCTTCTGCGCTTGGTCCACAACAATACACACGGATATCTATTTGCACATGTAGGTACAAGACACTTACACAACTGAGTGAATTATTTCGTAAGCTCCCTCAACCTATCGCGCGGCCTACTGCCCATAACCCATTGTGATAACCCTGCACACACACTATCCACAGTACTAATGGGCAGCCAAGACGGATCATGGAACCCCATATGCCACCAAACTGGGGTAGATATGGACATGCCCAGGCCTGCGGAACCGGCATATATATAGTCGGTCCAGTACGAAAAAAAGCACCTCACTTAGCTCTCCCGGTAACAATAAGATGAACTCTGTCAAGCTGCAGACACCGAGAAAGCTGGGGCGTTGCCCCCGAGTGGTAAATAAGATCCTGGTAAGTTTCTCTGAAGGATTCGCCGCAGCTCGAGCAAAGATTGGGGCTTTTTACCAGGGCTTTACGCTCCAAATCTTGCTGCAGTTATAGGTAGTATATTCCTCTACTTCAGCCATCATCCTGCCAAGTCTTTTAAGATATGATAACCTCACTATCACTACATGTAGGTTCCAACGACAAGCACACCAATTTAAAGCGTCCAAAGATAATGGCATACACAAGGCTCACCAACACCGCAGATGCGTGACAAATCGTAGCTGTAAGTTACAAAAGACAGTCAATTCCATATTGAAGATTACTTCTACAAGTGTTCTAACAATGGACTAGAGAAGCTTTGGCATATACACGAAACCGTTTGCACCCTTATGTGGCAACAGATCTATCCCCGAAACGTTCCCAGACTGTTACAAATTATTCACGCACATCATATGTGAGCGACGAACTGGAAGCTTCAACCATGGGAGTAAAGCCCGACCGCGGTGGGGCGCAGAACCGAGCTTTTGTCTTCCGGTCATCCATTACATAGCTCTGAGCTCTAGCGGGCCTGACATGAAGCCTATAAAGACAGCAACAGATCGTCTTGCACAAAACATCGGGAACCAATGCGCCGCTCGGGATTTTGTGAGGTCTAGCCACCTATTCCAAGGGACATAAATTTGGCTTGAGCCGGTCCCTTCGCTAACCTCACTACGATGGAGTGTTGAAGTACGTTGGTTGTTCTAGCTCGAGTCTGTGCTGACTGATTTGGGGTTCAGAAAAATTTCCGCCTTGGAATCGGGAGATTTAAAATCATACTTGCTATCTCGCACAGTTGTGTGAACTAATTATAATATTTCTGGCACTACACTCATTCCATTAATGGAAACTTCATACTTCATGCCTTACTATATGCTCTAGCTGTGATCGCACAAGAAGAATTTCTAGAAAAGCGAGTGTTACAGGTACCGCAAATCTTGAGTTCTGTAGTTATACACTAGTATGATGATATGCTAAAGCTAGATATGCTAAAGCTAGATGACCTTCGAAGGCAAGCTTAAGGGACATAATGATACTCATAGAGAAGGTCAGTTTAAATAGTGCAAGGAATTATATGATAGATTTACTAATAATAGTTAATGAGAAGCCATTCCTTCAAGTCATATTCCGGGTGTTGGTAGGCCCATCGCGCTTAGCTCTGCGTCTGTTGATACCCGCTCGGGAAAACCACTACTATACCATTCATAAATTATGGTACCTTTTTTCTTTTCTTTTTCTTGAACAGAATACATAACGCCAACAAACCCGACTTGTGATAAGGGATATGGACGTGCTATGATAAGATCAAGCTTTACTACAGAATCGAAGAATTCTTCTGAGACACTCGATATCTCTCCGATTGGTCGAGCCAATACGCGAGGCTCGTCCATCGGCAGATGTGAGCATCAAAGTCCAAGATTATCTGAATGAAGCGGCACAGTAAATAATTATTGACTTTGTCACACATTTTCTGGATTTTGTGCTTGTAGTACTAGACTATAGCAGTCACGTTCAAAGATGTCAGGAGTTTATGAGTAGGCGAGCACAACAAACAATGGTCTACATCTGCACCTCGCTGTATATGTTGGATGGCCAGGATTCAGGGAATCCGGGGCCCGGGAAACTTCGTATGGGACAGTAAAGGATACAATTGAGTCCCGCTATCCCTTGGACGGATGAAATTGTCAAATTCGCAGCCTGGACCGTGCACGCACTGAGGTGGGTATATCCGTTGCTCTTAATGGCTGAGAATAGCCATAGAGCCAATCAAAAATAAGTGTCAGATAACCGCTTGGGCTAGTATTAGCTCAAAAAGGCAAGCTGCGAATTTGACAGTTTCATCCGTCCAAGGGATAGCGGGGCACGGTGCAACTGCTCTGAATGGAGACTTCCGTCAGAAGGTCGATCCTACACCACTAAGACTTGACGTACAAGGACTACCCCTGGTTGGCTTGTGCGAATAGCTATTGAGCCTCAGGTAGGGGCTTCAGCGGACCATTTGCCGAAGCTTTCATCCAATCAGCGTAAGTTGATGACGGCCCGGCTATGATGACCAACTACGGGTGCACGTGCACAAAATACTGGCATGCTGCCGGCTCACTTCTTTGCAGTGAAGTTTCATTATTATTTTGTCATACGAGAATAGAGACTTGCCGCAAAGTCTCTACTCTGAAAAGAAAAGAAAATTTTCTCAACAGTTGTGGACGAGCTTAATGAATAGGGCGGGTTAAGGGATGGAGACCTTTGCTGCATTACTAATCAGATTAATCGCAAGATTCATTAGTATTGATACATCAAGCAAAAATGAGTACAACGAGCCAATGGGGTCCACGATGTCTATATATAACGATACACCTGGGGGTAAAGATAAGCATCAAAACCTTGCGCACCCGGAAGTTTGATGATTACAGTCACCTTTGGAGCAACGACGAACCTGGGACAACGACGAAAACGTTGCTCACTAGTCTGAGCGCCGCTGTCTTGACTGACAAAGACTCCTCTTCGTCGTTCAACCAGTTTCGTCGTTGCCCCTAAGATGACTATACCAAGAACTATGTAGTAATTTACCGTATAGCTCGCTAAACGAACTAGTGAAAGTGAAGTTATTTCAAGTTCTTTTGGATCATCGAAATTACAACTGCATAAGCATGTGGTTGCAAAACAGCGTGGGCTCTCTTGTAAAAACTGCATGCCCATGGTTAACTCCTCTAAATCGCCTGGATATCAGGGCACTTCCGTAAAATAGGAAGGGACTACTAGCGGTATTTATATGGCGCGCAGTTAGGTTTATATATATTACGCAGAACTTCGTTTGTTAAATGCAGATGCGTTCAAACCCATCAATAAACCAAGGGAACAGAAGTGACCAAACTCGAAATGTAAAAAGGTCATACGGCCAAGGCATTATAATTAATGGTGTCCACCACCAATCTCAATGGAATGTTGGGGGGAAGTTCATGCACCTGCAGTCGACCTGTCCCTCCATCAGACATACGAAGTGCTGAGTCAATAGTTTTCAAATATTTCTCAATATGGAGCTGCAATGTCTTCCTCTATGCTATGCCTTCTTCACTAATGACTTCGGACCCCCGGCTGCGTGAATTTCCCTTCATTTCAAAAAAGCATTCAGGGGAACACCGAAAGACTCCGATGCGAATACATTTCTCAAACACCTTGATCGGTTGACCTATATTTTCAGCTAACCCAGAGTCATGGGGATATATTAACGCCAGTAAACTTGCCAGCTGCCTAGTCTTGAAACCATTTTATCCAGGCGAGGCGGCGGTTGAGAACGGGCAGTATATGGGAAGTGCGATATTACCATAGACTACGGTCTGCATGTAATTAATGAGTTAAACCAGTTTATCCAAGAAATATCAGGAGTGAACTCGCTTAGTCATAAAGTTAATCACTAGTTTACTGAATGTTAGCATGCTAGTCTAATTTCTTTTTTACGTATTTCTCAGGAGCATATTTGGCTATAATTCTCAATCTCAGTGTTTTATATATGAAAATTCCAGGTGGTTTTTGTATCTATAATAATAAAAGAAGACTTCCTGGGACTTAACTAGTTCACCGATGAAACCTCGCGACTGAACTAACTTCTTAGAGGGCTGGAATAACGGCCAATAAATCAAACGTAAACAATAAACGTAACCAAAATACAAAGCAGGATAACCCTTCAACAAAGTAATTTTAATGACCCTAAGATAAACGAATTTCATAATTCCTCACTACCCATGAACACCAGGTGAAGAGCGGAAACAAGTAAAATGAGAAATAGTAACTATGCATACATATCGAGGGGCATTTCGTAGTCCTGGTTGTAGGATTCGTGGTCCTGTTTGTAGGATTCGTGCTCAACGGGAGCTCCCCTCGGTATCTCCTGCCCGTGAAACTTTCTGAGGTGATTGCACAGGTTATGCCTCTTCAAAAATCCTCTGCTTCCGCACCGTGCGTTTTGGCAGTTTTGGAAGCAGTCTAGAAGATCAAAATCATTCTTGATCTTCTGATACCCCGACAGATTCCAGAACTCTTCTGGCTCTCTCCGATCAGGCACTGAGCATTGGGCCTCTGTCTGAAGGCCATTCCTATCATTTACAAGAGAACTTTCTGCTGCTGTCGGGTAGACTAAAGCGTTATTTGTGGTGTTATTGTGTCCACCCAATGGGGATTGGGTTTCGTAGTCAACAATGCTGTTTGCTTGGAGATTGGTGGGGTTGGTATTGATATCGAAGATTGAGCTGTAGTGATACACACGTGTGTTAGTAAAATCGCTGTTTAAAACGAGAAGTATAATTAATACTTTAGATCCTCAGAGAAGGACGATATGTTCATATTTGGCTCAGTTTGAATATTGGTATTTGAAAGCTCTGTTGGCGGGCCAGCGATTGGGCATGCGATGATCGCACTACGACCCTGCTGCCCAAAAGGCCCAACAACAATCATTTCCCCAGGGCGTGGAGCCAACAAAGCTGTCAGAATACGCATTACCCTATAGCTTATCTTAGTATAAAGTGAAGCACTATTTTAGGTGCTAATGGTGGTACGTACTCAGCACTGATGTGCCCATGATTGAGTCGTGAGAATAAGTAATTGCTATTCATTTCTATCACAAATAAATGGAGCTGAGGGTCAAATATAGCCGAGCCAAGGTAAAGGTGGTTAGCTGGATTGTAAATCCTAGATACGGAGTGTAAGAGAGATTTTATAATGAGAATTGAAGGTGCGAGGTGTCAGCTGCTACCTAGCTATCTAGAGCGGGCCCATGGTATAGTTCCGTATGCCTTGGCAACTCGAACTAGCCATCGCATTAGAGGTAGGAGAATGGGTCAAAGCGATATGCGTGTCTGCAGCATTGTGTTTTCCTTAGACACGACTAATCAGGGACAACTTGGGATTAATTTCATGGCGTGCGTTGCTAATAAAAAGACAGTTGAGAGTAGGTCTTGGCCAAAAGAAAAAAAAAAGGTAGCCATCAACTAGTTGAAATTGACCAAGGACTACATGTAGTTGGAACAAATCCAATCCTACACCCTGTCGTTATATTTAGTCCGGTAGAGGATATAGCTCAATGAAATGGTACGTGTAGATCGACATCGTAGAGATATATGAGTCAGTTGGTGGGTGATAATTCAAGCCACTCGGAATTCTTTTTTCTCTGGTACTATACTCTCTTTATGCCGGAATCAAATAGAAATACCAACCTCGTAATGCTGTTCTCGGAATCAACCTCGGCCTAGCCTCGCACGCCAGCCTTGCAGATCTGGCTGATTCGTCTACTCCGTAAGTTCTGTAAACGGTGAAATGGACCGCCTTTATGGATGGAGCTCATAGATGATCAAGTCGAGGGGCAAGGGCCTACATGGTGGGTATGATAGCGAAACAGTGTAGAATAGGTGGAGGTCCTGACGGTTAGAAGAGGTTGGGGTAAGAGTCAATTAATATCGGTTGACTCGGGGCACAACCCTATAACCCTAATACCTACTAGTCTGGCGCTCGATTAAAAGAGCCACTACTCCCCGTTTCACATATAGGAATGTGGCTTGGCGGGTTTTGTATGACGGCATGCAATAGCGTTTGTGTTGTGAAATGGGTAGTAGACGGTCACAATAGGGTTATAGACTACATGTATTTATAGATCCCATTCGGCGTAGTTTGCGGCGCTGGCCAGTGGCGGATAGCAGAAGTTGCATTTCTTTGGTCATTATTGCTATTATTCGAGCTGCTTTTAATTTACTTTAATGAACTGAGCCCGAATCCCTTCTTCATGATCAGGGATTCACCTAGGACCAAAATCCAGATGGAGCTGCCGACTCAGAACTATTCATTGCCCAAGTCCACATATTCCCCTTTCTGACTCCAGCACCACGAGTGGTTGTTTCAGCAGCCCAGGAACATTCCCGGGAACTGGTGAGAGGACTTGAAAGAAAGGGGGGGGGGGGGGGAGTGTAATCGCCTGATCACAATTGTACCTCGTTGTGTCGTTAGATTCTGGGAAAACAGACAGAAATGGTTTTTTGGTGCCAGTGAAGGGGCGTAAATACGTACGAGACAGTAAGCGATCGGAGATATCGACTGCATGCATACCGTTTACCCACAGCACGTTTTGGGGGCACAGGCCCTCATTGCGCACCGATTGTGGTTTCAGAATCGGATCAAGTCCAGCTGATAGTTGCACGTTGGGGGCCCTCGATCCATCGGTACCGCGGTGTAAACTGATCATGAAAAAGCTAGGTATATCTATAAAGAAGCAAGATTAGCCCTATTAACTATATGAATGACGTATCTGCCACGGAAATTCACCCAACTACATGTATGGCTCAGGACACTTTGGAGCGGGTGTGTCAACTACGGAAAATAGATCTTTTGTATATGGGAGGATGCCGTAAATACTAGGTATATGAGCCCGGGCCTAACCCAAAAATAAAGGGTGAATAACAGAAGCATAAAAACCAACAAGAGAGCTCGGATCCGATAGATGACACCGGGCTCATATACGGTACCTAGAGTACTTTCTGGAAAATCTTCTGTGCTCTCAGGTTCGGATTTTCGGATCCGGACATGAAAGATAATAATCACAATGACTAAGGGTAAACAAATAAACGAATATGGCTAGCCTCATTGCAGACATCGGGATGCCCCGGTTGCTGTCCCTCGAATCTTGAGACCACCAGCAAGTACAGCGATGGGTAATAAATAAGTCCTCAGACGGAACGCCATCAAAACACGCGTTTGCGCGCAGAATTATGGTTAGTTGTCTGATGACTTATTAATTACCCATCGCTGTACAGCCTCCCACACAGAATATCCATTTTTCGAAGTTAACACACCCGGGCTCAATTAAGGTTCCCAGAGCCTTTTGTGGCAAATCACTAGTGGTAAATATGATTAGTCTAGGCCAAACCACTCCCAGCACGCACTTTGCATGGACGCCTTAATGTCTTAGACACAGCTCCCGACTTCCCCGGCTGCAGACAATGTATTTCATATTCAAAGCAGAGATTCGATTGTCCTCAACTTGCTCACAAGTAAAAGAATCAGGAAATGGAAGTGCCGGAAACAGGGATTATTCATATGAGAGAATGGCACCACTCCATACAGATTATCCTTGCCTTGAGCAACTGCATTTTCTGTTTCTTTTGCAAGCAAGTACGTATTTCTCATGCGGGCAAGAAAAAACATGAAAATGAAATATGCAGCCAGGGATTCAATACAAAAGACGCGCTACCACTAACAATCATGTTCAGGTTCAAACCAGCCGCGCCCGGGTACTTTGTAACGAACAGTCCCATCAGTTCGTCAATTGTCTTACTTATAATTCCATGGCACTTGCCGCGATAGTACCAAGCACTACATGTACGTTAAGATATCAGAGTGCTAGTGTACCTACATGTTCAAGTGCGAAATGTGGGAACCTAGTCACAGTGTTCGAGAGGCACAGCTTGAGACGCATGCAACCGTGCTAACAGGTACCAACAATACAACAATAATTATAAAGATTTGTCCCGTCAAATTAAATTTTGATTTAGTAATATTCTCATGGAGCCACACGAGCTGTAATGGTAGCAGAAAGACAGCTCCAGACACGTGGAAGATACCCAGGAGCGATGCTAGCATTCTTTAACTATGTAATTATAATAACCCCACTCCGCGATCCAGCATTTGAGCTTCCATACCACCCTGGGGCAAGGGCGGTAATCATTCCCTCAAAACCTTAGAGAATAATTAATTAGGGGCTCCATCACTAAGTTTACTAGAACGTGAGCTGTAGAAGACATGTTGGTAATGGGGCAGATAACGTCGCGAGAAATACAGTTACAAGCATTACATGTAGTTCATTAATACAATATATATATGTCGAGGGTGCCAGCCTGATACTTGTGCTTTAAGTTTTATATCATGGAGGGGGTCGATAGAGATTGAAGGAATCGACTGCCAGGCATGTACAGCCACTCTGAAAAAGTCTTCGTGATTTAGTTTTAACGTTAGTACAGTGCGCAGTGTGGCGCGCTCCTGAAGTTGATATTACTAAAGTTGAGATTCAAAACAGCGAAAAATATATAATATAGTTCGTGACTATATATAATAAAAAAAAGTAGGTCATTAGTCTCCTCTTTCATTGATTTCAGGCACCGTTGATCACTCGGAAGGTCTCCTAATTCGGGAGGTTTTGATGGTCCGCCATGGTTACATATGAAGAAATGACTCACTCCGAAATCAGAATCACGAACACTTTTGCAGGGTGGCTGTACGTTGCTGACTTTCTCAGTCTTACATAACCAGCAAAGCCCAAATAGGTTGCTAGCAGATTTCAGAACAAGGCTCTGGGATAAAGTGAGCGAACGGATCTTCAACTGTCAACACCCCGTTAGTTCGCCCTCTCAATCCCAAAGCCTTGTGCTTATCCTTTCAGACTGCGACAGTACATGGCGCTAGAAGAAGGCTAGTTTGTTGAGGTTTTTTACCTGTCACTCTTAGATTGCTGTTTCTCATGTACCCTCCATTAGGACTGCGCACATTGGTCGGCCGTGATTTATGTTCATCCCGAACTAGGCTCTAGTCTCAGCGGACGGATGCACAGACGTCGAAGTATTGCCTTTTACAGCGCGACGTATGAGAGGGCGTTTTCAAGACAAATGATCACCAGACCAAGGAACCCCAAGGTCAATGTGAATGTCCACTGAGACGAATTACTGTGGTACGAAAAACAGCATGTAACGTGTCAGCGAAAACGCTGGCGTTGCTTTTGGTGCGGCCGTGAACGAAGCCGAAGTCACACAAGCCCCAGCTAGCGCCGGTTCTCCATGAGGTCCCGAGATATTGGGTGAGACTTCTCACTTCTAATGGCGCTCTAAAGTGATAGGTATCTGTCCCCATAAACTTGCCTGTCAAGTTGGTGATTAGTTTCACTGGAACTTGATCAAGGAGTGAGTACACGTGGCTGTAGCTTAATTGATAACGAAACTATCAACTGATAATAATTCACTCTGACCAGCGTGAAACTATCAAATCCTAAGTGGAAAAGATTTACCCTGGAGAAAATGGGCATTATAGAGATGGCTATCGATATATACGGGCCTTCATAAATTGGAAGAATAAGCTGCTCCCTCATGATCATCGGAGGTCTTGAGCAAGAACGTTGCATAAGGCTAAGGCTAGTTGATTCCGTGGCCATGGTGGAGGTATCCCTTTGTACGTCTGTTGAAGCTGCCACACTATCCCATAATCCGTCAGTAAAATGCTGACCCCCCCAGAAAAAGTAAATTTAGTGTGGCTTTACTAACAGATCTTGTTATCTCTCTTATCAAATAATAGGTCTCCCATACAACTTTAATTCCTCTGTTATAGGGGGGTCACCATCGACGGACCATGGGATGATAGAGCTAGAGGGATTAGATTTGTATGGGAGATCTGTTTGATAAGGGTAGATAACGGTTGCAAGATCTGTGAGTAAAGTCACACTAGGTTTGCTTTTTCTTTTGACTGACAGACGAAGGGATAAGGCAGCAGGTCGTGGTCATTGCAGGCAGCAGAGTATTAGATGTATATGTAGTTCTCTCTCAGCGAGTTCCCTGTCGAGAAAGGAAAACGAGCCCAGACGTTAATCTTGCAAAGTATACGTATACGTAGACTAGAAGCATAAAGAGCAACTTGATGACTGTTTTATCTATTTAAACAGACCACACGCACAGCCTCAATCTCCATCAAGCTCGATCGCGAGAAACGGAGCGTTCATTTGGTCAAATTCCCGCCTTGCATAGTCGATCGCCCAGAGCAGGGTGCACTCCCACACCTACGTTGATAGAAGGGAGCTCTGGGTCGGCTATATCTAGCGCGCCCGAAATTGAACATTTGGGATCCAGAAGGCGCAGAAACAGACTGTAGATCGATGGACAGGATCCTAGGAGCCATGGCATGCAAGGCAAAAGCCGATGGTCCTACAGGAGTAGAGATAGGAGGATGCGGAGACATGTGACTATAGTTAATACTTGGATGAAAAATATTTGTACCACGAGGGAGGAGTAGCACCGGACTTCAGACGTTCACGTCAGCAGCCCTACAGTCGTCTTTGCAATTTAATTTGGGGCAACGATGATACTGGTTGAACGACGAACAGGGGTCTTTGTCAGCCAAGACAGTGGCTGAAATCTGTTGTCCCAGGTTCGTCGTTGCCCCAAAGTTGACTGACTGTATCCCCTGGATGTATGAGACAGTGGGCAAATCTCTCTCATGCATGAATGTCATGTGACCTTGAATTTGGGTGAGAAAGCATCGTCGGTCTTTGGAATACTTAACGGTGCCATAAAGTTCGCAGTTCGCTGCCTTACCTCAGTCAATCATTTCCTGGATAGGCCACGCTAATGCATGAGAGAGATTTTCCCACTGTCTCATACATCCAGGGGATAGGTACCTATCCCTAAATCTGCGACCTTGCTTATCCCCTGTGGTATATACATACATACATAATCGAGGTAGTACTTTTGCATAAACTACCAAATTAAACCACGACTAAACCACGATTAAACCACTTTATTGCATTAAACTACATGACTTAAGATTTATCGTAGTGTTTATTTAAACCAAATTTAAATCACGTTTTTGGTTCGTTTAAACCACCCAAGAAACAAAAAATATTAGTATATAAATTATTTGCAATACTGAGTTAAATTATAAGTTAATTCATAAAAACAGTTGATAGAACTCCGGAAATCTGTGAAGAAGAAATTTATGAAATCGGGTGGTTTAATTAAACTACAGGTCATTGTTTAATTAAACCATACAAGAAATCGGGTGGGGAATTGTGGTTTAATAAAATTACAGTGTCATGAAAGGGGCGTATTTAAACCACATAGTCATGAAATTCGAAAGTGGTTCATTTAAACTACAGAGTGATTTATTCGAGCCACTTTGTGGTTTAATTAACTTAAACATATATGTCTGATAGCGATCTCGCAACTAGATATAGAGCTACATGTATGAAGGGGTATACAGTTTCTATTATATCTCGAGTATAAATGAGCGAGCGGATGTACTCGTACTGGACAACTCTCCAGCTCCCCCAGACGAACAAGAAGAAGATCGATCAAGAAGAATTCTAGAAGACACAATACTCTGGATCACTGGCTAACAACACTGGCGAATCAAAAAATATCAGACACAGGTGGACGCATATATACAACAGGACATACCGGGATGACAAGATAACTCTCAGAGGCTGGGCTTGGTACAACCCGGACTCACAAATTCTGGTCGGAAGATCAGACACGGATAGAAGTTATAAGATCAACGCGTCAAGATCAGAGGGAACACCCAGACAAGACTTCAATCATTGATGGGGGAAAAGTAAGACCAGAGGGTAGAGACGAGATCGGAAAGTACAACGGGAAATATTTGGTGGGGCCACAGGGGACACCGAGAAGAAAAATTGTTATAGAGTATTGCGCACAATATTTGTTATTTATTTATTTTGTGTTAGGTAGTAGCGGTGGATGAGTCACAGCTTGCTGAATGCCCTTTACTGGGTGTGGCCAGGGGTTAGCAGGGTACATGTAGTTCTGGGGTTGTGGTATTGCCATAGACTACGGTCTGCATGTAATTAATGAGTTAAACAAAAAAAAAAAAAAAAGGAATAAATGAGCGAGAAGCGGAGACAAATGCACCATGCAGGAAGGCAAATATATGAGCTAGGCTGTAAAATTCCCCCACTCTCATGATGCGATATCGTGTCAGGATTTCACACAATTGGCAAATGTACACCCGCTCCCCCTCTTCCCCGCGCGCACAGGCTGTAGGATACGTATACAGGTAGTACAGCCACTCTGCAAAAGCGCTTGTGATTCCGATTTCGGAGCGAGACACTTCCCCCGTGGCGGCCCATCAAAAGAAAACCCATAGAGAGAAAACCTTCCTACCGACCGGTGCTAGAAATCAATGAAGAATATCATTATCAATGACCAACCTCTTTTATATATAGTCATGAATGAGCTCGATCCCATCCCCAACTCCAAAAGAGTCTTGGCACAGCAACCACAAATACTAGACTGGGCACGAGGTCAAGTTATTAACTAGTATATATATATATTACTAGTGAGGAGCGGCCTAGCTCCGGCCGCATATAATTATATAAAATTAATCATCAGTTCGAGGAACAGCCGATATATTAACTAAAGGAGATCAAAGTGTATAAAGATCCGACCCTGTTCAATGGCTCGGAATGACTCGGGTAGGAGTGGGGTTCGGTGTCTATTCATGGCGTGAAATAGACATCGGTATGTAATTTATGCACGCCAACACTGAATTTTTACACATATATAAGGTAAATTTTAAGTTAGAAAACCGTAATTACCCTCTTAGATATGCGTATACGGGGCTTAACTATTACTACATGCAGTAATAAGCATTGCCTAAACGGGCGGCCATTTAATGTGTACAGTCGCACCTCGTTATGTCGTTAGCGTATTCTGGGAGCCCAACCCGTACGAGATAGCAAATATACCAAAATATACGAGATAGCAAATAGGTTTATGTGGAGGAAGGCAGTACTTGTCCCGCAAACCTGTACGAGACAGCAAGAGATCCGAGATATCGAATTACGAGATAGCGAGGTGCAACTGTATATGACTCGGAGTCGGCAGACAATAGGAAAACAGCTATTGGAAGCGCACCGACCCCCTTTCCTTGGCTCGATATCAACGCTACCAGGACCAGGTTGGCTGAAAACTCGCTATTCGCCATTTACCAAGTTTCGCCATCATCACATGAGATAATACAGTACATACAGCGCCCCTCCGCTATACCGAACCTGCATAATCCGCAAAAATCAGTTCCGTATAGCAGATCGTTCAGTACAGCAGAATTATCATAGTAGGGTTAGGTTTCATTCAGCAAATTAGCACGAGCGAGGGTAAAAGTGAGGTATATGACAAGTTCCCATCAATAGGGTTGTAGTGAATAGGCCATGGGTCTTCAAATGTATCCCGATAAAAAGTAATCATGATGAACAACACGCTTGAACTACCTTAGAAAAGATTGAAGCAGAACTGGCGGTAATAGACAGTATTTGTGAGTACAGAAGTGAATTTCGACACCCCTGGGATGGGTCGAGGGGGGGGGGTGTATCCCCAAATAATCTACCCCTAATAGTACTAGTGCATCACCAGTAAATTCACAAGTTTTTGTATGGGTACAGGGGGGTTATAGGGGTGTCAAGCTCCAAAGATTCGATCCGGAGTGAAATTCGGTATATCAGCATGATTTTCACGAATTTGGCTGGGGAAAGAAAATCCAGTCCGAGACCCTTCGCTATAGCAAATATTCGGTTTACTTGAGTTCGCTATAGCATAGGCCCGCTGTACGTTTAAAGATCAACCCTCTTTGATGCTCTGATAGCCAGTTTATAGTGACAGGTAATAAGTGATGGAACGCCTGAGATATGGTTATACCTGCAAACACCGTATGTTGGTGGCATTTTACACAAAACAGGTATCACTCCGTCTCAGCCCGTTCCATTACCTATTACCCACCGCGGTACATCATTTTATCTTTCTCGCCACACAATTGCAAGGGCACAAAACCATGCATCTTTATTACCAGCTACAGCGGTGTTTTGTATGAAAAACACAAGCATGGACAGATGCATTTATCTGCTATGACGTTCTCAACACTAGATATAGTGCTCTGCCTACAAACTTCTATTACTGGTAACCCTCCGGCCTACAAGATTCCGAGGTAGACTATGTGTGATGAGATGTAAATCAATTAAAGACGTTGATAAAATTGTCAAAACATAATCTCTCCCCCGATAGAATAAATAGAAGCTCATGGGAGCTATAGTTTACTTGTAAAACGAAACTCACAACTAGTACATCATTTCGGTAGTGTTCGATACATGATCTCGTTATTTGGACGTTCTGTTGTCGCGATCGATTAGCTAACGTTTGAACAACGTTCGTCCAACACCGAGCTTGACTGCTACATTTCACCCTATGGCTATAGAACAACTATCTATAGAAAGTAACCAAGGCCTACAGACGACCCTCCCGTGAATCTCTTACATGACATATATACAGCTACTCTACAAAAGTGTTCGTGATTTGATTTTAATGTCAGTGCGCAGTGTGGCGCACCCGTAATGTTGATGCTACCTTTAGGGCCCGTTCGGACAGCCTTAAATTATTTCTTCGAATTATTGGACAGACTGGATTATCAGGTAGCGAAAACGATAATCATAATACTCATAATCTGTGGATAATCTGCATGTCCGGATAGCATTATTCTCTCAGGGTATCTGTGTTGTGTGAGATAATTACCCTTGAAGGTGATTATTTTCTTGGTGGATTATTAGGATAATCGAGAGTTCCGAATGTTGGATTATTCAATTGCACGAACAGCATAGATTATTGTGATAATCCGAAAGTCGATAATCCGTCAGATTATCGCCAATAATCAAAATTATTGGGTTGTCCTAACCTGCCCTTAATGTTAAAACTCAAAACAACGGAAATATATAATATAGTTCATGACTATAGGTAAAGAAGGTAGGCCATTAATCGCCTTCCTCATTGATTCCGGGTACCATTGGTCACTTTGAAGCCCTTGAGGGGGGTTTTGATGGTCTGCCACGATTATATAGTGAAATGTCTCACTCAGAAATCTGAATCACGAACACTTTTGCAGAGTGGCTGTAAGTAGCTAAGTACTCTATAGTGTGTAATTAATGAAATAATCAATCAATCAACGTACATTGTACATACCAATTATATTAACAAATCAAACCAATAAAAAACGTATGTACATTGTACCGGAAAGATAGAGCGAGTGATAAACCATGATGACGCCACCGGATTTCTGATTCATTAATCGAATGATTGGTGGACCAACAGAAGAAGAACAGCCTGCATATTACAAGGCTGTAGCCCACACGTACAGTGATAAACGCTCCTCCGGGCTACCCGAGCGTCTTATAGGCCCTACAAACCTCCCTGTCGTCTCCAACACCTCCAAAAACGGCACCTCGGCCTGAAGGATATGCAGCTCCAGAAACTTATTCGTTTCCTCGTCACTAGTTTCTCCCTCAACTACCACTGACTTGAGGCTAGTCCACTGCAAGCTCCTCCCCATGTACCTCTCGACATCGATATCGGCAGCAATATCCTTGTTCTCCGCGGGACCCACGCCCCACCCGAGAATGATCTCCATCTCTTCCGGCGAGGCAATCTGGCACAGCGCCTGCATCTGCTGTTTCACGACCTCCTGCACTCTCCCGTCTAGGCGCCGCCGCAGTGATACTTTCGGGAATGTCATGAAGTCTGGGTATTCACTCCAGGGGTCACACTCGGAAGCCTCGATCCTAGATGGCCAGGTGGTCTTGTCAAAGATGCGGTAGTCCCAGTAGCATAGCTCACGGTCGTGGATGGGCAGGAACCTTATTCGCAGCATCTCAACGCACCAGACCTCGATGGAGGCGCATTGGAGCAGCCGAAGAAAGCCGTCGCTGCTGATGCCGGTAAGATGGATTTCCCGAAGGAATGTGTTATCTAGAGTGCAGCTGGGCCGCTGCCGGCACCATTTATCGGTGAAGGACGACTCTTGTGCCTGCAGTAGGTGGAATCCCATAACCATTGGCCGCGAATATCGGCAGAGCTGCCCAAATATCCAGGGTATGTCGCCGATGGTGGTATCGTCGGTCCATTTGTTGATGGATAAGTCCACCCTTCCCATTGCGATGGGTATTTTGAAAGATTCTCTTGAAGATTTCAAGGAGATCTGGCCATCCCAGACGATAATATTAATGTTGTTGTCCGGATCAGCTCCTCTCCGAGAGGCGAGGAATTCATGTTGAAAACTTTCCAGGAGGTTCGTGTAGGGGGTCTTGAAATGTTGGAATATCTCCCGGATATCCACGGTTCGACCATCGGTGATGACAATATTTAGTTTCTTTGGGGTCACCAGTGGATGTAGAGGAGTAATGGCGTCTGGTGAGTAAGAATTATCTGTCTGTTGGCAAATAATTGTGACCGTCCGGTACCTCAAGATCTCCGGGAGTCCCAGGCGGCTTACCTGTCCGGGGGCCATCAAATATTTGCCCAAACCTTCTTCAGCAACCAGCCTGAAGAACTGCTGGTCGCTAAGTTGGATCTCACGAAATTTCTGCGCCGGGACCATCCCGGCCTCGATGGCATTCCTCCATAAACGGCAAACGCGGCCAAGGTTTCTTGAACCGGATGCACGATCGATGTAAAGGTAGCTTTCCCCTTCGTTGGAATTGAGCTTTTCTCGCACAACATCATGTGTCTGGTGGCAATGGAAGAGGATGTTATACAGAAGCTCTCGAGGACAATTACTGAGAGATGATACAACTAAAGGCTTGTCGGCGTTGACAGTGAGTGATTCCATTTCCATCATGAGGCTGTGTGTTTTCTTCTATTTTCTCACAAGGTCTTGAGAAGAGGTTGATTCAACTCATCTCGATTTTTCTTCTATGGAGAGTCGTCACCACCTCAAAATGACGTGGCGGAGAAAGGGTCCCGGAGAAAGGACCCAAGCGCCAGGTCATTTTGGGGATCTCTTACGTCTCCTTTCGGGACCTTGAAGGTTTGGAGCTTTTCCTGAAAATGATCAACATGTAATATTGTCATTGGGTAAGCTATCCCTTCATCTGGCAAGCTGCCCTATGGAAGGTGTCAGCCCACAAAAAGCAAACCTTTGTGTGGCTTTATTAACAGATCCTCTCCCTCATCCCTTGGACGGATGAAATTGTCAAATTCGCAGCCTGGACCGTGCACACACTGAGTTGGGTATATCCGTTGCTCTTAATGGTTGAGAATAACTATAGAGCCAATCAAAAATAAGCATTAGATACCTGCTTGGGCTAGTATTAGCTCAAAAAGGCAGGCTGCGAATTTGACAGTTTCATCCGTCCAAGGGATAGCTATCATAGGGTGATCAGCTTATCAGACGAAGTGATAAGGCGTAAACTGACAGCTCCATCATTACTGCCCGGTCCGATTTTCAGCACCCTGCATATTCGAGACTTTGCGCAAATGGAGCCAGCTCCATTTTCTGACAACCTGATTAGTGCCGATCACACCATTAACCAATCAGATAATCAAAATATAGAGCTGGCTCCATTTGCGCAAAGTCTCTATTGTTTAGTCTCGATCCCAGGCTAGCCTTGATCTTTGTGTGGGTGGGAGGTTGTGCTTGCCTCAGCACAACTTCTCTCCCTTCTTAAAGCCTGGGAGCGTAACGGGCGCCCGCGCGGCCAAAATCATAAAATGGAGGACTTTCTGAGCTTATAACTCAACAGCCAGGGCCCGCGCTGAGCTCGATCCCATCCCAAAATTCTTGGTTTTCTGCGAAAGAAAGCCTTGGCGCAACTATGTACATACTCGTAACTTTATAGCGTTTTTGAACACAACCGCTATTGCATGCCATATAAAAATGTAGTCTTGGTGGTTTTTGGTGTGTATGCAATATTAGTTGTGTTCAAAAACGCTATGAAATTGCGAGTAGATACTAGACTGGGTACGAGGTCATGCTCGCGCAGAAAATCTGAAAAGTGCAAATGGCTTAGCGCTACTCAGAGAGAAAACTGTGTGTTTTTATGAAACTTTTTTTTTGATGGTCATTGCCCCCCTCAATTTCAAGGGTACAACGCAAGACGAAAGAAAGGTGACCAGATGACGCTAAGAGGATGGACTTGGTGGATCGACTCTGGAGGAGAAGTTTTGGTCGGAGGAGGGTATTCGGATGAGATCTACGAAACACAGACACATATTTTATTGACGCGGAAGACTTAAAACCGTAAGACAAAGAAGAGAGAGCAAAGTACAACGAGAAATACTTGGTCGGGTTCAAAGGAGAGAAAGCAAAAACTGTAGTTAGGAACGGGTAGAGGGCAGCTCAGTTGCGTTTTTATTTCTTTTCTTACACTTAGGTAGCCCTTTATTGGGTGTGGCCAAAAGTTAGCAGGGTAGTTCTGGGGTTAAGATGGTAGCGTTGCGCGCACCAAATCTAGAGACTGGGACCGAGGCTAGCTCTGCTCCTATCCCTTGGGCCGGTGAGACGCAGAACCCAGGACTTCCTATCACAGTATTGATTTCCGTGGCAAAGTCACTGAGCCTGGTACTTCATCACTAAGCCACGCTTTATTATTCGAGGAAACGTGACTTGGCTTTTCTTGAATAGGAAGTCCTGAATTCTGCGTGTCTCACCGGCCCAAGGGATAAGAACCTGCAACAGACTTTATGAAGAGCAGCCTCCATAGATATTTGAGAGTTTAAGCCACCAGATATTTCTGGCAAAAACAAAAAAGATCAGCGTGAAAATCTACCAATCCTGCGTTAGTTTTTCTCTTTTGATCCTAGACCGCTGAACTTTTTTGTCCGATGATCTTTTTTGTTTGCCAAAATGCCGTGTGGCTTAAACTCTCTAATGGTCGCCTTCGGACGCAGAGTGCTATATATGTACTCGTAGTTTCCTTGCGTTTTTGGACTGGGCCACTATTGCACACACCTAAAATCAGGATATTAGCGTATTCTTGTATGATACCAGTCGAGTTCAAAAACGTCAGCAAGTCATGAGTAGGCCGGGAATATTGTTGATCTAATTGAATACATGTATGGCGTGGCTACTCCTAAAGGTAGCCGGAAAATGGGGGTAGGTCGATGGCGAATAACTTTTCGATGAAAAAAGTCAAAAGAAACCGGCTCGATGACGTTGTATTACTAGTGATGAGGTTCGATTTCATAGAGCAGATTTTTGATATCTGCTCTAGTTGTGAATGTGAAATGCGCCAAGACTAAACAAGAACACAGTCGTCTTGGGGGCAACGACGAACCTGGGACACAGGTTTCAGACAAACAAGTGGTTGCTTACCAGCCTGAGCTGCGCCACTGTCTTGACTGACAAAGACCCCTGTTCGTCGTTCAACCAGTTTCGCCGTTGCCCCCAAGACGACCGACTGTACCCGCTATCAACGATAGTTTGTATGGACCAAGACAGTTCTCCATACCAATTACTAAGAGTCACATCTCGCCACACTAACAAACACGAAGAGGAGGGGCGGGGTCGTAGGCTGCGCTTACCTGCGGGAAGGGTTCACTAAAAGTAAAACACTTGAATGAGTAATATTGTCTTCTATATTACATCGTCAATAGAGGCGAAAGGATGTTTACGCCAAAGTATTAACTTTATGCGATCAGTTTGTACCTAGAAACAGAATTGACATGATATAAAAAAAAGAGGCGAAAGGATGTTATTTCACGCGAAGTATTCATATTTGATATCTGGATCTTTGGGTTGATGTTCCGTGGGTTTCGGCGGTGGCTTGGTATCCGAGTGATAGCCTATGATTGCAATCACTATTACAGCTCCAAGCTAGCACGTACTTTGATTAATGCGAGTGGTCTTCACCCTATATCAATTGGTGCAACATGGAGTTTTGATTATGGGACAAAAAAGATATATCCATACGGAGATCATCTGTAATTTTGGTATATACCAACTTCATAGATCTAGCTAGGGTGGTAGAATTTTTCGAAAGACGAAGGGATACGTGTAGTGTGTTGGATTATGCTTGATATGCTACATACATGTGTACTTATGTAGTCTAGAGCTTCAGGGCCCGGCGCTTCAACTTCCAGCCATGAAAAGCTTATCTCTCGTCCCGCTCAGAATTGACACATGCTTCATCGCCCCACTAAGGATACGTCTCATATTAAACAGTTTACTAGAATTATCTGTCCTGAAGTTTGCATACTTAACCCTGGGTTTCTCTCCTCTTCCCTTTCGTCTCCTCCTTAATCATCCTGACCATCGTTATTACGCTGCCCCCAGTGTCGGCACATGGAATACGAATCTCAATCTGCAAGCTGGTTACATCCGCAGGCCCGCTAAACCGAGAGGAAACTCCAGAAAAGGGCTCAACAGAAAAAAAGTCCATGCCTCATTTATGGGTCACTCATGAACTAGAAGACTCGTCTATTGTCCGTAGAGTTGAGCGAATTAGGAAAATCGTTTTCAAAAGCAGGGTCATTACGAGTGATATACGATGACTCTCACACTCACATCTGCAATTATATTATTTCCTCCTGTAGCACTTGATATGATGCGACCCTTCATTTATCTAATGTTTGATCAATCGTATCTACATTACATTCCCTGGCGGATACCCAAACCGAAACAATTATCTCAATCGTGCTCATGGGCCACATACACGAAACACATCCACCTTCCCCGAACCCACGTCCGGCCAAGGGGGCAAACCGCCGGTTCGGAGGCCCTTCGTACCCACGGCCTCGAATCCCGACTCTCACCCTAGAAACAAGGCAATTAAAGACGACGATCACGTGTACCACCTCCCATTTTAACCGACTAGTGGAAAGACAAAAAGAATTCTCCGCAAGCTAGCCCGCCGATAATTATTTTCCAGTTGCCAGGGATAGAACTCTCCACAGCTAGTGCACTGGTGGCGGGGTAACTAGGGCGTTCGGGTCGCTTATCCCGAGCAAACGAAGAAGGACTACAGTTTCCAGTAGAGTTATTACGGAAACCAGGGGTTAGCGAGCAGGGGTGTGAGGCAGGCCGGTGGCGAATATCAATTAGCAGAGGCCATCGAGTACCAGTTCTACCAGCGGGTATGACCACCATGTACCAGCCGCTTTTATTACATCTTGTATCCGCTCTGGCATATTATCTATATGTTTTAAGATCTCTTCCTCTGTACTTTTCTCCCATTCCTGTAATACAGCAACCTTGACCTCTGCCTTACCCTTTGGCCTCGGCTTCCTCTGACTAAGTCTATTTCTGAGAATATTCCATATATTCTCAATAGGATTCAGATCTGGAGATGATGGTGGCCAAGGGAGTAATAGTATTCTGTAATAATTCCGGTACTCCTAAATAGCTTTAGTATAATTGTATCGGCTCTGGAGTGAATAGGAGATATTTACCTTTGTTAAAGTAGCTGTATGAGCTGATGTGCCATCCTCCATAACCCAAAGTGGGTAGCCATTACCTTGCCATTGACTTACGCAATACCACATAGGCCAAATTACGGGACACAAAATGTGGTTTACATATATCTCTCTGCTATGATGGTACCCCAATTTTCCCGTTCCCAAACTACGATTGATTTTTACCCCCTAACCCCATCATACCTCCCCAAATCATTACAGAGTTTTCTGTTTACAAGACAGTCATCAAACCACTCCTCCCCTTCTGCTCTCGTAACATAAATTTTTCTACAAACACCTTTAAGCTAGATATAGTATTCGTCGGTCCAAATCACGCGTCTCCAATCATGCTTAGTCCAATGCTGATGTACAAGCGCGAACCGTAGTCTTTTCTCTCTTTTGATTTCATCCAGAAATTGTTTTTTCCGAGCAGTTCTACGGTAGTAGCCCTCCTTCGCAAAAGCTTACCTCAAAAAAATTTCTGACATATGTACGAGATGGTCGGTGTATCAGGCCGAGCATGGATTTGCTCAAGCTTGGGAGGGTATTTTATCCGGGATTAGGGTATACGCAGACCCTGCCTTAAACGCTGTGGGGACCCGACCAAAAGGTGGGTATTTTCTAGGGTATGGCGTGCGGGTGTTAATATCAGTGGAAAGTGTGCCGGTGCAGAGTTACAATTTTTCCGATTTTCCGAGTCGGCCGACGTTCCCCGGGTGGAGTTGGTGAAGGTTATGCGGCGAGTGTGGAGATAACATGCTTGTTATAAGTGTTCTACATGTACAGTAGCGCACGCGCGGCTGATGAAAATTATAAGAACTGACAAAGCTGTTGAGGACATGGAAAAAATGACAGGAAGGGCTAGGTATCCGGCGGTATGTAGGCTACGAGAGTCGAGTCTAGCTAGCTGCCCGCAGTATCAAGCTGAATTGAAGGGACATGATGTAATATGTCTGATGTTTAGCCATTCGTTTTCACTACGGAAACCGGGGAGAACTCCGCATTATGGTTTCGGTCACTGGGGGTTCGCCCTTTGTGGCGGGCGAGGGTATTTAATTTTAGTGTTGAGTAAAATAATTGACCCGGCTTGGTTCGGGCTTGCAGCTTGGGAAATAGTAGATTACTGATCATTACCCCCGCTCCCTGGTGTAGGTACACGACGATGGCTAGCAACATGGTATCCCGTTGTACGTGGATATCGGTCCGTTACCAAGTTGTAAAACCTGAAATTAATGAATTGAACAAAAGAGAAATTGTGAAACCTAGTATTCTTGTCCATCCTTGCACAACGGTATTGCATATGACCATGGGGGTTATTGCGCTATCGTGCTGATAAGTATTGCGGGTTTCCACAAGTAACCGAACAATTGAGATGGTAACCATACAAACCACCTAACAACATCAAAATTTCAAAGTCGCACTCTCGAACTGACATTTTAGCTGTAGATACTGTCACTACCGGAGAATTCATATTTCAGATTCCTTTGTTCCATCTCCTTGTGGTTGTGGAGAAATACGTTTTTGAAGCTGCATTCCCATACAAATCTTGGATGTACGCTTACTTGTGGAAACCCGCAATACATGTATAGCCGTGCTACCCGTTTCTTGAAATACGTTACATTGATACCTACAAGTGCTTGCTTGCCAGAGTTTCCGCTGGAAGTGGAGGTCTATAGATCTAGATCTAGCTTAGCCACGGTGAAAAAATGACTCACTCTCACAAAACACGGTTCCGTAATTCCAGTCGTTTCCAAGCAGAAGTATCTCAGGAAGTAGTACTTTGAAGAGCTATATTAAACACTTCTCTTGGATAAAACCAGTCAACAAAACATCGACCAGATCCTACTCAGCGTTGGAATTATTGCTAGTCATATTCTCCGCAAAATTAGGATTTTGCCGTCAATAGGTCACTTGGTCATGAAAAAGCTAGGGACAAATGTCATTCACTATGGACAAACCTCCACACAGCATTTTACCGGAAGCAGTGTGGCCTGTCTTTTTACTTATATTATTATCTTTCGGCAAAGACGCCGTCGCCGCGAGCGTTGGGGAAGCATATGGCCCACAACCTCAGGTACTACATAGATTGTAATAGATATCCCCCAGGGTTTAAATTCTTCACCAATATTACTTCCAAGACTGTGTCACACAAACCACAAGATGGATGTTGATATCAAAAGCCTGAATCTTTGGTTCAATTATATTAAGTGGGGACTAGAAATTGGTTTCCCGGTGCATACGTATTCTCCCCAGTTTATCTCTAAAGAGGCCGGTTATCTTCGGGAACCTTTAATAAAAGCGCTGGGAAGGAGCCAAGGACCAAAGATACTTCCGATAGAATGTTAGAGTGCCCCATATATGCAGTCCATAGCAGGGCCAGAGGCTGGGACCGAGGCTAGCTGATCACGTATTATGTCTAGAGTAATCATGTTTTTCGCTTATAATTATCAAATTACAAACTGACTGACTGGAAAGATATAAAAAAAAAATCGATCTGTGGAGTTGATCCCTGAGTAAGACAATCTCAGTCACTTTGCATGCGCCTGTTCGAGAGTAGAGTACTCTCATAATCACACCGCATATTTGTATTCTACATAGAATACCTACCGGTACCTAGGGATTTAATTTCATGGTTCCCGCCAGACCGAAACCGTACCATGGCCAAGATAGGTATTTTCCACCTCATGATCGAGTTGTTGGTGTATTTAGATTGGAAGCTTACCTCAATTTCAAGTATATATCTGCTCCATGTATGTACCCTGTCCGCAAATAGGTGCTACTGCTCTGGTGGATTAATTGGGTGTCTTGCGGGGCTGACACAGCATTCCGTCGAATAAGCAAGCACTAGTAGAGTACTACAAGCTGCAAGCACGGTGTACCTTACCAACCAGCCGCAGCCATGATAAGTCACTTGTAACCAGCGATGTAGATACCTACATACGTGACTAGAGTACTGATCATTACATGTATTTATGATGTGATGGTATATCGCCAACGCACTCACCCCATTATTATGAACCCGAGGCCGGCCCTGAAACATTGAGCTAGACGATAGAGCTATTTTTATCGCTTTGGCTACTTTTTATTTCATTGGGCACGCACCAGGGTTTGGGAATTTAAGCTTTGGGGAAGTACACAGACAAAAAGGGAGACTTGAGTGTCGATCAGTATGTAGATAGATACTTGGAGACAGGAGAAAGAACCAGAAAATGCAAGTAAGGATACAGGGATTATTTGTATGGAGTGGCGTCGCTCTGCCATACGAAACAACCTATTGCATTTTTTGATTCTTTCCCCATGTCCGGGTACACAAACCTCATGTTCAGCCGCATTCTAGCTAGCTCCCGCGGTCCAAGACACAACCCATGGCCGGCCATGATGATGATTGCTGCAGCATCAGGTAAAGTACAAACATCAACCCTTACTCTCTCTCAACTCTCCTCCCCGCCCGTTAACAAAACTGCCTACTCCCCTAGTTGTGATCACGGGCCTATAGCTATACACTGTTTCTGCGGGGAAATGGATTGTCGGGTAAAGAACCAGAACCAGCCCCCACAGTCCGTTGATAGCTGGTAACTTCCGGTGGCTAAAGTGGGTTGGTATTCTCTCTCCCAAACGGCGTGCACGGTCCGTACCCCTGTTTACTACTCTACTCTGGAGCAGAGGGGAGAAAAGAAGTCGATCGTGTTGACGTTGACATGGAGCGACCCCGCCTATATTGTCGGCTGGGCAGGGTCCATAGACTTCACAGTTGAGGGAGATTGGTAGTAAGTGCCTACATAGACTACACGTTACCTGAGTACGAGTACCTACTACGCCAGGTCTATTCACTTTCATCCCTCCTCCTCCACCATGGTTCCCTCAAAAGCACTTGAAACCGCAGAACAGAGCTCGAGGCAGCACTTCCTGGCCTATAGTATGGCCGTAGTATGCAAGCCATTCAGGCCACCTCAGCGCTACAAACGTGGCGGCTACCTGCTATTGGGTCTTACGGTTTTGGTCTTTTGCTACCACACCTCCTGTCTCATTCAAAAACACAAAAGCTCTGGGGGAATGAACTATTTTGAAGATGGTGGGTAGGTCCCTGCAGGTACCGGTGCGCTGAATACCTTAAAAGACACCAACCCCTTCCTATGTTACTTATATTTACCTTACTTATAAGCACCGTTTCCTCTCTATTCGTCCCTCAGCCATCAGATTTAAATACATAAAGCCTCCTTCCCCAATATACCGTGTACATTCACATCAATCAAACCACAACTAACAGCACTCACATCTGAGCAACAGTAACAATCATGAAATACTCAGCTACCGCCGCAATTTCTCAGGCCATGTGCGCCCTGCTCTTTGGCTCATCTGTGATGGGCAAAACCCTCTATGTCGGTACCGGCGTAGCCCAGATCCTCTCCTACTCCTTCGATGGCACCGCGTTCCAGCCAATCTCTGCCACAAACGACTCCTTCCCTTCGCCCACATGGCAGACATTCGACGGTGATATCATGTACTCTGTTTCTGAGTCTGGCGGAACCCCAGGAGCAATCACCTCATACACCGTCAAAAATGGGACATTTACAAAGATCAGTCAATTGTCTGGACTCCCAGGCCCAGTACACATTGCAGTGACAAATAACAAGAAGGGTCTCATTGCTGCCGCATAGTATGCTCCCCCTCCCCCCCCCCCCCCTCCTTCCCCCTTCCCCATTTCGTCCGATGTACTAACGTCCCTCCAGCGGCGGCCAAGGAATCAACACCTTCGTGACCAACGACGGGCAGCTCCAGAAGAACCAGCAATTCACCTACAACGTGAGCTCCATCGTCGAGGGCCGCCAGGGCGAGTCACACCCCCACGGAGTGTTCATCGACCCCACCGGCGCCTTCGCCGTGATCCCCGACCTCGGCGGCGATGTCCTCCATGTCTACTTCATCGCCGGCTCCAGCTACACCAACAACCTGACGCCCCTCCCAGACGTTGCAGCCACCGTGGGAAGCGGGCCCCGCCACGGCGCCTTCTGGCCAAACAAGGTCGGCCAGAAGGCTACCCACTTCTTTGTGGTTGCGGAGCTCAACAACGAGATCACGGCTTACTCGCTCACCTATGGGACCGGTACTTTGACCATGACCCCGATCACCACGTACAGCACCTTTGGCTCAAAGGACAAGGTCCCCCTCGTCACTGGCGGACCTGCCGCTGGCGAAATCGCAATCTCTGTAAGCACTCCCCCCTCCCCTTAGTAACCATATCCATACATATACCTATGCATATACTAACAACACCCCCCCTGCCACACAGTCTGACAACAAGTTCCTCTACGTCTCTAACCGCATCGACGTCTCCTTCCCCAGCGTCGGCTCCTCCGGCAAGGGCAGCGACTCGCTCGCGCAATGGTCTATCTCAAGCAATGGCTCCCTCACGTTCGTTGGCCTTACTCCCGCGGGTGGGCTCAACCCGAGGCATTTCTCGTTTGTGACGCTGGGCGGAAAGGACTATGTCACGGTCGCAAACCCCGCGAGCGGCGATGTGCAGCTGATTGAGAGGGACCCAGTGACCGGGAAGCTGGCGGAGGTGTCTACCGCCTTCATTGCGATACCCGGCGCGAGTGCTGCTACGTGGAATTAGGCGGCAGTGAGGGGTGATTTTGATGGTGGTGGTGGTGGTGGTTTGTTTATTTGTTTATTTGGCGTTTTTTATTAAGGAGTTATTTTTGGGTTTATTTTTTTCTTCTTTTTGTGTCTATTTCTACTTTCTGATTGATTTACCACGGATCTTTACGATTGTATTTTGTTTGTTTATCACTGTCTGGGCTGGGGCGCTTGTAGCGCGCGTGAAAATCGATATCTATGTATGTACTTGTCCAAACGCGCCTTCCACAAGGCTGCTCGATCTATCTGTCTGTCGCTGCTTGATATTTTTCTTCTTGCTACATCTCGGGACATAAAAGTAAATGATTTTTGTCATCTTTTCTGTCTTTCTCTTTATTTTACCATTCAAATGTAGATAGATAAAAAGGCACATAAGGTTTAAGCTTTTGATGTTTTTGCTGCGCCGCATTCCTGCCTTCCACGCCTTATTGTACTTGATCTCTACGGTGGACTAAGCGACTCTCGTCCCATTCTGCCGTAGGGCTGAGGCGGGGCATTACAGTGTTTGGTGATTTTGAGCTTCTGTGGGGTGATTGTATGAAGTTAGACCGGAAACCCAGTACTTCACAGGCAAGTACATACACACATTCTTGGCCTGGCCGGTTTTGTATGTACCTACTAATACACCCTTCTGGGCTAGCCTGGCTGCTAAATAGCAGACAGGTCAGGAAGCTTAAGACGAGTGATATACTATACTGTGCTCACCGTACTCGACCCTATTTAAATATTATGCTAGCGCGCAACCAATATATCGTCTGATTGAGCTGCCCATCTATCTACCTGGCCTGGCCGGCCATTATGGGCTTTGAATTGTTTTTAGAGTGAACGCGCGCCCACCTACGTACCTCGCTCTCACACACCCTCCAGGGCACAGCACAGAAATAAGTAATTGTGTATTTCTGACGAGGCTTCATATCCGAAATGTTAACACCGTGGATTGAGACTTCACCGTTCCCATTAGACTAAATCTTTTTCACCCATGATCGTCAGGGGTGCCGGGGGGGCAATGAATATCAAAATTTCCAGGCCCAATAGGTAATATAAGCATGGTTATATCCCCGTTCATTCGATTGGATCCACCAGCGCTAGGTTCAGCGCGAACCTGAAACGAACATGGGAGCCAAGCCGAGAAAACTGGGTGTGCTCCCAGAAAGGTTGGCAATCTTGTCTTATTGAGATGTGATATCGTCGCTAGGCTGAAGATATCCCGAGTTCTTGGTATATGGTACAGTCGCAACTCGATATGCCGGATTGCCAAGATCCTAAGGATCTCGTACGGGATAGCAAATATCCACAAGAAATCCGGGATAGCAAACTGATTTCGCAGGAAGAAAATCAAAATCCCCCAGGATTTCGTACGGGACAGCAAGGGATCCGGCATATTGAGATCCGGAATAGCAAGTTGCAACTGTAGATTCCTCGGTTACTGAGACTTTGAACGTTGCAAGGGACCGATCGCGTGGCATCGCGTCATGTCAACTGTTTCATGGGCGGGAATCTTTCTTGACCACAGTATTTCCGGAGCTCAGCTGCGGCGAAGTGCTGTTATGCGTCTTTGACAACATATGATAGAAGAACGTGCCATATGGTAAGGCGTGCAATTCTTAACTATTAAATGATATTAGACGTCTCGGTGGTAGTAGGAATATAGACCGTAATCAACCTAAATTGAACTCCGATAAGTGTACATTTAAACACGCCGAGAATGTGCGTACCTGCATATCTCTTACCTCTTTCTTCCAGTCAGGTGCTGCAGCACACCGCATTCCAGCAAATAGCAGCACTGCCCTGAATTTGCGACACTTGCACTTTTATCTACCCCAGGTGTGACACTGCGAGGCTGCAATAAACGTATTTGGTGTGAAAGGTGGAGCATGGGGTCGAACAGCACTGCCATTTTTTTTCCATATGAGTTTGAACATTCTATAGCGAATAGCCGAGCACACTTTAGAATGCAGTAAAAACTTCCAGTGGATATGTGTCTTTCCGTGATATGATTCCCCATGAGAATTACGGAAGCAAATGAGGTGGGAACATGATCATTATATTCCGGGGAGTTATATCCAATTTATCATGAGAAAATAATATGATAACTCGAGGTCTTTGTGCATGATTCAATCATGGCCTATCACTCGGGTAGTCAGCCATACTTGAAAAATATTTATGTATAGGATGTGGGTCCGTTACCTATGCGGTTCTTTCCTGAAGTTTCGGGAGTGTTGTCAGGTATTACTTTCCTGGAAGTAACAATATTCACCTTGGCGATGGTTATACATAGATACCCTAGTGTGATGTTGCGCATTGATCGTGCTAGGAGTAGTGTGGTCGACGAGCTGGCTCGAGACGAGTAGGAAGAGAAGCTTGACTCGACTCGTGATAGCAGCTGCTCGACTTGTCTTGGCTTGTAAAAGCTCGAGTAGCTCGAGCTGGGCTCGGGCTTTTCAGTGGCCCCAGATAGGAGCTCCATGAGTCATTACAGCTCTCTTGTTGCAAACATATATTATTAGAGTTAGGGTTGAGTTGTTCGAGACTTCATATTTGGGCATATCTAGCTTGGTTTTCAGGCGGGGATATTCAGAGAGATAACGCCTAAAAAGATCGAGCTTTTCAAGTGGAGCAGCGGAAAACGCTCAGGCTAACTTGAATCGTGAGAGTAGCTACTCGAGCTTTAAGTAGGCTCGAGTTGAGGACTCGAGTTAACCCGTCTCGACCACACTAGCCAGGAGCATACAGCTGAGGTTGTTAATTTTCGAAACTGCGTCTCATGTTTCCGAGATGGTAGCACTAGCTAGAAAGATCCGAGAATGTTAATGTTGGTGATTAGTAGTAAACATAGAGAGAAGAACTGACCAAGATCAAGATAGCGGGTGGGGAACATATATAGGAGAAAAAACATGAACCGGAAGAGAAGATGAAGGTGCTCAAGGTGATGATAACCTTGGTGGTGACAGGTGGGGTGTGGTTACTGGAGCTGGGTATGAGGCCAAGTATACTGGTTGATAACTGGCGTCAATTGGTTGATTGTGCTACATAAGCTTCGGGCAGATTGAGTGGTTTGCCACGTCATTGAAAAATCTGTATTCAATTGATTGATGGATTCATCAAGTTACATGTGCACGTTTATGAAGCCTTCATTGCTAAACCTTTATGTACCGCACCTACATATATTCAACATCTTGTCTCAAGCCGATTCTCGTACACTCCTGATGTTCTAGGGCCAATGCAAGTCGAGCTTTATATCTAATACCCGACATATGAATCATGAGACAGAAGATACCATAACTTAGCGGGTATCTACTTTGGTGGCCTAATACGCCCTCACATACCATTGGCCTTAAGATAACTCTCAATGCAAAGCTATATAGAGAAATTTAAGCTCGAGCCGTATAGAAATAAGAGTGTATAAGTGTCGTTCCCAAAAGAGGGTCCTGGGGGTGGTACGTACACAGGCCATAATTAGCTTACTAAAGACACACAGGACCCTAATCCGAAGTCCGTTCAGCTACACATTTGCCCGGGCCTATACCTACTCATAGGTGGGCTCGTATATCCACAGTGTATGTAGACACCTGCGTGTAGGCCCCATGTAGCTGAACAAGAATCCGGACACCCCTTATTCACTCCCGGCATGGGTAAATATAGCCAACTACTTAGTGACCTCGAGATATCTTTAATCGAGTGGACGAGACCAAGTGATTGGTATCACGGATCACAGGTAAGCTTTCAGCAGTTCAATAAGTACTTTATATATCCTAACTGTATTCTACGTTTTGGTAAAGATCTTCATAGGATATCACTCGTAGTACGTGAACCATCGACCAAGCGCAACTGAACCAGCTGACCAACATAAGAACTAGCCTTGCTGTTCTTAATCCCTGAGACGGTACGAACCGCGATGCAGCAAAAGCTTTAATAATTAGGCTCTACTAGAAAGAAATAAGTTCATACAAATGCTAGGTAAGTGACACTAGCTGAGTTCAGTACTGTGGGCTCAGAAGAAAATATAGTCCACGACATTCCCTGCGCTGTTACATTGTAAACACGCGTCTCAACCTCTACGGAACCTTTCGGCGCATCGACATCTAGCGAGTCAAACCCTATAAAAATACGAGGCGGAGAGGTGAATCCGTAGCCATTGAATTTTTCGGACTCAGGGATGCGTGCATGCGATTTCCTAGTCCGTGGACGTTCTGCTGTGGTACTAAACCTTCCCCTCAAGATATCCTTTCTAGTTGCGGAATAAGCAAGCCACGTAATAATGGGTACCAAGAAGTCTTCAGGCCTGGGTTTCAGAAGACAAATAGTAAAACCTGTCCTGGTGATGTTGGTCGCGTAGACCTTTGTTTCAAACCGCTCGTCACTGCTTCCGTTGACGTTGAAGTCAGAGAACCACACCGTAACGACTGGTATTGCATCATACGGGCGCGCAAAATGGACATATACTTCCTTAGTATATCCGAATTCATTCTGGACGTAGGAATTACGACATCCGGTATCGACTCTTCCGTGCTGAAGATCTGGTTCGTTGCTGCTTATTTCTAACCAGTTGAAACATACACTGAGCAACGTAGAATAACTTGTCTGAGCAGGAACGTTTATGTAATTGTCGGCACTTGAGAAACTCGGGCGCTGTACGGGAGTAGTGAAATTCAGTCTCGTGAATGTTATCGGTAAACATATATCATATAGTGTTGAGTCCCGGAGTTTCAACGGTAGTTTAATGCTGTCGAACAGGAATAGCTTGCCATATCCAGCATCGGCGCCCGGTACACCTTTTAAAACCTGGGTATAGTTTCCAACTACCAAATACTCATGATCACGCTTTGTAGCCTTTGCTGCAGAACTGGGGTCGTATTTAACCACCGTACTTATAGCCGGCGAATCTAGATATACATCAACAATTAGACATTGACCCAGTAGGTGCCTTTCCTAACAACCAAAGCTCCCACATCACTCGAGTTGCCGACAGAATCGGTGGCAGGTACATAATCAATAGCACAAAAATGGCCTTCGTTTTCTTCCTTTCCGCGAACTGCCCGCTCGGGTGAGAGGGCTGATAGAGTGGGGTTTTTACGGGGTATATTTTGGGGGGAGAGGGAGAGAGGGATAGAACCTTCTATAATGCCTTGAGCATTCTTCGTCTTCTCCTCCTCTTTCTTCTTCTTCTCTTTCTTCTTCCTCTCCTCTTTCTTCTTCTCCTCCTTCTGTGTCCCGTCCCGTCCCCAGGCGTCCTTCTGTCGCTCCACCTCGGCCGAAACCGCAGCATTAAACTTATCCTTCAACTACACCTCCCCATCACAATCACCATCTCCATTAATATTAATTTCAGCACATTAAAGTCCATCATCCCCGGGAGCAGCACTAATTTAAAGAAAAGGCTACATACGCTTGCAACTAGACGCTCAAACACCAATTCGGGCGCGGTGGAGGCGTACTTCAAGCTGTTTGCGAACTCTGCCCGGGGAACGATATACCGAATCAGTAACATTCATTTCGACCAATTATTTTTGCGCCGGTCCCGGGAGAGGTGTGGGGCTGTGAGAGGGGAGCTCACTAACCTTCATATTCGGAGACCAGCTGCTGCGGCGTCAGGAAGGAGCCTGTGGAGAGGTGTTTCGAGGGTATATATGGCGGGTGTTGCGCTGTGAGTGCGGGTACGGGTGCGAGTGAGGGTATGGGTGTGGGTTTGGATGTAGGTGCGGATGGAGGTGCCGGTGTCGGTGTGGTGGTGGTCCACATCGTTCTCCCGGGCCAGCCTGAAAGAGGGCGGTCGGGGAAGGCGGCGGGGGGGTTTCCTGGGAGGGCGGCGGGTAGGTTGCTCCACATCGTTCTCCCGGGCCAGCTTGCAAGTGGGCGGTCGGGAAGGGCAGCGGGGGAGTTACCATGGTCGAAGGCAGCGGGGGGGCTGCGGAGGAACGCAGCGGGGGTGTTTCTAGGGAAGGTAGCGGGGGGGTTGCTGGGGAAGGAGGCGGGGGGATTGGCGGGGGGATTGGCGGGGGGATTGGCGGGGGGGTTAGCAGGAGGGTTGGTAGGAGGGTTGGTAGGAGGGTTGGCAGGGGGGTTGGCGGGAGGGTTGGCGGGGGGGTTGCTGGGGGAGGCGGGGGGATTGGCGGGGGAGTTAGCAGGAGGGTTGGCAGGGGGGCTGGCGGGGGGGGTGCCGGGGAGGCTGCAAGGGGGGGGCATGAGGATGTGGGTTTGTGTGGGTGGGGGGCGCTTGTTGGGAGTACAACTGTTGGAGATAGATATGTATATGTGTATATGGCCGGTTTTGTCTGCGGGGAGAGAGGTACGTATATGTAGAGATGTGTTGTTTATTGCTTGACAGGTGAGGTTGGCAGCGGGAGAGGTGTTATATATATCGATATGGTGGATGCCTGATATGATTGAGCTGGGCATTTCCCGGCTGTACATAATTTATAAAACCAAGCGCTACAGTTATTTATGTGCTCAAAAGTAATTATCTTCTACTTTGATTATCATGCATGGTTATACAACTATCCCTTCGTCTGTCATCAAAATGCTGCCCACCCGGGAAAAAGCAAATCTGGTGTGGCTTTACTAACAGATCTGGTTATCTTTGTTATCAAGTAGCAGATCTGCCATACATATTTAATTCTTTTATTATAGGGGGGCAGCAATTGACAGACGATGGGATGGGTGGTGGTGGTGGTGGTAGGGCTGATGGGTCTATATAACTCCAGAAGCTACACGCTTACCAGCATAAGAACCAGAAAATGCAGCTGCTTAGGGCAAGGATAATTTGCATGGAGTGGCGTACAAATAATCCCTGTTTCTGTTACTTCTATTTTCTGGTTCTTTTGGGTAAGCTGTACTACTAGGGCGGACAAAGTTCCACTGGGAAGAATGTAGCTGTGCCTAGCTGGGCGGGTACAGATAATGCCTGGGCTGCTGTAGTGGGTGTGGGTGTGTGTTACGGGTGCAATAAAAAATAAAAAGGGTGTGCAAATCTAATTTGGACTAGGTATCTCAATACTTGGTACTTGTATACAATAGCTTGATAAGCGTGAGATAAACAACCGGGTCCTTACACTCTTATCTTCCAGTAGGACATGTACAACTGACCTCTTCCCCATTAATTAAGCAGGCGATGGCAAAGCAGAAGGCTCGCACCCGCTGGGGTTGTCAATATATTTATAGTACATGTACAATCGAACTAAAACACCAAGTCTCACGGTTATTTAAGGCTTCACCTATAGCTAGGGTTGAACCCTACTTAACCTGTAGTGTCACCGACTATACATCTGATGTCTACCTGCAGTACTCGTACACTACATGTGGGTATATAGCAATAATTGGATACATTGAATACCCCGAACCCGATGATATATATATGTAGTGTAAATCTTAATCGCCGGTATACTATTAAAACCGAGTGATTTTCTGTGTTTCCTATGTACACGGCTGGCCTAGAACACACATGTACCCACGTACCCGTCTGCTCACCTACCCATCTGCTCGCCGGCCTAATTGCTCGCCGGCATACCTGCCTGCCTACCTCCGCGCCTACATGCGAATTAGGCGCTGATCTGACGTCTATTGGGTGCACCGTCAGTCCTCAATTTGGTGCAATTATATAATATTACCTGACGATTTGCTGTCGATTTGGGCGCCGATTTTTGGTGCAATTAGTCGACGAGAAAGCTGTTCTTTTGAGCTTTGATCGTACGTATTTTTATAATTATCTTATATTATTTATTATTATTATTATTATTATTATTATTATTATTATTATTATTATTATTATTATTATTATTATTATTATTATTATTATTATTATTAAACAAGTATTATATATACCAATAACAGAGTGTATTCTGACCCTGCTGAAAGATCTAGATATATATGTAGTACATGTGAAACATAACCCGGCAAGACCTCCCAGTAAAACGTCACCCTATATCCCCTCGGTCGTAACAACGGTGGGAATTCGAGATATCTCAACAGTCACGGATGCTATCCTTATTGCAGATGGCTCAAAGGAAAAAAAAAAACGGAAGGAAATATTGGCCTAAAAGGACCATAATATTGGCTGTTACGATCCAGGGGATAGTATGTAGGTGTAAGATGGAGGATTGATGGCAGTGCGAAGTATGTATAATCATAGTAAAAGAGCTCGAGCGGAATCCCCTCCTTTTGAACACCTCAGTCCTCGGTCGGATCGTACTCACCTCTACAAGAGCAAGCATGTATGGATTCTAGGCCTCGAATTCCATGCTTGACGGGTACCCGCACGATCCCTACCTACTATACTAGCATCCCTAAGCTGCTACCCGAAAACCTAGCTTTCCCAGCAAGGGCTGTGAACGCATCTCTCCGTTGCGGTAGCTATCCCTTCGTCTGTTCCCGGTAATCACAACATATTAGATTAGGCCCACGACGGCGCCGTGATGGACATATTTTTAACGAAAAAAAGTAGAGTATACTCGTATTTTTCTAACGTTTCCGAACTGGACTGGGTCTGCATATGGGCATAAATCGTGCTTGGCAACTAGATTTTGGTGGTATGCAGACCTAGTCCAGTTCGGAAACGTTAGAAAAATACGAGTACTCCACTGCCGCTTAGAGGAGTCTTGCACCCGACATTTGCACTTAGTTTCTACAATTTGTATGTATTTAGATTAAACGTCTGTTCCCCTAGGCGGAATAGATAAACGGTGGAGGGAGGGTGGGGTAGATAAATGGTGGGATAGACACACCGTGGGCGGGAGGAGACAGATGGTGGAGGAGGGGTGGACGGTGTCCCCCACAGGACCGACCCTCTTCTACTAGCTACCTCATATTCGAAAACCATCCTCTATTGTATGGCCCCGTTCTCTCATACAAATAATCCCTGTTTCCGCAAGTATAGTACCGTCAATTCTCGCTACCTCGTAAGCCGCCAGGACCGATTCCAATGCCAATATGGAAGTCGCTCACGACTTCGGCGTTAGGTTTGAGTAGCAACATTGGACTCGGTCCTGACGGCTTGTGGGATATCCAATTTTTTTCCCGGTGGGAAAAGCACGAATCCGTGAAGTTTGATACGCCAATTCGCCTTGAGAATCGACGGTTAGTATTGCGACTTGGGACGCAACTCGATGCTTTCTCAACCACAGCCGACCGCAAACAGCCCATAAATACGGAAAATGATAATAAGGAATAGAGGAGGCGCCTAAAAAGATATTTTCACCGTGTATCGCCGTCCGCTGGTACGGTGGCAAGGTTTGGTGGCCTGTCGTTGTGGTGTTCATTCCCGTTGTGTCCGGCCCATTCTTTTTGACAACCCGCAATAGATACATACTTCAGCACTCGTTCGTATTTACATATCTAGTACCAACCACCAACCACCAACCACCAACACCAACCACCAACCACCAACCATCAACCACCAACAACCAACAACCAGCCACCACCACCACCACCACCACCACCACCACCCTATCCTGAGTCGTCCCACCAAACCCACCGCACGCAGAACAAAAGCGCGAGAGAGAGCGAAAACTAAAAATGCGCGAGAGCAGAAACAATAGCACAAAGCCCGGGGGGGGGGGGGGGGGGGATAAAATGCGCAAGAGCAAAACAAAAAGGAAAAGACGAAGTCGACCACAGGCTGTGGCTTACCTGCGAAAATGGTTCACAGGGGGGGGAGTCTGTTCGCGGTGGCGTTGTGGTTGTGGCTTGGGTCATGGGCGGTCACTCGGCCGGCGGTTGGTTCGGGGGTGGGGGGGGGGTGGCTAGGCCTGTCCGGGGGTGCGGAATTATATGCTAGCCCGCGGTGCTTTGCAGACCCCCCCCCCCCCCCCAACAAGCTGTGCATGTGTTGAACCACCCAGCGCCTCTGATCAGGGAGGTACATACGCATGATTATAACGTGCTTGAAATACACGCGGGGGGGGGGGGGTTTGGATAAATAGAATTTGGATCGAGAGCGGAGCTTTTCGCGGGGTGGATTGTTTACGTGCGTCAACATTCACAGCGTGTTTGTTCTCTTTCTCTTTGCGGTACCTACTACGTGCAGTCTTTGCTATCTATTGGTACTGGGCTGTTGGTGTGTCCAGGCAACGAGTACGTCCGGTGGTGTATGGTTAGTTACAAGCCGCCGTACGTAGCGGCGGCTCTGGTGTCAGGACATCCGGGTTGCAATATATGTATATACATACAATCGATCAACCAGCGAGAGACAGGTCAAGCCTCCCCACGAAAGACGTACGAGAGCACCTTAATCGGATCGTTTGATACAATTCTGTGTTTTTTCTTCTTTCTCTGTCCCCCTAGCTCTGCTCCGGGGCTCCCGGGTGAGAGCTGAAATGTTGAGGATGGCTCCAAATCTCGGACTATTACAGCCAGTAGGCAGGCGCAATCTATTCTAGAAGAAGGGAAATTAATTCAAGCTCTAAAGATCTATAGAGAATTACGCCGTCTATCCCATTAACCGCCATTCCCCATTCGCCCCCCCCCCCCCCCCCGCACGCTCCAGATCCATCGCTCACCACCCACTACACAAACCCGCCGACGCCCATCCCCACCGCCCCATACGTCGTCTCCACACTCCCGAAAGCGCCCCTCCCCATCCCAATCAGCACCCCCGGATTATACACGATCGGCACCGGCTCACTAATCCACCTCCCATACTCCGCCGCGGGCCTCGTCATGATGTCCTGCAGGTCGAAGCTCAGCAGCATGCAGTAGCGGTCCAGATCCAGGTTATTCGGGCCCGTGCCCCAGGGGTTCTCGATCTCGAGGCCCACCTCGCTCAGCGCCATCAGCACGTACGCCGTGACCATCGTCACGGGCACGGTCAGCCACCCGAGCGTGCGGAAGAGCTGGCTGGGCAGCACGAGGATGAACATCCACACGGCGCGCGAGATTGCAATGTTGTAGCCGAGCGGGATGGGCGTGCGCAGCAGCCGCTCGCACGACGAGATGCACGACGTGAGCGAGTCCATGTACAGCAGCAGATGCGTAAACACCTGCGTGTCGACGGGGCGCGTCTGCCGCAGGTGCTCGAGGTAGGCCGAGATGTGCAGCGTGATTTGGATCGGGTGGTTTGCGGTGTCATGGTGGAGGTGGAGTTGCTGGTACTGGTTTTTTTTGTTCTCCCGTCAGCTGAGTTCGTGTTTCCTCTCCTCCCCTTCTCCTCCTGCTCGCTAGGTGGGGGGGGGGGGGGGGTGACATACGGCCGGAAGCCCCTTCAGCAGCTCCTTCAGCTCCCCAAGCTGCTCCCAGTCGCGCTCGCCGCGGAGATGGTACTTGAGCGCGACAGCAAACGCGTGCAGGAGCTCGATGGCCTCCTTTTTCACCTCGAGGTCTGACTTTGCCGACGGGTCGTGGTCCGCGGGGGTCTTGAGCGTTGGGATGTGCAGCCAGATTGTGCGCGCAATGTTGCGGGTGAGGGCCGAGATCTTGTCCCATTCCGTGCGGCCCTCCCACCAGCGGGAGTAGGCGGACGTCATGCGGAAGCTGATTGACAGCGCGACAATGAACCTGCGGCGGTTTTTGTTAGTCTTCTTATGGGGGGAAGGGGGCAATGGGAGGGGAACACATACCCCCATACGGGGAAGAGAATCGGCGTGTGTAGAGAGTACCTCTCGTTGACATCTGACGAGAGGTAGCAGATGAGCGCTGCAAAGAGGCCTGCCCCAAGAATCTATTCCTCGCACACGAATACACATATATCAGCAAACCCTCCCTCTCCGTTATCAATGCCACCCCCCTCCCCCCCCCCCCGGTCGCTCCCGGGTAGCTGCAGATGTATGTACAACAACAACATACCTGGGGAAGATGGATCCCGCCGCCATGGACCCGTAACGAGTATGGCACCCAGGTGGTCTTGTTCTTGCGGTCCTGCTGCAGCTTCATGCCGCGCCAGTTTGCGTCATGGAACGATCTGCGGGGGTGGTGGTGGTGGGACCGCATGATGGCGGCGGCTTTATTTATATGTGTTTTTTTGTTTGATATCTTTACTCTCCCTGTTTCCCCCCCCCCTTTGGTGATTTTCTTTCTTTCTTTCTTTCTTTTTTCTTTCTTTACTTTGGCGTTGCAAGTTGGTGGTGTAGCTGGCCGGGGATCGGATGGAACGAGCAGACGAAATGCAAAACGGGCGATATCCGCATATGCCGAAACTCCTTCTCCTTCTTCTTCTTCTCTGATCGTACGGTATTGTGGACCATAACAAGCAGCAGCAGGAAAGAGAGAGAGGATGACTGCAGCCAGCCAGCCATTGTGGGGTGGGTGGGCGGGTTTGCAGCCAAGTTATAGGCATCCATGGGGGGGGCTCTCCCTCCCTATTCCAGCCGAAAGGGAAGGAATCGGGTGACTTTTTTATTCCTTTTTTTTCTTCTTTTGACCTGTAGCTATTCCGGGTCGTTGGTTATTTGAGGGGGGGCCGCCCATCCCCCTACTCTAGGGATTCCTCGGGCCGACACATTGGGGGAATTGTGAGGGGCGCTCTGGCTACCTAACCAACACTTGACTTGAGGGAATTTGTGCTGCTGGACACTGGCGCTGTATGGTATGGTATGGGCTGGTAATATAGACTGTGCTATAACGGGTGGCTTTGCGGAGGGGGGGATCAGTGATCTGATATTTTGAGGGTTTTGTGTGTAGGTAGTATGGGTACAGGGGGAGAGGGGGTTGCTTACCTAGTTTGAGGGAGGCGAGCGGAGGTTTGAAGGAGAAAGGAAATGGTGCGCGTGGGTTGGCGAAGTATTAAAGGCAAAGTGATGTCAGATTCCGTGTTGGTGTTTGTTGGAGAATGGGGGCAGTCAGCTGGTTCTCTCTACTACACGCAGTACGGAGTTCTTCTTCTTCTTCTGTAACTCCCTCAACTCCTCCCTTCACCAGTGGGCGGGCGGCCGGCGGCTCTTCAAACAAGCCCGGAATGTAACCCCAATGCAGAATTAATTGCGACATGGTCAATCCCGAACACAGACAGATCCACGAAATAGCGGGGGCCGCGAGAAACAAGAAATCTCCTTCTCTCCTTCCTTCCCTCCTTCCCTCCTCCCTCCTGTCTAATTAACTACATGTACCTACATGTAATCCCAAATTAATCACCTACGTAGGTACATGTAGCTAGCTATACACACATCCAGAGTACCTAGACCCGGCCCAGTTGCCCAGTGCCAACCATCCATCCTCCTGGTAAGTTGCAACTTGCAACCCTACGGCCCCTACCTACCACAGCACACAGCACCCCAGCCAACCAGCCAGCCCGTAACAAAAACAGTCCCTTGGCATGTGACAGCCCACCCTTCCCTTCCCAGTCCCCCTGTTCGCGGCTGAAAAAGAAAGAAGAAAAAAAAGAATATCCATGTCGACTTCAACCTCCCTCCCCCCGGTTCGGCACTAGCGTACCGGTCGTGGTGCATTATCTCCCGACGCGGGCGGCGGCCTTTCGCCTGGCTGGGGCTACCCGTAACGAACGTGTGCGCATGTGTGGAGAACGAGAAAAAGATTCTAGATCGTGCGGAGAGGGGAGTTCCTAGGGGGGGCAGAGGTATGTACCTAGGTATGTACTCTAGGTGGGTACATACCGCCAAAACACTCTCGAGAGAGAAAAATTGGCTATCTCTCCTCCCTCCGCCCACTCTAATTTAGCGATTGGCTGGAAGGGTGTCGATCAGCCTTAGGCATCCGAGTTTTGGCGGTAGAGTACTCTACTCTAGAGTAGGTACATACATGTCGCACCTCACTCACTGTCTCGTAGTTTGGTATCTCGGATCTGCTAATTGCTGTCTCGTACGGGGTTGCGGGACAGGTACATATGTACTGCCTTCCTCCACATAAACATGTGTACCTATATATTATTTGCTGTCTCGTATGTTTTAGCATATTCTGCTACCCCGTATGGGTTGTTGGCCTCCCAGAATACGCCAAGGTGCGACTGTAGGTAGAGTAGGTACATACATGTAGAGCTCTAGGAGGATATGGCTGCCGGTGTGGGGGGGGGGGGGGGGGGGGGATGGGGGATTCACGGTCGGTACTGGCTTATACATGGCTACATGGCTAGCTAATCGTGAGTAGCTAATCGACTGTAGAGTGTAGATGGAAGAGCAGAGCAGGTGCGAGGGAGAGTGCACCTCCAACACCGGATAATTACATCGTGGTAGTGTTACGGCAGTTGGGCAGTTGGGGGGGCAGCATCACTCACTGTCCAGTGTCCAGGTAGGTGAGTGGGTGTATTTTTTTTTCCTGATCATTGCTCTCGATCCCGAATGCAGGTCTGTAGAGTAGAGCAGCTGGCCTGTAGAGAATGGGATCCGAGAACACGCTGGAGTGGCTTGGCTGCTATCTACGCATGCATACTCACTCGGTCGGAAGTCATTGCAACCAAAAATCCCCACACAAAATTCCGACTTTTTGATCAACGCGCGAGTATTCACGATCTCCCTGGCTAGTCCTTTGCTACTGCTGCAATCATGCTGTCAATGATTTTTATGAACATTTCCCCCCCAATCCGGCCTTTTCCTACCCTCCCCTGGTAGCTTGGGCCTCGATGACTTTTATGTTTTCATTCAGAGTAGCCTCTATCCACTTTCCGGACCTGTCAAAAAGGCATGGCCACGGGGTGCTCCTAGGGTTGTGTTGCGGGTGTGGGGATGCTCGCTGTTTCCTCACTTTTTTTTTTTTTCTTCCCTGCGGGTGTAGGTGCTACGGAATAGCAGATAGGAGGCGAGTACTCGTCTCGTCCAATCGGGTTCTCTCCAGCTCTAACTGTGGGCTCGGCTTGAGCCGCTGTGGTAGAAAGCGCCACCGCCACCACCACCACCACCACCACAAACACCACCACAAACACCAACAGGATAAGCTGTGGTCTCTGTTTGAATAGCTGTTACGACAGCCAGTCCCCAACATATGTCACTCGGACGGGAGGAGATGAGGATGATGAGGCAAGACATGTCGGATCGAAGACACGTTGGATCGAGGACACGTTGGATCGGGGACACGGTCTGCGGCCCCTGTCATAATGTAGCAAGCAGCTCATGTCGATATCGCCGCCAATTGAAGGAGAGTGAGATTTGGCAGGTAACAGTTTTGTAGTTTAGATTCCTACCCGGATGGAGGTAACAGTCAGGGAGGAGTGTGGAGAAGCCGGGGGGATGGTGGGTGATGGATGGACTGTGCTGCCACCGGATAAGCATTGCCTCTCCGTAGACCGTAGACCGTAGGCTCTCCTTCACCCCCTCCACTCTACTGCCGTCCAACGAAGCACTCTTATACCGGCCTTCAATTCGATTCCTGCTCTCTGGCCTGCTGCTGCTCGCTTTTTTCTTTTTCTTTTTCTCTTGCAGTATCCTTTTTTTTCTCTTCTCTCTTTCTTTTCTTTTCTTTTTCTTTTCCTCTTCTCTTTTCTGCTGTACTGTTGCTATGACCCTTCCCGTCGATTCTGCCCAGCAGGAACGGATCCGGAGGGAAGAGGAATGGCTGGAGGAAAACATCAGGAAAGTCACACATGATAGGCTGGCTGTCTCTCTACCTTCTGCTTCTTCTTCTCCTCTTCCTCCTCTTCTTCTCCCTTCTCCTTTCTTCATCTCTTCTTCATCTCTCCACCATCGCCGTCTCTGTCCAGGACCAGGTCGCTCGGGGCTGCTCACAATTTCCAGAGGTAGCCAAGTGAAGTCGACGTTATTATATCGTGTTTGTGTACCCACGGCCTCCGTCCGAACATCACATCACATCCATCCCATCCCATCCCTTGCATCCATCCCTCTTCCTTACGCCCGATCCCGCGCCCTGCGTCTCATCTCCGGGTTTTCTTTTTCTTGCCTTTCTCGTTTCCAAACCTATACCCTCTCCACATAGCTCCACCAACAAGATCTCCGCCGCGGAGCAAAGCAACAGTGCAAGTGAAACAAAAACCGTCTTTCTCGACGAGACAATGGCGACTGCCGGGCATGTGCACGATGAGACAACGCGCCTGCTGGACGTTTATACCCCGTTGCGGACGGGGTATCTTGCGATTGGAGACGAGAGAGTACAGACAAGATTCGCGGACATGACTGAAGCAGTGGCAGAAGAGGCAGAAGAAGAGAGATTTCCGACGGGGCAGTTGTGTGTTCTCGGTATGCTATTCCACCATCAGCTCCCTATCCCCCCCCCCCAATCGTCCATCACTGTAAAGACCCACAGCTAACAATCGCCCTCCAGCGTTCGTCCGCATCATCGAGCCCATAACCTTCACCTCCGTCCTCCCCTACATCTACAGCCAAACCCGCCATCTTCTCACCAGCCCATCGGACCCCCATCCCACAGGCTCAATTGCGCTCTACTCTGCGCTCCTCATCTCCTCCTTTGCCTTCAGCGAAACCCTCACCTCCCACCTCTGGGGCACCCTCTCCGACAAGTATGGCCGCAAGCCCATCATTCTCTTCGGCCTCGCCGGCTCCCTCCTCTCCCTCCTCCTCTACGGCCTCGCCCCAAACATTGCCCTTGCCATGACCGCCCGCATCGTCGGCGGCCTCCTCAATGGCAATGTCGGCGTCCTGCAGACAGCCGTTATGGAGCTGACAGGGGCGCGCGAGGACTGGCGCGCAAAGGGACAGCTTGTACTGCCGTTTGTGTGGTGTCTGGGGAGTATCATAGGCCCCGCGATTGGCGGTGGGCTGGCGCCGAGCGGGCATGAAGCTGAAGAGGACAGCGGGGTAGCGCAGGTGTATCAGCTCGGAGATGACATCCCGATCACAGGGAGGTTCCCCTATCTGCTCCCTAATATTGTGTGTGCGCTCGTGGCGCTGATGGGGATTGTGGTCGGGTGGCTGTGGATGGAGGAGACGAATAAGATGGTCGCCAAGAACGATATGGGACTTGCTGTTGGCCGCTACATCCTCGGCGGTCCTAGAGCGCTGTTGGCACAGCTGCTGAAGCGTGCTGATACCGCGCCGCCGCCGCCGCCGCCCGTGGACGTCGGGGATGAGGGCAACGGCACGACGAAGGAGGTTGATGATGCAGAGGAGGCGGACAGAGTAAGTATATACGAGTCTAGCGCGCTCACTACCGCGAACCCGTCGTCGTCCACATCGCTATACGCCTCCCTGTCCGCCCTGGACTCCAATGCCAGCACCATAGTTGGCTCCACCACCACCCTCTCAACCCCAGCAGACAAGTCTGCGGCGGCAGCAGCAGCAGCATCGGGGAAAAAATCAATCTACACCCCGCGCTTCTACCTCCTCATGGCCGGCTTCTTCATTCTCTACTACCACACCACCGCGGCCGAACACCTCCTCGCCATCTTTCTCCAGTCCTCCCCGCTGCCGCCCCTCTTCCCCGGCACCAGCATCGGCCTGCTGCCCACCGAGGGCTTCGGCTTCACGACACACTCCATGGGCATGCTGTTCCTCATCCAGGGCGTCTTCCAGATGGCGCTGCAGTTCACTGCATTCCCCTTCCTGGCGCGCAGGTGGAGCAACATGAACATCTACATTGCAACCCTGTGTCTGTACCCGCTCTTTTACGCGCTCATGCCGCTGCTGGTGCTGCTGCCGCCGGGGTCGCCGGTGTTTTATGCCGGGCTGGCGGGCCTGCTGGCGCTCAAGGTGGTGCTGGAGATTACGTGCTATCCGGCGCTGTTTCTGGTGCTGTATGAGACTGCTGTTACGGGGCCCGGGGGCGCGGGCGCGATGGGCAGCGTGTATGGGCTGAGTGCTGCTGTGGCGGGGGCGGCGAAGGGGGTGGGGCCTGTGGTGACGGGGGGCATGTGGAAGTTGGGGGTTGTGGGTGGTGGGGTGGGGTGCGCGTGGTGGGCGTTGGCGGGGGTGGGGCTGGTGGGGTTGGTGGCGGCGGTGGGGCTGGTTGTTGCTGGTGGTGGTGGTGGTGAGTGGAAGGGAGGGAAGGCGGTGGAGGGGCGTGGCGAGGGGGTGGAGGTGTAGAGGGCTTTGTTTTGTTTTGTAGATATGTTGGCTCTTTTTTTTTTTTTTTTATGGTGTTAGTGTGGTGTTTCTTTGCCAGGTTAAGGCTATATCAGGTTATATAGGGAGACATGTGCATTTTTCGGGCACTGTAAGATATCCGTAGGTTAATGTAGTTAGCAGTAATATACAGAATTCTTTGAGCGTGATGAGTGGTTTTTATACATACAAGTACTTGAGCGCTTGTTCTTGTTTTAAACTTGGCTACTACTGTTTGCTACTACTACCGCTTGCTACTATTTGGGTGGCTTTGCTACTAATTCGCCTACCAACTGCAACCGGCTACTAATTGCGTTGGAGGGTTAGGGTTGGGCCACTACTACTACTACTCCACTCGTGATTTCATGGCGCTTTCAAACACAGCTGGGTCTGCATACCACAACAGAGATTTGGGGCCGGATGCAGGATTGGGCGGGGCGGTTGTGTTTAAGAACGGCACTGGTTTTTGTTGCTGCGCTGTTTTCCGTGCGGCAGACATGGGGTGTCACTCGGCTGGGATGGGCACCGAAAGTTCTACTTTCCAACGCGGCCCTAGACCACCAATTACTATGAATGGTCCCCGAGAAGTATATCCCTTGCGTGCCAAGGCGTGGCTTATCGGCTGGAAATTAACCTAGCATGGGCTGTATTGGTTTTGGCCCTTTGGGTTGCGGGGAAATACGCAAAGCAAAGACCACATGTTTGGGTGGGGATGTGTGTGGCCGAGTCTCTAGATTGCTCGACTTTACTTTGAGATCGTGGACCTACTTACTTTTGTTCTTTCATATCTGACCTTGGTGGGGGGGGGGGGGGCGGGTGTCCTTTTAAATGTATTAGATTTGGTGCCTAAAGCCTTGCTCTGTAAAGCCTTGTTTATTCCTGGTTGTAGTTGGGATGTGTGTTTTCGTTCTGGTTTAGCTGATTTTGGTGTATTTCTGGTTGGTTGCCAGCCTTCACTTTTTTACCTCGCGCTGTACCGGGCGGGGGGGCGTTGAGGGTAAATACGAAGAACCTGATCAGGGAATCTTGCTGTGAAATGGGTGTGTCTATCTTATCAGATTCTCGGTATTTATGGTTGGCCCCCCCGGTACAATCTTGTATACATGTACGACGAGCCTATGGTCAAAAGAATCCGGTAGCACACGTTGCGCCTCACATACATACATACATACATATGCCGGCGGCGGTGGGTTCTACCCCCCCCCCCCCCCCCCCTCGCGCAATTAATGGGCCTGGGGACTTGGTGATGGATGATTGATGTATGGTGCGCCCACGCTTAAAGGTATATAGCGGATCGCGACGAAACCTCAAAAGCCTGAGGCTTTGCAACAGAGAATGGTAAAAAGAAAAGTGGAAAAAGAGAACCCTGGTCAAAGAGATGAAGTTTGGTTCTGTTTTTGCTGATTTTTGATATCGGTCTGGGTTGAAAAGCCTTATACTTGGCAAGTTGAAATTGTGGGTTTTTATATGTGCAGCACTCTACCAAAATTCGTGGGAAATGCGCGCGGCAACGGGCTTCGAACACCACCTGCTGGACCCACGATTATGAGCACAAAAACCGCAAGTGATCCTTTGGAGAGCTAATAGTTTTGTAGGGACTCCGGCCATCCTCCCTTGGCTTTTTGGGTATGGGGCGGCGCCATCGGGTTGTGACAAATCTGTGTCCCGGCGTTGCGGTGTCGCAGCGTTGCGTTTCCCACGAATTTTGGTAGGGTGCTTATATGTAAAATGCGCCAGTAATACAACAGAATGGCTAGAAATGGGCCCTCTTATCTATTGGCCTATTGCAGCCACAATTGTTCCACTTCATTACGGGTGCGCCACACTGCGCACTTTTGCAGAGTGGCTGCATGTCATCCTCAAACCTATCCCTTGGGCTGGTGAGACATGCAGATCCCCCGACTTCCTCACTCAGTAACTATATGCGGTGGCTAAGTGACTCTGACTCTGTAAATGTTATCATTTCCTCAATTGGGAAGTCACTCTGACACACCCCAATGTCTCACCAGCCCAAGAAGTCCATCAAATCCGGTGCTGGCCTGAGGAGTTCACGAAAACGGCAGACGAGATACTACGGTGGAGTAAAGATTATAAGCTCATACATCACATGTTATCGGTCTGGCTCTTCCAGTATTTCCTATTCTGCGCTTTGGTTTATCCCTTACGCTGTTGATGTTGCCAACCTTTCCAAGTATCATCAGCGTGCTTTAACACATGCCAACTCCAATCCGATTTCCAAGAAGAGTTGAATTTGGAATCTTTGGAAGTACATCGCATCTCCGCCAGTATCTGTGCACCTATGGACTCCGCTGGAAGGGATTTTTGTGCCAATAATAGAGGATGGAAGCAGCAGGTACTAGAGGAGGACAACAGTAGCTAAATCTACCAACCCATACGGATATGCCAATACAACCAGAGGTCCATTCTAGGATTCACTTGTTTTAGCCCTCTCTTTGATCTCCCTTCCTAACCGCAAATCTCTTACCGCCCCCGTTCCTTCATTTGCGAAAGTCCGTTTACCAATCCACAAATATAGGAGCTTGTCGTCCTATTATCAATATCTTGCCTGACCACAGCCATGAGAGGCATTCGGTCCTGTGGTATCCCAGGTCATGCTTTGAACCTTTTCCCTCACATACCTCCAAAACCTCAACGCTCTGCGGACATTTCAGAAGCTGGCGCACTGGGAATCTTGCCAAAACGCTCAGCGAAAGATGCTCTTGCAACATAATGCAATTGACAGCGCTAAAAAAACTCAGAACCAAAACTTTTCGAACGGTCACTTCCACCGTGATCCTTTCGCCCCTAGACCTGCCCACCCTACTGGCCTATCCAAAAAGAAAAATTGATACAAATATCCTATAGACTATTCATTGCCACTAATCCACTCATGTTCCAAGGCTGCAGCTGCCGACATCCGGCGTTCGGCGTCCGCAACCAACACTTTTTTAATGAAGTCACTCGCCCGTTCCGACATGTGCGGTGCCGGGAAAATCCTGAGGGGGGCATCACCCTTACAAAAATAAAGGAAAAGAAACTGATCGATTTCTCCAATATGAGACTGCGCTTGATTGTTCGCACCTGGGCAGGATGTGATGGGTTCATGAAATGTTGTGTTCTCTTGAAACGGGTGTCTTGAGGTGAGCAACTCGTAAACAATGACACCGAGGGCCCACATATCGACAGCGAGAGTATAGGTAGTAGACCTTTTGGCGCCGTGTTGAACTTTGAGGCCCTGCAGCTCAGGAGCCATATATCTCTGGGTTCCAGACCGAGTACGGAGCTCGCTTCTCGCTGTATCTTTGGATATCCCGAAATCCGCGAGTTTTAAGTGAAGGGGATTAATACCGGCGACGAGGACGTTCTGCATGGATGACATGATTAGCGTCGTAATGGGAGATGGGGGAGCACTACCGGTGGTTTCAGATCACGGTGGCAAATCTTCATATCATGCAGTACATGCAGCCCCTCGAGGATCTGTCTGGTGATTGTCTTCGCTTCTTTTTGGGCCAGTTCACGGTGGTTCTTGACATAGACTGAGAGGTCTCCATGTGGGATATACTCCATTACGATGTATATGGATTCGTCATCCTCGTACCAGCCAAAGAAATCGACGAATAAATTGGAATGCTGTTCCTGTTAGCTTCTTGGATTTAAGTAAAAGACTTGGAATCATAAGTATTACACACATCTTTTACGGAAAGTAGCGTGTCTATTTCTCGTGCCGGCTTATATTTTGCATTTATCGAAATGCTCGATATTTCTTTCACCGCTCGAAACTGCGAGGGGTTTGTCTTTGATTCCTGCTTATAGACCTTGCCCTGCCCACCGGCGCCCAGTAACGTCCCTTTATTCCAGGTTTCCGAGACAATCTCCCCATCAACAGTTGTCTCGTGTACGATGTCGGTCCCGATACGTTTGAACCGCATTTTCAGATCATTGACATGATTTGGCTGGGCGTGACTAGTGGTATGCGGTGAAGCTGTGTGTATTGACGCTTGAAGATATTTATCTCCAACCTCTAGATCAGGCTCGGGAGGGGGGGTGTCTACTTTATTGATCTCTATGACGGGTCCCGCGTGGCTATTACTCGGAGAAGCTTGCTTACTAGCCCTCGGATGATCCAGAGTATCATACTGTATTTTTTCCTGGCCACAATCGGTGGACTCTGAATCGACTGTATTATCGGGCATTTCGTCAAGCCCATAGCGGGGGCGACCCAGTGTAAAGCTCGGAAAGTCCAACTCAGATGGTTTCTCATCCACAGCCTTGCTAGCCCTGCATGGGATTGGAATCGGGGCGCTTGCCGAGATTCCAAGGCCATAGGACGACTCCAACATATCAATTTCAGCGACGGAAAGCATCCATGGGCTTCCTAGGCAAGACGTATACCCCGAAGCTTCAACGAGCGATAGCAACGGTGGCGAGGCGCAAGCGCGTAGGGATGTGATCGTCTTTGGGGTATTTGGCGCCGATATGGTGGCTCTACTGAACTCCATAGCCTAGTATTCCATTCGTTTTAGTACCAGTTAAGTCTCGGGATCTAAGAAAGAACTCACATGAGGCCACGAATTACGCACCATGCTATAGCTGAAGGATCCTGACCGCAGCAGATGCGGTCCTGGTCTCCCCCATACATCCATAGCTCGAGGTTCGTTGTATGAACTGCTATACTGAGCTTTATCTGTCGCCATATTACCTCTGAGTATACTAGGGGACAAGGTCGTGTGTTTATTTTCCCCACACTTCGACGAACACTGCTGTCGCCTAAGATGAGTAATCCGAAGAAATGTATCAAATTCGCGACCTGGACCGTGCACAACTTAGTAAAGGTATTGTATTGCTTTTATGGGAAAGAGCAACAACAAATCCAATCAAGAATTTCCAGAAATTACCACACTAGGCTACTGATAGCTCAAAGAGCCAAGGGATAGCTACCGAATAAGATATCGCCAGGTATTGTGCATGCTGATCCGGTCTGTCCCGCATTTTCACGATCTTGATATGCGGAGCTTTAACTCTCTAACATCAACCAATTAAGTGTGTAGAACGTGGCGGCGTGGCTAAAGCTGTACTCGTATTTTTCTAACGTTTCCGAACTGGACTAGGTCTGCATACCACCAAAATCTAGTTGCCAAGCACGATTTATGCCCATATGCAGACCCAGTCCAGTTCGGAAACGTTAGAAAAATACGAGTAGTTTTCCTGTTTTGCTCCCGCCACGTTCTACTCACTTACCCCTGTAGTTTCTTAACTGTACCCGAATATCACTCCCTCAATTGGACTTCTGCCACAAAGTACCACATGTGTTGAATACAGACAAAGGGATAGTCTTACTCCGAAATCTGAACCACGAACACTTTTGCAGAGTGGCTGTACATAAAAGTATTTTGAGCGCTTATTACTATTTGGGTAGCTAACTACTCCTTCATGCTACTTACTATTTGACTACCATTTGGGTGGCTTTGTTACTACTCGTCTACTAATTGCAATTTGCTACTAATTGGTTGGGAGGGTTAGGGTTGGGCTACTACTTTTTCGTTCGGCAGACATGGGGTGTCACTCGTCCACATATGTATCCATCTTACAAGTAATCATCCCCTCTCCCCCCATCCTTCCATCATCATCAATCCGCGCACCAACCTGTCCCAACTCATCGTGTCCAATCCACCCCATATACCTAATATATTCCGTCCACCTATCCTATCAATCCATTATTACGTATTTTTTTTTTTTGTTCAACTCATTGATTCATTATTACGTATTACTTACTACCCGACCAACAAGTCTATCCATCCGTCAATCCGTCCATCCATCTGCGTCCTATCCCGTACAGAACAGCGAAAGCCCGGCGTCACTAATGGCAGCGGGAAGAGTTCAACCAATATCGGGATGTGTGTACTGCTGCGGTCGGGAGGAGCGGCGTCAGTAAAGCATTTATTTAACCCCGATACTCTTCAACTTCAAGCCTCAGCCTGCAATGAAAGCGTCGGTCGGTCCCGCACGACACGCGCATTTTTTTTTCCCACCGCCAAAAAAAACATCCGCCAGTTTTAGAAGCACCACCGACCAGCCCATACCATACAACAAAGCAGCCCTGTTCGCCGTTGTCGGCACATATATAGAGTGGAAAGAAAGAAAAAAAAGAAAGAAAAAAAAAGAAAGAAATTGCTCCAGTAGAGATTTGAACTCCAGATCTTCGCATTACAAGTGCGACGCCTTACCCCTTGGCCACAAGAGCGGTGACAACCTGATCGTCGCGGCGGTTGTAACAAGCAGCACAGCACGCTGCAGAGGCCAGGGGGTTAACCCGAGAACGGAATAGCCGGATACATATGTATATACATATATCTTGAAGCAGAAAAACATCTTGAAAAAAAGACCCTCACACTCCCAGCGTTTTCGAGATTTCGAGATGCCCGCGATGGGGGCAAGATGAATATATGCAGGAGTGGTATAAATAAATAGTAGACGGTGTGCAAGTTTCCTCATCGGAAAGATCCGGTAACCACTCACAGCTTATCACCCGCCCCCGCAATCTAACACTCACAGCTCATCACTCATCATCACCACTAGCATTAATAGACTAAAAAGCCAAAGATGCCATCCAAGCCCCAAACGCTCTGCAAATGCGCCCTCGCCGCCACTGCAACACCCACCTACACCGTGACCTTCTCTCCCGGGTGCGCGCACTGCGCGGCGTGCGTCTGCGTGCCATACACGGCGCCCCCGGATGCCGGCGCCGAGGCCGATCCGTGGCTGGGGTATCATGCGCTGAATTCAAAGTGTAGGTTCTGTTATCCAGTGGATGCGGCGGGGAGGAAGAGGGATCGGGTGAAGAGTTTGTTGGCGAGGTTGGGGATTGGGAGGGGGGGGAACTTGAAGGTAGAGAAGTTTGTTTATGACTTTTGAAAAATGTTTGGTGGCCATGGGGGACGGGGAGGAGGTTGTGAGGTGGAGATCGGGGGGGTGGGGGTGTGTGTGAGAGTAATTTAAGTGTGGGAGAAGATGGTGATTGCTAGAGTCGATTTGCAATGAGCGGAATTAAATTTAATTTAAGTTGAATAGGGTTGAATTAAATTAAATTGAATTGAATTGAATTGGTAGAATCTTAAGTTGAACCCTTGACAAGTACTAATACTTCGTACACTTTCCTGTCTTCATATGCACATACCCAGGGCTTCCGCAGGCCTGCCACAGAGGACAGGTACGAGACCAACATTTTCACTGTGCTTTAATTATCCCAAGAAGCAAGTACAAGTGACTTTTATGCATTCCCTGTGGCGCAATGGTTAGCGCGTTCGACTGTTATCACTCCATTCAATTTCGTCGGTATTACAAACATCGAAGCATTTGAAAGAAGTGCAATCGAGAGGTTGACAGTTCAATCCTGTCTGGGGAAGTTTTTAATCCTTTTTCTTTTTGTGCCCGTAGAGTAGCTACCCACGGAGGGGGCATAATTTGTATTGTGTAGGTTTGAGTACTTGTATACTTGACAATCTTTTTTCTTATTAGGGTGCACGGTAAAGCGAACCTATGCTAGAAATCAAGCATTAAATGGTTCAGCTGATTTTGGTGGGCTCAGTAGTGGGTGGCCGAGTGACTTAATGTGACTAATTACCTGGTAACGACTTTGTTTGATATTTTTTCTTTCTTGTTCAATTCACTAATTGACGGAAACGACAGTTTGCTATAAAGAATTCTTCGTTATTGCGAGCTATCATTTCTTCTCACCAAGACCGCCCTCTCCCTGGGCTTTACTTTAGGGCCGGTATATTGAGTCTAGGGGTGCACTGTACGCCCGTCATAATACACAGAAATAAAATCTTAATCTAGATGTTCTATATATAGCCTGCGTCCAAAAAGACAACGAGATATAAACTTTCTCGCTGTATCATACTCTAATAATCTGGCTAAACGCATACTCAAATATTTTACCCAGACTCGGAGAGAATTTGAAGTATATATACTGCTCCAATTACTCTCCGGCCGCACGCATTAGAATCACTTATATCATCGGCTTATAGAGAGGTAAGATTGAGGTGCGGCGGCGCGGCCGAGAAAATCTAAAAGTGTAAAGGAAGCTTTTTTTTATATTTTTTTTTTTATATCAGTGTTTCATTTATTTCTGGGTACAAGAATATCGCATGGAGCCTAGGCTATGGCGTGAGCCTAGGCTATGGCGTGAGCCTAGGCTATGGCGTGAGCCTAGGCTATGGCGTGAAGTGTAAAGGAAGCTATCGTCGTGGAAGCTATATGTACTCTGGCCCTGGTCCGAATTAGGCTAAACCTCGGATTTCAATTAGGACCAATAAAATCAGCGACCAACCAGCGCCGAGAATCGTATCCTGATGCCGCTTTTACAGGTGGCGTGGCCGAGTGGTCTAAGGCGCTACGTCCAGGACATTCGTGTCAAAACCGTAGTTCGAAAGAGCGCGAGTTCGAATCTCGCCGCCATCATTCAACCAAGTAAGAGTTAACCCTCTTTTATTTTTGTCCCGGGGATGGATGTAGAATCCATTCTGACTATTATATTCACAAGGTATCACTCGAGTGATCTCCTGAGCCTACGAGAACCTAGATTCATATGGGAGTACATGTCCGATTATTTTTTACCTGCTTTTGAGTGTAATTACATGTAGTGGTACTGTCATCCACGCCTAGAGCCACTGGACGATTTGTGTGCGGCTACCCGTGAAGTTAGGTACTGTCCCAGCTTTACACAACTCACCCATACAAAAATTGGGGTCTGGGGAAACAGGATCAAGCTTTTTCGATAACATACAGCATAGAATGCCATGTATTCACACTCAGACCTGAATCAAAACCGTCCTCATCAAGATCCCGAAGATCCGAGTGATATTCCATGAATATGTAACTACACATCAACTCCGATACTTAAGTATTGGCAGAGTTTGGGAATAGGAGAGAAAATTTACAAAGAACAAAAGCAGGCTCCACCATCCTCGTATATTGCGTCTTGGGGGGGGGGGGCTATTCGCTGTAACCTAGACCTCCACATCTCCACAACAAGTATTGCCAGTACTACATCTATATAAGGAGTAGGGCATATTCATAGGGACACCTACTCACAACCTTTTGGCGTTTCCGGGCTGGACTGGGTATGCATACTACCAAAATATGGTTCTCACGCACGATTTACGCCATACGCAGACCCAGTCCAGTCCGGAAACACCAAAAGGTCGCGAGTATATAAGTACTTAGTACATAACGCCTGCTCGGAACTAACCGTTCCATAACCCACGCCAGTCAAATCAACAAGTATTAGCCCATGGCCAAGGCCGCCCAGAACCTCTACGCACATCCACGCCATACCAGCCTACATTCACACACGATAGGATAACTCAGTCTCCGGTATCCGCCTTCCACCCGACGGGCCCAGAGACAACGCTACAGGCTACGGCTCCCCTCCTTCCGAGAGACATAGTCGTAGCCCCCGGCCGGACCTATATTCTGATTCGGACCGCGCTAAGCGCTGGAGCGGCTATCAGACACATTGCCACTAGGGGCTTAGCGACTGCTTTGTTGGTACTGGGACCCCAACTGAGGGGTGGGGATATATGTGGATCAGCCAAGTTGTCACGTAGTTCATGCATGGTGGGTATGATTGTTTGCGGCGAGGTTCACGGGGTATCACTCGTTGGTGTTTGGAACGGGGGACATACAGGTATTGTTTAATTCATTAATTACAACCTTTACCATGCTGATGTTGGGGGTTGAAAGTGGGAAAGAGGGAGGAGCATCAAGATGAGAGGTTCTGTGCACACTGGTATCAAGTATCTTCACTTCGGGGGATGAAATTGATGTGCTCTATTCTATAATGGTTCTTGAAAATATCAGTTTCTGATAAAAAAAGTTCGGGCTGCTCCAGTATTTGTATTCACCATCTATTTATTAAACCTTATTGCGTGCACAGCATCCATATCAAGAACTAAACTACTGACTACATACAAAACTACTCAAGCAAACCAATATACCCTAAACCTAAAACACTCTAAAATACTACAACTAATCACCATGACTAGGCCCCGCTCCCCCACACGATCTGAGATTGAACACATCCTCTACGCAAACGACATTGACTTCGCCAACTTCATCGACTACCACTTCTCCCTCTCTCCGACCCCCGAAGACGAAGACAAAATTAAACCCACACCCCACACTACTGGCAGTGGCACAGCAGGCAATGACAACACCACATTAACCCCAGCACCACCTTCCGATACATCTGACATCTCCACTGATGCATGGGTCGACCGCAGAATTTATATGTACTACCACCCTGTGGGGCAGATCTGGCTGTCGTACCCTCCGGAGGGAGTGACGCGGGTAGAGGATCTATATGCTGTTGAGGAATATGGTAAGGATGGGTTCCGGGGTGCTTCGAAGAACCTTTTTGATAGACTGGTGGACTTGGGGATCCGGACTTTGGTAAGTGTGAAGAGGCGGAGGGTTAAGACAAGGGAAGAAAGTGCGGGGGGGCTGAGGAGGGCCGGGAGAAAGTTGACGAGGGGGGGCTGTGACACCTGATTTTAGCTGCAGGAACCTTTTTTCCTTTCAAGCCAAGAGCCGTTCTATTCTTCCTTCGTCTCCTTCTGTTGATCGATGACGAGGGGAAGAGGATAGGGAGGAAGCGGACAAAAAGGAGGTCAGAGGGTGAAGACGGGAGAACGATGTGAGGTGATGCAAGGTAAGTAGTGGTATGGTTAAATGTGGTGAATGATAGGACCAACCAAGCATCGGGAGAACAAAGTTATAGTTAGTTTAGGTGATATCGTGACGAACCTAGCTAGGAACTTAATAAGAAAACTTAAATCTATGAAAGTTGCAGTCTTTAAACCGTGTACCATGGACATGAAAAGATCCTCCCAACCATGACGCAGGGTACATAAAGCAACACGAACCCGAAGAACTAGAATATTATTCTCAGAGCCCATTATAAGAGCCTGGAGCTTCAAGGCTAAGAAGACTTGTATCGCCTTAAAATTATACATATACATAATTGGGGTGAAATGAAGTATTGTCCCAATTGCCCTGGCGACCATCCAATTACACCAAACTTGAGACTCTATAAAGCCACAACCAATAACTAGAACCAAGTTTGTTAAAGTCATAGTTATTTTATGCTCAAAAGTCATTATATTCTGCTTTAATTGCCATGGTTATACAACTATGGTGGTGGTTGGTACATGATGGGTCTAAGGAAACGGTGATGGTTGCTATCACCTCAAGTACGCATCCCCGGCGGGGACAGATGAAGGCCCCTTAATATCCAGATATGCGTCCCGATTTTGCGTCAGGCAGCCATTGGGGGAAGGTCCTCATTATGAGATTGGTCGATTCTTTTACATTATTCTTTTGAGATTCCTGTGTATGTATATACATTATATGTTCCGGTACGTATAGCGCGAGGTAAAAAGTGAAGATTGGCACCTATTTTACACTAAAAATGCTACTAATTTTCAACGTGGCCCTAGGCCACTAATTATCATGAATAATCCCCGATTGGAGAAGTATATTTCTTGCATGTCAAGAATTACCCTATCAGCTCAAAGTTAATGGGCTGTGTTGATTTTATTGTGTTGAGTTGCCAAAAGCACGCCAAGACCACATATTTGTATTGGATGTAGCCGAATCTCCAAATTGCTACTTTCTTTCACATCTGACTCTACAATACATACAGTCGTGTTAAAAAAAGTCCTGGTAGTCGGCACCACACGAAATATTAAAGTCTCGCCCAGTCAGCAACCATCAAGTGAATTGAATGAAAACAAAATAATCATAGTTTACGGACATCCAGAGTACAAGTATCTTTGCCTACAATATTATTGTTACACCTCTGCCCCGTGACATCGTGATTAGTGAACATTGTCTAAGTTTGGATACTTCCGAGAGAATAGCTACATATGCACTTGCCAGAAAACTCCTGCAACTCAATCAAGGGTATCCAGGGTATATAGTCGACGTAGAAATTCATCCCTCGAAGAAAGCTCTTATCGTTGTTGAGATATTATGGGTAAAGAACTTGGGCCCAAATCACAATGTACAGCTGAAATCTCTCATTGAAGCCACACATTTAATATTAATTGCAAATTCAAAGGACTTCGGAGTATAATAGCTAGTATCCTAAATATTCTCCCCTCTTAGTTTCAGGCCTTTTTTTAGTCATGGTTGTTGAGGGGTGTTGTGATATATCTACTGACAAGACTTGTTTAACACGGCTGTACAACGCCATCCATCTGGAAAAGAACCTCGAGGCTGATCATGATGATATAAGTTACCAGTTAGGTTTCCGAGAGTTATTGTCTCCACAGGCACGCGAAAGGCAATGATCATAACCTACTTAATCTAAAGCGGCCCTTGCCAGCATATATTTAGTCGTGTTCCAACTAACATGTCCAATTGCAACCATGTACTGCGCCTCCCCGGTGTCTTCTTTATCTAGCTGGCCCGACCATAGTGGTAGAAGAATTTGCTGTATGAGGAGATGCAGGATCGATCCTGCGGGATCAGCGGATTGGCCCTGCCACAGTCCTACAATGGCCCAATGTACTGGCAGGTATAAATTCTTATCGTTCCTCCGCGCGCGCCCGTACCTCCTCGAAAAGTGCAAACGTAACCTCACCACCACCACCGACCACCACCCCAAAAATGCCAAATATTGCCCTACTCCTCCCACTCTCACTACTAGTACATATAAACACCGCGCAATCCTTCTCGCTCAGCTATCAGCTGGTGGGCGGAGGAGCCGGCGTCGAGTTCTTTCTCGGCACCCCTACCCAGTCTGTGTACCTCACACCCTCCCTAAACGACGACGAGATCTTCGTTGTCGGCCACGACGCCTGCACCGCGAACTGCACCGCTCAGAACGGCGGCAGATACATGTACAACGACCACGAGATCTTCGACCCCTACACCACAAACTACATCGCTCAGAACGGCGGCAGATACAACGAATACAACACCTCCGGTAGCAGCACATGGCGCCCATCCAGAAACGTAACGATGGGTGATGCTGGCGCCTCCGACTGGTGGAATAGACGCCAGGGGGAATATACGCTAGGATCTGAGCTGGTTTGGCTCCCGGGCATGTCGGGAGGCTCAAGTACAAATTTATCGACGGAGGTCGCGGTGCTCAACAAGCACTCGCTGGATGATGAGTTTCCGTTGCAGAATACACTGGGGCTCGGAAGCAACTCGACGTTTCTAAACAGCCTGGTAAGGAACGGTGTTATTGAGTCGCGATCATTTGGATTACACACGTTGGATATCGACATCGGCGGCTTTGACGAGTCGCTCATTGTAGGGAAACGACACTCGTCGCCCATCCTCCAGGATACGGGCTACCTCGGCGGCCTCCAGGTAACAGTGACAGATATGACAATACATGGGAGGTCCCTTATGAATCGGACAAGTGGGCCTTTTAACGCGACCCTAAGCCTGGGGGTGTCGACAAGGAGGCCAAGCTATGTGCCTCAGGTTGTGGCGGAGGATTTTTTTAATTTCACTGATGCAGAGGCACCCACGAACTGGAGCACGTATAATGAGCCTGTATGGAACACCGCTAGGTCCTCGGCGACGGAGTCATTTATCATGGTAGTGAAACTGTCGAATGGGGCGACTTTGAATGTACCGAGTAGTTTATTGAAATTACCGGCCATGGATAAGAATTACGCGAGTTATATTAGTCCTACGGGCGATCGCATGTATCTTAACGGGACGTCTACTTCAACTCGGTATCAGAAGAGCAATATGTTAGGGATTGATATGTTGGATGCGGAGGTAAAGGCAGATAATCCGGATGTTGAAGCGGTCTTTGGGATGTTGTTCGTGTCATTCGGGACTTATCTTTATGTGGATTGGGATAAGCAGGTGTTTGAGTTGGCAGAGTTGAGTGGTTATAGTTCTGCAGGCGTGATGCAGATCAGTTGGCGTACAACTTGGGCGATGGCATTTCTTTCGGTGGCTTTCGTAATGGTCTAGGCCTGATCCTCTGCCTGCGTTTTCTGCAACTGAGTACCTATAGAATTGATAATTTTGAGTAATTCAACCGAGAACCATGATAAAATACACAACAGTGAGAGGGGTCAAAAAAGGGTGCGAACTCTGGAGGTATCCATGGCGTTAAAGTGTCTCTTTTTATCTGCTAGTTTTATCATTCTTTAATGCTGAATTTCAGCTTTTATCAAAAGAGATGTCATTGGTGATAGACCTAGTCGCATCGTGAGCTCGGCCCTGACGCCAGGAAGCCGGGGATGAGGGTTTAGAATGAAGTAGTTGATCACTGATTCTGATAAGAAGCCTTGGGATATGTTGTGATCTGCATCGCAACAAGATGAGCTTGTTGTTCCCAAGGACTACACCCCAATGACTTTATAAGTTCTGCTCTCTGCCGCAGATAAAACTATGTAATGATTTTCCTCTGAGGCTGAGTATTGGAAAATCAATCATAAAACCTCACTCGACCCCGATCCCCGACCCAACTCCCTCCACCGTGTCCACCCCATTCCATTTCCCGTTCCATTCCCGAACGGCTCTTGCCCCTCCAACAATCTAGAACATACCCGGTTCGGCCAGCTGCCAACAAATATTGATTTGTTTCTACGGTCTACTCTCGCCTACAATGGTAAAGTTGGGAAACCGGTACTGAAGCCTTATTCGGGCTTGGTGATCTGCTACAAATTATTTTCTTAGTGGATCAATAGTTGTGCAACTCCGGTAATTAGCCCCCCCTTGACGTCGATCATAGGGGGTGCCGGTCGCCCAATACGTACAATACCTGTGTCCGGGGGGGGGGGGGGGGGTGACAACAACGATCAGGACCTGAGCTGGAGTTGTTATTTCCCTTACAATTAATATCACGATGTTACGGAGGCCTGTACTCTGAATATAACATATGATGTCCGTTACATTCATGATCATGTAGTGTCGGATTTCTTAGCTCTAGGTCATGTTCTGTTGCTAGTAGATATGGGAATATGAAGGTAAAGGAGTACCTATATGATGTGATATGTATGTATCAACCACCGGAGCGTAATCTCGCCGTCGAAGCCCTAGATGTCTCAACCGACCCAAGTCCACAGACCGCTTCTTTCGTCCAGACATGACTCAATTCGTGCAGGACTGTTCCGACAGATTGGGTCGTATATCTGGATCCGAACCCAGGATGTTAATGACAAGCAAGCTATGACAGGTGGATAGAATTTCCGGAGAACAGAGTTTCACGCTTTGGCAAGACTAGATACATATGCAAAATAGACGAACCCTAGAAGGCCGGTGTTCGACGGATTTTTCTTTCTGATGGCTCTGTAGTGAAGTCTCTCACGGACGGTTTTAGAACGATTGCTGTGTTCGGAAGATAAGAAAAACGCTGCTGCGGGCGGAGAGGGAGGGATCGATCGGACGTTGCTGAGAAATGAATAATAGATCTGGTCCTTAGTGATTAGTTCTTTGAACAGAGTAGGTAAATATACATAGTGTGTAACATGATGTACTCTACCAGTAGTGAATTGGGAATTACGCGTTAGGAAGGCGAGACACCCAACAAACCTCGCGAGAACACGTACATGTTACATGTAGTTGTACACCTCGTGTAATTGTGATCAGTTCACTTAGGGCGCTGGTGTAAAAATCAGATGACTGTGACTTCAATATTAGTATCACTATCCTTCGGTTCACAATCTTGGCATAAAATGTCTGCCCCGAATACCGAATAACACGAGCCTACAGTAATAGTCGGGGCTAATCGAAAGCAACAGGCGCCCGGGATCTTCAAAATACAATTAAAAACCGTTTCTTACCGAGTCAATCCATATTTCATAAGCCAGTCAGCTTGAGACACCAGTGTTTGACTTTATCCCGCATGTATAGTTCTTGTTCAAAAGTGCTGGGACAACAACCTAAACCACAAAAAGGTTTCCATATATTTCAACAAAACTTCTTGATACATGATAGTGTATCAATAGCCGGAGAATTTCTAGGAGATTCTATATTAGTACTTATATTCAAAAATAAATAATTGGTGTGTTAGTAGTGAATAATCTTGTGTAGGGGTTGACGAAGTGGAAGTTTTGCTAAACCCCCCAGCACACACCACTCAAAATTATTGACTCGAATTCCGAAGATGAGAAAAATAGACACTCCAGAGCCAACACAATTAATTTCAAGGTCTATTTATTGGTGGTGGTGGAAGGGCAGAGTTGCAAAAAGTCGATGTTTTGGTGTGTTTTGGGCGTTGTCCCACGATTTTTGAACTCGAGCTATACATAAAGGTACCAGGTTTCTGATGGTGTTCATCCCATCAAAGCCATGAATCAACCGGAATGAAGTGCTGCACACAAGCCAGAATCAACGGCACACCTCACAAACACAAACCCATTGCACCGGCACGGAGGAGCAGTCATGAATTAAGCAAGGGGGGGGGGGGCCCGGGAATGCCCAGAACCCAACGCCGTGGTCAGCCTGCATGTCCGTCCGTGGTTTGGAGTTTTGATGTGAGTGGACCCTTTATGTTCTGCTATCCAGGGTCCTGGGACAGATGACGATACAGTTGGGTTGATAGATCATAAATGGCATACACTTGGCGTTGGTAGATCCTTTGTAACCGGCTCTTCTCTTAGGTGGAGTGGTAGAGCATCGCGGGTACATATATGTGGCTGGTAGAGCAGCGTTGGGGGTTGCATCAGCCTCGCTTCGCCAGCTGATACCTACATGTACCCTCCTTCCTACACGGAGTGGAGTAGGTAGGTGCAGTTGATATTATCCCACACGACATGAAATTCCACGCGCACCCTCTGCTCTATTCTACACCAACTTGCTGTACTCCATGTTCCCGAGATAAAGCATTACTTTGTTACTATGTAGAGTGCTCTACTCTAGAGTAATTATGCCTCAAGCAGGTAAGGTAGAATATGTAGGTAAGTGGTACTGTAGATTCTCGTGATGGGGTACCGGAACACCACCCAGTGGACCGGGCGAGCATCTCAGAAAAGGCTGGCAAGCAAGGGGGACCCTTTACCAGATATGGAGATAGTGCCAAGTGTGCTGTCAGTGCGGGGTCGGGACCTCGGGAGATGCCGCTAGATTGGGTTCTACTATAGAGACTGACTGGGGTTTGGTGGGCCAATGGCCATAATATAACGGACCAAGAGGGAGAGAGAGACTCGACTCTAGAGTACTAGCGAAAGAGGCCTTAATGGAAAGGAGGAGGAGAGCCGCATCGATATCTACCTACATATGTACTCTATCTGCATAAGGTTTTGGATAAGACTGCCCACGGACTACAGATCTGGATAACACGTATTTAAACAGTCTTCGTATATATCTGTATATTAGATTGCATACTAGCTAGGCAGGCTGCCAAACTGCGCACCCCCACCCCGACCCCTAGTACCCTTAGAGTATAGTACTCTACCACAGTTTATTATATTGTCTTGGACACCTTTCTATACTTGTATGTACAGCGATGGGTAATAAGTGATGGAACGCCCTGAGATACGGTTATACCTGCAAGCACCGTATATTGGTGGCGTTTTACTCAAAAGAGCTATCACTCTGTCTCAGGGCGTTCCATCACTTATTACCTACCGCTGTACACACTTTACAGCTGGTCGTGAACTGTAACATATTTTGGGTATTTAGTCGAGGAAATACACTCTCTATCGGCTATCGCGCTGGCTTGAATTAATTCCTGATCTATCACTGTTTTTTCTCCCCCTCCTGTTGCGCTTAATTAACCAGCCAACTCGTAGCGATCCCTGTCTCCCTCCTAGCTAGACCGCCGATAGTTTATCGTCTTTGGTTAGAAAATCTAGCCAGCCATACAAACTAGCGCTATAGCGGCGACACCACCCTGAAGAAACCGCCAGCCAGCTTGATTTGATCTGCTCCCCCTCATCTACCTACGTTTCATCTTCTTATTCTTCTTCTTCTTCCTCTTATTCCGACTCTATTCCTGCTTGAGCTTGGCAACTAAACTTCTTATTACTGACCCAATTCCCGCGGAAAATTAAAAAGAAGCGACAAGAAATAAAGTCAAAAAGGAAAACCTCTTGCCTTATAACTTGGAGTTGGTCGGCTACTCTTCTCACCGACACTACCAGGCCTCATCTACCACACATCAACAACGTTAAAGTTGCACTAAAGGACAGCGGAGGAGAGGATGGCAAGGCACCACCCACTCCACACCTCCACCTAATCTCTAATTGTCTCCCTGTGAGTATCAATGCTGACCGAGATTTTTGTTCCAATTAGCAGTCCGGAGACTCAGGAATCTCGGGAGTTTTCCCTAAAGATAACGTGGATGAAAAGTGTGTTTATTACCTCCTCTCATGAATGATTCCTGCTGACATTTACAGATACATCGCAACCGATGACGAAACCTTTTCCATAACTTCGTCTATATTTAATTACCAGTATGAAAACGGAAGACGCTATCACGCGTTCAGAGAGGGTGGGTTGGAATCCTTCCTTTAGCTCCGGTGTCTAAATACTAACTCTGTGCACTGCAGGTGCTTATTATGCACCAAATGATGATGTCTGTGAATATTAACCCACTAGCTAGCTATGTAATTAACTAGCTTAGACTCCCGCTTGATCAATTAGAAGTTTAAGCTCACTTACTGACATCAAAAAAACCAGTATCAAAACAATCAACTAGACATATTGTACGTATGGAACCTCAACATATCTTCTCCCCTCCCCTCCCATGCGATTCTAACGTAAGAAAACCAATGTAGCCATCACATCTTTCTCCTTATACTCGGCGGGGATCTTTACACTGCACCGCTGGAAACACCAAAGGTATCTTACCCTCTGCCCCCCCCCCCCCCCCCCCCCCACCACCCCCCGCTAGCTATGATAAACTCTACTAAGTGATGCGATTAGAGAATCCTGGATGTCGGTACTGGCACGGGCATGTAAGTAGTAGAGGCAGCCCCTCTAACAAAACGAATGGGATGAAACGTAAACTAATGGTGGGAAAAGTTGGGCAATGGACATGGCCGACAAATTTCCCAACGCTGAGGTTCGTCGCATCCCCTCTCCATTCAATCCCGCCCTCGCTCTGAAGTATCGATTAAACGTCCATCAATAAACCAGGTTATTGGAACTGATCTCTCTCCTATACAACCTGAATGGTACTACTGCTCCTTATCATTCTCGCGCCCCACACAACAGACAAAGTAACTAACACACCCCCTTATAGGGTTCCACCGAACATCCGCTTCGAAATCGACGACGCAGAGAGCGAGTGGACATATGGAGAAAACTATTTCGACTATATTCACATCCGCTGTCTCTTCGGCGCCATTTCCGACTGGCCCACGCTGATTGAACAAGCCTACAAGTCGGCCTACCCCTCCATCACATCCTCCCTGCACCAGTAATTACTAACAGTTCCCTCCCCAGACAACTTGCACCAGGAGGCTGGATCGAAATCTCTGAGGCCAAACTACCATACGACTGCGACGACGGAACGTTGCCGGAGAACAGTTATCTGAATCGGTGGGCGCAGTTGGCAATTGAGGCTGGGAAGGAGATTGGAAAGCCGTTCGACATCACCGACAAGATTGGACGCTGGCTGGTGGACAGTGGGTTTGAAAATATCACGGAGATGTATCACAAAACGCCAATTGGGCCCTGGGAGAGAGATCCCCATTTGAGGGAGATTGGAAGATACAATCTGTTAAATCTGTTGGAGGGGATGGTATGATTTTCACCCTTTTGGATCGCTGTGGGCCTAGGGCTAAAACCTCATTTGGATTGTAGGATGGATTCACGACGGCACTGTTTACAAGATACCTTGGAGTGAGTTAATCCGTGTTCAACCGGCATTAATAATTCTTTGTTTTGTTTGCTTTGTTTTGTTTTGTCGAGGGTCTAGAAGCTGACACCGTTGTAGTGGAATCGGACTGAAGTCCAGGCCTATTATGGAAATCTCCGTCAGGAAATAACAAATCCAGAAATCCATTCATACTTCAAAACGTACACTTCCCTGCTCCGACCCCCACTTCGCACCTATTCTAACATTTCGATTTCTTATAGTTTCTACTGGATTGGACAAAAGCCCACCACTAATCACCACACAAGGACATAATCCTTACTGCGCTAACTGGACGTACGGACGGAAAGAAAGAAAGTTATTATAATCACTGATGCATCGCCCCCACCCCCGCCTTACAATCTATGTTTTGAGAGGGCGTTTGGAATATATATATATGGATATTATATACTTATATTATACCAAGGAAATGTATATATCAAGCTTTATGTATAGCAGTCTATTTTGTCTTTGGTTTTAGTTTTTCCCTTTTCCTGTATTTTCCTTTTCTCGATAATATTTTGTGCTTTTTCAGCCCTTTCTCGGCACAAGGGCGTGATGCTGCATGCCAAGATCTTGATACATCTGGCCCACACAGGATGCATCGTGACCGGGTTGAATGATAACTATTAACCTCGTACTCTACTCGCTATCAACCATAAGAACCTGAAAATGCGAGTGACGGAGACAGGGATAATTGGTATGGAGAATTGTTTTGGTCTATACAAATTATCCTTGTCATCGGCACCTGCATTTTCAGGTTCTTATGGTTGATAGCGAGTACATATGTGGTAAGGGTCTTTTTACTGTATTGGTCCCTTTTACCAGCAGGCACATCTCCCAATTCCCGGTTTTTATTTTGAATATTATGTGATTTAAATGCACCCCAATGGTTAAAAACGATTCCTGGTTCTGTATTTTCGTCATTTCGTAAATAACGGTACCGTCGTTCACGGGGATACCGGGTGATGGCGGACAGGGCAAAAAAGAGACAGCCAAGCCAAATTTTACTTGCAATTCGCCAATACCTACTATTACCCGTGAACGACAGTAGGGTATGTGCATTCTCTAAACACCCATCCGAGGATCACCTCCGACACGTCGGTTTTAAATTCTGTGTGTATACGAGGCGTTTCGTTAGAAGTTTATTTCGCCACTTGTCCAGGGTGTTCCCTGAAGCCCGTCCTGCAGGTGTTTCTGTCTGTGCTTCAATGCATACCGACCTGTGTACCTCTCGAGAGTAGAGTACATACTTTCTCCGCATACCAGTGGGCAAGAGCCTAATCCTCCCCTATGGGGGCGCCTGTACCTTCCTTGAAGCAATCGTTGAGTTGTTCTAGACTTGGGATGGATTGTCAGTTGGGAGGGGAGCGGGAACCACAGTGTCGGGATCGCTTACACGCGAGAAAGAGGCAGCGGCGAACCCCCCCCCTGGATAGCAATTGCTTCCCTCTCGGCTTTGTTTTCTTTCGGACCGGCGGTGAGTAGGGTACCGGTGGCCTGGATCGGTATGTGGGTGTGCTGTGAGTGATTTCTGGTGATTTTCAATTGGGAGGTGGGTAGGTACATACATACGCTTACGTCTGGGTGTGGGATCGATCGGGTTGGGTATTGGTGTTTATAGATCATACTCCCAGGAAGATGGTGAAACTAGGCGAGCGTGATGGAGGAGGGAGACAACTAATATCTGGTCGTTTGGTTGGCCTGAGTTTGCATTTTCGTCCGTTCCAGATTTGTCATTGTTCCGGAGATGACTGTATGGAAAATGGCGATTACAGCTATACAGGGCTTCTCGTGCGGATAGAGATGCCTATCTACCCCATTCTAACTTCCTGGGGTACTTCACGTTACCAATTATAAGATCGAGTGAGTCCGCGGGGGAGAGGGGGGGATCCATGGTCATTGAATACCGGGTATTCACACACTAGGTGTTGGAGCTCTAATCCCGAATGAGCGGATGAATAGTAATCATTGAGAATGTGGATCTTTGTACCACCATCTACCGTTTGGTCAATTATGTACCTCGTCGTTGATGTACTCTCAGAACCCCACTGCTGCTGTGGATCGCCTCTATCACAATTCTCCTACCATCCACTTAACCTCAACGATCTTCGAGTACCGTTTTATCTCATATTTTCCGGATGTTGTATTCCCACGAGTCGAAGATGGAGCACTCACAAAAACTAATTTAAATACCTTTGGCTGGAATCTCGGCGTACTTCCACATCTCACACCAACCATCACAATCCCCGTGGGATCCGTGGCTAATTCGCCAAGAGCATACCTTTCCAAGCTGATATCCAGATCCAGCTACATATAGTGCGATTCTCGAGAGAGGGTATGTGTCAACTTGAATTTCAATTGGCAGAAACCGACCTTTAGCTCGAAATAAGCGTAGATCAGGGTCTTTACTTGAGACTCTTCCTACAAAATCAATTGCCACTCAAGTTTACACACCCACCCAGTATGGAAAATCGAGCCATAGGCAAACCGAACTACCAAGGGGGGAAAATACTCACTGATCCGCGCGGGGGTCTCGGTCTTATCAGTGTTCAACCTCGGTTACCCATATCTTTGTGCAAGCAGCAGAAGCATCATGCTTTCATGATGAATTATATGCATTGTGTGGGTTATTCTAACAGTGACGTCTTCAATCTTGTTGACCGTGCGTGTAGACATTTGCGCACAGGTGCGCTATAGTGTGTTTCTCGGTCTTTGTTGAGAAGAGCGTCGGAAAAGATGTGGTTGAACAAGATCATTTGGCGGGCTGATATTCTTACTGCTTGCTACGTAGATCATTGGTATCTAGAGGAGGCTTGGGCTGCCTCTAATGCCTGATAGAGGTCCAAGCAGATGCGTGCTTCCTCGTTAACATGAGCGGTCCTTAGTTGATTCGTTGTAAGCATGATACTGATGTCTCACCCCTAGGTCCTTCGTTCATGCCGTATCACTCGGGCTTGGGTCATCGTTCGTGAATGTTGCTCATTAATCATGAATATAGCTGTATAGATTGCAGTTGCCTAGACCGAGGTGTTTCGGGTCTTAGGAAGAAGAAAAATGAGAAGATCTGATATCTGATATGTTTGGAATGCGGGTTATCCTAATATGGAAGGGAGTTATGTTAACATGCATGCAGAATAGGATTGTCTCTGCGCTAATAAATGTGGCTTTCAACATTCAAACCCCACTAAGTTAAGGTGGTGGCCTTGACAAAGAGACTTGGGAGACTTTAGAACAACCTGGCCAATAAAATGCCTCAAGTGATTCGAACCTCCGGCCACCGTGATTTGATCGCTCGAATCAAGTGATAAATGGCTGGACCCACCTGACTTTAATTAAGCGCACTGGAATCATGTGCATTCACTTGATATATCGAGCACTATGCATGCGGCTAGGGGGTCAGGTAAGTTGGCCCAAGAATTCTAGGGCACAATCCGTTCTTTCGGGAGAAAGGTGATTTAGCTCATATCCGCCACGAGGGATTGGGGGCGAGAGTAGGATGCCCATGTCTTTGGGATGATCTTGTCACTAGCTCTTGGTGTCTTCTAACTCGTTTCGTGTCTTCTAGAACACCGAGGCAACCCTTGGTATATCAGCCCACGACTCATCAATCAGTTACATACATACCCAGTAACATATTGATGAAGCAGTGATTGTGACGAACGCGGAAAGAGATCTTTGGTCTCGTGCTGGGCCAAGGAAATGCGCCGTGGGTGTGTTATGGAGATGAAGTGATGAAGAGCATGAATAGGTAGCTGAGCTGAAACGAAAGAGAAGAGGTGAGCAAGCCAAAGCGGGGTAAAGTTTGAAGTTTGGTATAAGTAGGTGCTACGCAAATATACGCCACTGGCTGTATGTGCATAGAATATAGTACATATGTGTATGTCGCCTGTTTTCCCACAGACGCAGTTCCCTTGAGGTCACATACCCAAAATCAAGGATGGCGAAAACGTCCTGGTTGGTGTTCAAATGATAGAGACAAAACTAGCTCCCTTCTATACCGTACTGTGAATATCTGTGTGGAGAGCATGGGGAAGAGCACCAAGGTCTGATTAGGCCTGGTCACGTGGAATTCGGTTTTTGGACATGTCCAAGTAGAATTAGGCCTTTAGTTACCTTAGAAGGTCTCAATATTAGACCTAGAGTTGGCTCTAAATTCTACTTGTATGATTAGTTGATGGGAGGATCGGCGCTAGTTAGGTTACTGGAGTTTGGAGCTGGAGTCTTTTGCGCAAAGGGCTTAATTAATATCCAAGAACTGCCGAACAGTATATATACCGATCGAATATCCTTTCCACAATACCAAAAAAAAAAAAAAAAAACCTTATTTCTACCGAGGTTGCATTAACATAACATAAATCGAAATGCTCTAAGAAACCAGGGATCTGGGTCTTTTCATCGGTTACTGCCTGTGAATGGGCTCTTTCCGCTGTTATGCGGCACGAGATTAGCGATATCTCCAGTAAACCGCAGACTGCATCTATAACTATGTAGGCCGATGTTTTAGGAAGTTAATTAGGGCCATGTAAAGTTTTATCACATATGCATCTTCCCGACTTTGGGTGAAACAATCACAATCCTCCTGTTTAACCAGGAACGGATCCTTAGAACCCCCTCTTCACATATATAAGAAGCATCATATAGATCTTGCCTACTATATGTTAACATTCACGTTCATGATCGATGAGCTCTCGGCGCGTGGCAGCTAATGGAGAGGTCTGTTTCTCTAATAAGTATACCCCTACACGCCCCTTTAACTAAACCGTGATGGTGAGTAAACTAGGGGGTATATATAGGGTATTAAGTGGTTTACAGAGGAAAGTGCGGAGTATTGGGTGGTAAAGGAAGGAAGGTGTTTTGAAGCGCACTCTCTAATATAATGACTATATAAATGAATCAGCAAAGTCGTCGGTAAAGGCATCGTTGGTAAATGTGTATTGGGAAAGTCGTCTCTCGATCACATCGTAGTTTGGGTAGGTAAATATATCAGTAAAGTCGTAGTTAGGGAAATTGGACGGCTTTACCAGCAATTTTACAAAAAATATTGCTGATAACTTTACCACTGTAGGCAGGGGGAATAAGTTTGGTCGCCTCCACCTGTACTTGTGATTGATTTCACGAGTACACTGGCTTTATAGTACAATCGATCATATTGATCAAGGAGGGCACCTCTAGGCGCCGTGGAAATGTGTATCTGAAAATATTAAATAATAACCAGTATAGTCGTCGGGAATGGATTTTATCTGGCTGGGTAATGTCAACATTTTGGCAGAGGGAAAGTCGTTTTAAGGGAAATCGGACGACTTTGCAGACGACTTTGCAGACGTATTTGCCTTTCACACTCCTGTCACCCGCTTGTGCGTATACAGAGGGGGGGATAAGTTTTAGCCAGTGCACCGATGATGCTTCACATGATTGACGAAGGCCATTGCAAATGAAACAAATCATCATAAGACATCCCACTATTATACCTGAAGCATCAAGTCAGAATAACCTACATGTATATGCCAAATAATGGATTTACCAAAACGAAATTGTATTCCCCAACTGTTACAAGCCCATTAGTGCCAGATACCATTTAATAACCCCATCGAATTATTTTGTTTGAATACTCAACTATCTCGAGATCTTCAGGGTGAGCTTCATTAGAAAACAGGAAGCGCCAGAAACCATGCATTTAACATACATTTAACATGCCTTTATCTGGTAAAGTCGTCAGTAAAGTGTTGGTAAAGTGTCGGTAATGGGACGGTAATGGGACAGGAATGCCTTTAACACAAAGTAATGCGGTTATTGCATTAAATAATGTGTATCTCGCAACTTTTTGTATGGGAAACGCCAAAATTTATGCATTTACACGGCTACTAGAGCACCCGAAGGCCAGGAGTTACAATGACAGAATCCTCTCTACATTCCAATTAAACAATAGATTTTCAAACTTTAAATTATATTCCCCAAATATTAAATATCACAAGAACATTAACATACAAGAACATCTGGTGATCCTGTATACATATATTGTTCCCTGAGAGTAATTACGTTGAGATTCTAACAAAATATTCATTGGAAAAAGAACCATTTTCCGGTGGAAATGGAAAAGGGTCTGGAAATGGTAAAAGCCGTAGGTAAAAGACATTCCAAGATGTAAATTCGTAGGTAAAAGGACTTTCAGAGGGTAAAATTGTAGGTCAAAGTATGCACGGATATATTTACACAAAATATCGACTGTAAATGTACTTTTTCATGCTCTTTTGTGTCTTCTACCGCGGGTTTTGTATGGGAAAAGGGAGAATAAATACATTTAGCGCGGCCAGTCTATTAGAGCTCGATTATGGAGAAATAGTACTGGACGTAAGTGAGAGACATAGTCTAGATAAATTGGGCACATATATATATTGCGTAGCTCCCTGCGATCAAAACGGCCAAAGAGATCGATAATACTTGAATAGGAAACTGTGCCTACTCAAAACAAGGTCAAGTCAGAGGTTCCATTACTAATTATGAAGCTCCATACTCATAGTATATCTCTTTGATATACTGTATTACTTCAATACTATCCCTGATGATTCTTTCCTGCATCCCCTCTCCCGTTCAGAGATTATTGAAACCCATAGGCCCAGGTCTGTCTAACTTATAAGAAGACAAGGACGGGCGCAAGGTGAATCTCATTGCTAACATAGAGGCACAGTATTAATAAAGGTAACCAAGGTTATAATTTTCGTGTTCCGTAGATATTTGGGACATGCATTATCACTCGGTCTCACAAGCACTCGCCCTAAGATTTCGTTCATATTGCAGTATTCTAAATACAAGGTATTTCTGTCATTATATGAGTCTTAGTATCTGAGTAATCGAAATGGTTTGACTTCTCTCCTTCGTATGGGATTAAGGGAAATCCTCAACCATGAAAGATCACTCGTATCTTGGCGGAAATTATAAACCCTATATTTCTTTTTTTTGTTTAACTCATTAATTGCATCCAGACCGTAGTCTACAACAATATCACAACCCCAGAACCACCCCGCTCACTCCTGGCCCCGCCCAATAAAGGGTATTGGGCAAGCCAGCTGCATCCATCACAAAGTAACGGAAAAATAAAAATAACTAATCTCCAATCTTTAATCTGACTTCCACTTTCCACTTTCAATTTTAATCCTGTGCCTTCTTCCGTCTTTCCTCATTCCCCCGCTATAGCTGTACATTCATGATCAGAGGCTATTTCGTAGTTTTTATAACCTGATATATCTTCGGAACGTACGTGTAGCTCTACCACGTATTATCTGGGAAATGGTCTCGCGCTTTAGCTACATGTACCTTTCTCGTAATTGCTACTTAATTAACCCTAATTTATATCTACTCTTCGGCACTTTACACCAATGACGCATGTTCCAATAAAATCTGGTTCAACCCCTCCCTCTGCACCACCCTCTCGAAAGCAAAGCTTTTTGCCATCTCCCCTAGCTCCTCCATTCCCATACCCTCAAAATATCTCGCAAACTCCGCGGACAGAGTCTCGCTCAGAAAACACTCCTTTACAAGCCTCGACACATGGCGCTTTACATCCCAATGATCGGGATACTTCTGAGCTGCGTCTGGCGCGTTCTTGGAGATCCATTCTACCAGGGGCTATTCTTTATCAGCATTGCCAGTACAACAAGGGGAAGAGAGTTAAAGAGGACTAACGCCAAAGATTCCGTCGACCTCCTCCGAAGGCCAATACCCCCAAGCATCTGCCTGAACCTTCTTCTTCTTCTCGATAAACGGCTGAAGTGTTTTCATCCACTTCCCCTTCGGATCCGCGTATACCATCCCTTGCATGCCGATGTCCTTGTATGTCCAGATGCTCCAGCTGATGTTGTACTTTTCGTATATACGCAGCTGTGCACCGAGAAGGTTGTAGCGCTGCGTGTTAACTGTATCTGCATCGGGAGACGAAGGCGGAGCATAGACTGGCCCGAACTCGCCGTTCCAGGTGGGGACTTGGTGTTGGCGCATGAACTCAGTTTTTCGGAGGAGTTGAGACTCGAGTTTCTGATCCTGAGAAGGGTTGGAGGTATATGGGGTACCAGTAGGGAAACCCATCATCTGGGTTGCGGTTAGTAGGGAGGGAACAAACTGAGAGTGCTAATTCTAGCTACAAGCTAGGTAGAGGCTGGGGTAAACTTACGGAGTAATCATGAATGGCATAAACAGTGTTGGGTAGTACACTATCGAACGCCTGGAAGTCCATTGCAAATGTGTTTCCATCAAGCCAAAGAACATGGTTTGCATCGACTTTTCTGATCGCCTTCTCTATGCGGTCATAAAACCTCGGGAGTCGTACATGTTCTGCTCGCCCATTAGAAAACCATGATATCATATGAAAGATATAAATAGAGGGACATACTAGGGTCCGCAGGCTCATTCAAAGGGTTGTATCCCGCGATACATTTGCGGTCTTTGTAGTGTTTGGCCAACTCCTCCCACAGCCACACCACCCTGTCTTGAAAGTCTTTAAACTCCCAGAAGAGTGCTGCATTTGTCGGATTATCCGAGTGCCTACAATCACACTTATATTAGCACTCGGCAGCTGTAGCTCCCAACGCCCAGCACATAGACTCACCAATCCGGATTTTGTCCGCCCGGCACGGCATGAAGATCAAGCACTGTCCAGATTCCATGCTTCTCACAAAGATCCACAACACGGTCGAGGTGCTTGAACCCGGAGGTCTTGAGCACGCGCGGGTTCATGTCATCCTCAAAATGGTGATAGTTGAATGGGATACGGAGGCAATTGAGTCCCAGCGAGGCAAAGAATGCGGCGTCGGCATCGTTGAAGAAATGTGTAAGGAACTGATCAAAAAAGTATTCGTACTTTTCTGGACCGAGAACAGCGAGCATTGCTGCGCGGTGTTGGTGCTCGTGCCCGGGGTAGCCTGTGATGAAATTTTCCATACTGAGATACAGGAGGTGGTTAGCTCTAATGAGTTCTTGGGGTTTGCAATTGAATAGAGAGCTGGAAAGGCTTGTAAGCAATGATAAAGGAGGAAACATACTTCATCCACCCTCCCAAACCCGCCCCTTTCAAGGTCACATTGTTGCCATTCCCATCAACAATCTTCTCGCCGTCAACCTTCAGGAATGAGAACTTTGTTTCTGTCATTTTCAGGGATTGCGTTGCAATTGCAGTATATTTGTCTGTACTTCAGCTCAACGTCTGCGCCAGTCACTAACTCTATATATACCCATCTGCTCCCACACCCCACCTTATTAATTAAGCTTACCCCACGTCCTAATATGCGAGCTAGACCCCGCGCTCATCGAAGCTCATCGCGTTTCATCCCGACGCTCCCCGACCGCGGGGAAGTTTGATGTACACTTCAATTTTAGGCTGAATTCCCCGCACTTTTCGGCTATTAACCGAATGTGCAGAACCTGGGTTCTTACAGCGGGAAATTATTATAGTTGCAGCATACTCGTAATTTTCTAACGTTTCCGAACTGGACTGGGTCTGCATATGGGTATAAATCGTGCTTGGCAACTAGATTTTGGTGGTATGCAGACCCAGTCCAGTTCGGAAACGTTAGAAAATTACGAGTAGAACGCAAAAAATGCCTTTAGCACGCTTTCGGTCTGTTGCGCGATATTTTCTCAGCATTCCTCGCTCTTGGCAGGCAACATGGTCCTAGAGAAATTGGCTCCGGTTACTGGTTATCGTATGGAGTAGCTACTTCTGTTTTGGACTGGAAATCGAGGGAAGGCATCTTTGATTTCGGGGGGTGTAGGCAAGCTATCGATTCTGCCTATTGCCATATCTGCATAGATATTTGGATAATTCGGTCACTACATATCACTCGGTGAAAGGTTAGGGTTTGTTAATAACTTTAGGCTGATTTAATGACCAGCTGAGTTTTTTTTTTTTTTTTTGTTTAACTCATTAATGACCAGCTGAGCTTGTGGTGGCACTGATCTAGAATTTAAATTGGACGGAGCGCGAAAGATCTTAAGACTATTCGGCGGTAATAGCGTTTTCTTGGTTATGGGGGGTGAGATATACGCTTGAGATACTCTCCTGTCTGTGGAGTATAACTAAAGACTAGTTAATTACGGGCCGTGGAAAACACAATTGATTGGTAGTTTGTCTTACTTTTTTCTGGGGCGTATTGCTCTTTCGCTGACTGATACAGCTGTCCAAAAGCATGGCTGCGTGCGTGGAAGTTAAGTAATCGAGCAACGATAGTTATAAAGTAATAGCATGTAATGATGATTAATAACGATATCCCTTTAGTACTGATTCTCAACACTATAATTTTTTAGAATATACTTGAGGGTAGTCAAGAAATAGCATTAACTATATAGGTATGATAACATCAATATCAGAAACAAAGTAGACGTATCATATCATGGCTTGTGGTCCTCACGATGGAGTTATGGCCGATTGCGTTGATTTCCTTGCATGCATGTAGGTATTGCTGAATGGGGGTAATAATTCAAGCTGGACTGTAGTAGCTATATAGGGGAGGTCGGGGTGCTTACGTTTGAGTTCCTTCTGTGGATCATTATATCGTTGCTAGTAGTACCGGCGGGAAACTTTCAAGTACCATCATTTACGTGCAGTGAAAATTGTAGCAAGCTTTCCGGTCATAATACTGGGGTCCCCGAGGGTAAAGCAGTGGTATTCTCCCATTTAAAGCTCGGAGTAAACTAAAGATACATGTACATGTAGAGCTAGTGCAAAGAATAACATCATCCAAACAGAAGAAAATAAACATTGAGCAGTCACGGGGTTTAAAATGAAAAATTACATACATATAAACGTTAAACGTAAAGGCCGGTCTTACCTTGCACTCGATGTAATTAATGAATTATCATTCAATCAATCAATCTTGTACTCGCAATTTGCTGTAGTGCTAACCCGCTACCTGCTGCTCGCTTGTACTGTCTGCTGAGATTGAGGTTAGATGATTGAGGTTATTTTAGATGCGACATAAGCTACATGTAAAGTCCTAAAACCAAAGCACCTGGCCGACATTATTGCCACTGTGGTCGTTTATATATTATGTAACATCCCCTGGTTGGTTCGTATCCGTCAACTCTCTTTTAGTTCACCTCTATACATCGATATCTGTTGCATGAATCGACACGGTTAACATTCCTTCACTCCTCCAGTTTGTTCAAATTGTCGTTTCCTTCCTTCTTTTCCGGCCAAGAGCTCTGTGTACCCCCCCACCCCCCCCCCAATCATCTACCCCAGACGCTATCCATCCCATAACATCTCATCTCCTCCCACCATCTACATCTCCTCTCTCTCACCCATTAATCACCATCACAATCATCTATCATTCATCTTCATTCCATCGTCAGCTTTCACACCAGACCTAATACCTAAAAGCCATCAATATTGCTGGTGACGCCAAGTAACTAACTGTACCTGTGTCCGTCGGTAGTGCTGCGGCAAGCAATAGTGATTAATGGAAGCTATTACACGAATAGAATGCCCCTGACTGGTAGAGGGATACCCGTGAGAGTTATCCGTGTTTTTCTCTGTATGTATTAATCTGTTATCATCGGCTCCTGTTTTATACGAACATGTTTGCACCGGCGTCTCGCGCTTTCATCTGCTCTTTATCCCCCGCCCCAAGTATTTCTAACTTCTAAAAGCCTACTTCCGTTATTAAACACCTCACCTACATCTTGGATGAGGATTGATCCAGCACCGCCGTGATATGCTTGAGGGTATACGTATACTGATCACAGAATCACCCAGTCTCCGCGTTGCTAAAAGAAGATCATGAAAGAGATATGGGCCGCACAATCGAACTTTAAGATTCCCCTTCAACGATGATTAAACTCTATAGCATATCCAATCTAGATGAAGGGAACAATTCTAGGCAGATGCTGAGATGCAGGCGAATCTCGTAGAAACTACAAACAAAGACTTCCAACAATTTGGTAGTCAGAAGATTATTGACTACAATGAACTAAAAATTGCTAGGGGAGATACACTTAAGAAATAAGGGCAACGTTTACGGGGTGGGGGATATACAGGTCTCGGTGGTGATAATGGGCTACCAGGGATACCTGGCTTCAAAAATACTGCAACTTATCACCGGGCTTGCCATTGATTAGTCTGTCGCTGACATGAAGTTCAAGATTTTCCAATTGGACCTTTGGTCCAGAGGTCCTAAAGTCTCGATTATCGGGAGAAAACAGAGATGGATAAGCTAAAATACAATAGCCAACACTAGATGAAAGAGAAATCAGGATCGAATCTATTTTATATGGATATCACCTAGTATATTGGACCCGCTCCCCCTATGCCTGCCAATTTCTGAGTTCGGCTCTTTTGGAGTGGTACTGACTGTCAATTAAATGTCGTGGGGACATCTATGTTCAAAGACCACCTGCTTTAACTCAACACCAGGGTGGAAAGTAACTTTCAAACAGTTGCCGCATGAACCAGTACATTCATTTTTAGTTTAAATTCGCATAACTCTCAATTTTCTGCGTGGCCACTATTACTAAGCTCTGAAAGGCTTGGAATGCACGCGTCGATCCTCCTATGGTAATCAATAGCACTGCACTGTCTCCTCTGAGTACGGATGACATCGGACCTGAGTGGAGTATCTGATCGGTGACTGTTCGAGGATATACAAGAGAGATTATCCCACGCAGTTTGGAGAATGTAGCATTTAATCAAGTGCTTTTTCCATGATTTCACGGACAACCCCCCCCCCCCCCCCCCAGAGCCTCCCATACGAAGTGAATCACCACAGATCAGGACATTCCCATACTTCCAGTTCTGGCTTGAACTCAAACTCTCAGTGAGGAGCTAACTCGATAATGCATATAGATAATTGTCATATTAGATCGGCGGGTTACTTGGCAACCCTTCCCACCCTTTCTCTGCACCCTATGACCGGCCAAAACTTTTGGGGCCAAATCTATATAAGCAGCGCAATCCCCGACCCTTTGATGTTCTCCAGGAATTATGCGAATATAGCTCCTCTTCCCTTGTCTGAGAAGCCAAGGGAAGGGGACCTGCAGAGTATACTCTTATGTGGCCCAGTTCTCCTTTAAACTGGGAACATGACTCTTTTAACGTTTCCCCCGCTTAAAACCTTTTTTGAGCTACGGTTGTAGCATTCTTTGGTGGGTAAGGGTTACTTTCGTAGGGTGCAGTTTTCCTTCCCTTTTGCATACATGTATAGAGTATATACATGTAGTTTATTCTTTTTGTAGTACAAGTGCAGTGCGGTTCCCCTTTGTATATAATATACATGTAGTTTATTCTTTTTATAATACAAGTGCAGTGCGGCCACCGGCCGCTGTAATCAGGAAACGGCATACCCATTTTAACTTGAATACTTGTATCAATCTGTTTGTCCGCACAGATTAGCTAGGGAATAGGAGAGGAATACATGCAGCTATACTGTTCAATCAGTGTGGTCCACGAGGCATTCCTGCTCGAGGCAGCTCGAGGCAGCGCAAGGCACGGGAGTCTACGAGGCAAGCACCCCCACCTCGAGCAGCAGCTCGAGGTTTAGGTAATCATACTATTATCATATATATACAGTATATGTATACGTATGTATATACGAGGACTCCAGAACGACTACTAGAATACCAGCGCCCGCCGGCGGCATCTGTTTGGAGAAGCGTTATATCAAGAGTATATACTATCTGCCTCGATTGCCTCGAACACCCGGCCGTCTAGGCACAATATCCCGTTGCACGAGCAGAACAAGGTACCTCGCTCCAAAATGCAGAGGCATCTCGAGGCATTTGCCCCTGCTTGCCTCGAGCAGCTTCGTGCACCACACTAGCTAGTACTGCTACTATGTCCAATCTATTTACGCCGTTGATCAATCGTTAAAGCCTTGGCCGTGAGTATGAAACTACAGTTGTATTATATTCGTTTCTGTTTCTCAATAAAGTGCTCACAGTCGGGGTCGGGTGCGCGCCGGCCCCTCCTTGCTCGTACGAGTTCTTAATGTGAATATTGGTGCAGGCAAAAGGATCTAGGAGTTCGACGCTGATATGTGAATTTATATAGCAGTTGGTTCTAGTTGTGGGTGTTTGTCCTTCCATGTCAGCTCCCTTCCCGGGGTTCCTCTAAATCCATCTCGGGAGTGATTTTTGTCTGTTTGCGGCATCCAGTTCTAACTAATAGAAATGCTCCGTGATTACAATGAGGAATCCTATACGATGTATTCCGTGGATAGGCAGGGGGTGATTGCACATGAATGGTTCCCCAAAATGACCGAGAAAGGCCCGGTTGGAATCCTTACTGGCTATATATGGATAACGGCGATTGGAATGGGATTCAATAAAAGACCTACTACATCCGTAGTTTTAATCTGGCCGGCGGCGGTTCTCGAGACTTTCCTGACGAGCAACCCTTGAGCAACTATTTCATCTAATCCACGAGGTGGCTTCAATTGGTGCCTTGAGATACAGGCGGTTTTAATGTAATTATCATTCCTTGTCTGGATGACGGATGTATGGCTGATCATCCTACACAACTGTTGCGGAGCCTCCATCAGCGGGATTCTCTGGCTTATGAGGTCCATGGCCAGCGGGTATAGGAGAAAGCCTTACATGTTGCGCTTCCGTTACTGCTTATGTCATTAGGACAAAAGCGGAAGGGGCGTCGTCAATTATTAGGGCACATAACACTCGTCTACCCGACCCCGGACATTTTCACTCGTATCAATATTGAGCTCATCAGTAGAAGCTGTTCTTGGGACTTTTTAGGCTGCACCGAGCGATTTACGGTTCGAAGAATCCTTTTACGTTTATTTAGTTTGTATTTCAATTACTCTATAATACCCAAACGCTTTCATCATCCTTGCTCACCCATGTCTCCCCCAGCTCATCCTCCTCCTCTTCTCCATCGCTCCCACCATCATCCGACTGGTCATCCCCTTCCAACCCGCCCAAGCTCGCCTCCACAACATCTTCCTCACCCTCACTATCACCACCAGAGTCATTGCTATCCCTTGGTCCCCGCCCAGAATATACCCTCCACTTGTTCTCCCTCAGCATGCCTTTATCAATATTTCTACTGCTAAACCACCTAAAAACAACCTTCCGGTACTGCACGGCGTACACCTGCTCCCCCGGCGCATCAAACGTCCTCGCAAACCCGCTACACAACCTATGGCTCGTGTCCACCCCCGCCGTCATATCCATCCCCTGCACGCTCGGCAGCCCCGACGCATCAACCGGCATGCTCACCTGCTGGCGGTCCGTGCTCGTGCTGCTCGCCCCCGTCCCGAAGCGCGCATCGACAACCGTGTGGTAGCCCGTCACCATGTACACTGTTTCGCCATCCTCAATGGCGGTCTGCAGCCACCGCCGGATCGAGTGCTGCGCGCAGGCGGCCTTGAACCATGCGCTGCTGTTGCACAGCGCGTAGGTGTATGCGACGGTGGCTGAGAGGTCGATCTGGTGCTTTGACTGGTGCTCGTAGGAGGCGCTGAGGAGCTGTGTGAGCCGTCCGCGCAGCTTGAAGGCGTTGGAGGAGGTGCGGAGCTCGGTGAAGTTACGTTGTAGGTTTTTGATGGTTTCGGGGGGAGTGGGGGTGGAGGGGTCGGCGTAGTCTTCGTGTGGGTCTTTGATGCTGAGGATGAAGCGGCCGAGCTTAATGGCGTTGAGGGGGAGGAGGGAGGTTTGGAAGGAAGAGATTGTGTAGGTGGACATTATGAGGGGCTGTGAGATTTTAGGTTATGGGAGATGTAGATTTGAGATTTTGTGGGTTTTTTGGAACTTGAAGGCGGAGCTTGTGAGTTTTCTAGTGTCTGGGGGGGGGGGGGGGGGTGGCATATATACGGCGTAGATCTAGAGTAGACGGGATTCATGGATGGCGGATCATTGAAACGACGGGTGGTGGCTCTGAGTGAGGCTGTGCTGAGAGTGTGGCTAGGGTGTTTATCCTCTACGTGGAGAGAAAATGTAGAGTAGGGTGTGGTGGTGCGTAAACCCGTTGCTGCTATTCATATCTGACTCTGCCACAGACGGAAACGAGTCTCTGCAGAACAATTCACAACCCGTATGTATGTACGTGCCTAGCTACATGTATTCTGCTCTAGGTAGACGACCTCTCAGCTGGCCATGGTATGTACCATATCTTCTCTAACCGTTACTCGCCTCGCCGACTACAATCTAAATATCTCTTAGAGTACAGAACAACTGTTATTTACGGGGTGTTGGCGGATACTGGGGATTGGCGGATTGAAGCCAAAAATTGGCTTGGCTGTCTCTTTTTAGGCGTGTCCGCTAACACCTAGTGCCCGCCAATACCCCGTGAATGACAGTAGGTACAGTAATTAACACCTGCTTACTTCCCCACACTTGCCAGCATTTCCGCACTCCCCACATGGGAAACCGCAAAACCCATCTCTGGCAGTATGGAATTTGAACATCCAACATCCAGTCCCTGCACCCTCCATCCACCGCACCGCCCCACTCCATGTATAAGCTGCGATGGAGTGGATACTAATTGGGGGGGGGGGGGGTGACTAACGGTTGATCGGGGTGGTGTGTTTCAGCTTATTAGCGCTATAACGGGGTATGGGGTTGTGGGTTTTGTGGTTACCTTGAGGTCCCTGGATCCTGTATATAACAGAGGATAAAATACATAGATCGCGGTCTTACCCGGACATGAGAAATAACTCACGATATGTACTCTATTTTGGATTATCTTTTATGGTATTCCCCGTCTTCTAGAAGAAAGTATGTACATAGCTGTTTCGCTTCGTGGGGTGATCCAGGTAGATCCATGCTCTGCTACCTTGACTTTCGGTATCAGCATGCTGACGATCACCATGTCTATCTCTCTAGCAGGCTCAGCCTCATCCCATGCCATTGCGTGCGAGGGGGGTCAATCAAACAATCTCTCCCGCTGAAGCCAGAGCCGGTGAACGTTTCCAAACAGCGCTTCCCAATTTGGCGGTCGGGTAGATCAGTGATCATCCCGACCTCTAGTATGGTCGAAATTAAAGCAAAGTACCTACTCTAGGTAGAGCGCAATACATAGTTCGCACAACGACGTTGTAATGTTGGCCCGCACTCTGTCACTTCACGCCCGCCGCGAGTTGTGGTGGGGATTTTGTTGCTGAAGAAAACACTGCAGCACTGTACTCTACTCTATTGTAATCGCCTACAAGGGTAAGAACCAGAAAATGCTGTTGCCAAAGTCGGGGATCCTTTGTTGCCACTCTATAAATAATCCCTGACTGACCAGCTAGCAGATCAGAGTGATATGCCGATCATTACCACCCACCGGCGGCTATCATAATTCCACCCCCCGTGGTGGTATTTACTAGCAATCTACAGGTATTGTTCCCTCCAACCGCTGGAAGTTTGGTAGGGATGGAATTTCGAGAGGGTGGAATTATGATAGGTTTTGTCGATAGCGGCGAGCATGAGCATGAGTTCTCGCGACATCTGGCCAGCGAGATCAACTACTAATCTGCCATCTACCTGGAATTAATTAGAATACCTACAAAGTATCCAGATCTATGGACAGAGAAAGAACATCATCGTACAGGAACACGTTGCAGAGGAACGAGAATGAACAGTCATACTCGACACACTTCCGGGGTCATCCTTTTGCGCTGGATGCTGCACCCAGCTTCCTTACAGCTTGGCATTGGTGAGAGAGGAACTTGGACTGGACCCCAAAGTCAATGGATTTTTTACCACCATCAAAAGCCTCGCTAGATTTCTGAGAAAGCAACTGAAGATGCAGTTATATTTGAACCTTATCGCAAAAAAACCTCCATGGCAAACGGTCTTCATCAGGTGGTTTTATAAAGGCTGGAAATTGGTATATACATGTAGGTGAGGTCTGGTGTCAGAAGCGAGCTGGATTTATCGACTCTTGGCATATCAGTGCCAAGTCTGTCAAAAAGACCCTGCTCCGACTGCGCCAATTTAAAGGGTCTCATGCAGAATGTTGTCATTTCGTTTGCATATATCTGGCCAATCGATAGTCCTCTGTCCACTTCCGCCTCCCAGGCCCCTCTCCTCCCTCTCCTGCCCCCACCATGGCCATCCTAGCCCGTGAGGCGACAAGGGCGGTGATGGACCGCACTGCACAGCCACAGTATACTCAATACCAACAGAGCTAAGCAACTGCTGGGGTTTGCAATGTTGATATTTATGGATTTGGGAAGTGAGAGGCAGTAGGGTCGCGGTGAGCCGTTCCTATAAAAGAAGCATGAGTGAGTTCCAATCTCTTTTCTCTTTTGGCTTTTGTTTGCTTGCAGTGAGTTCCTAAGTTTATTGTTTGTGAATGGAACGGTCTGCCAGTATAAAATCTACGAATCTACAATTTTACAAAGTTTACAGAGTTCTTTCTATTTACATATGACTGAACTGACCGACTGAACACCTATAACCCCAATCACCAGTCAATCAATTGCCGATACCAACAATGTTATCCCCCGACCACTCACCCACAGGCGAACGACCCAGTACCACTCCCTCCTCGCCCTCCTCCTCATGCCCATCGACACCATCATCCCCCTCCTCCCCCTCCGCCGAAACGCTCCGCGGCTCCCTCACATCCCGCACTCTCCCGCCGCACACGGACGACTCCTCGCGCTACATCCCACCAATGGACCACCTCGAAGCGCCCGACAACGAGTTGGCCAAAAAGATGCGCGACCGGCCCGCACACGACCGGCGAATGGGCGAGGTGTTGCTCTCGCTCATGCTCGAGAGCGCGAACATAAGGCAGGCAAAGGACCTGGATCTTCCGGAGCTGGATAATGCGACGATTGCGTATAATATGCCAAGGAGTTTAAGGCAGAACGGGGGAGAAGAAGAAGAGGAGGAGGAGGAGGAGGAGGAGGAAAGGGTGGATAGGGGAAAGAAGGGGAAATTTGAGCTGAAAGTGGTATGTTGCAATATGAGTCTCGTTTGACAGTCCTAAAATATCTGAAGACGTTGGTATGATAAATTGAATACTGCTAACACACCACCCTTAATACAGGAAGAAAAGACCATGACCCCCGAAGCTGCACAAGCAGCCGCCGACAAAGCTATTGCTGAGCTTGGTATTCTTGACTTCAGTGCTGAGATTTCAAAGCTACCTGAAGAAATAGAAGACGAGGGTAAATGGAAAGGAAAGGGTAAAGAAGTGGCCACAAACAGTGAGGGTGCGGGCGCGGAGGTTTTGGATATGGATGTAGATGCAGAGGATGAGGTGGTAGAGGTGGACATAAGTAGAGGCGTGGAAGAGTCCCGGAAAAGAGCGAGGAACGAGAAGGCCGGTGAGTCTTCGGGTTCTAGCAAGCCTGTGGCGAAACCATTGGCACAAGAGGAGAAGGGCGAGATACCCACACCTGACCTTGGTCCTGGCCCCGACCTCTGGCCGGCATCCCTCTCCCAAGATGAAGCAAACGCCCTCGACGCGGAGGACATGACTGGCGGTGTTTTCACCGCCGACTCCATGTCACTTACCCCCGATGTCGCGCTCGCCCTTCTGGAATCTGTACCTGCCCCGTCTCCGCATCGCGCCGTCGCCCACTTTATCCTCTCAAATGCCTACCAACAAGAATTCCGCACCACTGAGTACACACCCACCATCAACTCAGCCCTCCATCACGCGAAAATCTCCGTCTCCTTACTTGCACCCCCGCGGCGCATACGCACCAGCGCAGTTATGAACCTCTGTGAGATCTTCAACCTTTGTTATATCCACACCAACGATGTCACCAATCTTTCTGCTGCTATCGGGGTGCTATCTCGTACACTAGAAGCTGGGCACGCATGCGGCGGCTACGTCTTCCTTGTTTCCCATTTCCTCTCGCGCCTTCACGGTTACCGTTACGACGCCCTCCGCGGCACCGACGACCTTGAAAGGTGTATCTCACTGACCGAAGAAGTTGTGTCTTCCATAGAACGTTTGGCCGGCAGCTGCAAAGTCCCCGGTTTAAACATAGCACAGCTGTATCTCGATTTAGGCAACCGCCTCCGCGAGCGCGGTGACACCGACAAGGCAATCGAGCGATTCGAGCTTGCGGCCGCTCTCAGCGAGGATAACATCAACCGGCGCGCGGAAGCTCTGGTTAACCGGGTGGACTGCATGTTTTTGCGCGATCGAAACGATACAGTTGCTATTCTGGCCGCGCTGCAGAGCGGGATTGAGGCGCTGCCGGCTTCGCACCCTGCCGCGGCCAACATGAGAAGGAACATAGAGAGCCTTCTCAGCGTCAAACAGAGCGATGATGTTGCTGATCTGCAAGCGGAGGTTGAGAACGGTGACGGCGATGTTGAAACGCTTGCCAGGTTGTCCGACAGCCTGCTAAGACGGTATAGGCGCCTCGGAGATGTTGAGGATTTGAATAGTGCGGTTGAGCCTGCGGAGATTGCGATGGCGGCGACAGAGCGTGGGGATGATGAGTATATAAGGCGCACCGCCTTGCTCGCACATATACTGCAGACACGTTACGAAAGGCTGGGGGAAAGGGCCGATTTAGATAGATCGATCGAGACGTGGGAGCTGGTCGTGGACGAGGCCAAGGGGGATGACCAGCGTACGGCGAGGACCAATATGAGCCAGGCGCTGTATCTAAGGCACAAGCATGAGTCCGGGGGTGTAGTGGACTTGGACCGGGCGTTGCTGCTTGCTCAGGCGGCATTTGACGGGATGGAGAAGGGGGATGGGGAGTATGCAGGGCGGCTGCTGAACTTGGCAAATTGCTATACAGGGAGATTCAGGGTGCATGGAACAAAGCAGGATATTGATACGGGCATTTCCACGATGAGACAGGCACTGGAGGCATCAGCAGAGAAAGGGAGTACTGTTGACAGGCCGGGCGTAATGGGGAATCTCACTGCGCAGCTGCACTTGCGGTGGAAAGCATTTGGTGAATCCCGGGACATTACCGAGTCGATAGAATACGCAGAGAGGTCTGTGAAAGAAACCTCAAACCGCTCGCCGCACCTTGCAGAGCGGCAGCTGAATCTCGCGGCGATGCTGGAGTCTCGGGGCCGTCGTGAAGATCTCGAGCGCGCCGCTCACCTAGCGCGAGTTTCTCTGGGGGCCATTCCAAAAGGCCATAGGATCGAGGCGGGGACGATGGCGGTGCTAGGCAGGTATGTTCAACAGCTCCACCGCGGCCCGGAGGGGCTCAATGCGGCGGTTGAAGCGGGTGAGAAGGCGGTGGCGGCGGCTGAGGTCGGGCATCCGGACCGTGCACCTGTGCTTGGGACGCTCGCAGCCACATATCGTGCGCGATATGAACGCATGGGAAACGTGATGGACCTTCACCGGGCGGTCGAGACCGGATATGCAGCGGTGGCACACTGTAAGGAGCTGACGGCGATGAAGGGCGACTTTCTCAGCGAGCTGAGCGAGTCGCTGAGCATCCGGTTCAGCCGCGTCGGGGCCAAGGACGACATGGCCATGGCGGTCAAGACGGCGAGGGAGGCGCTCGACTGCACGCCCGTCAAGCATCGAAGCCGGCCGGAGCGCTTGATTGAGTTATGCCAGCGGTTTATTGAGCGCTTCAAGGCCGAAGGCAAGGAGGAGGATCTGCTCAGTGCCATCACGCTCGGGAATCTCTGCCTCGACAAGACTGCCAAAGACGACCCGGACCACTCTCGCCGTCTCATCATCGTCGCCGACGCCCTCCATCTCCGCCACACCGCATATGGGGTCTTCTGGAACGACCTCGACCGCGCATTGATCATGACCGACAACGCGCTGACTCTCTACAGGGGCGGGCGCATAACGCCGCCAGAGATCAGGCACCGCATGGGCAAGCTTCTACGCAGCCGCTACCGCCGTGAGCGCAGAATTGCCGACATCAACAGCGCAATCAACTGGCTCGAGGCCGCAGCAACGCAGATCGACAACGAGCTGCCCGTGCGTGCCGACATCCTTGATGACCTCGCCCGCTGCTATCTTATCCGCTACCAGGCCCTTGGGAACAAGGGACCTGATGGCGAGTACTCTTTTGTCACCTTCCGCGACCTGTGGGAGATGCCCCTCGCGCCGCCGCTCACCCGGATCCGCGCAGGAAAGCGCCTCTACGATGTCCTTGAAAAGTCAGGGCAGTGGAGCGAGGCTGCAGACATACTAGAGAAGTGTGTGGAGCTCATGCCGCGGGTCTCACCGCCGTCACTGGCGCGGGAGGACCAACAGGCTCAGCTCAAGCTACTCTTTGGAATCCCGACGCTTGCTGCAAACGCGGCTATTACAGCTGGTTATGGTGCGGAGAGAGCATTGAGAGTGTTGGAGATGGGCCGCGGCATCATCATGGGATTTGCCATCAACTGCCGCAGCGAAACGACCGATCTGCAGGCTGCTCACCCGGCATTATATGAGGAGTTCAATTTGCTGAGACGCGAGCTCGACAGCACGGCGGGGTTCTCGGCAAAAAGCACAGGGCTGGCAGATGTGCTCGAGGAGCTTGCGGCGGACAGTGTGTCGGCGAGGAGGAAGCGTGCAGCGGAGCAGCTTGATGAGGTACTGGCAAAGATCCGCAGCCTAGAAGGGTTTGAGAACTTTCTGCTTCTGCCAACAGGAGCAGAGCTGAGGAAGATGGCGGAGGAGGGGCCGATAGTAGTATATGTGTGTGGGATTGCCCGGTGCGACGCCATCATTGTCACGACAGATGAGATCAGGAGTGTCCGCCTTCCGAGGTGGGGGATCGATGAGGCCATTAAGCAGACGGCGATGCTAGGACAAGACGTGCTGCGCGGGAGTGTGAGCACATATGCGCAAAGGAACAAGAAGCTGAATATTGCTCTGAAGTGGCTCTGGGACCATGCCGTGGAGCCAGTGCTGGCGGCGCTGGGAATCGATGGCAGCGAGACCGTCATGCCGCATGTGTGGTGGGTGGGCAGCGGCCCTCTCAGCTTTGCGGCTTTCCACGCCGCCGGCATCCACACCGCGGGCTCGACACAGAACACAATCAGCCGGGTCATCTCCTCCTACATCCCGACCATCAAGGCACTCGCCTATGCCCGCAGCATGCGGCCCCCGACCCTTCCCCGCGACTCACCAAACGTCCTCCTTGTCACGATGCCCACAACACCCAACGAGAGCGACCTATATGGCGTGGAGAAGGAGGTTTCCTGTATCAGCGAAATTGTCGGTGCAGGTTCTACCACGAAGCTCACACACCCCACCGCTGATGAGGTCCTTGGCCAGCTTGCATCCCACTCCGTTATCCACCTTGCCTGCCATGGCATCAGCAGCCCCTCCAACCCTTCCGACAGTGCACTACTTCTCCGGGCGCAAGACGGTACGCAGGACCGGCTGACTGTACAGAGAATCTCTGAAGCAAATAAAACCAACGCCCAGATTGCCTATCTTAGTGCTTGCAGCACGGCCGAGAACTCGGCAATACAGCTGGCGGACGAGAACATTCATTTGGCGGCAGCGTTTATACTCGCGGGTTTCAGGAATGTAGTGGGGACGCTGTGGGAGAGCTCTGATGATGCGTGTGTGCAGGTTGCAGAAGGGTTCTATACAGGGTTGTTTGTGGATGGGGTTGACTCTGGCGTTGCAATGCATAGAGCGGTTGTAGAGTTGAGGAAGCATAAGCCACAGAAGGTGTTGATGTGGGCACCGTATATACACATGGGTGCTTAGAGTGTTGTTGATGGTGTTTTTATCATGGTGGGTGTTTGGTTGTGAGCGGTGATTTTTGGGTTGACGAACTTCTTGGGCCTTTTTTATTATTATTCTCTTTCACCGTTAGATAAATAGTTATCCTTTCTTCATCTGTATGTTCTGTATGATTATTTTAAGCATCTTGTCATGGTACTCTCCATTTTAAATAATAGCTGGCGGTGTAATATGTGGAAAAACACGGCCTGGAACTTGGGTTTTATAATTTAGGTTGGTGGCCAGCTTTCCAAGTCAATAGTGCCTCTATTCTATGGTACAAAACTCGGTGTTTGAACTTAAACAGTGTATTAGGTACTATTAATATAAATCGTGTACTTGTACAAGGTAAACCTCAAACAGTTGTAGCAAAACCCTACCAGGTTCAATATTTATCTCCCCTGATATTGTATACTATGGTGTATCTGGGCACCAGAATGAGTCTAAAGTCAAGTTATGGGCGTTGGTCATAAGGAATGGACCCAGTGGTAGAAAAGGGTATGATTTTCTGTTTGCGCCAATACATACTGGATATGCGAGTATATACGGTTACCCACTGTTTAAAGTAAACACCAAACAGTTCAAGTAAAACTGTTTGCAGTTTACAGTAAGCAATACAGCCTTTGCGATGTTTTTCTTTTTTCTTTTTTTGTTTAACTCATTAATTGCATGCAGACCGTAGTCTATGGCAATACCACAACCCCTGGACTACCCTGCTAACCCCTGGCCACACCCAGTAAAGGCCATTCAGCAAGCTCGCACACATCCGCCGCCACTGCCTAACTAAAAGAAAATGTAAAATAAAGTACACGCCGGCTGTCCCTCATACCTTCTTTAATACAATTTGTATCCTGCGTCTCTTCTAGCCTTTGCGCTGTTAGAGCTGGTGCTGACTGTGTATAGTATTTTGTGAGGGTACCCTATACCGCTGCCGACGCGACTTGGACGATATGCTGATTATATATGGGCAGTGAGTAGACATATACTATACGGCTGAGAGCTGACGATCGATGACGGCGTTCTTGAGATTGTAGGGTTAGGGTTTAATACCGGGACTGAATATTTTTATCGCTGTTATGAATCTACATATATAGGTTTGGCCACTTGTATTGGCGCTGTCACATTTTCTGTGTATCTATCGCTCGGACTAGTGTCGAGCGCAAGGATAATCTGAACGGAGCCTGCGTCACAGATTCTCACTCGATATTCAATACCAGACGATACCGTGCTCTCGATGTACCCAGCTGCAGTGCCTACCACTGGAATCGTTTATGAGAGGGTTGAAGATAATGACCCATCCGACAGACGATACAGTTTTTACGAACCTCCATGTTCACAGAATTCTATCCTGTATGATCGCTAGTTAAGCTGGGTAATAGAGAAATATAAACAAAAAAAAGAAAATAGAGAAATATAGAAATATCGTGAAGTGCTCGTTGAATTTAATATGTATATAATATGGTACACTGTATTTCTATCTAGTTACATGCTCTCATTAGATTCAGAGTCGTGATATATACAGCAAATACAAATACAATAACATGTACAGAACCTCAAGCTCCTCTCTCAAAGAAACGCCTGATATAATAATATAATGGGACTAGTTTTCAGAGGCGAACAAATCCTTGTGCAGGGCCACATGTAGGTAAAGTCTGTCTACCGTCTGTTAATCTGTAAGCGCTGGACCATGTCGCGTGACCCGAGGATGAGCTCCTGCGCTGCCGGTTCCCTTATTCCATCTCCCCACGCAGTGATCTTGGAAATATGATCCGCATTGTCTATGACTGTCAGTCGAAGCGGGATGAGGTAGATTTCGACAAACTCATTTTCGTAGGCTGCGGAGTTGCCGGCGAGTTTTGGATATTCGCATCGCACGAGGCGAGAGAACTCTTGCAGTTTATGCTGGGCCATCATGATCTTTTGCGGCACACACAGAAGCGCGTCTAACCCCGGGCGCACAGTTCTCACACGAAGCATGATATCCTCAAAACGGTGGTAGTCCCTGTAGGCTTGGCTGGTCGTGCCCTGGATCAGTGCTAGCAGGTCCTCGTTTGTCCGTTGCTGTGTTAACGAGCCGTCCCTGCAAAAGCCTGCTGCTTCCAGGAGATATGCATTTTGGCTTACGAGCTGTTCACTTGCGGGGAATACAGCTCGCTCCAACATCTGCTTGTCTTGCTTTGACTGCATATCCGCCTCCAGTGGGATATTTACAAAGTGGGTGAGAACCAGCTCGCAGGCTAGCACCTGGTGGTTGAACCGGTGAAGCCTCTGTGAAAAGCGGAGCATCCTGGTTTCTTCCCCAAGCCTCGCCCAGATCCGAAAGACATCACTCAACCCGAGTCTTGCTCTTTTTCTCTCCGTCATCCCCTCGCGCTCGAAGATGGCCCTTGAAGCGCTCTCGATGCTTGCCCATAGCGAGTACGCTTCTTGTAGTGTTTTTTCGTCGTGTAGGATATCTCCTGGGACGCTGAGCCCTGGTATGTACTTGTCAAAAAGCGCGCTGAGCTTTCCGGAGGGGATGAGGGCTCTTTTGAGATGATTAAACACCAGTTCGCCGAAAGGGTGGGGGCTCTGGGAGATGCACGCTTGCATGATGTCGAACGTTGTGCCCTGTAGGTTAAGTTGTTGCATGGCTGGGATTATGTCGTGTGAGGTTTCGAGTGTAGGTTTGTTGTGTGGTGTGGTACTAGGTGGTACTTCTTGTTATATATATTCAGCTTGGCTGCATTAAGTTTATATAATGCGATAATGGTTTTTTATGATACAATAAGCGGAGGAGCTCAGGAATGAAGTTTTCGGTATGCCTGGCTGTAGAATGATAACTGGTACAAAGTGGCACACTTCTACGGGAGGGATCTAGAATGCCTTGTATATTCAACCCGAGCTGGCCAGTTGGTAAGGGAGCACCGCCTTTCGTAACTATATGAAATGTTCAAAGATATTAAGAAGATCTAGAAACACTGGAGAATAAAATTGTAATTAGGAATAGACTCTACAATTTTGATGGTGCTATTTCTACCTATATATTCATTTCAGTTGTTCCTTGTCTCGAACCAGACATGATTAGGCTTAGTGTAGTTGATAATTAATTCATGTGATTGAATCGTCAGCCTCTTGTGGTAGGGCTAGCGGCAGGGTAAAGGCGGAAGGGTAAAGGCCCCAGGGTTAGGGTTTTACCGCCACTAGTAGCGGGTGCGGTCACAAACCGTCACCCGCACGCACAAATGGGACCGCCATTGGCCGCCTGCCTACTAGTATAAAAGGGATCTATTTATGTATATAGTAAGGAATCAAGCAAGTCGTACCCGAAGTTCACATCTATGGTAGCAACACCGAAGTTACTCGTCATTTTTTTCTGCCTCTGAAAATTTCTTTTTACACCCAAAAGGTTTCTTTTTCTCAGCAGAAATTCTCCGAGCGCAAACGCCCGACTCGCGTACGCAGTCCACGTTTGCCGATTGGATCAACCTCCGTCCGGTTATTACGCACCGGTAGCCGATACCTGCCTTGTTGTATTAGTGTTGAGGATTACATCAAAGTAAGCCTCAGGGGAAGCACTGTAGGACCCTTTTGTTGCGTCCGCCTGGTTGTATAGTTACAACATCCTGTAAGACTTAGTGTAGTCTGCCTGTTTATTTTAAGTTTCAGCCCCATTACTCGGTGAGAGTATACTCCATCACTCAGTGAGAGTGTCCCTGTGGTTTAACCTAGTCAACCACCCTTTCGCTACGCTCTTGACGTGCTACCCGTAGCCATTCGGTACATTCAAAAGGCTTGCTTTCTACGGATCATAGCACTACAGTTCAGTAGTGATACCCTGCGATCGTAAACGATTTATCCCGCACGATTACAACGACAACAAATGCCTGGCTTATCTGACCATTCGGTCTCGATGCGAGACGACACGGGCACGGGCGATATGGACGGTGGCTTCCACAGTCCTAACCTTGAACCAACCCATACCAACAATCCTGTTCAAACCACTGGTGCAGCCTCTATGCTTCAAGACCATATTGAAGAACTGGGAGATACCATCAATGAGCTTAATCTTGGGCTCAACTCCCCTCATTCAGCACCTCCCTCCAGGAACCGCACTCCTATGGACCTTACACCCGATAACGTTACCGGTACACGCGCCAACGACCTGCTTCATAGCATGTCCATGAAGCCAAACTCTGGCTTGCTAAGAATGAATGCACCTCAAGTCTACGATGGAAAGCGATCCGGTACGGCCTGTCAAGATTGTATTGCAGATGTAAGGGAATATATTGAGTTCTACACCATAAGAGGAGAATTCCGGAGCGAAGCCGAACGTATTCAAATGGCAGCATCTTACCTTACAGGACGAGCCAAACGTGTTTGGGCGGTTCGCAAACGTATTTGGGCGGTTCGCAAACGTATGCATGAAACCACGAATAGTTTCTTGTAACAGATAACCGATCTCGAATCGTTCTTCTCGGTCATCCGCGAAGCGTGCACCGACTTCAACCTTAACGATCGTCTCCGGCAATAGTACAACAAACTCAGACAAACCAAGTCAGTCAGTGAGTTTGTCATTGATCTGCTGGACCTGGCAGACCAGTTACCGCAACGTCCGCCCGACTACGAAATTAAGGAATGCTTGAAGACTGGTCTTAGGGATCATGTTTTGGATGAGTTGGATAAGATTCTGAACCACCCTGAAGATCTCTTACAGTACATCTAACTATGCGACCATATCGATCGTAAGTGGTACGTTAGGCACAATTACAACTCCAGGCCTAACACCGCTCCGAACGGCAGAAGAGACTTCAACTCATCAAACCATAAAGTACGCTCTGGTAATGGTTCCGGGAACGGTCGACAACGCGTTAATGCTATTGGATATGGTAACCCAAGGATGCAAAAGGGCTCCAAGGAATGGAAGGATCATTGTTTTGCAAACAGACTCTGTTACAATTGTGGCTCAGATTCCTACAAGAGTGCTGAATGCACAGAACCCAGACATGAGTCGGCCGAGCACGGACGACAACGGAACGATGTTACATTCAATATCAACTCTGGTAATGTCCATCCGTTCCATTCGCGGAACTTCCGCTCGGGAAATGGACGGGGTCGGGCGTAGAGGGTACTACGCTCGACCAGGACGTGAACCCGCAGCGGCCACCACTGGCGATGAACGGGGCCAGCAGCGAGTCGCAATGGCTCCAGGAGATGATGGAGCAAGTCTGTGTGTTGGATGCACCGGGAAATACCAACTTGGCCGTAATGGACGGTTGTGTCGGAGGAAAAGATGTCAGAGTTTTGTTGGACTCTGGTGCATCTAGGATGTATGTGAGTGGTAGAAGTGTAGAGAAGCTGAGGCTGAAGGTGAAGCCTAATGCAGAGAAGGAGAAGATTGTCTTACCCAATGGAAAGAAAATTCCTGTCTTGGGTCAGGCTACAGTTTCGCTACGAATGGTAACGTACACGGGAACGCTTGAATGCCGTGTTATAGAATTGCCAGAATTTGACATTATTTTGGGAATGGAATGGTTCAGAGCTGTGAACCCCTTTACAGACTGGACAACTCTAGAATTTACACTCAAGGATTGCCACGGACGTACGCATATACTCCGGCCGGGCAATTACCACCGCACTCTTCGAAACGGCACGGACGACCAGGAATCACTCAATCTCATGTCCTATCAGTCAGTGAAAAGAGCAATCAGAAAGAAACATACAGAGATGTGTCTATTTCTAATCAGGAACTGCAACAATATTGAGCATAACGGTTTGAACGGAGAACAACGAACGGATACGGGAACAAATGCCATTGGAGACAACCTACCCAACTGTTCAGATCCAGAACTCAGAGACATTATCAGACAATACCAACATGTCTTCCGCTCTGATTTACCGTCTCACCCGCCTCCAGAACGTCCAACCTCCCATACAATCGATACCGGAGATGCCAAACCCGTGAACCTCAACGCGTACCCGCTCTCACCGGTCCACATAGATGAACAGACAAGACAAGTTGCAGATCTTCTAGACAAGAAGCTTATCAGAGAATCATCAAGCTGTTGGGGATTTCCAGTCTTGTTCATCAAGAAGAAGGATGGTGGATGGAGAATGTGCATAGACTACCGAGCGCTTAATGCCGTGACGCGGCGTAACGGATACCCGTTACCTAGAATTCAAGAATGTTTGGACAGGCTTTCTAAGGCTCATCACCTTACTAAGATTGTCCTAACATCTGGTTACTGGCAAGTAAAGATTGCAGAGGAGGACGTACACAAGACAGCTTTCAACACCAGACATGGGAAGTTTGAATTTCTGGCCATGCCTTTCGGTCTTACGAACACACCGGCAACGTTTCAAACGCTCATGAACACTGTCTTACGCCCCTACCTAGACAAGTTTGTCCTGTTTTACCTTGATAACATTCTTATTTACTCTGAAACACTCGCTGATCACCATGCGCACGTATCGCTTGTACTCGAGACGCTGGCAAAGAACCAACTGTATGCAAAACCGTCTAAATGCACCTTTTTGGAGGAGAGATTAGAGTTTTGTGGACACATTTTTGGGGGGGGAGAGATTCTCCCCACCCCAGGAAAACTGGATATCATCAGGAAATGGCCTATGCTATCTACAGTACATGAAGTCAGACAATTTCTTGGCCTTGCTTCTTATCATAGGCGATTCGTACGGCACTTTGCGACCATAGCCGGACGGATGCTAGCGACTTTGCTATCGGATGTGTGCTCTTACAGAAGTCAACAAAGGATAACCGTCTGTACCCGGTAGCGTTCGATGGAAGACGATTAACACCGGCTGAGTTCAACTACCCAGTACATGAAAAGGAGCTGCTAGCTATTAAGCACGCGCTGCGTACGTGGCGATACTACATCGATAACGGCCATACAACTACGGTCATTACGGATCATGAGAGTCTCAAGTACTTAAAGACAACCAAAGCACCTTCAAAGAGACTGGCTAGATGGATATCTGAGTTCTCAGAGTTTGACTTAGACATACAGTATCGCAGGGGAGAGGAAAACGTTGTAGCCGATGCGTTCAGTAGACGACCGGACTTCGTTGGCGCAATCATCGAACGTACGGAGCCGCGCTGGATAACAAGAATGATTGAGTATCTTAGAGACAAGACACTCCCTACAGACAATCACATTCAGACTGTTATTCTTAAGAATAAAGACAAGTTCTTCCTACAGGATGACCGCTTACACCGTATCGTCGACTCAAACGGGAACGCCCCGTACGTTGAGGAGCTATTCAGAGCTGATTTTCTTGAGAGGATGCATGGAGAGTATGGACATCTGGGCATGCCAGGCTTAGGTGGAGTGTTGAGATATAGAGGATGGTGGCCAACTCTGGAGAAGGATGTTAAAGCGTTCGTTACGGCATGTCCGAATTGTCAGACATCGCAACGCCAACGGCCCGGACAAGAGACGGAAAGGCCACAGCACATGGCTTCCCGTACGATTCAACCGTTCGACCGCTGGGCCATTGATCTCATTGGCAGGCTGCCGGTTACTCCAGATGGCAATTGTTGGATAATAACGGCCGTGGATTACACTACGGGATGGCCGGTCGCTAAGGCAGTCAAGGATGCAAAACAGGAGACAATAGCCGACTTCCTACATGATGAAATCTTCTGTCATTATGGACCACCTAAGGAGTTATTGTCAGACAATGGAGCTAATCTTCTAGCACCTGTTGTGGCTCATTACTTAAGGAAACTGTCAACTCGGCACCGCACGACTACACTGTATCACCCGCGAATGAACGGCAAAGTGGAGAATCTTAACGGCACGATCGGCAGAATGTTAACCAAGTATCTTATGGGTAAACCTACCAAGCTATGGGATCAGTACCTCGTACAAGCACTATTTGCTTGCAGAGTTAGAGTTCATGCCACAACTAAGTTGAGTCCTTTCTATCTCTTATATGGCAAGCACCCGATCCTACCGTCCGATGACAACACGCCGCGTCCGTTAGACATCCCAATTGAGAACCCTGAGAACCATTTGATACGACTCCAACACACGCGGCTACAGGCAAACGAAGCGACTTACACGCGTGCACTGAACGCTACAAAGGTGCGCGATACATTCGTTAAACTGCACGAATTTAAACCAGGCGACTACGTGCTCGTACGGCAAGAAGGGCAACAGAAGTTCTAAGCCAAGTGGTATGGACCATACAAGGTGGATATCTGTATGCCTTTGGGCACCTATAGGCTCTCAGACCCTAAAGGAAAGCCCCTGGTTCACCTTATTAACAAACAGCGCCTCGTACGTGCGCATATCAACGGGAACGTATCAGAACTTTGGACATCACCGTTCATGAAATTGGGGTTAAGGAGAGCGAATATGGAAGTACTGCCCCCATCAGAGGAAGTACGACATATTTTGGACTCAGAAGAACCTGTACCCCCACCCTATGAAGAGTTAGCCACCGCGGAGCGCATAGCTAAACGGCCAAGCGTGGCCCGGAAACGTGGCGGAGCAGACTCAGCCATTGCACGCTCGTCACGAGCGGTAGCGCAAACCTCGGTAGGTTTGAACGTGGTGGTGGAGGAGAGTCTTACTCACACAAACTAAATCACTCACCATCATATAACTTGGACAATTCATACGAACGGCTACGATCACGGATAACAATTTACACGTACGATTGATTCGAATGGCTACGATTACGGATCAAAATTTACACGAACGACTATTACGAAATGGGACGAATGTCAAAGCAAGAAATTCATTTAAGTTACAAACAGATTTTTATTAATCTTAACGACTAACTAAACTACAAGCACGACCGCGTTGAACGCACGCTCCGCAACGGACAGATGCGATATAGTCATCATTACCACCAACCAACCTCACACACTTAGTCTTATGCCTTCCCTTGGACATGGCACAATCAGTGCATTCGGGAACCACACGTTCGGTTCGAGCGTTAGTATCATTAAGAAGCATAAGACCCTCAATATACTTGCCCTCAACCCATTGTTTGCAGTGCTCAGTCTTTGCAACAGCATCATTAATGCTCACAAAGTCCCCAATCATGCCAGTCCTACTCAAACGCAACTTTCTATTCCCTTTGTTCTGAACGATCGGAACGGGAACGGACGCTTCGGAATCGCCGTTATTGGTGTCAGTCGTTTCGGTAATTGTTGATTCGGAGGCATCGGAACAGCTGGCACGATTAAGACGTTTACATTTGTAGCGAATGACAATCGATTTGTCACTTTCGGATTCGGAAACGGCAACGATTTCGGGCGTATCGTTACGAACGGGCGCATTGGCACTGGAAATAAGTACCACAGGACCATAGACTAGAGCCATGTCAGAAGAATTGGCTTTGGCACCATCAGTAGCCAATGCCTTCAAGCTGGTAGCCACCATGTTGCGAACATGATGGAAGGCCCTCTCAGAAATGTCCATAGGGATCTTGAAGACATGGCCATCAACTGTGACCTCCCTCATTTCTATACCCTTATTAGTCAAGCCAGAAAAAAGCAATTAAAGGACTACTTACTTGGGCCAAAGTTCCTAAGCCTCTTCCTTTTATTGACCGGGGCTATGTCAACATCGCTGGCGGCAGCAGCAATTTCAACTTGACGTTGAAGGTCGCTATCACTGCTGATTGTGATAGGTGTGGTGGCGACAGGGATGTCTGCAGCGACCATGGCATCAGCAGCGGGCGCAGCTGCAGGAAGCGCGACAGGGTCTGGAACGGGCGCATTAGCTGGAAGTGCATTAGCAGGCAGCGGGTTAGCAAGAAGCAAAAAGGGAACGCACCAGGGGCTGCCTCAACAGCGGCTGCAGGTGCAGGAAGCGCAGCAGGCGCATCGGGCGTAGCGGACGCACTGGTAATGGGAAGCGGATCGGTCATATTGAGAGTTGGAAGCTCTGTCATGAATGGGATGGTTGAGTATGGGGATTAGGAAGGACTGTGGAAAAATGGTTATTTATGTCCATTTCTGCAAACGGTACCTTTCTATGGCTCAGGACTGTTTCCAGCGGCCAGCGGGCAAATTGCGTTTTGGTGATGGAGGATGTGGCTAGCGGCAGGGTAAAGGCGGAAGGGTAAAGGCCCCAGGGTTAGGGTTTTACCGCCACTAGTAGCGGGTGCGGTCACAAACCGTCACCCGCATGCACAAATGGGACCGCCATTGGCCGCCTGCCTACTAGTATAAAAGGGATCTATTTATGTATATAGTAAGGAATCAAGCAAGTCGTACCCGAAGTTCACACTCTTGGGTGCTTCTATGGTGGGGGTCTCAACAACGGAGTCGACAAAGTTCGAGGAACACCGTGACTAAGGTTATCAACATGGAACAACTTGAACACAAGATAAAAGATATAGAACCGCAAATTCATTGTACATAGGTTATTTAACAATTCCACAGTCGCAAAATTAAAATATAATGTATGGTTGTGGCTCAGAAAAGAGCCAAAGACAACGTTGTTTTGCGGGAAAGGATGTAAATTTGTATGCCAACAGAGCACAAAACCAAGTGATATTTCATGATCGCGCTCGAGCAAATTACGAATATGATATCGCTGAAGATCAAATCATTTCTATAGAAATCGTTGAAGGCTGTTCCTAGCGTAAAAATATAAGAAATTCAAATTACAAGTATTTTGACTCTTCAATAAGTCATTGAGGTGTAAACTACCAATATATCTATAAATACTAATTAACCTTGAACAAGACCGTCACAATACCATCTCCTATGGACCCGCTATTGTACTCCTTGAGTGTATATTCTTTCTGCTCTTTAGTAAACCTGTCTACATCTAATAAGTATATACAGTACCAGAAAATGGGGAGGTTCTGATACCGCAGTACTACCGCAATACTGCGGTATTAAATTAAATACCGTATGGTTGGCACAATGCGATCATAATACGGTATTGTTAGAACTGTAGTATTCCTAGCATCCCGTAATTTTGAAACAATCCGGGATGCCTGCAATACTGTATTTCTATCAATACCGCAACAATACTGTAGCACTACCGCAGGGGTCGCTAACATCCCTGCGGTAGTGCTACGGTATTGTTGCGGTATTGTTTACAATACATCATACCCGGCAAATGCGGCACGACTGCCACACCACTACCGCATGTGCCCCAGGTATTGTCTCAACAATACCTGGACCTGCTGCCGTAATGCTGCGGCATTCTTCCGTGACGTACCGTAACACTGCCGCATTTTTTTGTGACATACCGCAACGCTGCCGCATTGTTTTGCAAAATAAGGCATGTATTTCACGAGTTAGTGCACATGTCATATTGACTTGTAGTCCTTTTAAAAGAATACACGATATTTATACATGTATTCTTCGTAGACTAATCAAATGAATTCTTGCATAAAGCTTATATTTTTACATACAATTGATTTTATCATGTATTTTATTATCTAATCTACAGTTTGATTTTCAATGTATGTCTAAAATCTCGCATACATGTAGTTGTTCTCTTACATCAAATTTCTCAACTGCAGCGAAATAATCATCAGTCAGTTTGTTTAAACTACGATATACACAATATTCCAGTACACACATGCACCACTACACTCGAGAGTTAGTAAACTGGTGTTGAGAATTGGAAGCCAAGAGGGGGTATTCATTTACCAGATTATAATACATACCACTACAGTACTATATACATACATGTACGTGTATGTATGTATGTACATGTATGTATATCAATGTTCTACACGCGAGAATTAGAAAACAGAGCATTTTCCGATAGGAAGGGGTATTCGTTTACCAGGTTACTCTGTACGATACACGCGACCACTGCATGTACATGTACTACACGGGAGAATTAGATGATAATTAGAAATCAAGAGGGGGGTACTAATCAGATTACAACAATAAACATAACATTATCCGCACTACAGTACCAAAAAGGGGGGTGGGATCACTACAGTATTCTCGTCAATTCGCTAGTAATGTGGTAAAAAATACGGCATTGGTACAGTATTCTTCCTACAATTCCGATTTGATTCGGTAGTCGCCATCACATGTATGTTCCGTAGTCCTATGATAGTTATTTTACCCCGTTTTTTCATACTGTACACTACACACCAGAATCAGTGAACGCGCCATCGGAGGGGAAGGAGGGGATTACAATGATAGACACGATACTGTTATTATGATAAAAACCACCCTGCACGCCACCAGAGAATTACATTTTGTGAACTCATAATTGTGATTAGAGGTTAGGGAGGGGGGTTTATAATAATAAACACCACACTGTTATTATGATAAACTACACGCGAGATTCAGTGAACTCATCAATTTATGGGTGGGATAGGAGTAGGATATCTACCAGATTAGTACAAAAAACGCGACACTACACGCGAGAATCAGTGAACTCATCAATCTATCGGGATAGGAGTAGGATATCTACCAGATTAGTACGAAAAACGCGACCCTACACTCGAGAATCAGTGAACGTCGTAGGATGGGATGGGTGCTCTACCAGATGACAATGAGAAAAACACGACACTGGTATTATGAGCAGAAGACTATATACGAGGCGCGATGGTTAGCAAAGATTGTGAAGAAGAAGATGGGATGATGCAGAGGAGATGAGAAGGTGGGGTGCAGAAAGGGAGAGGAAGCGAAGAAGAAGATGGGATGATGCAGAGGGGATGAGAAGGTGGGGTGCAGGGGGGGAGAGGAAGCAAAGAAGCAATGGGAGGTGATCGGCGAAAAATTTTCAACCCTAAATGACAACCCTGCGTATTTCAGTTGGCATTATCTTCATAGGCCGTTTCCACCAATATGTGGGTCTAAAGCAAGCAAATTATCATGACCAGGAAAGACTGTGGCATCTGCGGCAAGAAATTCACTGGAACGACATCGGATACACGTTACAAGGCTCACTGTAAGACCGAACATCTCGAATTTTACCGTACCTCCATCAGGCCTTTAAAAGATCCCAAGCTCATCAATCGAGAAGCCTATCTCAAGCGCAAGAAAGAAAAACCCGATGTTGTTGAATTGCAGCAGACGATGGCTCGTATAAGGCGAAAGGCTCGAAATGAGCAGATAAGATCCTTGCAAAACCGATCCCCACCTGAACCCCCTGCCATTCCAGAAGAACCTTTCATCGATGAATTCAATCCATATCACGTTGCAAGCACCGAGTTCGGCATCTTCGTCGGTGTTAGATATGCACAGCTCCTTGAGAATTCCATCATCATCTCATTGGAGCGATATGAATCAGCCTCTGCTGGGCTAAGCCCCCGTGTCGCTTCTCTGGTGAAAGAAGCCCTTGTTATGGCAAGGAGGGATCCAATCGCCACTCTGGCACGTTACTACCACAACTACCGCCGTAGTCTCTTGGCAGTAGAGGACTATCCGGACCAAAAGAAGAAATACGAAGAGTTGCTCAACCGACATATCAATAAACAACAAAATCATAAACTCTGGATCGACACGGAGATGCTCAGCGCCAGTGCCACGCGCCTATATACGGAATATAAGTTGAAAAAGGGCGTCCCGACGCAGACTGGTGCGGTGAATGATGGAGACGGGGATGGGGATCAGGATGAGGATGGTTCTGACTCCGAGGATGATACCAACAACGTCATCGACCCTGCTCTGCAGCTTGATCCAGGAGCGGCAGTTAGAAAGGAGGTCGGAGATACGATGGCTGAGGGGCAAACAGTGGGGACATCGAGCGAAGCTGCAGTTAGCAATTAATAATACATTTGTATGCCCAAGAATGTTTCTATGCCCAAGAATATTTCATGGAAGCCTAACGATGTAAAATTCATTCCTTGAAATCAAAAATACAAGAGTCGAGAATCGAATATTGGTGAGCAAAGATGATATATTTAGAAAATACTAGGGAATATGTGAAACGAAAAAGGAGATAACATGGACTCAACTCTCTGTATATGAGATACAACCAATTAACAATGCAAAAAATATACAGCAGCAGATGGGCTGGCGAGATTGGGAGTATGGCGATGCTTGGCTAACAAATATAATGAATAAATAAATGAGTGAAAAATGAAAAGAAAAATGAAAAATGAAGAGTGCTAAAAAAACTAGAGGTTCCCGATGGCGTCGGTTCCTGTCAACAAAGCTGTCATTGAAATAGTCGTGGCAAATGGGGGGCCGGAGGCATCGACAACGGGCACCGCCCCTGATGAAGGTGTGGCGAAGGCAGAGGGATGGGTGGCTGCGGGGAGGACAGCTACAGAGGTGAGTGTAGGGTCGATAGGGATAGCTGCCGCGGGGGCAGCAGGGGCAGCAGCAGGAGCGGCGTCAAACGGAACAAATAGCGGGTCCAGCTCAGCCAACTTCGCCGGTTTCTTCTTTTGGGCAAGTCTGGTCTTGTGAACAGGTTTTTCTGGGACCGTTACAATTTAATCCTTGTGAAATGTACTGAAGGCTTCTTTGCTTGCCACCAGCAGTATACGTTGGTTGCACGCTTCACGGTCCAGCTTATTCAACTTCAACATATGAGTATAGCTTATTAAGATGGTCAGCTATGAACGGGCTTGCTACTGATGCGTCAAGGAGCTAAGGGGTACTTACATCATTGTGTATACAGAAACCGTCTTGTAGAAATTTTCAGCCTCGGGCTGAAGCAACGTAGACCTGCAATCAACAAATGCAGAAGTGCTCCCGATCATCAACTGGAACCAGGATTCCAAGCACCAGTGGCTGGCATATATTGTTCTCAGGTGGACTTCATCAAGGCTGAGGTAATGTGCACACTCAGGCTTCTCGATGATGCCACCCCACATGTCTTTGGCCTGGCGATTATACTCTCTGAGCCAATTCTTGCGCCACTGGAGCATCCGGTCCCACGCCAGCGTAAACTCAGGAGTATTTCTCTTGACAACCCGTGCAGCAGATATGTCAATCAGATGGGTAAACTGGCTATCTGGAATTGTGAGGTATCGAGCAAATGCCATACGGCACCTGCGATTCAGCGCACCCCACACGCAGTGAGAAGTGTCGGGATAAAGACCAGCGAACTTTGACTTGTCGTACGTGCGTTTTCGGGGCTGCTCCTCTTCAGCCAATGCTTCTTTTTGAATATATACATCCAATACCCGTTGAGCCTCATCCGGTGATAATTCCGTGGGAACCTGTTTTGGGAGTGTCAATAATAGTTTACATACTGTATCAACTTACGGAGGTTCCTAGACATACAGAGATCGTTGGTCCGGCTTCTTCTTCTTCTGCTTCGCCTACAGGCACAGTCCTCCGTACGGAAGCAGGGGTCCACTGAGCGGGGGTCCTGTCGACGCGTTGACTGCTCACTACGATAGGATCATCATATCCCTCCTCTTCATCATCCATGAACTCCTCGGGAGCAAACATCTGACGTTGAGATGGACGAGATTCTTCATCAGATGATCCTGTACGTTGAAGTGGACAACTCCCTGCCCCACCACGACGCCCGTTGCCAGACCTTCGGCTATGCGAAACCTGCTGTGATCTCCCTAATGTTTCCTGCGAATCACGTACATTAGGGGTGGGAGATTCTTGACGGAACAATTCTCGACATGATTGATCGGCCAGACTGACTGTGCTATGCCTGCCCGGGCGGTCAAGAGTATACGGATCATCTCTGCGAACTACAGGGCTGCTAGATGGATGCGTTCGATATGCTACCACCATTGTTGTCGATGATAGTTGATTCGAGATCAGCGGTTTTGATGTTCCCTTGGCTTGGCATTCGGATTAGTAATGCACTCTTATCACAGCTTCATATAACTTACATGTACTTGTATCCCCAACTCCAAACAACTTAATATTTGAAACGAAAAATAACTTTCAGGCTGATAGTACAGGAGAAGCTCGATATAAGAATACGGATGGGACCCGAATATCATATTCTTATAGCACATTTATTCTTATATCTAATGTACTATCATTGACACTTTACAGTAGTACTTTATCGACACCATTGATATATGTTCCGCTGATCAGCTTTTGTTAAAGAACAAAGTTATCTTGCGCTGAACCTGATCCCCTAAAATCCGAGTTTTTCTGTCTTCCATCTCCCGCCTATACTTAATCAAGTACATGGAAGTCTCGGCAGAACTCTCCTTCTAACTGGCAGGCTGTTGACTTTCAAATAGTTGGAGTGTTTCTAACGCTTCAATGGCTTCTGATATGGTAATTCTTTTCTCCATTTTTTCCAGTAACTTGAGGTTAAGGTTGTCTTCATCAGGGTCAGCGCCGGACTCTGATACAGGCAGAAAGGAATAGAGTATTTGGCTCTATTCAAGTTCAAGTTCACATATTAGCAAAATTTAATAAATTTACATAGAGGCCCGGCCCGGGGTATAGTTCTAAATTACCTCTAGAATATCAGGTGAATCCTCTATTATTTCCCTTTCAGGATTGAGAAATCCGTCAATATTTACTGGCCCTTCAAGTCCGAGTCCGAGTCCACTGGCAATGAGATTCGCAGTTCTTAAAATATCAATAGAGTTATGAACCTCCGACCTTATGCTGCTCATGTCCAAGTTATCAGGATCCTCAATGGGTGCCAGTGGCGGTGGAACTGGTCCAATATATTTGATGCCACTCTTTATAAAACAATTGAAAATTGTAGAAGGCTTGACATCAAAATTCCACGCTTACACCCCCCACCGAATTGCTTGAAGAATAGTTGACTGAGGAAGTACTTCCGAGCCATTCAAGCTAGTTTGTAAATTGTCGATTTGATTCACTAGATACCGGATAAAGTGTCTTCGAGTATAAGCCTTCCATGTTTGAATTATGCCTTGGTCCATTGGTTGCCATTTCGAGGTAGTATTGGCAGGTAACCAGATTATCCTCGTATTTTTAAGACCCAAATCTCCCCCCATTTCTTGTACTCCCTTCTCATGCGCTGAAAAATTGTCCAAACAAAGCAGAACTTTCCGGCCAGCCATTTTTTTTATCAAACCAAGCAAGGTATTCACACATAATATCTGACTTCATCCATGCCTTTTTATTAGACCGATAATGACAACCAAGTGTAGCACGATTGATGTTCTTAAAACAACGGGGATTTTCCGATTTTCCAATGATCCAGAGGGGCATACAGTCAGGTCCAGTGCCATTTGAAGTTAAAGCAACTGTAATTCGCCGTTTGTCTTTTTTGATCCCTTCCAATTGCTCTGTAGCAAGTGACCGATCAGGCTGCATCCCAAAATAATATCCGGTTTTGTCCATATTGTATGTATCCTGAAGATGATATTGTGATAGAGTTAAGCGTGTTTCCTCCATTTCTGCTTGTCCGTTCTCTATATCTGCACTACCTGACTCGCCATGAAATCTGAACTCTTTGATTCCGTTACGAGTTTTCCATGCTGCTAGCCACCAATCTGAGAATTTTGGCGGACACTCATCTGCCAGTTAAGCCGTCAGAATGGGGCCAGTACGGTCTGAAGTGTTAGTGTATTAAAATTCACGTCACTTACCTGGATAGAGTTTAGGAAAAAAAAATGCGGCCTTCTCTTTTAAAATCAAGCCTGATACAGGAACCCGCTTCTAAACACTCTTATGCCATATAAACAGAGCCTCATCTAAATTTGGATAATTAGGCTCCCGATGTTTCTTTTGCTGTGGATGTGCTAGTTTTTGGCCTAAAAAATCAGAGGATCGCTTCAGGGTTTTGCTAATTGTAGACTGCAAAATTATTTTATTATTGTGTGTATCGGCAAACCAATTTTGAATGGATTGCCATTTTGGACGAGATCCGTTCTTTTCATTCTCAGTATTTACCCATTCACACAGTTCCTTTCGCTCAGTATCGGTGAAGGCATTTCTTAGTGCTGTATTTGTATTATCCATGGTCGATTTTTGAAGTTTACATAGTCCGGTCGAGCAAGTGCCTTTGACATAGTCTGGGTCTCCGCTGGTTTGAATGTAATTACCCTCTCTTACAACCCTCTCTTCCAACCCTAACCCTTTCCATTCTATCAGAATACCCTAAGAAACCCTCTCAAAATACACAAGAATATTCCTTGTAGGAATTATTCTTCTTTTACCATACATTTATCCTTAGGACTACAAACTCCTATTCTTATAGGGTATTTATTCTTACTCGCAGTATTCTTATGGCGAGCTTCTCCTGTAGTAGCAAAAGGTGCGAGATCGCTAGAGACGAGAGTGAGCAGAGAGAGGAGATGAAGTCAACCTGCATGTGGTGGGGGGTTGAAATAAAATCGAGCTAGTACAAGCTCCCGCTCCCGCTCCTGCTCCCGCTGCCATCCTTAGCTCCTACTCTACCTGTATCTTACCTGCATGTGTGTGCAGGGCGTCTCGCTTGTCTCCTTTCTATTTCTCTCTCTCTCTTTCGGAAGCTTACCTATTTCTCAACCCCCAAAAATCATCTCGAAGAACCATCCAATGATTCAATTGAACGACAAAAAAATGGATACAACCATCTCTACTACAACTATCGATATGTATATCAATATCGTCTGTAAGTAAACGACATACTCACAAACATATACGTTTCTAACTGTAACGGCGTACGGGACCGACTCCAGTCTGGTCCCGTCTTCGGGTTTCCTTTTCTCTGTTTCCTGTTTCCTTGGCCTCGTTTCCTGTTTCCTGTCCTGTTTCTCGTTTTCTGCCCTGTTTTTCCATTTTTCCTGTTTCCTTGCCGTCGGGTCACATCCCCGGCTGCAAGCCCTGTTCCTGTCTTTCTCTGTCTCCTTGGCCCGATTATCATCCTGTACCCCTATCCTGCTTAGCCCCTAGTCTCCCCGCTCCTGAGTCCTAGTTTACCCGATCCCCTGTAGGCTCTTCCCTGCTCTGGCTTTTACCCCTGTCAACCTTTATCGTCGCGGGACTATTCAACCCGGACGTATTGGAAGATGGCTTGGTACCTGGACGCACATCCTACGGCCCGAGAAGGTTCTCTATGTCTTGGCTATGCCTCGACCTCTTCACAGTCTCCGATCCCCGTTGCACTTCGTGAGGTAATGCCCAGCCTTAGCGTCTCACATGTCGCTAAGGTATTTGCCGATCGATTCCAGTCCGTGCTCCTGTCCCCCGTCTCTGTCGCCTCGCCTTGCCTCGTCCTGCCTTGTCCTGTCCCGTTTCCCTGTCTCCTTGACTCCTGTACTTTCCTAGTCTGTCCTAGCTCTGTCTCCTGTTTCGTTCCTTTCTGCTTCTGTTCTGTTTCTCGTAGCAGTATGCTCCGCTATCCTTGTCTTTCCTCGCCTCGTCTTTCTGTCTCTTCGCCTCTGTTCTCCGTTCCTCTTTTCCTGTGCGTTCCTGTCTCCGTTCTTCGCCTGTTCTTTCCTCGTCTCGTTCTCGTTCTGCGTCTCCTGTTTCCCGGTCACGTTGTCTGGATTAATCAGCAACGTTATGATTCTTGTATATAAGGAAGCTTCTTCCTTCTCTTCGAAGAGCTTTCCTTTCTTCCTTAGTCTTTTCTTCTTGTATAATCAAGTACGCTTTATTCAAGTCTTTATCCAGAAAGCGTTTTCCTCGTAGACTCCGTTCCTCCCCTGGGCTTCCCGACTAGGGGGAGGACTCCTGAACTCTCGTCCTCGTTTTGCGTCCTGGCTCCGCCTTGCCTAGAGCCAGACCAAGTCTTCATCCTTGTTTCCGTTTCGCGTGCTGGCTCCGCTCTTCTCTAGAGCCTGACCTGTTCCTCGTCCCACGGCCCGCCCATCGCTCTCCGTCTGGTCAGCCATGCCCTGTCTTCCGTCTCCGTTCCTGTCTTGCGTGCTGGCTCCGCCTTTCTCTAGAGCCTGACCTGTCCCCCTCTGTTCGTCCCTCGTCCCACGGCCCGACCATCGCTCTCCGTCTGGTCAGCCGTGCCCTGTCTTCCGCTCCGCCCGGCTATCGCTCCATCTAGCCGTCCCTGCTCCAGTCCTCGGTCGACTCTCTTCTGTTAGCCAGCACACCCTGTCTGGCTTAGAGTCTCCTCCTTGTTCTGCTCTCCCTCTCCTCGACCACCTAGGAGGTGAATCCTAGGGCCCCCCCCAGTCCTGTCCTGTCCTGTTCCGGTCCCGTCCCTGCCCCGTCCCCGTTCCGCCTCCCGTTCCCGTCCCGAGTCCATCTCGTGCCGACCTCGCCTGCCAAGATCTCTAGTCGTTACCCAATCTACGAGGACACCTTCACGAAGAAACCCTCTTCAACGAAGCAACGCCGCTCGCCCGTAACACTAACGCTCAATAGACATCGATAACGACCTCGCCGGTGGAAGACACCCGGTCGTTGGTGAGACCTACGAGCTAGTCCTGGCGGATACCATCAACACCAAGTATCCTATCCGCAGGGTCCAGCTCCAAAAAGATGGTCGTCCCAGTGGATGGGTGAGGGAGGTTGACAAGGGTACTGTGAAGGCGATTCTATACCGAGGCGGGCTTTGTTCCTGTGTCGTCACTTCAAAGAGAGATTTCATTTGGGACGACGACACGTGCTGCTGGGGGACCGCCCTGCTTAGCTTTAATATACAGTAAACAAACTAAAAAGGTAAAAAAAAAAAACAAGCCGAAATCTCAATTGTAGTCACAGGCTCTCACTCGGCCCGCCCCGCCTTGAACATAGGTACGAGTGATGGTACATGATGCCTTATATTCCGCGCGCCAGGGCACTAATTGCTTAATGCGCCCGTTATCCTGGAAGGGGGGGGGGGGGGGGGGTTCCGTATAAGTTCTGCAAATGCCCATTATATCTGGCTTCTTTATCGTTCCTTTTTCCACTCTCGTTGTCTCGGCACGCCGCGCTGCCTTGTCTCGCCTGTCTCCATATATTAGTAGGCGAGAAATGTCTCAGTTCCTGAACGTTTCCCAGATACGCATACATATAACGTTTCATTTAGAAAGACTTTGGACGGTTCATTAACCGTACCACAAGCGGCACCTTTACTGATGCCTCCACCTCCTAAACACGACCTCACTGACCGTATCCATTGTTTCCTATTTTCCGCCTGGGGGGGGGGGGGGTCCAGGTGTTCCTGTGATGACCCTTTATTTGGATATATCTCCAGATAAAAACACCCCGATGGGGTCATTAAATGGTATCTGGCATCACCGGGCTCGGCGGTGGTGGGCACAAACTTATCTCCATCCCCCCATTCTCTGTCTACACGCCCCTCAAAAGAAAATGTGACAAGCGGTCCCTCAAAACACCGTCCCCTCGGCCACATCCATCAATCGACATCTCGACTCCATATACACATGCAGCGACCTCTTTATTAGCGCCGTCCAGGAGTGAAACGCCTTTTCAACATCCCCGACGCGACGCGACCCGACCGACGACGCTGTACCTGATGACAGTATTCTAGCTCTACACATTTAATTCTTCTCATCCCCCCGCCCCGGAAAACCGCGTTCCGGCCATCGGTCGCATCGGCGCTCCACTTGTCGCATATCTACATGCATCTAATCTAGTCTGAGCTAGCTTCCAAGGTTTCGGCGTCTCCACCGCCCTGGCGCCCTCGCATCCGGAGGGAGCGCCCGCCTGCCCGCCCAGCCTTTTTTTCTTCTTCTCTGCAACACGCCGAGACTCGGCGCGGTGCTCTGGTGGAGTGGTGAGTGTCTTCCGGCCTGCCTTGGGCCAAGATACAGTACAAAGACGCTCGGCACAAATATCTCGGCAGGAACGCGTGTACCTACGCCGAGAAACCATCCTTCCTCCCCTTCCTTCCAGAAGCCACGGCGCGGCTCCGTCCTTGGCTTGCGGCGCCAGTGTTTGAGAGTCTTGGCGGTTGAGCGAGACACGATGCCCGGATCTAGCTAGCCCGATACGCCCAACTCTAAAAAGTACAGCTACACCTCGTTATAAGAAACCTCGCTATAAGAAAACGTTGCTGTAAGAAACAGCGCACACGCTAACAACTCTACGCCAAAATGTTACCTTCTATAAGGAAATTTTGCTATAAGAAACGAAAATTGCCTGCACCTTGGCGTTGGGCCCTGTGCTGCGTGCGGGCGCTGGTTGGCTGGTTGGCATCCCTGTCGACGACGGTTGGTGGGTGGGCGGTAGCTATTACGTCAGCGGTGCTTGGCGGGTGCTAGTGGCTTGTCGGATCATTGACCCTTGGGTTGGGAGGGATGCGGTGGTGGTGGGTACATGTGGGCACATGTAGGGCTGGCCAGTGCATGATGCTACTTCCAGCACACGGAGAAACGAGTACTGTAGCTCTGCACCCGGATACATGATTACCTCCCACTCGTATGTATATATGTCCCTACACCCCCGTCGGCCACCGTTCTGTATAGAGATGTAAGAACAGTACTCTAGTGCATGTATGTTTGTACATGCAGGCACGCATCCAGCAGACAGGCTGGCAGGGATCCCCCATCCACCAACCCGCATCGGGCCATACCAAGCATTGGGGACGCGCAATGGCTCGTATTCAGCGCTCGGGCACAGTGTGTACATGTGCACTGCTGGAGAGTACATCACATCACCACCACCACTCCATCTCTATCGCGACTGTGTCCACGCTCTGCCGGCTATCGATAAGCCCATATGATCGAGTCCTTCTTCCACCGTGAGAGGGTTCTCGTCCTGCTCACATTCCATTCCCGAGAGAACTGTGGCAAGAGTACCTACAGAGAAGATAACACCCAATGTATGCACCACCCCCAAGCCAAGAACCAATATACGGCCCCTAATCACCGCTTGACAGCCGTTAGACACCTCTCCAGCCCACGCTGCCACGTCCATCTCTACCAAAATACTACGGGTCCATGTGCATGTATCGTCTCTCCCGGATAATCTGCAGCAGCGACCCCTGCCCACCCAGAGCCAAGCTTTCCTCTCACCACCCATCCCTCATCCATGATCCACGCCAGACACAGCCTCACGGAACGGTTGCGTGCCATCCGAGCCCACCACACTGCGACGGCAGCACCAACTGCAACGGTGGCGGCCGGCCAATTGATGGCCTACCTGGCTGGCTGGGTGGTGGGATGATCCGGGCGCCCGGGGATTATATCACCGTGTGGGTGGGTGAAGGAAGAAGATTTTTGTTGATATACCTATGCATACCCTCCTCCTCCGCCGCCGCTGCTGCTGCTGCTGCTCGCCTCTATCGTTCGTTGCTTGTACTCTATATTCTTGACTCTACGTTCGCTTACTTACTCACACTCTCGCTTCTATATATATCCGAGTGCTACTACTGCATCACCACTCGTCAATCGTCGGTCGTTAATCGTTGTTTATTGTTAAATGCAAAAGGCTACATACATACATATATATATACACGCAATTGCCTATAACCTCATCCGCCGCACACCGATATCCTCAATATAATAACTAAACAATCATCTCACCACATCCCCCCCCCCCTTCACACAAATAAACCAAAAAGAAAAAAACCAAAGTACTTCCTCCCCCTCCCCTCCCCTTCCTCCCTCCCACCACAACCCACTGACAACGCGCCAGGATGGGCATCCCCCTCGCCGCACTCATCCCCCTGGTCCTCATGTGCTGCCTGCTCGTCGGCGGCGGCATCGCCTTTGCAAAGATCATGACCACGCCCGAGCCACAGCCGTCGGCGTACTACATGTACAGCAGCAACTACGAGACCGTGCCCGACCGCAGCATGAGCGTCGTGACGACGCCGGAGCGCGTGTACGCGCCGCCCGGGGACGTGGAGCGCGGGTATGGCGCTAGTGGTGGTGGCGGAGGTGGCCATGGCGAGATGGGGAGGAGGGAGAATGGCGGGGAGGACATGCGGGGGAGGAGGGAGATGGGCTATGATGAGGGTCCGGGGGGAGGGGAGGGGCCGAGGGACATGGGGATGGGGATGGGGATGGGGATGGCGGGCGACAGGGAACGTGTGGGTCGAGGCGGGAAGGCGGGGTATGGGCCGCCGGCGGGGAGGGACGTGCAGGGCGCGGAAGTGGGCGGTGGGTTGCAGGGGTATGATGGGCTGCCGGCGCAGGGAGGGAGGGACATGGTGATGCAGAGTGGGCAGAGGCAGATGGTGCAGACGTAGCAGCAGGGGAAACACGAGGAGGTGAAGTGACGAGGGTGGGGAGGCGGGGGTAAAGGCGTTTTGCTGGGTGAAACGGGTGTATATTGATGTTTGGACTCTTTATTCTACTTTTCCTTTTGTTTATCATCTTTTTTTAGTTGGGGGGGTGGGGGGGAGTGGTAATGAGGGGCCGGCAGGGCATTGCATGTGTATAAAAGAAGCTAGCTAGAATGCGCGACGATGAAGAAATGTATCTAATTGAGTAACCTCTCTTTCTCTTTCTCTCTTTCTTTCGTCTGTTGTCTGTGTTTGTACCTGCGTATTTGGTGGTGACATCACCCCACGCCCGCGCGCTCGGTGTGTGCTGCAATTCGCCATATAGACATGCGCTTGGCACTTGCACTCGCAATTGGCCCCCCCCGGCGGATCGAGCTTTGGGATTGCGACGACCCCCGCCTTGTGCGTAACGCTCTTGCAATGGACGGCTCACATTCCAGCGGCCAGCCAGCCAGCCAGCAGCCAGCAGAAACGAACACGCCATAAATATACATGTATACATGTACGGAAAGCACAAACACATGAGTTGGTGCCAGCACTTTGTGTTTGTTTTGTTTGGCTCCCCGGGCAGCGGATAATTAAAGTAGTTAGTCGTGCGACTGGGTCATGGGCGGCAGGTTCCGCGGCATGGGTGGTCACTCGATTCGGTTCTCTTGCTGCGGTGCCGGTTTGTCGTTCTTTCTAGCTGGCTAGCTGCCGAATTGAATACGGTGCATCGCTAATTGCTATAGGTATATATCCCAGACGTCTAGGTCCGAGACGGTTATGCGAAGAAAATCAATGCCCCGAGGCCTAGATGCAGCTACGAATACGAACAGCAGTTGTTGTGTCTCGCTCAGGGCTTGGGCTGTGCACTGCTTATCGCGCAGCCGAGTGATGTCTCATGTTTGGCTATCGGCTGGTAAGACATACATACACGCATGGCCCGTGCGTGCGCGGTGCAGGTGTCGGTCGATAAGGATGCAGCCTCATCTCATGCAGGTACTACAGACATACATGTCAGTCAATACGGACGGCGGTTGCCAGGGGGGACAGCTTTACAGTGGGGCTGAGAAATATCAAGAGATCAGAGCCGTTTCCAGCAGGATTAAAAGCCAACACCGCTCTTGGCAGGCGTCCGTAGCGACTGAGGTTTCGCGGGCAAGTGTCTGGCGCCGGCCACTCCCGTTGGTATGCTGCGAGAACACCGCCGCGGCATAACTACATGTATATATGCATGTACGGTATTCCGTTTTTGCAATACATGTCGGTTTGATTAATTTCGTGATATTGTCTACAGAATCACCTATAAATATGCATACAAGCCGTACAGCACTCATTTCACCCCATTTTGTTCTTTCGGACTGATGTAGATGTCAGGCTAGCTGGAATTCGGGAGGCGACGTTTATGGAGGTTGCAATTGCACGTTCAGCGACGTGTTGGGCGCCCCCGCTTCATCGGTGTATCCAGCTAGTATCCATATTTTCTTTTTCCAACTCTGTGAGTCGCCTGGACATGGCTCCAATATCCTTCATATCATCTGAAATCCAGAGCACGCAATTGACACGTCGATGCAGCTATATGAAAGCTGGGGGTTCAGCTGCCGACCCGAGTCGGCTGACTCGGGTACTCCTGAAGACACATATTCGGCTACGCTCTCCACCGTGTACACTACCCCTAGCTGCAGTGGTAGGACTCGTGCGTTTTCCATCATGATCACCTTATTACACTACTGGATTATATATGCGCACACATATTTATGCGATGCTTGCGTGCCGCCGGTGGTGCGTATATACTTGTTTTTTCTTTAGATAGTAGCTATATTTCTTCGCAGTGATTATCACTGACGAGATCTGTCAATCCTGCATGCAGCGTTGCTGCACGCCCATCCTGAGACTACTGGAGCGTGTGCCTTTTTTGTGCACCGGGGTGCTTAGTTGGCGGGATAACGACAAGGGGCGAGCTCGTATTGGAGAATGGAGCTGAGCTTGATACGGGGGTTAGCGACGTAAGGAGGATATTCCTGACTTTAGCTGTGGTATCTCAGCGCTCGGGGGAAGCTCGAAGGCTCTCTGGAATCAGGAATGAGATACAGATAGGTGGTTGGCTAGGATGCAGTGTGCGTTGGGCTACCGTCAAAGTTTATCACTGGTATCACTTCATTATCAATATACACGTCTTTTATTTGCGAGTCGGTTGTTGTCGGTGTGATTAGTGACCTCTATCCCTGGGGATGAAGTCCAAGATTAAGATTATCATTTTCGAGCTTACATATGAAATCGTGGCGCGGGTTCAAGTTAGTTTGTATATAACGGGCGAAAAATTTAAAAGAATTACGGCTGCGGAGCTGGATTAAGGCAGTAGCAGAGTGTCGTGGTAGCATGCATTGCCCCCGAAAGCAACAAGATTGAGTCTGCAGCTCTGCTCCACTGCAGGATTCGAAAATTACATGTAAGTTCTAGATTTGCTTCTGTTTAGGGCCGGTGATTGGCGGCCCTAGCTTAGTGATTGAGAGGTGATCCTATAGGTGTATATATAAGTATTTGGATAGACCCAATTAGTAACTAGTGTAGTCTAGCTAGGAAGTGCCTTCTTTGGCGGCGAAGAAGCAGATTGGTACACAGATCAGGATAGATTGTCTACACACATCCACATCCTTGTAGGAACAAGTATGTAATCATTGTGCCAACACACACAGCCCCAATTACCAATATATAGGATAGTACCTAGCTACAGCTAGCTTGTCGATGTCATAAACACTGAAACCCTATCCCGCGGGAGTGCAGTGGTAGATCTGATCGAGTACTGTTTGATTAGGTTTCGTTACCGGCTCTGTATGCCCGGCTCATGATACAAGCATAATCGTAGATGGAACTTTGGATAGAATAGTAATACTTGAGAAATCAAGCAAACCAAGCGCTATCTATAGCCCGCTCGTATTCGTGTATCCCTAGCTACAGGGATGTCTGCATCCCCGCAAACAACGTCGGTTTCGCAGATAGGGTAGTGGCAGTGGTCGGCCTGCCGAATCGATCGGTGGCGTCGTTAGTTCCTACTTGCGTAATTGGGGGGAAGAGGGTTCTACGGTTTTGCGCCTTTTCGGCAGTGTCGAGCTTTTTCTTTCATTTTTTTTTATTTTTTTTTGGGGGGGGGGTTGTACTCTCTCTTTCATGTGGAAAAGCCAGTGCGAGGCAGAAATGTTCTGCTGTAATCTACCAGTGGGGGGTTGGGATAGAGTGTTTCAACTTGAGAGCGACTGGCGCAAAAAGGGTTACGCTATATTTCTGATCCATCTCATAGCTATAGACCCAAGGAGCGATTTCTGGCTACTACTCTACAACGGTGGTCTACATACATGTAGAGTAGCATTTAGCCGCTGTCACCCAATTCCCAAAGTACGTACAAGGCTGTGGGATTCAGTGAGTGAACGGATTCTCGCCTGTCAACACCCAATTTTGTTCATTCACTTAATGCAAGACCCTTGTGCATGCTTTTCATCTACTCTAGCCACATGTGGCTAGCTAACCAGGACCAAACTGTCCCGGGATTGCCATAGACGGAAGTCTGCATGCAACCAATGAGAAGAGAAATAAGAGAAAAACCGTTCGACGCAGGTACGAGCCCACGCCGCACCCACACGCCTCTAGCCTCCCCCTCCCCCGCCCTCCTCCTTCATGTGACTACGCCAAGAAATAATAAGGTCAATGATACCGACCCGGCCAGGCTGGCTGACGTAACCAGCCCACTAGGTGAATACATGTAGCGGGTGGGTGGGCCAATGATCGACAAGGGTATTTCGCGGCACCTAGTGATTTCTTTGGGTGCTGGGCATGCATGGCGGTGGGACCAGAGGGGGAGTCGCCAGGTACGGGTTGGGATGGACATGTTTAGACGGTGAGATGGGAGGGTGGACACGCGGCGGGCATAAATGCCTTTTTAGCGGCGGAGGGGATAGATCTGGACGGCCAGAGGTGAAATACAATGATGCACCACTGACCTTCGTTCCATTTTCGCCGCTAGCTCTCTTCTGTACTGGTGTCTAGTAATTGAATCACAGCTGGTTCCCGACCCTAGTGTACCCAGCTGTAATTATAACTCTAACCTGCGAAATCGAATCTGGATATTGTGGGTTCCTTGTATAAGGTTTTCTGGCTTATTTTGATTTGGGTGCAGAATAAAGGACAATCTTCGGTCGGTTTTGTATAGCCCTAACCTTGACTAAAATCTGGAACCGCCAATATTGGCCTGACTAGCTATAGTTGGGGATGAGAAGAGCCAAGTTTAATTTTTCAATGGTGAATTAATGGCAAATCAGGCAGCCGGAGATCGAAGCAGAATCGGGTGTTTATGGGTTTAAAAAATGTCGGGGAATCTAATTACAATTGATGGTCTTTCATGGGGTTTTGCTAGCTATAATCATGAGTTATGGCCATGGTCGATGACATACATATATATAGTAGATTTTATTAATTATATTATAGGTGGTTCCGTTTTACCTTGTGATTCGTGGCGGTGGAAAGTGCCTAAATCTCCAAACCTGTGGATATCCATCGATGGAGCATAACAATCGATCTTTGATTCCCAACCTTGGGGGGGATTGTAGATATCTCCCTGGCCCCGCCTGCTTGTTACGCTCTATCCGCATCTATCCCTGTCGCTGTCCCTACGCCTTAATGATACTCCTTAATAGTCTTCAACTAACCGCACTACTATTAAGAACCTCTCCAAGCCAGACTCCACACTCCAAAATCACCAGAAACAGCACCACCGTCATCTCCTTCGCCATAACACGATATCTAAGCCTCCTCGTCAGGGTAGCTAGCGGTCGTACAAAGACCCAATCCCTCCAACCAACAACGTCCCAATGAAGGGGCCTGCAGCAGAACCGCCAAGACGGGTCCTGTCCCGGATGGTACCTGCGTCTCGCTAGCTAGCCCTGCTCGGTGACATCGAAGATTGAACAGCGCCCCAATGCGCCACCGGCTGAATGTGATAGACCCTACACTATACAAACCAGTGTATATAACCTACCAGACGAGAGCAATTAAACATTGCCAGCTGAAAAGCTTGAGCTGCTCTATCTGTATCCGTATCTGTATATATATATATTAAGGCACGAACCATGCATGCACCCACGTTGCGGGGATCGCTTCGGGTCGGATGCGTAGCCGGGATATCCCTGCGTGTAGCTACATAAACTCTAGTTAGGTGCGGCGCCGTGCCCGTGTACGGATGATGCGATACGAGCTGAGGGGCCTATTGATAGAAGTGGCCTCCACGCGGAGGTAGGGGGTTTAGTAGGGAGGGTTTCTTGATGGGCGGGCTCTAATTGGAGGTGTCGCCAGGTAGGGATGGATAGCCGGCGGCAGCGTAGGTGTCGAGATGGCATGCGATACTTGCTCGGTGCTTGCACAATGTAGTTACGGGAGGGGGGGGGGGGGGGTTGCTGGGATCGTGTCAGGCGGGTGAAGATCAATCTGGCTGGATTTATCCCCGAAAGTAGGCTTGCTTTCGGTCCTCCTCCGGTGCACTCCGAGTACTCGCCTGCCACTGCAAACCTCTCGGCGCGCGGCGAGCTCAATATAGATGGTTTTAGAGGTAATGGCCGCGCGTGGAACTGCGAGGTGCTGTTTGACGTTGTGGAAAAGCCCGTAGAGAGGTGTCTGGGAGGCAACAAAATGGAGCTGTGATTTCTTCGGACTAACTTCATGATGGAGATGCAATATTGGATTCCGGGTCGTGCAGATATCCGCCGCCTAAACGCGTAAATGTGAATAGAAAAGCTGCGCTGCGGGGACTGGGCACGATGGGAAACGGTGCGGTCTTCTTTCTTCCTGGGCCGGGCTGCGGGTAGTATATTTGGATTGTGTGAAACTTAGCGGTTTCAATCGGGGCTTGTTATATATATCTTTGGGCTGCTTCAAGAGACGATTAGTACCTGGTAATGTGCTTCCTTATACTTCCATATGCTTCCATATACTCTCCTATGTCATAGCCCAACTTCACCAAAAAGGAAAACCCGCCTCCTCTCACCTCTCCCTGCTCTCCCGCCGCCCCACACTTGTCTTTGCAGAGCCACGGTATGAGCTTTGATCTTCATGGCTTCCACAAGTTCGTCTTGTTCTCCCTTCAAGGATGTAGATCTAGACGTTGTAGTATGATTTATATATCGAGGGCCCGTGGGGGAGGGGGGTTATAGAAACCTAGCCCTGAGCTTCATAGTTCCATAAATACGGTAGCTAGATAAGGGTTTTTTGAGGTCTATGATAGCGCCTGGAAGGCTAATTCCAAGTACCTTGGGCTTTACAAGTCGGCTCTAGCTGTATAGGTGCTGGTACGAACTGAGTCGGCATTTTACGGCGGTGACGCTGTGGTGCGGGGATGCAACGAGGTTTCGGGTAGAAAGAATGAGTGTTTCGAGGCTTCTCGTTTACTTGGCCTGGGGAGTTTTTTTGTGGTGAGGAAGAGGCGGTGGCGGGATGTTGATTGTCTGATGCTGACATGACTCGGGGGCTAGCTGGTTGTAAGTATATATGAAAGGGTAGCTTATGGGCGCCGCACAACAACTACGGAGAGAGAGGATAGACATAGTGGCATAGGTTGCCAACTACTATACCTTCAGATCCTTGTGGCAGCCGCCATGGGGATAATTATCAAACTTTCCGTAAAAGAAGAAGCTAGTTGTGGCCTTATCAGTATAGAAAAACACGCGCGGGTGCGTAGTAGAAAAACCCCATGGAAATCGCTAGGTTTAGGTTTGTAAGACGAGAGTCGTTCGCATAGTAGTTTATGAAGAGATTTCTCTCTCTACGTATATCCTAAGCTTACTATTGCGAGTTATCAAAATTATCCAAACATTGTTGCGACCAAATTTTCAACTTGAACATCGCCTTCCTCCCCAACCACAAGGAGAGGGTGCAAGAGATTTGAATTCTGTGATTTATTATGCCTTTACTATCTTAAGCTTCAAGATGAGCTCAATTGAAGTGGTTTTAAAATTTGGCTATCCTAGCCAATTTGTGTGCTTGTGATATAGGATTAGAACCCTAACCCTTACTAAAGTATTCAGCAAGGATTCAGGGTTTTTTTGTTTTGTTTTTGTTTTTGTTTAACTCATTAATTATATGGGATTTTTGGGGTTGAGTATGGGAACAATAGTCATACCAAGCTTATACGCGATAGCAGCGCTTCAATTGTTTAATAGCTATAGATCGCAGAGAATTATTGAATCTCGTGGGCCGCGGGACGGGTATGAATTCATTCGATAATTGCGCCCACGGCCGGTTTATAATTTATACATCTCGTTGCATTGAAATTACAACTTCTTCGGCTTTAGGCTGAAAATCCCTCGTCTATTTGACACTTGGTGCTGTTGCATGTCGCCTCGGGACTTACGTCGGTCTATATTTTCAATCGTGCGGGGTCATGATATCTCACTCGAGTGTGCGTCAACCACATGTTTTCCCTTCTCGCTTAACTCATTAATTACATGCCTCAACCACATGTTGGAAATAAATAATAAATGAGAGATAATTAAAATGCGAAAGGCTTCTTGACTTTCTCAACTTGCATGCATGACTATTATACAGGGGGCATGTTAGGCTCTTGTTTATACAAAAATAGAAATGGCTTCCGGGCTTCGGCCTTCGGCCGGTATTACACGTATATCAATCAGTTCAATATAAAAGTAAGCCGCGAAGATCGGACTGCTAATCGATTGCCAGAACCGGCTGAAAACCTAGTAACAATCTAACACTACTGAGAACAATTCCCCTATGTTCAAATCCAACACAACATTACAGTAAAACAAAAGGTTTCTCTCAATGAGCCACTCAAAAGCATTTAAATAAACATGTATATGCAGGTTATAATTATCAACTTATCAGATTGTGCCTAGAACAGTGTATATATGGCTACATATTGACATATAGACTAACACTCATATCAGTATTAGGATTTTGCTCCTAGGCTCGCATCACAATATTAATTCCGTAATTCCGACACCACATACTAGCGATTCTGCTCAGCAGCAACATGACAAGATTACGGGGAGGATCTCAATCGAGCATTTAGAAGCCTTATAGCCGTCCCGTAAGTCCCACCAACACGGTCATGACAATTCACCCCGAGAGGTTACAAGTAAACCATACTCTGTGGGTAATTTATTAGAATGGCTAGCCCGTGTACGTCCATTACTCAGAGGCTCGTGTTTTGTTTAACTCTGCGTTGAGGGATTGAAAGTTATCTAGAACAGCATAAGAGTGGCTAGAGGCGAGTGATAATTTGTGATTGGAAAGGATTAAACGGGGGCGGAGGCTTTCTTTACCTTTTTTTTTTTTTTACTCTTCGCTTAATTCATACTTGCATTCAGATCGTAGTTTATGGCGGCGTACTATCCTCTCCAAGATGATTTGCCCAACCAGCAAAACACACCAAAAATCGAGGTCTCGAACAATTTATAAAAGGTCTCATACTTACACCAAAATATCAACGACGAAGTATAGTATGATTCTGATAAGGGAGGTTATGCTTCAAATTCTTGGCCTAATTGAGACACTGGTGAAGGTGCAGTAAAAGGTCCTTTTTAGACACAAATTATCCCCAGGTCTTGTTCTTTGTATATAGATATGGCCTAAAAGCGGCCTGTAGAGTCTTACAGGTACTATGTGTCTAGATGTAAGATGCATAATTTCAAGGGAGATGGGAAAGCTCTCAGGATTCTGTGAGGGTTCTGTCCTCAAATACATATTTGATATGCGAGTAAGTAAGTAGATTTGGGGTACGGTAGATATTCGATAAAATAACAGCACTTTGAGTACTTTTTGGTGTAAGCGGAATTTTTCCAAAACTATGAGAATGCCATAAGTATAGCTAGGCTAACTTAAATAAGCTTGGGCAATCCGAATTAAGATATGATACTCTCTGAGAAGGATAGGTGACAGTCAGGAAATCAAGAGAAATCAAGAGTAGTAACAGAATAGAGAACTTCTATAAGGTTATGTCTTCACACTTTGTAGTGTTTAGTGTATAAGTAGGGGCATTTCCCCTCAGTAGCCAAATTAACCACATCAGGAAGGCATGATAGGAGAAACCCCATAGTTAAATAATTCTTCACACTTACTGTGAAGTACGCTGGCTGGATATGAACTACACACGGTATAGTAAACATGTCCAGGCGTATCATACATCCCAGTCTAGTCAGAATTGGCAGTTTCCGCAACGCACTTTTTAATGTGGCAAAGTGTAAACTGTGGGTTTTGACCCTTGGTAAATACGCTCTATTCAACCCCACCAGTACGCGAAAAACAAACAGTTTCTCACAGTAGGTTATTGATTTATTCAATATACGGATACGAGTAATTATTATTAATCAGGCGGTAGAACTCTACGATACCTACTCTAGCTAGAGCAAGCAGCTACACAGGACTACCGACAACGCCTCCGAACAAAATGCTTCGTTCCGTTAAGCAAGCAGAGTTTCACTCCCCTAGAATCTACCTAAGGATCTAAACTCCTGCTGTTATTCAATGTAACAGAGATTTCACCAGTATTCCTGGCGGGCGTCTGGGTGGGAACCTGGGCAAAAGCAGACTAGCGGAGGCTCTAGCTCTCCAAAGGTACAGCTTGACTGAACCCAGTTCGAAGTTGGCTAATTTTATAGAGCGATACGTCACTGGAGACCCATGTCTTCCGCCTTGAGGACCATTTCATCAAGCTCACTGAGGTAGGAAATGAACTCATTGTTGGGAGGCCGTCATTAGTATTGGCAATTCCCCAGTCTATTGGGGAGATGAAAGGGGACATAATCACTGTGAAATGGCAGATTGGAGCTCTACTAGTAGCGATCGTGGTAGGGAGGAGGTATAGTGAGTGCTTTAGAAATGCTTCTTGATTGCTTAGTCTGGTTGGCATTTGCTTACTGACGTATCTTTATAGCTGCTTGGATTCTTCGTTAGGGACATACCGTTTCAGAAACCAGAGTAACCAACGCAACCAAACCCCGAGCAGTCAGGCCAGCGTGCAAAGCTAGTAAGGAAGCTTGCACCGATTTATTTAAAGAAATGAAGGATGCGGACACGAAAAAGACTGAGAAGGTGTGAACATGGACGGAAACAGATGGCTTTTCCTTTTAACTCACACAAAAACAATAAAACAAATAGAAAAAAACAGATATAAACTAAAACCGTACTCGATACTCACGTATCAATTTTGCTCTTCCCTTTCTTCGTCCCTTAGTCCTCCCCATTCTAGTGTCGCTTCCCTTTCTTCGTCTTTAATTTGACCTCGCCCTTTTTCCCTCTTCTATGCCTCCACTTTGTGAATTCGCTCTAGGTTTCTAGCGCGGTTCCGATTCCTGTGTTCTGACCTAATTAAGGACACTACCCGCCTGCCCCGCTCACAGACAAGTAGTGACCTCAAGATGAGTAGCCTATTCAGCGATACCACATAAAATACCTGCCCATATCGCAAACGATATAGAACACTGAAGGTTCCGTACCCTCACGAATTTTCAAAAGAAACGTGTTAGTCCGAAATTAGAATCAGGAACACTTTTGCAGAGTGGTTGCATGTGTTTCATTCTTTGGCAATGTACTCGCGCATGAGATGAATGTGTTTATTTAGTGGTTCATTAATAGTTATGAAATCAAAACTTCATATGTGACCATTGAATTTCCTATTACGATATTCGCATTTACTTTACTATATATGAGTATTGTGATGAAGAGATTCCAGATCCGCGGACACTCATCCACTTACTGTTCGATACTTGGGTAGCCCAACCACTCACTATGCCATGGCTGGGTATCCCATTCAGTTGATGCTACCTGTTGGTGGACCGGTAGTGCCATCCGATGATAGCAGTCAATTAGGTCGGCCTATGTATATGCTGATATCACCGGATGGGGCGTGCCAGATGTATGGGTTAGAATACATCCAAACTTTCAATTGGATCCCGGGATTGGAGGTGGGCAGTAGCGGAATATCTAGCGCGAGCTTGTTCCGGGCGAGACTGGCTGGGGAGTCTAGATGGTTACGATTGTGGGAGCAACAGCTTGAGATGTTCGAATACGTAGTTAGGTTGGGGCATAAACTTTCATTTGAAGTACAATTTTTGGGATTATGATCTTGCGATTAACAGTTTACTGAGAACTCGAAAGGCACGAGTCTACTCACCGCTTGGAATATCGAGCCAAGCTATCGACATGTAGATCTTTAGCTTATAAAAAGGCAGCTCGTACTCAACACTAGCGCGGCCCTATCATCTTTGACTGCGCATAATCATGCTGTGGAGTCTGTACTTCAATTCTACGAACGTATAGAACGGGGAATTCAGATATCACTGCGATGTTGGACGCGCCAGAACGCTCAGATTGGTAATTTACCTTGAGGAAATGTTATGTATACGGGCAGAAATTCTTACAGTGCAATATATCTATAAAGAATTATGGGGAGAGTTCATAGGGTGAATTCGAGGGGCATATGCATCAAGGTAGCTCGCACAGAGCACCCAATGTTCGTATTGGGATATGTATATGTAATTGTTGTGTGGGACAGCGTTGTTGACTGGGACGTCGACGGTTCTCAACCTAGTTTAGCGTATGGCTAAGTACTGAGTAGCATGCCAGGGTGAAGGTTTTCCTGAAGAATCTTTCCTATAAAATTTGAACACAGTTCACAGGTCAACATACGATATCTGAACAACTCATACATGATACTGGTATCGCCATTTTAAACTACAATGGGGTCCAGAATACCGCACCCACAACCGGTACAGGCATTGGAAGAACATTTATACGAGTGTTCGAGCGCTAGGACTAGTTCAGAGCTCCTGGGCGAGTACAGAACTAGCTCCGGTACATGGGTGCAAGCGCTAGTGCACCTCTGTGAGCGTTACGGAGCTCCTGTTGTAATTCTCTAGCTCTCTCTCGCACTCTATATTTCTCCCACGCACTATATATCCTTCCTCCACTCACTTTCCGTTTCTCCCGCGCATTTTTTATTTTTCCCCTGACACCAGATCAGGGGATGTCTTGCAGCTTGTTTTATCCGGTGTTGTGTGCATGAATATCACTATAGCAGCTACCCTCCACGGGGCGTGGCTTGGAGATAACACCCGATACGGTGCCCGTGGTAAGCTAGTCTATTAAATTCTGTGCCGCGTTGTCAGAGCTATGCGCCAAGTGGCCGTATGAGAGTTTCCATCCTAGCTCTGGCGGGCAAAAGCCTCCTATAATGCGCTACGTTATATACAGTCAACCATTTTCGGGTTATAATCGGCTCGACTGATGATCTTTCACAAAGAGAAGCCACTAGTTTGGGCAATGATCGGAATGAGCGACGACTAGCTTTTTTATTCTTGTTTTGGAGTGAAATATCTAACTTTGTGCGGCTTGGCATCTGGGATTGTGATTGTTCTCAAGGCCACATTTTGCCTTCTGGCTCTCGCTCTCCTTCTCTTGCTCCGCGGGATACCTGGCCGGCGGGCCTCTGATATTCTTGTCGTTAGCATAAATACCCGCTTCTCCCATAATCCTCCAGCACTCCATCCTTCCCCGGAGCCTCGCTGGCTTCTTCACCGCACAGGGAACCAACGCATACGGAGTACAGACCTTTTTTTCCATTTTACGAGCAGCTTTACCGCCCCCACATGATTTCCCCTAGAAACTGCGACCTAAAGAGGGGTCTGATCAAACCAGTTAGGTATCTCGACGTCTGTTCCCGCCTCCAGCAATAAAGCCATGATCTCAATGTTTCCACGCCGCTTGGAACACTCGTGAAGCGCCATCATCATGTTCTCTTGATCCCTATTGACGTCCGACCCCATGCTTCAGCAGCAGCTTCACCGTCTCTATCCACCGCTTCACAACCTCCCACGTCTCGCTCCACAACCCGCAGAAATGGCGTCTCCCGAGCGGGAAGAACTGCAAGGACATCCTCTACCCGCACCTCTGCAGCGAGCAGACCGTGTGTGCGGTGCACTCGTGGGTGGTGCATCTGCAGAACCCAGAGGTCGGAGTCCTATTTGACCATGCGGGCTGGGATGTAATTATACCGCCATGTTAGGAGTGCGGGGGAGCTGGCGGCGAGGCGTGAGGATGGGGGACCGGGCGGGGCATAGGAGCAGGGGGCTGAAGAGTTGTTAGAGTAGTTATGGCATCCGTGAGCTTTTACTTCGAGCCGTACAAGGGGGAGGGGAGAGGTGGCTGACGCGATTGGTGTGATCTGGGGAAGGGACAGTCTCCCGCTATATGAGAACCCAAGCTTATTCACTAACAGGTTTAGCCTTGCGAGCTGGTACGTGGTCAACATATGGCCGGCGTTCATGTATGTACCGATGTACTGTTGCACGATTAGGCTTCCGGGGTGCACTTGAGCCGGTACCTCTGGAGCCCCCCCGAACCTTTACACATTTCCTTGCCTGCTACCCATAGATGCGAATCCATCTCGACCCCTCCTTCACCGGGGACGTAATTTCCTATTCCCGGTTCCGAGAAATCCAGCTCCGGAAGCTCAGAGGGCTCTCCGGTGGTGGGTGAGCGCACGAACCAGGCCAGTTCAACAATTGAGCCCAGTCATGCATAAACCACATAGCCACGGCGCAGCCACACAATCAATCAAACCAATCATCATACAGTCAACTTTGGGGCAACGACGAACCTGGGACAACGACGAAAACACAAATTTCAGCCAACTAAGTGATTGGGTATCAGCCTGAGCGCCAATGTCTACTGACAAAGGTCCTTGTCAGTTTCGAAAGGACTGTCCTGCGCTATCTCCGTCGCCGATCAGTCGCAAACGCCCATGACGTCACAGTGCTTAAGAGTGAACTTTGTGCCTGCCGCACCTCCATATGAAACTGCGGACCCTACGACAGCACATGCTGTTGTGAATTACCACACCGAAAAAAAAAAGCTGAAAAAATAATCTATGGCGTCACGACATCGGGGCCGGTAAATGTAGACGAACGACAAATCTATCTCCTCAACCACAAGACAAAACAATCTTAATTGGAGGTTGTAGATTAATAGAGAAACAATAGGAGAACAAGTCTATGGCCTCTAATTATCATTATTCTTTGTTGTGGTTGAGAGAAAATGATTTGAAGTGGTACATTTTTACACCAGAAAGCACTCTTTCTGTACTCAATAGGTGCAGGATCTGCATCCAGGAGCCCTTTACATTTGCCAAGACATACCTCAATATCGTGTCGCCCACAATAGCAACGCCGAAAGCAAAACCGTTACGTGCAAAGGGGCACGAGCCCAAAAATTCCTTCCTGCCATTTTCAGCCTCCATCTTTGGGTTCATCCTCTTCTTAAGACGTCCGAATTCATCCCTGACAGCTAAATGAATACTGGACTACATTTTTCTCATTTCGGCCCCCAATCTTCCAATCGATTGACTCTTTAACGATGGACAACGTCTATTCCCTCATTCGCTGATCGTAGTACAGGACTTTCAACAGCAACTAGTATGTCCCTTCGTGTGTTTTCACGACCAGGCGCTGATGGGCAGCTTTTACTCGGTAATAAACCCAAACCTCATTCCGTGAACCTTTTTCTGTGAAGTCACCTTCTGTGACCTCTCCTATACCTTTCCCAGGTGTCTCCACACTCTGTAGCTAGATTTTTTGAATATCACCACGCCATAGCGGGCTTAATTTGTCTCCGATTTCGCTCTGACGAATGAAGGGATATGTTAGCAGTAGCAAATTAGCGTGAGTGTACTGGAAATCGTACTCCTCCCGTTCCAAGTGCTACTGTTCCCATCACGAAAGTGATAATTTTTTTGATCCAATTTTCTAGATGAGCAAACCTTTGATCCATATGAGCAAACCCTTGATCTATATTTGTTAGGTAATGAATCTCTTTATTTGTAAGTTTTCGATCCTTAAGAGTAAGTTAGATATTTTAAAGCAAAATTCACTCTGAGTCTAAAATCCTTACATACTCGACATAGATAAGTCTTCCTCCCACGGTATTATCACCAGGTAGTTTGGTCGTTGCTATATGAGCATCTGCTGCGCTGAATTTGTCTTTAGGTATACTTGATGTAAGAGGTCCTCGGCCGGGATCTATATTACACCAGTTAGTAACTAACTAATTGACCCTTGAAGTGCGGTCAGCTATGAAATCTCCAATGGCTTGTCAACCGACGACAGCTCGTAGCCAAGCGGAATATCGTAAACATTTTTCCTAAATTTCCTTTACCTGATGAAACAGAAAGCTAATCTCCAAGAGAAACGGCGCTGAATGAACCTAAGCGAGTGGTGGCGATCGAGTTATGTAGCGATGTGTGTAGTGATGAGTTGTGATGTGGTAGGGTGGAGGGGTAAGAGGTATGTTGGGGGTAATTATTATTATTATTATTATTATTATACCGCCAACCCTTCAGTCCGACTGTAGTCTAATGCAGTCCAATTTGCCAAGTCAGTCCATGAATTGATGGCGGACTGCATATCCCTTCGTCTGTTTTCGGCGCCTGGGGCGAAAAGTGTTCTGGCAGGTATGCTAACCGAGTGAGTCCATATGATATCACCCGTGTGACCTCAACTAAACTCCACCGAAACTGAACTCAACCTCAACTTATCGATCGAGAGGGTAAGAGAACTGGTTTTAAGAAGTGAGGTGTGCGCTGTCTAACTGGAGGTAGAGTTTCAAGACCCGCTGCTAGTAAACCGTTTCAGTTCGCTTTGTCATGGCTGTATTAACGCTTTGAACCCCTTACCAGAGCATGCACCCACAATGGACTTTGATGATTCTGAGGAGGAGGTTGAGTGTGGAGGAGATCTTTATTGGGCTATATTCAGATTTAGAACCAGAGGACGGTGAAGCACAAGAACAAGATGCAGATATGGAAGAGGACGTGGGCGATAACCCAGAGCAGATACCAGAGATGATACCCGCTGGCGCAGTAAATCCTCTAGTGCCGTTACTCTTCCAGTCTTTCAGTCATCCAGCTCCCGAGCATGTTAGAAAAGTTCATCTGCCCGAGAGATTCCAATAAAATCCAAATGGCACGGGACTACGTCCTATGTCACTTTTGCAATTGTTCTTCACAACAGAACCGTTTGATGAGTTAGCGGTAAATACCAGTGCGTACGCTGAATTGAAGGGAGCTGGGCGGGTGCAGAATAATGCTCAGCACGCCCATCCTTGGAAGCCTACGAGTGGTTCAGAATCGATGGTCTTTATCGGACTCATAATATATATGGGTGTTTTTAAGGTGATGCGTGGACCTCTGTACTGGACAAGTAATAGCGAATTCCCTCAACAACATATTCCACGTTATGTCTCAGCCACGGTTTGAGCAATTGAAGCGATATTTTCATGTTTCACCGGTTACTGGAAGACGTTTACACCGCTCGCATTGGGCACAAAAGGTTCAACCTCTTGCTACGAACTTACAGGATTTTTTTCAATAATATGTTACACCTGTAGCAATGCATCGGTTGATGAGATGATGATACGGTTTACAAGTCGGTCGAAAACACACGGTCTTGATGCGGTCGAAATCTATTCTGAAAGGATATAAAATGTTAGCTTTGTGCCCGCGGGGATACACTTACTCTTTCATGTTTAAATCACGGATCGATTCTTTTACACTGGAACTCAGCATCTGTCACCTACCTTAAAAGTAGTCTTTCAACTTGTACATGATCTATCTTCACATACACACCGGTTCGTTTTATACTGTGACAACAATTTCTCAAACATACCCTTATTTATTGCACTACGAGAAAATTCTATTGCTGCCTGCGGCACAGTTAGGACTTATTCGGCTTTTATTCTACAATCTTCAAAATAGACAAGTAACGTGTTATTTTACTATTCAATACGCTGTCTGCTATCGTTTGCATGAACGTAGTATTAGCAGTGTTATGACAGGATAAAAACCTAGTACGATTTCTTACGAGGTATCACGAGTGCAGGGCGGACCCCAGAAACCCCCAAAAACGAAGTCGGCGGAGACCTGTAATACTAGAACGGAATCGACAATTGGTTATGGATGGTTGGGGTGAAGCATCTACTAGGATTCCCTCCTTACCCAGTCTCACAGTCCATTATAATGACCATATGGGTGGGGCTGATATCACAGACCAAAGACGCAGTTAGTACCCAACCCAATTACGTGTTTTCCGAAACTAGTTTGCTCGTTTCTTTTGACTGCTCGATACACCTATAATAAAATCTTTTGTTATAGCTCAAGAAACAGTTACCCAACCCACACGTCCCGAGCAGTATTGGAAACATCATGGTTGTTTAGAACGAGACTTGCTTGGAACCTGGTATTCACCGGGTACCAAAATCTGCGTCCAGGAAATGCAGTTGAGGCTGAACCACTGAAGTCATGTCAATCAAGCAGGACCTCAACCTCTTCACCCTCCTGGGAACAACCATGAAAGTCGTCACCGGGGATATGTCGGAAAACATTTTCAACTTTCTCCTCTCAGAAAGGTCTCCGGCAACCATACAGTAGAGTCTGGACCCAAGTGGCGCTGTTTGATGTGTAGATATGTATCTAAAAAGGAAGGATTTCATGGCAGTATCATCCATCGGACCTCATATTAATGCATTTGTGTACTTATACGAGGGTCTACAAACCGAAGTGCCTCGAACTGTTAACACCCCCTACTTTATCCTATGTCCGGCAACTATTTGTGACCGGCCCCAACACTTCAAAGGTTAGGGCGTTGTTGGTCACCAGTCCGGTAGGGCCTGAAAAATCACCCACCAAACGAAGGGATACGCTATTCCATGGTCGGCAAGTGCTCTCTATCTTTAATCTTTAAAATCCAACGTTACCTAAATCCACAAAATCGAACTCCGCGTGCGCCCTAATTTGTAATCTCTAACTCCATTCGCTACCTAGTTCCTCATCTTCAAGGTATAGTCGCGCTGAATCCGGTGGTAGTTGCCTCTCGGGGTAGATATCAGGGTACATGGCGTCAGGCACCGACTCTGGCCAGGATTTCAAAAGGAACATACAACCCGGTTCAAAACGAAGATAAGGAAGGCTCTACCAACTACTAAATTGGCGCGGTCAAACTGTACCAACTAAACACAATATTTTCCCCGAGAGTTTGAACCGGTTCAATCGATAAACCGCGGTTTTATGTCACAATGGCAGATAAACATGCGGATGATGGATGTTCGAGCTCAAGAACTTGGTTTTTGGGCTCAGTAACAGCTGACTAAGGGTGGAGCTCGGGTTTTAAAGATAATTGAACCGTTTAACCGCTTATTTAAGGGTAAGAACTCTATCAACTATTATTAAAATGATTCAGTAAAAATGGCTTAAACCAGATAACTGGTAAACCACTGGGGGCCCTGGTTCTGCCATAGCAGTTGGGGATGAGTTCGGAGTGAAATGGACTGTAATTTCTTGCATAATTATATTGGCCAGGTCTTTGGTTCGAATGCCCTGCCGCCAGACGGGAGTGGACGGTATAGGTCTAGGATGGACTTGGAAGGAAGGTAAAGAAAGAATCACAAGATCTTTTGACATTATTTTGTTCTTAAAGGAAAGGTAAATATGACAAAGAGTGAGTGAAAGCTATGAAAAAAGGAAAGAAAGAAAAGAGTGTTTGCGAACTCTGACACAGGCAGGGAAATAATAGAGGTAATACAATCATCATGTACGTCAGGCACCTGTATGAATGAAGGGGGCCCAGAGAAGGGGGGACTGTGGTCTTTTCTCCCTCAGCCTTACTACCGCTTCATGCAGTGCCAAGCTAACCCCCTCATGCCCTACATCACCCCCCATCTCACTATCAAATACTGCACTATAGAAATCTCCAGCGACCTGCATACATGCATCATCCTTCGACTGCCAGAGATTCGCCACCACATGCGTGAATCCGGCAAGCTGGAACGCACTTGCAAGGTGCACAGTTTCATCACCAAGGTTAGTTGCTGTATTGTCCGCAGTGCTGCAGGCCGAGAGGTATGCGAGCTGTGCGCGTTCGATATGCGCGTTCGATATCTCCTGAACGGTCAAGTGATCGGCGACCGGGTTGTCTGAATCGCTGGAGTCAACGAAGACCAAACTGCTCTTCGATGGGTTCTTTCTGTCTGACACTCCGTGGCAGGCGAAGTGGGCCACGTCGTATTCTGGGAGAGTCGCTAAGACCTCGGATGCCCTGGGTTGACTCAGAACTGTTAACTCCAATTTCTGGCCTACTACCTTTTGGACCGAGGAGGCCTCGAGCTCAACACTGAGAAGAGGCTCACGATTCGGGGTGGTTGGCATTGTGGCCAAGAGTATCTTATGCTTCGGCTTTCCTGTTGCATTGCTTGAGCTTAGGGTGAATTTACTTTGACGAGCATATCCCAAAGCTTTGATGGTGGAGATATATGAGGAGCAAACACGACTGATAGTATTTTTCGTGGATCCTGGCGTATGAATGCCTGCAGCGTGAAATGGTGCTATGCTCATTTCCCCAGTCCCAATCCACCAGAATCGAGGAGGAGAGCTAGAGCTTTTCCGCTTGGACCGAGAGGGAAATACCTCTAGTCCGAGACTATTCAGAATCTCCTCAACGGCAACCTTCCACAACCAGCGCAATACCCCTCTCAACGCTTTATTCCTACTGGCAAATGTCCTTACGTTTCCCTCCAATAGGCCCGGGAGTCGGCTCATCTCTGACTTCATATCTTCGTACATCAGGTTTGGGAGTGAGATAGAGGTGATGGCTGACTTGGTAACTATGATGGCATCACTCCGTATTTTAGTGCAGTTTACAACCACCACAGTGCCGTCATGTACAGCTGCGCGCATGACCTCTGATGTGGACGGTAACAGAAATTCCCTATACTCATGGATCTCACGGATCGTGCTTAAGGTGCGCTCAAATTCTTCCCAAACCTTCCGTTTGTCTAATGGCGCAGGGCCTGGTTCAGGCGACTTGTGCAAGGAGCCACTTAGTTGTCTCTGAAGGTTGGTAAACTGATCCCATAAATGTGGATGCGTGCTCCTCAGTCTGTCCAAATCACTAGTCCTCGTGTCCATTACAGACCCGGAGAGTATACCTCTTCCCATCTCTAGAAGGCCAAGCGCGTGGGCTGCATCCTTCCCTGCCTCAAGTGCGCTAGCGGCCGCGAGAGCCGAGAGTCCGTACAGCTCTCCCAGAATAGCCTCCTGGTCATCCCGCTCAAGCGATCTCACGAGGCTGAGCTGAGGCATGAGTCGGACCGCGTTCTCCAGCATCGAGCTTGATTCGTCCCACGGCCCCGCTGATGGCAAGTACATTACTGCGTTTCGGGCAGCATCTATACGAGTAAGTGGATGGGCCCCGAGACAGTTCCAGGCCTCACAGTACATGGAGTACGCTAGACGTTCGTCACTGGGGGATCCCAACACCTTAGCGCGAAGGAGGATCGTATATGCTATCTTGGTCAATATCACCGCACGCTCTGGGTGGTCATGCGGCGTGCGGGCTAGCGCTTTCTCATCATGCTCGATGGTGGCCATTATATCGGGGAAAGATACATTTCGAACACCTCGTTTCTTGAGCGCGCCGGCCAAGTTCGAAAGCCTAATGGGCAGCTCGGGATCGCTATCCCGTGTCAAGCTCACTGCCTCCTGACTATGGCTGATCACTTCATCCAGGAGAGCCTCTTCGTCTTTATCCGGTGTTCCAGCCTTTACGGAAATACCTCCGAGCATATAGCTGGCCAGGTTATTGAGAATGGTTGGCCGGTAGGGGTGGTCTTTGTTTGCACCCACTAAAGCGATCCTTCCATAATAAATGGCTGCGTTGAGATCAACCGGTTGCTTGAGGCGCTTGTATCGGTCGCTATACCTCTTAGCCAGATTGGATAGGTAACCAGCGGGATTCATATGACCCTTTAGAATAACCTTCAGGTTCTCTTCTGCGTATGCGATCGTTGCCTCCAGATCCTTTAGTGCACCAAAACGATCATACCGTGAGCCCAGGTGTTGAGCAAGACTGTTTAAGCAACACCTCCGATGGCCCAGGTCGTCATCAGGAGCAGATGCCAGGGCAGATTCCGCTTTCTGGATAGCAGTCTCTAGATCGTGCAGATTTCCGAATCGCTCATACCGCATATGTAATGCCGCACAGAGATTAAGCAGACTCTTGCGCATCTGTGGGTGCTCTGGGGGTACTGTCTCTTGAACCTTGGATGCATGGGAAATGGCTAGATTGAGGTCCTCGATGTCCGCAGAGCGTTTGAATCGAGCGCAATAGCTGAGACTTAAAGCATTTAGCCTAGCTGCGAGGAGTATATGGTCGGCGGGTGTTTCTACAACCGCTGCATTTGCATATTCAAGGCACTTCTCTAGGTCTGGGATATTTCCATTCATGTCGTGGCGGAGATAGTAAAGCTTGACCGCATCATCGAGTCTTTGGGCGCGTTTTGGAGAGCCTTCTATAACTGGTATCATGTAAGATTCAGAGAGCCTGATGGCTGTTTCGAGATGACTGGCCGGTCCACCAAGTATATGATAATTAGTGAGGCAGATGCTGTAATAATGGGCAAACTTCATAACTTTCTCATAATCGACGCAAACCGCTGGATTAAGGCAATCAGGAGAGAGGACGGAGAGCTTCTCGCGGAGTTTCGAGGCGGTTTCTTTACCACCATCTTTTGCAAATTCCGTGCGTTCGAAGCGGGCGACCATGCAGCTGCTCCATATATAAACGGCGTAGTAGGCGTAATAAAAGTCACCATCGGGCAGTATCGATGCTTTAAGCGCAGCGTCCGCATTCTCAATGGCTCGTTCCAGGTCATCCTTATCATCTAGCTGCTGGTATCGCGCATGATAGAGGTGCCCCAAGTGTCCCAGTCGTTCAGAGAGGGAATTGTCACCGGTGACAGTGCCCCTGACAGCTTCATGACCAAGCTCTAGTGCGCGAGCGAGATCGGCAAGGTTTCCACGCCGCTCATACCGGCTTCTAAGGCAGCGACTCAGATTGCTTTGAATTGCAGGGAGATTAACAATGTCCAGCGCTTCCTGAGCTATCTTTATCGCTTTTTCAAGGTGGTCGATATCGCCTAACTGGTGGTAACCGTCGTAGAATACAGTGCTGAAACCATTCAATGCGATGCTTGTATGCGTTGGCGACCCGGGGAGTGGCAGTGCTATTGAGTTTGTTGGCCTCAGTTTGCAACGAGGTTGTATGAAGTAGGGTGACCTACTATTCTCTTGCTCGTCGTTTTCACGGGTGACCTCTCGTGTCTCTTGTGCCCCCTCCTGGTTGCCGTGTGGAACAGTACCCCCAGGCTCGATAGCGACTTCATCCATTGGCGCCTCGGGGTGTGGAAGTGCTACCGAGTTTGTTGGTATCAGCTTGCAATGACCCTACGAGGTTCTACGAAGTAGGGTGACCTACTATTCCTTTCCTCATCGTTTTCACGGGTCAGCGTTGGAGTCTCTTTTGCCCTCTCCTGGTTGTCTTGAGTACCCCGTGGCTCAATAGCGACTTCAGGTGTCTTGAGCGTTGCGTCGTTCCTCGCAGTATTGTTAACATCGAGATTTGGAGCAGAGGCTTCTACTGCTACTGGAGCGCTCTGACGTTTCCACCTTCCCGCTATCCAAACGGCGGTGAAGAGTGTGGCGAAGAAATGGAAGATGAGATCGAAGCCAAACATTGAGTATCCGTATAGATTCCAGGATTAGTGAGAGCAACTAGCACCGTGCCAGTATTTTATTTGTACTCCTTTTCTCACAGCGTTTGTGAACACAGCCGGCATTATACACACAAAAAATTGCCAAGACAACCTTTTTGTATGGCATGCAATAGCGGTCGTGTTCACAACCAATGCCAGACACTACCGCCCAAACTCTGAAACGATTGGCTGAAGGGTATCGATTAGCATAGGAGCAGGGGCCCTGTTCACGGAAAGCGCTTGGCATCGAATGATCATTGGGCCGTGTGCACGTGATTCATTCATCTCAAAATACATTTAGAATGCGATACCGCAGAACCCAAGGTAAGTTACGCCATAGTATTAACTTTATGCGACCATTGTGTACCTAGAAACAGAATTGACATGAAATAAAAAAAAAAAAAAAAGAAACCAAGGTAAGGAATCAGACTAGGCTGGACCAATACTTCCTTTTACGGTTGTTATATTGGTTTATATTCCCTATGGAACAACGGCTTGTCATAATACCGACCCCGACAGGCAACGCATCCAGCGATGGCTGCTCTGATATGTTCAGCCAAAAATGATCATGATGTACTCAATGGAGTATACCGGGTGTGTAAAATTCTGAAATTTTCTGTTGCTGAGTGCGCCCTCCACTCCAAGGTGAAACCTCCAAAACGATGGGTATCTATATAATATGGGAAATCGAGGTATTCAAGCCACGGTAGTGTTATTTTGTTTTGGGAAATAAAAGCCCAACACCACCACATTTCCATAACAATTCGGGATCCTTCTAAACAATAAGAAACACATAATATAATTATTATTTTGGGCTGTAGCAATCTAGTAAAGAAAAAAAGGAAAATCAGAAGTACGTATTTTCAGCCAATAGTTACTGGTTATTTTTTTACCCAATATTATAAGAAATTCGGTACATATTGACTAGCTGCAAGAATGACAATCTGAACTTAGAAGGGTAATGACGTAATAGATGGCCTAAATATTTGAAATCTGCGGCTTCAGCTCAAAACTAGCGATATCTTTTTAAGAATTCTGATTGTCCTGAAGGGTGGTGTTCATGCATGTATGTGTAAAACAGCATTTTAGGAATGGACTGATTGAACCATGGAACTTAGCAATTGAATCGACTTGGTTCCATGAGCCAGAACGCGGCCAAAAAATGTTCTGTTCCATTAATCAAGAGGTTGGTTTGGCCACGCGCACAATTCTTTAAGCATTATGGATTGAATTGCCCTTTTAGACGATCCATACTATGCGGAATAGGTTACTCCATCTATTAAGCTCGTTTGGTTTTCTTACTCCAGTTTTCGAGCGCTCTACTTAACCAAGTATACATCTCATGAAGTTCAAAATAGTGATGACTATAATCAACCGTCCTAAGAACCTTATGACAATTGAGGGAACGGGCAAGAGGCCTATGCGAGTCGTCCCAATATCTTCATAACTAATTTACAGAATTATATCTGGTTTGAAGTATTGAATCTGTGCAGACCAACTGTTTCAATTCGCTTTATTGATGTAATTCGATTACAGAATAACTCCACGCGCACTCTCTTACTACCTATAATACAAAGGCAATTTATTGGAAGGAGGCAGACTTTTTCCCGACTGTATCATGATAGCGAAAGAATACTCTAGGACAATATATATATATGTACTTTGACATGGCAATAATGCCTACTTGGTCATTGGACCAACTATTCATCAGACGCCCATCATCTTGAACGATAGGGTATACACTTGGACAAACCGACATCATGGTCAGCTGAAGAGAACAGATATGAACCCTTTGTGGCAACTTGATGGCTCTAACGCCCATAGAACGGGAGTTCCAGTTCTTGGTATGCGTGATTTATTAACTTTATTTCAATTTCGAGCGCTACTTGTATGTACTATTTTATCGGTATAGAACACTCCCTTATAGCCTTGTTCAATAAATGATCTGACTTGAAACTTTACCAAAGACAAATAAAGAATGCATCGAGCACAAAATCCCCGAAAGGTTAGAAGTAATTACAAATGTCAGTCACGTCACTTTTGGAAAGCTGAGACAGGTAATCCTCCACAGTCATATACACTACATCCCGAGCCGCATCACGCCAATCAAATTCATACTCAAGAACAGAGGCTAGATCAATCGCATTCTCAGACTCTGGCTTTAATAAATTAATCACCTCCACCATATCTGAGTTATATCTCTCGACAGCCTCAATCCCTACTTGTCGTAGAGTCAACGGGATCTCTTGAGAAAAGCGTTCTAGCGCATATATGTACGCTGTTTGACCTTGTTTTGATTGTATGCTGGGATCAATGCCATCAAGCTTTAGGAGTCGCCTTACGGCTATTACATTTCCCGCGTGGGCTGCGATGTGAAGAGCCGTATATCCCTTGTTATCCTGAGCGTTAAGCTGTTCAGCGGTAGAAAACTTGTGAAGGAGGTAGTCCAGAATGTCGGATAACTTATTCGGGTCGTAGAGGGGGGTGTAGGATATGGAAGCTACATAATGTAAAGCCGTCCTTCCGCTACTCGGAGAAACAAGAAAGCTTGCGGGATTATTCCCAACGGCGATTTGGTGATCCAGGAGGAATTTTAATTGAGCAACAGTGCTATAGGAGCAGACTCTAACGACAGATCCTAGCGTGGTAGTACCGTCGTCGGGTCCCGAGTCAATGTGGACGCCAGCATCAAGTAATGCGGTGGCCTTTTCGAAATCATTACATTTAATTACCAAGTTCAAAGCCTTTTCATCCTCCCGCGGATCGATTCCCTTCTTGATTAATCTTTGTAACATTTGAACAGTCCCGAGAATACAGCAGAGACGAAATGTGGTTATTGTATAAGGCAAATACGTGTTTGGCTTCGTAGATAATGCGTGGTCCGCTCCATGTCTTAGCAAGATTTCGAAGTTCTTGTTCGACCCTCCCTGGATTGCGCAGTGCAGAGGAGTCTTTCCATCATGATGTCTATCGATGTCTGCGAGGCCGATTCTAGGAAGTAGATACTCGAAGATATCCGCAGGCGCCCTCGCGAGTAAGTGGATAAGTGGGGTACCATGAACCTGTAGCGGTAAACCCCTTGAGAGAACTTTGTCTAACAAAAGGTCAAAGGTGCTTTCCATCATGGCTTTTGCCCTCTTCCCGTGCACGTACATTCGCTCATGCCCAGGGTAATCAAAGATGGCCATAGACAGAAGTTCGCAATTACTCCACTCTATTGCATCCGGGCAAACTTCCCAGAATAATTGTAATAATTCTGTATGATGTAGGGCGGCCGCCTCTCCCAGGGCCATCATTGGGTTTGATCCCCATATTAGAAGAAGCTTTACCAGATCAATATTGCCTCTCGTTACAGCAACTCTAAGAGGATCTCCCGACGCTATCGGGTTTGCTATTACCGTTTCCCGACCAAAGCTTCGAGTCATGCACACGACATGAATCACCTCCTTTCCCCCGAAGGCCATAATCATGTCTGTTATAATGGCAAGTTCTTCCGGGTTTTCAAATTCTACCAGGAAATGGAGTGCTGTTTCTCCAAAATAGTTTTTCGCGGTTGGGCTTGCACCAGCTTCAACGAGAAGTTTCGCAATCAGAAATTCCCCCTGCCGACAGGCCGCTATAAGCGGAGTATCTCCTGCAGAGCATCTCTCCTCTAGGGATAGCGGGTCAAAATCCTCGGAGGCCAACATCCTGGCAGCAGCCTTAGTGAAGCCAGAAAATACAGCGAAATGTAGCCTGCTATGGCGCATCTTCAAAACATGTTCGTTTCCATGGTTTTTCTCGATATCAGCCCATTCTAAAGCAGCTATTTGAGATCTGACGTCATCCGGCAGCTCAAAAAGGGGGTCCATTGTCTCGATGCCATATTTGCTTTGCCGATATGACCAACGACGAAGCCATGGGTAATAGTCTCTCCTTGGCGCTGGGAAGTATTTCTGCATTTGAGAAATTGCTTCATGACTACCTGCATGAAATGCCAGAGACGACAATTTGTCCAGCACCTTTAGGGCGTATTCAGTTATTTGACCATTTTCCCCAGGAGACCCTACTTTGCGTTCAAAAAACATAAGCTGGAACAAAGCGGCATTTGTGGAGAAGTCCCCGGGCATTTCAGCCGCCTCATCTATAAGCCTCTTTGCTTCTGGAAGGTTTTGGTCGACGCCGCCCCAGCCGATAATATGCGCAAAAGCCCGGAAAATGGTGCTTTGGAATCTTTCAAAAGCGGAGAGTGAGCGGTCACGGTACGCGTTATTGAATTGGTGGTTAACGGAGGAGGGTATGTTGGAAAGATGCCGGATGATGAACGATAGTGGGACTCTGTCAATATCTTCGAGACCCATTCGCATGTCGAGGTTGGTATGATTTGGGACTGGCATGTAGGGAGTGTCTCTAGATGAATCATCATCATTCCATTAGATCATGACCACCGCGGACCTTTATGGTTATGCTATACAGGGGAAGCAAATGGAAGGAGTTACCTATTAATATCGAAGTACAAGGTATTCCAGACTTCGAGTATATCATCCATCGTCCCCCTATTCTCGGCATCCAGGTCCAAAGAACGCCCAAACAAGCGCTCTGTTACAGGCCCCACTAGACAGTCACCCTCGAACTCCCGGAATGAATTTGCTGCATTAGGAGCCAGAGTCCTATCTTTTAGCCCTTCAACAACCTCTCTCAGTATTGGATCGCTCTTGTCGGTGTTGCCGTCAAGGCCGAATAGACTCCATATGTCCTTTCCTGTGAGCATGGACCAACAAAGTAATCCGTATGAATAGACATCTGTCTTCTGAAGCTGGCCCCATGTGCGCGTCCGGTTCCACTCAGGATCGTTCCAGGGCCACGTTCTACCGGTGAGTTTCCATCTTGCAACCCCGTCTAACATGTGCTCATCTCTCCAGGAGACCCCACCTTCCTCCATATAACCGCGACTCGCGCCTCCTCCAACGCTAAATCCAAAGTCTCCTAACTTAGCTCTAAACCCCGTCTTTGTGCCTCTTTCATCACGAACATCGAAAATAAGAATATTATCCATCTTAATATCACCGTGCACGAGACCACATCTGTGCATTGCTGCTAATCCCTCGGCAACATCCCTGCACAGCGACGCCCTTTCTGAAAATGACATGCATGTATATGTCTTCCTTACCCTAAATTCGGATAAGGAGCCATTCTCAGCGCGCTCTAGTAGTATCGCCGGCACCCTCCCTGGTTGCCCTCTGATCTCCTGGCCGGCTTCAAAGTCGGAGATGTCGAACTGCCAGCTGATACCAAAGAAATCGACGATGTTCTTATGGAAATAAAGCGGTGGATGCGTCAAAGCCTTGATCTCTAATATCACAGCGATTATTCTCTCCTCAGAGGCTCCATCTCTTGGACGCCCATTACTGTCAAGCTCGAGCAACGGAAGTTTGCAAATTGCTATTTCTTCACGTTCATGCCTTTGTGACGCTTCTGGGGAGTGATCAGGCTCCTTCAAGACCAACTTGCTTGGCCATGATCGATCTATTTGAACATTTGAAGGAAGAGTGATTCGAGAGACGTAGAATGTTTTCCCCTTTCCAATGTATTGGACAGTTCTCATGTCGGTCGCCGAGATTGCCAAGGAGGGTTCATCTTGGAACCCATATTCACTCTTCAGTGTATGTAGAGATCTGGCAATATATTTAACAAGGCTGAAAAGACTCGATCTTTCTTGGGGTGGCGATTGCACCGCATGTCCATGGTTTCTACTCCTAGGTGTGGTAGGTTGACTAGATGGAAGAGTTGATTCGGTGGTGCTGGACGCTTTTGCAACTCCACGCTGCAGTCGTTTGTACGGAGTGTACTCTGAAGTGTTCTCGGACGACATTATCGATAGTATCCGCGATGTGGTATAGTTCTTTAGTATAATAAAATCCAGAATATTATTGTATGTTCATATAGTTTGTCAGGTCTGGGGAAGAAGAGGAACCAACATTAACAGGGTCAGTGGATGTTCGCTATTTTTATGCGCTTCATGATGTCAGTTTTGCTAGATTTGCGAAACGTAACAGGAACAAAATTGGTGTCCTCATTTGAAACAATGCCTCTGCAGTGCCACAGGAAAGCACTGAGCTATTAGCTCAATCTACGCTCAGCCTCGATTACATAGCTTACTACCGTAAAAATTCGATCCCTTCCTCTGTTTTCAAGGTACGAATGTTTAGCCATGGTGCGCAACAGTATTACTACATCAAGATTTGATTTGTTGCTAATGCCGCTCTGGGTACATCAGCACCTCTCTAGATCTACCCGTGAAGCATTGTGACCTGTATCAACCTCTTCCGCGAGTCCTGATTTTCTGCCTGGGGCGATCGACAGCGCTAAAAAGCAGGATAGGTGAGCCGGGCATGAACCAAAAATACAGGGTGAATCGAGACTTTGCGCAAATGGAGCCAGCTCTATATTTTGATTATCTGATTGGTTAATGGTGTGATCGGCACCAATCAGGTTGTCAGAAAATGGAGCTGGCTCCATTTGCGCAAAGTCTCGAATATCAGTGGACAAACATCAAGCAACCCATCAGAGATCTCAGGTTCGATAGATGAGCCCAGGCTCATATGTAGAACCGACAACTCTACAAGTCTCTACGCATCGAACAGAAGAGATTAGCTCACATTTCATAGAAGAATGCATGTATTACGATTAGGGTCTGTTGATAGAGGTGCAGTTGCCACACAGAATTTTTCAGGCGAGCACAGGTACTCGGGAGTTCGAGGGCCAGCAACCGGTGGAACTTCCCGGGGAATAGAAATGAAACTTCTGCTTCCTGCCCTCTGATAGCCTGGAAGGTTAATGGATGATGACGTAAATGTGTATGTAAAATTTTTGTCGGTTGTAACTTTATTACATGTTTGCAAATACGAATTTATTTCAAACCCTAACCCTTTGAGGTAAGATACAGTATCAAAAAGCGGGCGGGGATGACTACGGTAGTTTTAGAGAATCGGGTAGCGCTCAGGTATTCAAAATGGTAAAGCCGCATTCCAGGAAATGCTCTATCAAGACTGTACCAATACTGTATTATATAAACTATGTATTTTCTGGATTGTGTAGTGTGAATGGTAAGTTCGTACTACCTAGTGCTTCCGCATTTCCCAAAATACGGCATTCTTGACTACCGCTAAATCTCGAGTTATTCGGGGGGTTGCCAAGGCAAAAAGCTGAGGATCTTCACCTTTAGAGGCAGGGATCTTCAAGAAAACAGCCCTCTTCTGTAGGATCTAAACTGAATGTAGTTTAGCAGCTAAGCTTGGCAACCCCCCAAATAACTCGAGATTTAGCGGTATGCCTTCCTCTGACCCTAGAATATCATATTTGGTGATCAGCAGATATTGGTTCATTCATTGCTCCATCAATTTTCATGGGCTTTAAGCAACTGGGATATACTTTTGAAAAATAAATTTTGGATTCTTAGGCCGTTATTTTAATTAGAAGTTGCATGTACTCGGGTGTGTAGGTATAAAAGTGATCAGAACTCAACGACGATTGGTTATGGGTTTGCAGAAGCAACAGCATGGGAGGCAATAAGATCTGCCAACTTGGGGCTTCCCGGGTTCTTCATAAGATTCCCAGCACCCTTATTCAGGTTCTTTTCCTGACGGGCAATCTGCCTGTCAATAGTCGGGGGCACAGCGACAATTTCCTATAAGGGGGAGTGAGGGGTTGCAGCCACACCTCAGAGGAACTTCCTTCCGAGTTAAATCACGCAATTCCTAAGTGACGGAGTCGGGACCCAAAGAACTAGCGGGTAGCTGATCCAGTTAACGCTTACGGTTTCTAATAATGGTATAGAGGCGATTTGAGTTTTTCAAAGCGAAGTGTTTACTTTGGTAGCTTAGGTTGCATCCTCACTCCCAAAGATGCACCGGGGCCAAATCAGGGGCTTCCGGTGGTTTGACGCTCCAGGGGGTTATTCTTGGGGTCCAAAACGTGTTTTTTGAATTGGCACTCCCATTGCCCCTGGAGCACCACCAGGATCATTTCTGACGTGCTAAAGCCTATTTTCTGTGCATCGGTTGTGGAGTTATTGGACTTCAAGGTTCAGTTACCAAGATAGGGTAACTTATGTTTAGGGTTACCCTTCTTTTCTGGCATTCTTGTTCTTCTGCTTCAACTGTATCCAGTCGCTTTATTTGACTTGTAAGAACTCTTACTCGCTAGAATTCCTACTCTCCATACTTTGAGAGATAGGAGCTCTCCAGCCCTTGTATCTATCCGTCGATGAAGAACAAACTGCGGTTACCTTAGGGTTGGTAGCTTCACTGGTGGAATGGGTATCTTTGTAATGGCCCTATAGTGGCTCCGTTACAGACTCGGAGTAACTAGTGAAAGGTCTGGGGGGTTCTCGGTTAGAGAACGCTACAAACTGAATCAGATTCACGTGGGTAAAAACTCTTCACTCTCATGTGGGGTCAGGGTCAGGGTTTGGGATTACCAGGCTTGATACTCATAGATACAAGGGGAGGTTTAAGTTACGTAGGGACTATAGACGTAGACATAAGGGTCCAAGGAACACAACCGAAACAGGGCGCTTAGAGGTAGACTCTAAGCAAGCAAAGTATCTTGGAACTCTTGTGTCCGACGAGACCAAGAGATCGTAAGCGTTGGACTATGGAGGAATAGAAGTAATAATATTCCTTAAATACAAGAGGTTGCGTGAAGAGGAAAGGAAAGGAAGAGAAACAAGACATAGAGTGTGGACGGGACCCTTTATATAACCGAATAACCCCTGTCCGAGTCTGACTCATAAAAGAACCTAATGGAAACATATAGAAACTCATGTGACTCATCCTCCGACCGTTGCCACCACACTTCTCTTCACGCCACAACACATTATTCTATTACTTGCCCGAACGCCATAACAGTTTCCTAACAATAGAATATCGAAAGAAATGAACAAAAACAGCATCAAATGCTTCAGTTTATGCGAAGTGAACGTTACACTAGGACTGGAACCAAGAGGCACAAGTGAGAGATTATGCAACTTGGGTGCATAAAGGTTCAAGGACAGAAAATTGAATATATTGATATATAACTGGAAGTTCAGATAAGGAGAAAGGTAAGAAAGAACAAAGGGAAATTACAGTCATATATATATTCTCCAGGAGCCGATGACTAATTTGCGTAATGGAAACCCAGAGAAAGAAAATCCAAACGTGAATGAAATCCCAACAGAAACATAATCAACAACAACCCAATTTCTAATCCTTCTCCTTCCCAAACTTCTTCCTTCGTCACGCTATGCCATTACAATCAGATCCTACTCTATATTGTATTAGGACAGACATTTGACTGTGTAGAGTTAACTTTCAGCAGATATCAATGGAACTGAGGGCGAAATTTGATCTCTGGAGTTGTTTGGGGCATGTGGTTGATATAAGCCCAAGGTGGGCCAACTTGGTACACCAGAAAACATTCTCGAGACTCCGTCTAACTAGAGGGAGTTCTGATCACTTACCCTCACACCCGATTCCATGTACAAGGGTCTGGGATTAAGTGAATGAACAAAATTGGGTGTTGACTGGTGAGTATCCGTTCACTCACTAAATCCCAGAGCCTTGTACTATTCGATTATGATACATTCTATCATAATCGTGGTAATGATGATGATAATGATGATGATGATTATGATTATGATTATTATGATTATGATGATGATGAGTGTGATAATGATGAGCAGCTGTTACGGGCGAGCGGCATTGCTTCGTTAAAGAGAGTTTCTTTGTGTGTTATGGCGTCGTGACGGGTAATAGAATAATGTGTTGTGGCGTAAAGAGAAGTGTGGTGACAACGGTCGGAGGATGAGTCATATGGGTTTCTATGTGTTCCCATTAGGTTCGGTTATGAGTCAGATTTAGACAGGGGTTATTCGGTTATATAAAGGGTACTGTCTGCGCTCTACGTCTTGTTTCTCTTCCTTTCCTTTTCTCTTCACGCAACTTCTTGTATTTAAGGAATATTATTTGTTTTATTCCTCTATAGTTCTACACTTACGATCGCTTGGTCTTATCGGCCAAGAGAGTTCCAAGATACTTCGCTTGCTTAGAGTCTACCTCTAAGCCTCCTGTTTTGATGGTGTTCCTTGGACCTCTACGTCTTCGTCTACGGACCCCATGTAACATTGTGAAGGGGCCCTCGTAGACTAGTAACGACTAGAGATCTTGACAGGCATGGTTGGCAGGAGATGGGCTCAGGACTGGAACAGGAGGCGAGGACAGGAGGTGAGACGGGGCGGCCCAGGACGGGATGGGACGGGACTAGGTGGTTCCTGAAGCTCACCCCTCAGGTGGTCAGAGGACGAGGTGGTTCCTGAGGCGCATTACCTAAGTGGTCAGGACGGGGAGAGCTGAATAAGGATGGGGACTCTTAGTCAGACAGGTAGCGATGGCTAAACAAGAGAGTCAACCGAGAACTGGAGCAGGGACTGCTATGTAGGGAGCGATAGCTGGGCGGGTGAGGAGGTGAGAGACAGGGTACATGGGACCAGACGAGGAGCGATGGTCAAACACGAGGGACAAGGGAGCAAGACAGGAGCGAAAGAGAGATTAGGGATAGGATGAGGAGGTAGCGATAGTCACGGACGACAGGACGAGCACAGCGGAGTCAGGACAAGGCGAGAGCGAACACGAGGAACTGAGCACAAAACACAGAAGTGAGGCAGAGGCAGGAGGGTTCGAGGATGAGCAGGAGAATACGGGAGTCCTCCACCTAGGCGGAAAGCCTAGGGGAGGAATGAGGTCTCCGAGGGAAATACTTTGAGGTCCATGTAAAGTCTAGATTTGAAGCGTACTAGAGTTACAAACAGAAAAGTCTAAGGAGGAAAGAAAAGCTCTTCGAAGAGAAGAAAGAGCATCACTATATACAGGAATCTTAACGTTGCTGATTAATCCAGACAACGTGACAGGGAAGGCAGACGCGAAAACGAGGAACAGAGACGAGGAATGAACAAGCGAAGTACGCAGACAGGAACGCACAGGAAAACAGGAACAGAGAACATGTTATGGCGTTGTGTTGGGTATTAGAATGATATCTTGTGGCGTGAAGAGAAGTGTGGCAGCAACGGTCGGAGGATGAGTCATATGGGTTTCTATGTGTTTCCATTAGGTTCGGTTATGAGTCAGACTCGGACAGGGGTTATTCGGTTATATAAAGGGTCCTGTCTGCACTCTACCTCTTGTTTCTCTTCCTTCCTTTTCTCTTCACGCAACCTCTTGTATTTAAGGAATATTATTAGTTTTATTCCTCCATAGTCCAACGTCTACGATCTCTTGGTCTCGACGGCCAAGAGAGTTCCAAGATATTTTGCTTGCTTAGGGTCTACGCCTAAGCCTCCTGTTTACATTGTGTTCCTTGGACCTCTACGTCTTTGTCTACGGACCCCACGTAACAGAACAGAAGCGAAGAGATAGAAAGACGAGGCGAGGAAAGACAAGGACGGCAAGGCATACTCCGACGAGAAATAGAACGAAGACAGATGGGAACAAAACAGGAGACAGAGCTAAGACGAGGTAGGAAAGTACATTGACAAGGAGTCAGGGAAATTGGACAGAGCAGGACGAGAAGAGGCGAGGCGACTGAGACGGGGGACTGGAGCACAGACTGGAATTGATCGGCAAATACCTTAGCAACATGTAAGACTCTAAGGCTTCGCATTACCTCACGAAGTGCAACGACGATCAAGGAACTAGAAGGCAATCTGGACGAGGTATAGCTAAGGCATAGAGAACCTTCTTGAGCCATAGGATGTGCTTCCAGGTACCAAGCCATCTTCCGATATGTCTGGGTTGAAAATTCCCGCGACAGAAAAGATTGACAGGGGTAAAAGTCAGAGCAGGGAAGAGCCTACAGGGAATTGGGTAAACAAGGACTCAGGAGCGGAGAGACTAGGAGCTAAAGAGGATAGGGGTACAGGATGGTAAAAGTTGTAACCAAGGGGACATGGGAAGGCAGGAACGAGGAACAAGACAGGAGATAAGAAACAGGCAAGAAGAAAAGAAGAACAGGACAGGAAACGAGACCAAGGAGAACACAAGACACAAGGAAACAGGACAGACTGGAACATGAGCTGTCCGCCGTTACAGCAGCTTGTAGCCCTAGCCCTAAACGAGTGGTCCAGGCCCTAGCCATGTTCCTGGACCTGGTTTATTGACACGCTGGATATGGTACTGACAAATTGGACCTGGTACTGACATGGTGGACCTGGTTGTGGTTACAGCAATAAAAATTGTCTATATTGTAGTGGTAGCGCTATTCTATGACTATAGTATTGCTATAGCATTCTAGGGAAAATATACTCCTCAAAATGCCGAAATGATAAAGCAGATCCCAGAATACCGCAATGTAGCAAGAATACCATAATACTATTATAGCACTACTGTATCAATCCCTGTCTCATTTTTGATATTGTATTATTTAAATAAATAATTTTTCCAGGAATTGTTTTACTACTGTAGCAGCGTACGAGCCTGACTCCAGTCTGGTCCCGTCTTGGGCTTTCCTTGTCCTGTTTCCATGTTTCCTTGATCTCGTTTTCTGTTTCCTGTCCTGTTTCTCATTTCCTCACCTCCTGTCCCGTCCCTCGTCCTGTCTTCCTCTGTTTCCTTTGTCCAGTAGTTTACCATCCTGTACCCTTATCCTCGTTTAGCCCCTAGTCTCCTCGCTCCTGAGTCCTAGTTTACCCGATCCCCTGTAGGCTCTTCCCTGCTCTGGCTTTTACCCTTGTCAACCTTTATTGTTGCGGAGCTATTCAACCCGGACGTATTGGAAGATAGCTTGGTACCTGGAAGCACATCCTACGACCCGAGAAGGTTCTCTATATCTTGGCTATGCCTCGTCCAGATTCCCTTCTAGTTCCTTGATCGCCGTTGCACTTCGTGAGGTAATGCCCAGCCTTAGATTCTCACATGTCGCTAAGGTATTTGCCGATCAATTCCAGTCTGTGCTCCTGTCCCCCGTCTCTGTCGCCTCGGCACATCTCGTCCTGCTCTGTCCCATTACCCTGACTCCTGTACTTTCGTAGTTCGTCCTAGCACTGTCTCCTGTTTCGTTCCTGTCTGCTTCGGTTCTATTTCTTGTCGGAGTATGCTCCGCTATCTTTGTCTTTCCTCGCCTCGTCTTTCTGTCTCTTCGCTTCAGTTCCCTGTTCCTGTTTTTCCTGTGCATTCCTGTCTCTGTTCTTTGTCTGTTCTTTCCTCATCTCTAGTTCTCGTTCTCGCTTCTGTGTTCTCTGTAACATTGTCTGGATTAATCAGTGATGTTAAGATTCTTGTATATAATGAAGCTTCTTTCTTCTCTTCGAAGAGCTTTCCTTTCTTCCTTAGTCTTTTCTTCTTGTATATCAAGTACGCTGTATTCAAGTCTTAATCAAAACCTCGAAAGTGTTTCCCTCGTTGACCTCGTTCCACCCCTGGTGTTACGTGGGGTTCGTAGACAAAGGCATAAGGGTCCAAGGAACACAATCTAAACAGGAGGCTTAGAGGTAGACCCTAAGCAAGCGAAGTATCTTGGAACTCGCTTGGCCGATAAGACCAAGAGATCGTAGACGTTGGACTATAGAGGAATAAAACCAATAATATTCCTTAAATACAAGAGGTTGCGTGAAGAGAAAAGGAAAGGAAGAGAAACAAGACGTAGAGTGCAGACAGGACCCTTTATATAACCGAATAACCCCTGTCCGAGTCTGACTCACAACCGAACCTAATGGAAACACATAGAAACCCATATCACTTATCCTCCGACCGTTGCTACCACACTTCTCTTCACGCCACATCATATTATTCTAATACCCGACACGACGCCATAACACCTGGGTTTTCCGCCTAGGGGGAGGGCTCCTGGTTTCTAGTGCTCGACCCCAGCTTCCTGTGCCTGTTCTTGTTTCCGTTCTGCGTCCTGGCTCCACTTTTTCCTAGGGCCTGTCTTGTCCGTTCTGTCCTGCTTCTCAGCTTCGTCTTGCGTCCTGGCTCCGCTTTCCCCTAGAGCCTGTCTTGTCTGTTCTGTCCTGTCCTGTCCCTGTCCCCGTCCCTGTTCCACCTCCCATCCCGTCCCGAGTCCGTCTCCTGCCGACCATGGCTGTGTAACGGCGTGCCAAGACTCAAGGAGAAGTTCGGGAAGGAGAAGGATTAGTAATCGGGTTTCCGTTGGTTAAGTTTCTCTTGGGTTTTCGTACACGTGTGGGTTTTCTTTCTAGGGTTTCTGTTACACGGATGAGTCAGTGGGGATCGGAAAGGATATATATATGGCTGTAATTTCCCTTTGTTCTTTCTTACTTTTCTCCTTATCCGAACTTCCTGTTATATAGGAATACATTTTAGTTTTGTTTCTAAACCTTTACGAATCCAAGTTGTATAACCTCCCGGTTGTGCCCCTTGGTCCCCGTCCTCGTATCTTTTGGTCTCGCCTAGCATCTCATGCTAAGCTGAGCCATCTCTGGTATTCTCGAACTTCGTTTAGTATATATCGGTATCCAGCCCGATAACCCCGAACCCTGACCCTGACCCCGCACGAGGTGAAGAGTTTTCACCCGCGTGACTCTGATTCAGTTTCTACCGTTCTCTAACCGAGAACCCCCGAACCCGTTCCCGTATCATCCGAGTCGGCCCGTAACAGGCTGCCAAGACCCTAGATGTTACCGAATCTATGAGGACACCTTCACGAAGAAACCCTCTTCCACGAAGCAACGCCGCTTACCCGTAGCAACTACTACTTAAGTATATCATTGCCCGCTTAATCCCAAAGTTGTGGATTTTCATTCATAAATCGATTGGTATCTTATACTACTGGAGACATTTGTCGGGAAAATCGTCCACGGATACAGTTCCAGGTAGAAAGTGAAGGCTGGGACTAAAAAGACACTAAAATACTACTGTTTGGCGTGGCACTATACCACCGATTATTCTTAATCATCCCTGACAATTGGAAAAGTGTATTAGTTGCATGTCAAGAATTGATATATCAGCTTGAAGTTAAACTATTATGCTTCTAGCATTAGTTGTTTTCATTTTATTGTGTTCAGTTACAAAAACACGCCAAGACCAGATACTTGTGTATAATGGAGCGAGGTTCTGGGAATAAGACGTGGGCAGGCATCGAGGCGAGAATTGACTGGGGATACGTTTGAAGACAGAGACGGGAAATCGGACTTGAATACCGATCGAACAGAATATATTTCTTACTAACAAAATGAATACGTTACGTAAAGAAGAAAGAGAAAAGAATTACAGAGAAGGTATCATGGCCAGACCATCTCCACCTGCCATCCCATCAAGAACGTTGCGGAATTCAGTTGTTAAGTGTAGGATCAGTACCACGTCGAATAGGGTTGATGAGTTAGGAAGGTGTTCGGAAGATACAGTAAGTGCTAGACTCTTCGGGTTAGGATTGCGGAAGGAAGGATCGGGATGGGTTAGAGAGTTTCATTTTGTTGGCTCGCTATGTCTTTAAGTGTGGTTGCGAGAAGTAGTGTAACGGCGTACGGGCCTGACTCCAGTCTGGTACCGTCTTAGTTTTTCTTGCCTTGTTTCCATGTCTCCTTGGCCTTGTTTCCTGTTTCCTTGCTTTCTGGTCACATTCGCGACCTCTGTCCTGTCTAGTTCCGGTCTTCCTCTATGTTATGGCGTCGTGACAGGTAATACCATAAAGTGTTGTGGCGTGAAGAGAAGTGTGGTGGTAACAGTCAGAGGATGAGTCATATGGGTTTCTATGTATTTCCATTGGGTTCAGTTATTAGTCAGACTCGGACAGGGGTCATTCGGTTATAGAAAGGGTCCTATCTACACTTTACATCTTGTTCTGTTTCTTTCCTTTTCTCTTCATGCAACCTCTTGTATTCCTTTGGGCCCGACCACTTCGAGGACGCCCTCCTCGTCGATAAACAGATACCATGAGCTCTAGTTGGCCTACGGGTAGCTGGTTCCCCGTTATAACTCGAGTCTCCCTCTCTCTTTCCCCCCTTTTTTCACCAAGTTGATGCCTTCGGGATTGCGTCCATCACTCACCACTTCTCGCCAAGACGACGGCCACCGCCAGATGGTCGTTCACCCCTCTTTATTCGGCTGCTCATCGCACGAGCACCACACATGTCGGGTTCGCATACTGTCCGTAATCTCTAGTCAGAGAGAACCTACGGCCAAAGCGCTCGACAGCCCGTGAAGTTAGCGATCCTACGGTCGCGAAACTATCGTCAAATCTTTTACCCGAGGTCCCCACGTGACCTTACCCCTCTTTTTCGTCCTTAACCACGCAACCCATTCTTAACCCGAGGCGGCCGAATCCCCTCAACACACACACACTGGTCCCCGAGACCACCCCTCAACACACGGTTGGGACTTTTGATTGCGCCCACTAAATACCTACTGAGTTGGCAGCCGCAACTCCCCAATCTTCAACCAAGGCGGCCTGCTCCTCTCACCACATACACACTGGTCTCCGAAACCAACCCTCAATACACGGTCGGCACTTTTGATTGCGACCACCAGATACCTACCAAGTTGGCAGCCCCAACTCCCCACACTCAACCGAGGCAGCCTCCCCCCCTCACCCAAAACCCCACTGGTCCCCCATAGCACCCCTCAAAACACGGTCGGCACTTCTGATTGCGACCACCACATATACACTGAGTCTTAGACTCACCCATTCCTCCACATCCCCTCCAGAGGCCACCACATCAAACACGACTCGGGCACAGTCTTTAGCCGTTGCTCCTGGGACCGACAACCCCACCCTACTTAACACGGAAAGGTTTTTCAATAGCTAGCTTCACGCCGCGCTCCCTTCCCCTCCTCACTTCAATCTCCCTGCTACCTGACAAGTGGACTCCCAGGGCACCACTCTTGACACCGCCCCCTCGCTTTTGCACCTGACGACGGCTCGGTTCGCCTCTTTTATGCCTTCGTGCCCGGATTCCACCGGACTCTGTTATGGTTCGTCCACAGATAAAGTCCACCGATTCCAGTAATGATTCATTTCGGTGAACGGTTCGGTAATGAACGCTCGCTTAGTTTAGTCTGACGGAGAAGTTTGGGTTTCTTATTACAACGGGGAGGTTTCTTTGATGTGGCTTAGATTCTGCTCACCGATACCACTCACGTTATCTACGCCCTCTTCGCGCGTACCTTATGTATTTACGAAGTTAGTTTTAGTTTTGTCTTCGGCGGTTGTTGGCGAGCGATAAGCCTTGAGCTTCTATGCGAAATAAAATCTATCTATCTATCTATCTTGTATTTATAGGAATATTATTGGTTTTATTCCTCTATAGTCTTACGTCTACGATCTCTTGGTCTAGACGGCCAAGAGAGTTCCAAGATACTTCGTTTGCTCAGAGTCTACTTCTAAGCCTCTTGTTTAGGTTGGGTTTCTTGAACCCTTACGCCTACGTTTATAGTCTTCAAGTAACACAAAGTCTTACTCTATAGAGTCTTGTTGCTTCCTGATTGCAATTGGGATGTGTGTTTTCGTTCTGTTTAAGCTAGTGTTGGTGTATTTTTGTTTGCCAGCCTTCACTTTCTACTTGGTGCTGTACAATCTCAAAAGGGGTTATCTTTATTAGGCACTATATTTAGAGTAATGGCTTAGATGACACCTACCTACATCGTATGTCTCTTATTTCAATAAATCGTTCGAATCTTTGCGCTAGATAATTTAGCTGATATGCCGGTTTTGTTAGCATGGAAAAGACCTAAAATACACACTTATAGGGTTATTAGAGACTATGGCTCCCTTCAACCAAATACAGCAAGAGCAAGGCAAGAACTTCAAGTTACGGGACTTCGCGATGAAAATATATTGATCTTCTTCCACTACCGCAGGGTCTCGCTTGACAAAAACTAAATGTAGGTATATATATGTAGTTTAGTAGGTGGGGGTGGCCTTGGCCACCGCCCCCTCCAATCTAATATGTACTGGAATACCACTTTCCGTACTTCGTTGCAGTTTGATTGGTTGACAGCGACAGGGGTATTTAGTAAGTACGACACATCAAATTTCGTATCTTTGGTGCGGTTACCCTGCCTGATTCGGTGGGGTTACCCTACCCGATTTGGTGCTGTTACATACCCGATTTGGTGCGATTACCCTGCCTGTTCTGGGCGGTTACCCTGCCTCCTTTCCTTCTGGCACACCTGCTAAAACCCTAACCATGTCTAGCTCCTGCATGGAAACCAGCCTACCTAACGGAACTCTTTATAATTAAATAATAAATATAACTATTAAATACATGTAGTCAACTATAAGCAGTGGGAGGTGGAGGAGGGTGGGGGGAAGGGAGGGGAGCGGTGGGGGACGGAAGGTACCAGTGGAGGAGGATCGGAGGGGGGGGGTGGAGGAGGGGAGGGGGGGGGGGTGGAGGAGCGGTGGAGGTGGAGGTGGAGGAACGGTGAATGGGTAGGGGTAGGGGCGAGGTGGGGGAGCGATGGCGGTGGAGAGGAGGTGGAGGTCAGTGTGTGGACGCAACACTGGAGTGGCATTAATTGGAGCTGGCATTGGAGCCGGCATCGGAGCTGGCATATAATGGAGCTGGCAGAGATACCTGATAATTAAGGGAAAGAAATGGATCGCTACAGCAGGATTTGGGCATCTACGCGACATGTCCGGGAGAACTGGCCATGAGACAGCCGTCAATACTACACGGAGGTGGTAGAGAAGGAGACCTCACGGTCGCGAGGTGGCGCACCCCTAGTAACTACATGTATCGACGGATTGTCCTATGTGAAGTTTCTTATCTTCATCCTGACGCGTAAGCGGTCAAGATTTGAGCTATGCGTACTCGCTTGTCAACTATGTATTTGCCCAACCCACAAAACACACCAAAAATGGAGGTCTCCAACAACTTATAAGCGGTCCCATACTTCTAGCAAAATATCAACAACGAAGTATAGTATGATTTTGATCAGGAGATTATGCTTCAAATTCTTGGCCTAATAGAGACACTGGTGAAGCTGCAGTAAAAGTACATTTTTAGACACAAATTATCTTCAGGTCTTGTTCTTTGTATATAGATATGGCCTAAAAGCGGCCTGTAGAGTCTTACAGGTACTATATGTCTAGATGTAAGATGCATAATTTCAAGGGAGATGGGAAAGCTCTGGGGATAGCGCGTGTGTTTTTATAGCTGCGCAAATACATATCTGATATGTGAGTACGATATTTAAAAAAATAGTAACAGTTGGACTAGCACCTGATCTCCCTAAAGTTGTGTAGGTCATAATAGAGGTACCCATTTGATAGTGAAGCCTCCGGTAAATGGGTATGCATATATTTTATATATTAGTGGCTAGATTGAGGTTTGTCCTCGCATCTCATGGGTTATTAGGTGACCCGTCTGTTTAATAGGCTGGTTCATTAATAATTAATTTCAAGTCAGTGACTCATTGTGAACGAATTTTAGGCCATGTCACTGGCTTCATTGCGGAGTAGGACCCTCAAATTATCTCTAAAACGATTGGCTGAGGGGTATCGATCATTTTGTTGTCAACGGTACAGAGAAAATTATTTAATTATGTGTTCTTATCAAATGCCTTTACTTAAGTTGTCTCATACTAGACTCACTGACTGGTTCGATCCTTGTCACTGAGGTCAATTTGATATGGTGCGAGAGGCCTTGGGGGGCTACCTTGTAATCCCTGTTCACACCAGTTCAGTATTGTAGCCCTTAATACAGCCATAAAGTCGAGTTAGAGGTGAGGATCTTCAATGTTTGCTTCCCAGAGCCAATGAAAGAATTGACTGAAGTGGTGTATACAGGGTTGACAAGGTCGCCCTCTATTCCTTCTTGCACCATACATAAATTGGCTATGTATTAGTAATAGGGTTCTCGGTATTTGCCTGCCTTGAGGCTTGATCGCCGACATAGAAAGTCCCGCCCAAACTCGCGGTTTTTCCATAAAGGTCCCAACATCAAGGAAAGACTATGAGCTTTTATCAGCTTGTGAATATGCCTATTGAATTATAGAGAAATAATTGTCATTATTAAAGAGCATATGAGATTGGTTACTTCGTTAAATCCTCACTAAAATCACGCCAAGATTACGCTGGCACGCCTGAGTACCTGTCTATCAAATTTAGCTAAGAAAACCACTCAGCGGTCCCCCAAGCGATCGCGGCGCTTACAAAAATTTCTAGGATTATTCAGGATTCATTTTTCTTCAAAGCAAGTAGGTCAAGGTGGGCACTTTTAGAGTAGGCGGTCAGTCCAAATTAAAATCGTGACCGAACACATGGCTGATAAACGCAGAGTTGCTTCTCGCGCGCTAGAAACTTCCATCTGCTCCAATCCAATTGGAGAGAGGGAGGAATGAAACACCCAGCCGAGCAGCTTATCACCAGAGCGAATATGAACCAACGCTCTTGACGCTATAAAAATCTCTGTGATTCCGCCGATTACCTAGATCACTTCGATTATTAACTTTGAAGCACATTTCTCCACACCATGGAGGTTGCCGGCTTCGCCTTTGGTGTATTACCGGTCGCAACTCAACTGTTCCAGTCCTCCCTTACCCTCTACTCATTTTACTCAGAAACCAAAGATGTTGGGACTACATCCAGCAAATTCCTGATCCTTCTTCGAATTGAACGATACCGCTACGAGAATTGGGGAAGACATGCTGGGCTGCATACTGGTACTCCTACACCGGAGTTCCTAGCGTCAGCTGGTGCTGATCTCGACCTTGTTGTTGATATTCTGGCGCATATCGCTACAGCTTTGCTTGAAGCCCGAAAGCTTGAAAAGAAGTATGGCCTTGACCTCACTAATGCCACGGGCCCGCTAGGGAAGCCCTCGGTGTCAACTACTGGTCAAGCGCAACCGGCGATAGCTCCTGCATGTCTTGATTCGGCAATAGCAGGTCGACAAGACCACCATGTGAAGATCGCAGAGGAAATCAAATCTCGAGCCAAATTCCTTCCAAGCCTTAGGTTTGCAGTGTGGGATAAAGGAAGGTTCGAAGCGATTATCTCCCAACTTTCAAGACTCAATACCGGGCTTGAGAGAGTCCTTCCGATGACTGATCGGATGAAACTGGGCAACAGAGTGCTTTTGCAGACCTTGGACAATGAATCGGCGAGCAATCTTACATCATTGTCTACCGCGACGGAGGTGGCTTATCCTGGGCTTTCAGAGATGGCAATGCGAAAAGCAACTTACCTCGATTTACAAGACCGTCAATTGAAGCAACGGAATTGCGATAATACAACCCCCGTTCAAGGAAGTTCAGATATGAGGATAGCGTACTCTGATATCAACCTACGGAAAGAGCTTCACCCTTCAGGTCGCGATTTTGGTACATATCAGGGGAAGGAAGTGATGGTCGAATGGAAGGTCTTCTCCAAGGATATGACAAAGGATGAAAGTCTTTCCCGTATTCAAGACTTGGCGAGATTTCTGTCCAAACCCAATCCTTCAGACGGCTTTAACTCCCCTGATGCAAGCGTGTCCCATCTACTGGGTTGTCTTGGGTGAGCGCTATCGTTTGAGCCTCTCTTCAGTCGGCGCACGTAATTAATGTCTTGCAGTTATATCCATAAACCCGGGCAAACAGATAGAGCAGCTCTCGTATTTGAAACCACCTATACTAAACACCAAGCCCTCATAGATCTTATCAAAGATCCCCGCACCGAGCACTTCAACCTTGGAGCCCGGCTACGCCTGGCCTTATCGCTCGCAGAATGCATCTTCTATCTTCACATTACCGGGTGGCTGCATAAGGCGATCCACAGCGGGAATATAATCATTACAGGGAACATTGTGGATGGTAATACCGGGACCAAATCGCTTCGGCCATATCTCGCAGGCTTCAATACAGCAAGGCTTGACCGCCAGGACGAGATCTCGGAGAAGGTGGAGGTTGATGCCTCACTTGACCTCTACCAACACCCAAACTATCAAGCTACCAAGAAGGACGACGGCAGATATACCCGGCAATATGATATATACAGTCTCGGGATGGTTCTCTTGGAACTTGGTACATGGGAACATATTCAGATTAGCGGACGATACTCAGCGAGGAAGTACAACCCGAGTAGATTTCTTGAAAGGCTGTTGGACCATGGGCCGGTCAACAGTTTGAGTTTCACAATGGGGAATGCATATAAGCGAGTAGTTGAATGGTGTCTGTGCGGTCAGTTTGAGAAAAAAGACAGTCAGAAAGACTTTGACACCTTAACAGATATGGAGGTGTTAATGGTATTCTGGGACAACGTTGTTATTGAGTTGGCGAAATGCTGTATAGAAGAATAATAGTCTAGGCATATGTTTCTCCTTTTGTTTAAATCATTCATTGCACTCAGAGTCTAGGTATATGAAGTTCTATAGTAGAATTTAGAAGGCGGTTGAACCGAAGCTGTAAATCCAGATTCAATACACAGATATATACCACTGGCCATGACTCGATATTTCTTCAAAGTAATTATCACCCTCTAAGTAAACCCTGACACATGCGCTATATAATTACTCGGGAATATTAATTCATAACTGATTAATTTTACTTGGAAATATTAAGGGAACTCGGATGCCCATTGACATTCTGAACTATTTTCCTAAGTATGATGAGATTCTGGGTGGCTTGATGTTTATCATAAGACTCGATATCTCATATGAAGATATTGTTGGAATTGTGATGCGAGCCTAGGAGCAAAGTCCTAATACTCATATGAGTGTCGGTATAATGTCAATATGTAGTCATATATAGACTGTTCTAGACACACAATGCCCGCACAAATAAGGGCTTGATATGCCCCCTGTATAACATGCTCCACCGGGAAAGCGATCGTCACCGGGAAAGCAATCAAGGGTGATAACGGGACGATCAAAAGTTGCTGAAGTTGTATTTATTTACAATTACAGAACCAAGTAGCCAGAAGTGTTATTTAGATGTCTCCTAACCTTGTTTGACATGATTTACCTCTAGCTAGCGAGAGTATTCTTTCAGAGAGGTCGTTGACTGGGTTAGGAGTGTAAGTCTTATCGACTTTACCAAATTCTGATTTATATTAATTATATACCTGCACATATCACAAACGATATAGAGAACTGAATTGAAGGTTCAGTACTCTCATTGAGATGTACCCGGGGGTGCCAGAAAGTGATGTAACGATCAAATAGTCCGTATTCCTCAACAACCAGACTAGCTAACAGAATGTGGAGCGAATCTATAGTAACTTAGAAGCTAGGGGTGATAGTCATGGTAAGAGTTAATATGAATCGCTATTGCTTCTCTTTTATTACTATCTCTTATCATAAGTTGTCCTTTTTCAGGCTAAAAACCGCAAATCAATGACCTAAAAAAATACAGACGCTACTCGAGACTCATATATCATATATATAGCTATAACATCCATCCTACCTAAGAATTGTGTTAAGTTAAAAGTTGAAACCCTGAGTGACTTTCCGCGTTGCTAGGTTAAACGTTGCATCACTTTCCGGCACCCCCGGGTACAGTCACTCTGCAAAGGTGTTCATGATTTGAATTTAACGGCAGCGCGCAGTGTGACTCACGGGCAATCTTGACATATATACTAATTCTGACCTTAATACAGGTCGTAATTTCATGTAAAAGAAGGTAAGCCATTGATCTTTATTTTCCATTATTCCGAGCTCAGGTGGTGAGTGAGAAACTCCTCTCTCTTCACAATTACATGTATATCTAAACTATATAGTCTTTCTCATCGTCACCAGGAACGGTTTCTATTGGTTGCTTACTATTTCTAATATTGATTGCATATCATTACACAAGTAGACAAAGAACTACTGCCGAGATGGAAGGGATCTGGCATCAAAAGCCGTGTAGCTATTGCAATGGATAAATGTAAAACAACAAACACTGACAGAACTACAGCTGTATTCTTATATACCAAGGTCGAATTTCCCTGATAGTATTTTATCATGAACTACACGTACATACTAAAGCTACTCATTGAATGATTTAGAGTGGTACTAGAGCTAATAAATCACAGATTACCTATTAGGGGAGATGGAAATGAGGTTTAGTGCGTGCCTGTACGTTTGGATGACCTAATAACATAAGAATTTATTATCGCAGTACCGCCCGCACCCTCATTTTGTCACTACATTTGGGCGGCCGAAGGCCGCTCTCCGCTTGTACTTATATAGGAGACATGTTTCCCCCCGAAATCAGAATGACAAACACTTTTGAAGAGCGGCTGTATGTACGATTTCGGCAATGTACTCGCGCGCTCACCAAATGAGTTTATTTAGTCGTATATCTGTCTAAACTCACATAAGCTAGCATACCTATCATTGCTTCACAGGTCGTCACCACCTTACATATATAGTTCATTGATTATAACTGTCAGACATCATCAACATCCCCAACCCGAAAAACGAAAACCATGATCAATATGATGGCAGAGCCTACTCATAGTAATATCTCTGATCTCTTCTCACTTCCGCCCAAGATTTTCAACTCGATAGTCTCATTGCTCTCCATCGCCGGCATCTACTCTCTATCTCTATCCAGTCGCAGCCTCTACAACCTCCTTATCCCCCTCGTAGATAGCTTATTCCTGTCCCTTAAACAAGAAATGTTGGACTGTTCCTGCACGCACAACAGCATCACCTGGCTGCGGCGCGCGGTCGCCGCCGGCGCCAACTTCTGCCGCACTGTGAGTCACCTCCACATGGCCGCCAGCGCCGGCAACACCGACATTATCAAGTTGCTCATCGAAAAGAAGCGCTTTCGTCCTATGGTCATCCTAGTCGGTGAATACCGCGATCTTACCAAGTAGAGACCGCAGAACAAAGCCTTACACCTCAAATGAGGAACGCTGCCGACCATTCAAGACACCAGATATTTCCATCTCTTACCATGTGATTTGTTCGTTATAGTATGCACGCCTAACCCTGAGTTTCGAGTGTTAGGGGAGGTCCGGAGTTGCACCTGGAAGGGGTTAAACATACAAAATCTCTCTTTTGTTTGAGCTCGGATTCATGATGGAATCTCGCTGCGGTCTCGCAAGTCCTGCTAGAGTAGCAAAGTCTTCCTCCATTCGTTCAAATACACCACCGCCACCAACACCCGCTCCAGTAGCAGAAACAGGAACCAAGAAGCCGCTCACACTAGCCACAGCCCATCAATCAGAACACTCCCCAAGAGATCTCACCTCGAAGGCACAAGAAACAAAGCAGCCAGACCACACTCCCCCGGCTAGCACTCCAGGTTCGGACCACACTCCTCCGACCATGGCAAAGATATCAATCTTTGGTCTATACGAGAGGCACTACCAAGTAGCGAAAACCAAGGAAGCATGCGACAAATGGAATGAAAACAATAGGGAACAGTATACACTTGCAGGCTGTGCATGGTTCAAACACAGCGACACGCAAGCCTTTTTCTTTCTAGACGGGAATCGCGTAGGCAGGGAAATATTCGGCGACAAGTATAAAAGAACGGGCATTATAACGGTAACAGAGGCACAAAATAACATGTTAGACAGGTATTCAGGATACGAAGGGTTCATTTATGGGGGGGAGGGGAAAGGATGGAAAAAGGGACAGATTGCGGATTTATCAGGAGGAAACGAGTTAGAGATTGTGTACGGATGTGTATTTTAGTTTATATTTTTGTACGTGGTGGCGGATGTAGCTGGCTTGCCGAATATACCCTTTACTGGGCGTGGTCGGGAGTTAGCGGGGCGGTTCTGGAGTTGTGTGCCATAGACTAAGGTCTGCAGGCAATTAATGAGTTAAACCAAAAAAAAAAGAAATCCATTCGTTCAAATATTAAGACAAGACGCGAGTGATGGCTTATGAACCTGTACAACCACTGCTTGAGCCAAGACAACCCAAGGTATGTAGCAGATTCGGAATGACATAAATGTATGCTCTCCATGACTCTCATGGATCTCGATGGCATTGGAGGTGAGAACGATCCATGAAATCCATCACTATTCACCAAGGGGTTAAGATAGGAATCGGTTGTTTTCGACACTTGTTTCTGAGGGTAAGTCCTCGCAAGCGTGGCCATCTTGCATTGAGAATCTGTTATTAGTATGTAATGTTTTATAGTCCCCTTAAATTTGCTCTAGATGTTCTAGATACAATACAATCACGTTCATAGATAAGCACATTCGTAACCTTCCTTACCTCGTCAAACCACAATCATACGGAGCAATCTTCCCCCCGGATGGACGCGGTGCGCAATTTGCAACGGGGATGCTTCGATATCCATTGAACAGTCGGGGAACAGCTATCTGGGGAGGTCGATCAAGGGGCGGGGACCTGAGGGATTGATTCAGTGTGAAGATATAGCAACGCATATTTCGACTGTCTTAACTGCAATTGAACAGGAAATCACACAAAGAGGGGGATAGTATTCGTGGTACTATTTCAGTGCACTGTTCATTTTATACCTCCTCGGAGTATTCTCAAAAGGAAAAAGAAAAAGAATAAGGTTCGCTTCCCGAATAACAAAGGAAAGATTACAATTGTAAGAGATGGAGTTATACAATTTCTGTGTATCGAAACACTATGCTTAGAATGTTTTTGTCGAATAAGTCCTGAACATGTGTTTCATGACCCTTGTGGTTTACAGAAAGGTCCTCGACAGATGTCGAGGTTTCGAGACATACGTGTTTTAAACTCGAGGGAGCCCGCCTTGTCATAACCCTCTTGTTGCATACGAGTAATGAACTAATCATTCAATCAATAAGACTCGAGGCAGCCCGAGACAGACCCTCCGATGGTGAGAGGCGAATCGACACACACCCCCATCCACGTGCCAAGATGCCTCGTGGACCATACTGTTGTCAGGGACTGGGCTGTTCAAAATCCCGGACCACTTGGGAAGCTCGGTTATCCCTATGAGCTGTGATTGCGCCGTATATGGTGGCGTTTTGCTTTGCAACTGACATGTCGCGCTCTCAATGGTAGATTGTCTGCCTAAGGTATTGCTCACTCTGCACCTGCAAAATATTTGTTTGTCTTATCCCGGCAAATTTCATGTTATTCGTGGGGAGTACTAGTGCCGGTTCTACATACAGGGTAAACTTTCTATGAGACACCGAATTTTGGTGGTAGGAAGGCCCAAGACATTATGAATTTATGGGTGGACTATTGAGATATCTTAACTCACAAAGATCCTGCCTGATGGAGGTCATGGATTCGAGACAAATATTAGAGCTCATTTGGCAACGTGAACGCACATTTTTCATACGAGTATACCTGTGACCGTCACGAGGCAGAGAGTCTGTATGCAATTAATGAATTCAACAATATGAGCAAAACAGAAAGCCATGAGACAGGAGCCGCTTCACCCTCCACATTGAAGGTTTTGTTAGCTTCTAACACTGAATGTAAAGACTCAAGGCCATGTTACATGTCAAATATCACCTCTGCAGAGCCAGGTTTAGTAATACACCCTTGAATATATGGGTCCAGCCCAGCTGTTGGCAAAAAAGACTCTTTAGCATGATCAGTCATAACTTCAAACTATGTCCTCTCCCTCCCCTTATTCCCATTCACAAAAGTGCGTTAATCCTCGAGAAATCCACTATCTCCGCTTCGCTAAATCTTAATTCCGGATGAGAAAAAGCAGATAGGTGTATGTATCTGCACGAAGTTTGATACGCCAATTCTCCTTCTTCGGACTTACCACATACAGATACGGAGATAGTGGATTATTCGAGAATTAACGGTAAGCCCGTTTTGCAAAGCCTTGTGAGATTCACTATCTCTTCCTTACTCCCCCCTTTCCTCGCAATCATCAAACCACCTTACTCAATGTCAGCCTCCGCGAAACCTCTCTCAAATATTGCGACCTCCAGCTCGCTTCCTATTGGGGTCCTTACTATTAACCCTCACGATCCATTTCAAGACCTCTATGACTCATTTCCCACAAAAACCGCCCTACCAGCTGAAATCATCGTTAAGCCGTTTGGAATCTACCGAACTAACTCCACAAACAAAAAGATCTCGGAGCTCCGCTCCAACCTAGCAGATATTCTAGCTCTCACCCGTCGATCTACTAAGATGAGCAGTAGTCGTCTCTCCACTCCAGAGAGTGAGCGTCACTACCTTTCAAACCATAAAACATGGTTTGAGGCACAGTGTAGGAACGAAGATACACGGTCCTGGGCTTTCAAGAACTGGAACTATGGAAACGACATCTATCTCATCGTAGGACTTCTTGTCCTGGCCGATCCGAAGTTGGTCATTGAGAGTGCTATGAGGCAGGAGAGAGGTCAGCAGGGGGGCATCCCTGTACCCGCTGGATTCGCCACTGTTTGTAGTGCAGTCAGCTCCATTGATGGTATAATATCAACACCCGGCACCAGAGACGTAGTGAAGAGCAGTTTTGAGGCGCCAGGGAAATCTATATTCGGCGTATGGTATCGAAAGATTAAGGTTGGATGGTTGAGGAGCAGAGATTTGTATAATAGTCGGCTAGCAGCAAGTACCACGTGGAATCCATTGTGGCAGTGGAGGGGTGGGGAGAAAGCAGCTGAGGCGGATGAAGAGGAGGATGTGGAAGAAGATGATGATGAGGAAGACCTGATATACTTGGAGCTTCAGCAAGAGAGTGAGTGGGGTAGTGAGGATGATGAAAAAGAAGGACAGATTTGTATGGCGGTGGACACTCATGAGCCTGCGCACGTACGGGAGTCATCAGCTACTAACCTTAGTCACTCAAATTCCATCACACCATCTCTTAAACAGAAGTTTAGCCAGGGTGATGTCGGTGAAGTAAGTAAGTGACCGAGATTACCTTAGACATGACATTATGTATCTATTTTCCTCAGAGCTCGAGTTCTGGTGTACTTCAGCGAGACAGTTTTGACTGGTGTCTTAGTGGTTCAGTTCCTTAATATACGTCAGCTGTTAGGTTAAGGAGAGAAAAATACTTAGGGCCCGTTCGGACAACCTTAGATTATTTCTTCGGATTATTGGACAGACTGGATTATCAGGTAGCAAAGATGATAATCACAATGCTCATAATCAGTGGGCAATCTACATGTCCGGATAACGTTGAAATAGATTAGGCTCTCGGGATATCTGTGTTGTGTGGGAATAATTACCTCCGAAGGTGATTGTTTTCTTGGCGGATTATTGGGATTCCAAATTTTGGATTATTCAATTGCACGAACAGCGTAGATTATTGTGATAATCCAAAAGTCGATAATCCGTCTAATAATCTAGATTGTTGGGTTGTCCGAACAGGCCCTTACCATTATCCCTCTATTCATTTATGAAATCATTCACAACATACGTTCCGACCGCTGCCGGCAATTAGCCGGCGCAAAGCTAGCGACGATTATTCCCCAATTAAAGCGTGACTTTCAGTCTTATATCTTCTCAGCTCACGGACAATAATGAGAGGCTCCCAAACTTGGCCAAACATATCCTTTAAATAGTAACATACATACTCGGTATACCTGTACCTACACCTATTACATAATTCGTCGCATTTCCTTTAGTCGAGTATCTACATGTATGTCACCTTAGACACATATATGCATATTCAGGCCTTATATGCGATTGAATCTGTGGCCGCTAATACCGATTTTAGTCGCGAATTCTATTCATATTCTCAAAGCACCGGTGGTTAACGCCTGTGCGTCGTACCCTGTCAGATCAGATGATATGTGAGTTCGTTTTATCCCTTTGACGGATGAACTGTCCAATTCGCAGCCTGCCTTTTTGAGCTAATACTAGCCCAAAGCAGGTATCTAACGCTCACTCATTTTTGATTGGCTCTCTGGTTATTCTCAACTATTAAGAGCAACGGATATACCCAACTTAGTGCGCGCACGGTCCAGGCTGCGAATTTGACGATTTCATCCGTCCAAGGGATAATATGATCTGACCCGCTGGTCGACGAGCCCTATCCATCAATGTTGGACCTCCTCGCCTAATGTTGATGATTGGGATACGTTACGTACGTATGTACATATATACATACATGGTATGGTTGATGGGTGGTACAGCGTTGATAACTGAGACAGTCCTCAACCTAGTTTAGCGTGTAGCTAAGTACTGGGTAGCATCTCAAGTCTCAGGTTAAAGATTTTCTCATACTCGAGAGCGTTTACTACAAAGTTCGAACATAGTTACAGGTCGACATATATGCATACGATATCCCAACAACTCATACATCATGCGTATGCTGGTATCACCATTGTAATCTCCAGGATTTGGGAAGACACACTGAACCCTTTTATACAGTGTGCCTGCCTTCATATATTGTGTTTTGATGCCCAAAACCTCTTTCTGTATGTTGTGTTGAACGCTAGTGTGACTAGGTCCCCAGTGACCAACGCATTTTGTACCATTGCTGAATAGGGCCCCAATGACCCACCCATTTAGTACATACCATTGCTAGTGTATAGCGTCACAATCATCAACACGTGCACCGTCACATTGATCAATGGGTCCCCCCAGTCAAGAGCGTTGACCAGCAGGAAGTGTTGGCGAGGAGATCAGAAAATTACTGGCATTCTAGGTTTAGGGTATAGAAGGTGTACTGGAGGCTTTGCGGGATTGGTTCTACTGCTTTTGTGGAAGGAGGAATACGTTTGGTTGATGTGCTCACATCTTCTCGTGAGAAAGTGGACTGTCTATCGCCCGCTGTGTCCCCGACAACCCCTATTCTAGTAAAGTAAGTGATTGAAAACAGCTTGGCTAGAATCAACACATTCATTGTTTTATTCTAACCCTAACCCCATCGTAACAATCCTAACCCGCCAACCTACAGAGTCACATCAGTAATTGGAGCTTTGGCTTCACATGTTCCAGCGTAGCGCTCACGATGCTCGGCTTTCCCGAGGACATAGGTTCTATATACTCGAGCTGATAGGAGTTGTCTTAATAGACACCCCTCCACCCAGCGACGCCTCGGTCCCTTCGCCTTGCGCTCATACGATCCCCGTCCCTCGGCGAGTACTAACGCAATACCTGCGCCCTACACGAATCCACGATACCAATTCTAAGCGCATACCATACGTATAACCAGATGTAGTCGCCAGGTGTATAGACGGCTCGCCGCAGGGTGACGCCCCGAGGGTGGTAGTGGTAGGTGCTTGTGGGGGGGGGGGGTGGTAGAGGTGCCCTCTTAGTCCCCCTCCGTCGGGTTGGGTCAGAATCTCAACGCTTTTCACTTTGTCCTCTTTGATCACCGTGTGTAGCCCGCGGACCAATGTCGCAGCAATTGTCTCAATGCCCGCTTGCACAATTGCTGGCATTACGCGTTTCACTTTTGAGATCATGATCACGAGCTTAAGGAACGCGATGCATGATTGACCTACAGAAGACCCTACCGATAGTTATCCAGCTTTGGGATGAGTACATATAGTCTATATATACACGCGGTCAAATCGTTCAAAATCAGATTCAAGTTCAGAGCCTAACAAGCACCACCTCTTTGTTTGTGCCCTCAACCTGTTTTATAGCGTTCTTATCCAGTTTTACTTTTAATTTCCTTTCTCATTCCCTGCCGGTGGTCAAGGCGCACTCTGGCACTGTTGGGTCTAAATATCAGCAGTACCGAACCAGCTTCTTAGAATCAAGGACCCCGCCTGTTGGCATTACCGACCTGCCAGTATTAGGGACCTCAACTCAACTCTGCCTATGGACGACCCCGTCATAGAGCCGCACCACACGACTGATGGGAGTATATGTATCTATGAGTACAATAGCTACCTCGGGCGCTTTAAAAAACTGAATTGACATGACCCAAAAAAACGCTACCTCGGGCGCTCCAACACACTAGCACTTAGAACTTGGCGGATTTCTCGAGCTCCATCAGATATCAGAGATCTAGAGCTCAAGGCGATGCGACCCCCACCAACGGACGTCACCGTCACCTCCTTTGGCTGCGCAAGTAACACCAACCTGAATTAAGTGTCTGCAATTGTGATTAAGCTAGTTATATTGATGACGATCCTAAGCAAAGAGAGGAGAGCCTCTTCTTCTCTATATATACAAGCTGCATCATGTCCATTTAATTACTTAGCGCCAGTCTCAGCCTCAATGCGAAGCCTCGCAAACTTCCCTGCACGACACCTGCACCGCCCCAGTAAAACTATCCTGCAGCGCGCACAAGCATTCGCCTCCAAACACAAAGGCGTAATCGTGGATTATCACTCGAATGATCCACGCCAGCCTACCACACCTTCCACCGGCAGATCCTGTTATAGGAACTACCTGCCATAGTCTAATCAAACATCACATGACCCTACTACATAGAGAAATGTATGAGGAGAATGTAGTATATTGAGCGTGAGAATGAAACTAACTAATGGGTGAAAGCCCCAGTATTTATACTAAAGAAAAGTGGTACAGAAAGGTACTATGACAAATAGAATCCCGTGCCATAGCCATGGTATACAATGTGTCCTGAGTCATATCCTATGACTAATACCTATTCAATGACTCACGCCGGAGTCATGTGCTTACCAATGAGAATTGACTAATACTACGAGATTTTTCCGGGCGTACTATTTCGAGACTACGCTCTATATATAACATGTAATGTCGACCACAAGCTCGATGCCTGCCTTCCAATAATGAAACTCTTTCCTTGACAACTATCATGCAGGACGAAGCGACCAATCAGTGATCGCCACATATTTTTCGAAACATTACGAGAATAACCCTCTTTAGGATTCCGACCAACCAGAATTCTCCCCTTCAGTATCTCTTTGGCTTCAACCATGAGATATCAACAACAACGAGTACAAATGTCACCCAACTGGAGAGAGAAAGAAGCCATGAGTACCCAGAAACTCATGGCTGCCACCACGAATCTGCATCTAAAGCAGGACGAAGAGATTACCAGATTACGGCGGAACGTCAGCAGCTTAGCGAAGAAAAACCATGGACTCATGCGTCAAGTCCATGAGTTAGTGTCTAGATTACGACAGTACCCTCCTCCGAGGATACCAGACGGGACTATGCCAACAAACCAAGACAAAGAATCACAGAAAGAAACCTCCCCTGAAAACAAGGAAGACACCCAGATGGAAGACATAGTCGAACCAGAAACAGACAAAGACTACGACAGCTACTATAGTCTGTTCCAACCCAGACCAGGAAAGCCAGAACCGATGCCACAGCCAAGCAAAGAGTACGACATACTCCCAGACTGCGTAGAAGCACCCACACTCTCTCCCCCCCCCCCCATCCAATAATGTTACGGGCGAGCGGCGTTGCTTCGTTGAAGAGTGTGTCTTCGTGAAGGTGTCCTCGTAGATTGGGTAACGACTAGAGATCTTGGCAGGCGTGGTCGGCAGGAGATGGACTCGGGGCGGGAACGGGAGGCGGAACGGGGACGGGGCAGGGACAGGACCGGACAGGACAGGACAGGACGGGCTGGGCCCTAGGATTCACCTCCTAGGTGGCGGAAGAAGGGAGAGCAGAACAAGGAAGAGACTCTAAGCCAGACAGGGCGCGATGGCTCACAGAAGAGAGTCGACCGAGGACTGGAGCAGGGACGGCTAGTTGGAGCGATAGCCGGGCGGAAGGAGTCGGGACGGGGACCGGAGACAGGGCATGGCTGACCAGACGGAGAGCGATGGTCGGGCCGTGGGACGAGGAGAGTACGGGGGACAGGTCAGGCTCTAGAGAAAGGCGGAGCCAGCACGCGAGACGGGGACGAGAACAAAGACTTGGTCTGGCTCTAGGAAAAGCGGAGCCAGGACGCGAAACGGGGACGAGAATGAGGACTTGGTCTGGCTCTAGGAAAAGCGGAGCCAGGACGCGAGACAAGAGACGAGGATTCTAGGAGTCCTCCCCCTAGGCGGGAAGCCCAGGGGAGGAACGAGGTCTACGAGGGAAACACTTTCGAGAACAGATAAAGACTTGAATAAAGCGTTACTTGATATACAAGAAGAAAAGACTAAGGAAGAAAGGAAAGCTTTTCGAAGAGAATGAAGAAGCTTCCTTATATACAAGAATCTTAACGTTGCTGATTAATCCAGACAACGTGACAGGAAAACAGGAGAAGCAGAGACGAGACAGTAAAGCAGAACGAGAACGAGACGAGGAAAGAACAGGCGAAGAACGGAGACAGGAATGCACAGGAAAACAGGAACGGAGAACAGAAGCGAGGAAAGACAAGGATAGCGGAGCATACTCCGACGAGAAACAGAACAGAAGCAGAAAGGAACGAGACAGGAAAGTACAGGAGTTAAGGAGACAGGGAAACGAGACAGGACAAGGCAGGACGAGGCGAGGCGAGGCGACAGAGACGGGGGACAGGAGCGCAGACTGGAATCGATTAGCAAATACCTTAGCGACATGTGAGACGCTAAGGCTGGGCATTACTTCACGAAGCGCAACGGGGATCGGAGACTGTGAAGAGGTCGAGGCATAGCCAAGACATAGAGCACCTTCTCGGGCCATAGGATGTGCTTCCAGGTACCAAGCCATCTTCTAATACGTCCGGGTTGAATAGTCTCGCGACGATAAAGGTTGACAGGGGTAAAAGCCAGAGCAGGGAAGAGCCTACAGGGGATCGGGTAAACTAGGACTCAGGAGCGGGGAGACTAGGGGCTAAGCAGGATAGGGGTACAGGATTAGAATCGGGCCAAGGAGACAGAGAAAGACAGGAACAGGGCTTGCAGCCGGGGATGTGACCCGACGGCAAGGAAACAGGAAAAATGGAAAAACAGGGCAGGAAACGGGAAACAGAACAGGAAACAGGAAACGAGGCCAAGGAAACAGGAAACAGAGACAAGGAAATCCCAAGACGGGACCAGACTGGAGTCGGTCCCGTACGCCGTTACAAACAAGCACAACTACGACCACTAGCACCGTCGTGCCTATCTCTACTACCAGCACCACCACCGCCAACAAAAGCTAAGAGCATTATAGAAGAACCCGCCCTAGTAGAACAAACACCCCTACCAGAGACTCCCATACCGGCTGATACTCATCTGGATGAGGAGGTTACCATCTTGATTGCAGAACAAAATAGCTTGCAAATAAGAAATAATCAACGCAAACTAGATGACTGTAACAAAGTACGAAGGGGCTTTGAAATGATGGGGATTGAACAATGGTCTTGGTTCTGCAAGGAGGAGACAGGAACAAACAATAAGAACATACTGATTGGAAGAAAGGGGGTGAGGAGTTATTACTCAGTTACGGCAAGAATAGGGGGCAATACGTGTACTACCAATGAGGGAAGCATAAAGGCGGAAGATAGGGCCGAGATAGCGAAGTACGATGGGATGTACCTGGCAGGACGCTGGGAGGGGCCTGGGGGAGAGAGGGAGAGGATAAAAATTGTAATAGAGAGTGTGTGAGACGAGCTGGTGTTATTTTCTTTCCCTTTAGTTAGGCAGTGGCGGCGGAAGAGTGCGAGCTCGCTGAATGCCCTTCAGTGGGTGTGGCCAGGAGTTAGCAGGGTAGTTCCAGGGTTGTGGTATTGCCATAGACTACGGCCTGCATGCAATTAATGAGTTAAACAAAAAAAAAAAAAAAGCCTTCCAATAATCTTGAGATATCACTCGATCGGCTTCCCAGACACCACTCTCGCCTATAGCTAGTAGATTCGTACCCGTCTAGTCGCCGCATGGACACCTCAGGCAGAGTCATGCGACATTTCTAGTAATACCGAGTGCTCTGTGGAATCTGTCAGAAAGAACGTCATTCCTACTTTAGCGTCGCGGCCTCGACTTCCCACCCTTTCGAACTCCACGACGTCCCTGCTTCACTTCGACCCCCCTATCGACTTATTTTAGGGGATTCAAGGCGAGATAGAAAATGGCGACACATGCCAGCAAAAAGTTTCTACAACTCGATCTCCGCGCAAGACCTTGCTTGCTGGGCAATCTCCGCCCGGCCGTGGATACCAACTGCCGCACCCATGACACCACACTACGACACTTCCCAAGGGCAGATACCATTATTAACCCACTCCCAGGGTCTACCTTGTTCATTCTAAGACAGCACGAAGAACATACACCCGCTATATCCAACAATCCGCCCATGAGCTCGATGCCTGCCTACTGCTAATCATATATCCTCACTCGTTGCATCTCTACCCGTCCACCATGGCACCATCCCATGCTAAACCCAACTGTAGATAACATTTGGAGGACATCAGTACGTATTCCTCCTACAGCTCAATATCGAAACTCAACCAGGCGACATACGACACTTATAACCACGACACCCACCATAATTATATCAGAATCAATCAATCAATCATAATCATATCCCATCACTCGACCGCCACACCCAGGTACGTCAACCACCCATAGCACCCACGACATGCACCGCTTGTGACTACGAGTATCAGCCTTAACTCCAGATCAGAGCAACCCTCGGCATCGACTCCACTATTAATATTGGCTACTCGGGACACCAAGGGAAAAACTTCCTCTTAGAGAGCTATTAAGCCTGTTAGCATTAACTACACTAGACTATTAAAAAGAAAAAGAAAAACAGGTTCAGTTTACTAGAAGATCTTGTCGAGTGAGATTCCATGACTAATGTCTTGGCACGCATGAATTGCGGCTCCTTCCTCACCGCATTACCTCCACCGAATTACCTAAGGAATTCAAAGTGCTCGCACACGCCCACAATCCTAACCCTAGATTCAGATGACCTAATCATAATAATTCAGGGATCCTCGGCCGGGGTAAATGTTTAGCGACCCCGCTTCCAACGCTGATCGCTGCACATCAGATGGTGGGCCTGGATGGAGTACATCTCGCCCCGTAGTTTTGCCTGAACCCGGACTGAACGGAAGAAGGCAAAGCTGAATGGATCTTTTTAATAAACGCTTGTTTGCACTGATAAACCAAAGAGTTTTTGGAAGTGTCGAGGGCTGGGAGAGAGCGAAAATGCTAACCCACAAAAAAAAGGTTAAATTCGCTGTGGCTTTGCTATCAAATAATGAAGCTCCAATTCCTCTCTTATTGAAGACAGATAGCTTAGTGAGATCCTGGTGCATCTAAAAATACAAGTCCATAAGAGCGATGCGGCAGAGAATCGAGCCTATTGAGGAGCATGCTAATGGGATACAAGAAGGCACGAGTGACTGTATAAACCTAGACACCACCCCCTCAAAAAGAGATACCATCGAGAGCAAACTCAACACACAAGTCATCAAAAATACCTACTACAGCAAACAGCAAAAACTGCCCAAGAGATGGAACGTAAGTGACGCCATGCGCCACCGCTCTCATCAAGCTTACCTATTAACGGAAACAGTGAAGGACCGCGAAAAGACGTTGAAATGGTTATCGTGTTCTTCCTTTGAAACCGAGTTACAGGAGTTTAACAAAAATTGGCTCCCCGAAACGTGCAAATGGGTGACTTTGCACCAAGGGTACAACAAGTGGGATGACGTAATTCCGGGCGCTCCTCAGTTTCTCTGGATATTCGGGAACCCTGGCTGTGGAAAAACATTTCTCTCACATGTAGGTCCCCGCATCTATTGCTAAGATTCAGGAAAAATCCTAAAGATACAACAGTCTATTAGGCAGAGGCTGTCACAAGAGGACGGTATTGTTATATACTTTTACTTCAATTCAAAACAAAAGGACAACGGGAAACAGTCAGCCAATGCATTCTACCGAACTATCATCTATCAACTTCTCAAAACCATGGAAGGCACAGATATATCTGCCGACTGCTACTCGGTCGCACACGACTTGAGGAGGTAAGCTTGTGCTTCCGAGTCTATTAACCATCTCTTGACAAAAAGCGTGTGAGCTGATGATGCCTTCGCTTAGAAATACCGGAACTAACACTTCGATCACCAATGAAAACCTTCTCAACACTCTAAAGGCTATCCTAAAGAAAGTTGGGACAAGGGTCACTATAGTAATCGACGCTCTAGACGAGTGCAAGGAAGAAGACCAGGAGTTCGTGGAAAGAAGCGTTTCATTGTGCCACGATTTCCGCACCCTGAAGGTTCTGATCACGAGCAGGCCGGAATTGAACATAGTTGATCGTTTCGAGATGATATCATCGGAAATTGGTGTCCAACTCGCCTTTTCAAAAACGGAGTCGAGTCATGATATTAACCTCTATATCGAGCAACGTCTCCAAAGTTCTAAAACGTTGAGTGATAAAATGTTTCCGGAAATGACACGAGAAATAAGGGAGAAGCTCCGGAAGAGAGCTGATGTGAGTAATCAAATTCTAAGCCATATCAACCTACGGAAGTGCTAACATACAAGATGAATTACAGGGCGGGTTTCTCTACGTAAGGCTCATGCTCGATATGTTAGAACAACACGTCACAGTGGAAGGCATACGGAATGGATTGGAAAGTCTGCCAGAGACCCTTGTTGGTATTTACAAAAACGCCATCCAAAAAATAGAGAAGAATCCCTCCAAAGATTTGCGCGAAACGGCCAAGCGTGTTCTTCGTTGGGTGGTTGGTGCGCGTCGACCACTGACTATCGACGAGCTTATGATGGCGCTTAGGGCTGAGAATCTGAAGACCCAGAAGGCCCCAAAAATCAGTGATCTAGGCCCCTTCATACCAAATTATCGCCAACGGCTTTGGCAGATTTGCTTTCCACTTCTGGAAGTCCTTGAAGATAATACGGTACAGGTGATTCATGTATCGTTGGCACAATACCTACTCGGTCGAAATATCTCTGGACACGAATCCGATGCTGCAGGCGGGGACCATGATCACTTCCGATTAAATCTTCAGGACCATAACGATCTAGCTCTCACATGTATTGCTTATGTATCTGTGCAGACAATAAAGCCAGTTGGCTCTTCACACATCGGGGGTGATGAGGATGTGGAAAAACCAGAGGTGGGGTTGTTTGATCTCCTCCGTCGCACCAAATCACATGAGCTAACTTGTTTGGAAGGAGTTCTCTACTTACGCCATTCTCGAATGGCCCGAGCACTGCCTAGCGTCGGAGGAAAGTTCATCGTGGAGCATGTGTCCGGAGCTCTTGCAGTTTCTTCAGGATAAGAATCAATTCGACAGCTGGATTAAAGACCGGGCGGCCATTGATGAAGAGTTTGCCATCTACTTCAACTTAGGAACTAACCAAGAGGGGCTGATAGCGGGTGATTGAAATCCCGTCCTGTATACACCTTGTCCTCTGTCTAACATGCAACTATACCTCCTTAGGCGGACTCCCAAGCCCAATTCACGTCTGTGCATATTTTGGATTAGGCAAATTGTCGATAGAATTAAACACTCAATCAAAGTGCGGCCTTTATCCCCAGAGTGTTGCTGGTAAGACGCCACTACACATTGCCGCGGAGAAAAATCACGCGAACTTCGTCGATACCTATATCGATAAAGCAGCGAAAGAGTTAGAAGCATACACCCAACGTCGCAAAAGTGGTAACTATCACACAGCAGCGCCGCAAAGCTTTGTGAACACCAAGGACAACCGCGGGAAGACTGCCCTTCATTACGCCGCTGCCAAGGGGAATATTCTCCCCGTACGCTCCTTACTCCGGGGCGGGTACAGTGCCATCTCTTCCGACAATCTTCTTCAAGCTCCCCTTTTACTAGCGGCCCTATCTGGAAAAAGAGATGTTTTTCTCGCGTTATGCAATACAACTGTAAATGAATCCCTGACCTGCGCGAGTAAAACTGGACTTACACCGCTTGATTGTCTCATAATGCATGGGCATGAGGAGATACTTAAGTCCTTGTTTTTGTCAGGTAAAGTGCCGGAGGTCTTTCCCAGCTCTTCACACTTGGCATTTATCGCTGCGGCAGGCAAGGGCTTTGTGGGTGTGGTTGATCTATTACTACACGCAAAGATTGACGTCAATGTCAGAGATAATATTCAACAAACCTCACTTCATAGAGCAGCAACATGGGGGCACACCGAGCTGGTCAAATTACTTCTTCGGCCAGAGTGGAAGACGGATGTAGATGCAGAAGACCAATTCAAGAGGACCCCGCTCTATTTAGCCGCGGCAAGAGGGCATACAGCTATTGTCAAGTACCTCATGCAGGCTGGCGCCAACGTCAATGCCCTCGATAGACGCAGTCGGACAGTCCTGTTCGAACCCGCCGGGAGAGGGCACGCGGTGGTTGTAAGGGTACTACTCGGCGCCGGGGCCCAAGCTGCGCAGGTGGATGATCGGAGGCGCTCAGCCCTCCATTGGGCTAGTAGATATGGCCGGCAGGAGGCGGTAAAGCTGCTCCTAGATGCCGGAGCGGATCTGGAGGGGGAGGAAAAGGACAAGGAAACACCATTACATTGGGCTGCACAAAACGGGCAGGATACGATGATTGCTCATCTCATAAAAGCAGGGGCCAAGGTTGGAGTAAGAGATGTGCAAGGGCGGACACCGCTCCATCACGGTGCATGGCGGGGGATGCAAGCTTCCGTATACGCTCTTCTGCGTTACGGATCCGCACCGGACGTTGTCGATCATAACGGGCGTACAGCGCTGTCCTGGGGAGCAGAATCAGGGGACTTGGAGGTCGTGCAGACTCTACTGGATGCCGGGGCAGACATCAGGGCACGAGATACCGGGGGGGTATCACCTCTGCATGTCGCCGCTCGCTGCGGGCATGACACGGTTTTAGAGCGCTTTCTTGGTGGCGGAGCCAACATGGAGGTGAAAGACAACCAACACGCAACTCCACTACACTTTGCAGCGCAGGAAGGAAAGGAGAAGGCGACGCGGCTTCTACTTAATGCCGGCGCATCTCCAATAGCTGTTGACTTCAAAAAGCGGTCACCGACATGGAGCAAAAGCGGGATAAATGGGTCGAGTGGAATGGTTTCTGTACTCAACGAGGCCAAGGAAAACGCAGAGTCGAAATATCTTTCACAGCTCCCGAGCATGCATCAGGCCGCGATGAGGGGCGATGATGCCACTGTCCAGTCTCTTATCACCGCAGGAACAAATATTGATGTAAAGGATACTCGTGGACGGTCGGCTCTGCACTGGGCAGCTCTCGGAGGTCAGCATGTAGTACTCGTACGCCTTATCCTCGCTGGCGGGGCTAATATTCAGCTTTCAGAAGGCTCGGGGCAAACAGCACTTCACCTTGGTAGCAAGAATAATCACCCAGCAGTAGTACACCAGTGCCTGGTGGCTGGGGCAGATGTCATGGCAAAGGACAGCCGTGGGCAAATTCCGTTGCATTTGGCTGTGGAAGGAGGGCAGGAGGAGATTATAACACAACTACTTCAATCCCGAGGCTCAAAAGCGGGTGTAGACGCTGCAGACAACTGGTCCCGAACACCATTGCACTTTGCGGCGGAGGGTGGATTGAACGTGATTCTCGTGGGACTGCTGGCCCACGGAGCCTCTACAGTGAATAGCGGCGATTACAAGGGTCAAACACCTCTTCACCGGGCAGCACGTAAGGGACACCACGCCATCGTTGAGGAACTGCTCAAGGTCGGGGCGAAGCTCGACGTAACAGATACCAATAAGCGGACGGCTTTGCATCTGGCAGCAAAATATGGGCACCTTACTGTGGTTAAGCAGCTTCTAGCGGCAAAAGATAACGTGGCTGCAAGGGACGGAAGTAACAGAACAGCGCTTCATCTGGCGGCGGGAAGTGGCAGGGAGAGCGTAGTGGATGTCCTACTCAACTACGGCTCGGAGGTCAACGCCAAAGACAGCGAAGACATAACGCCTTTCCAACTAACAGCCGAGATCGGACGGGCGGGTCTGGCAGAACGTCTTTTGAGTTCTGGGGCGACCGCGACAACTCAGGATTGTCTTCAAAGAACTGCCCTTCACATTGCCGCCCAGAAAGGGTACGGAACAATACTCGATATCGCATTAAGGGCCAAGGAGAACATTGATCTCACAGACCGTTGGCAGAAAACACCACTGCACTGGGCTGTGCGGAGCGGACATCATGCAATCGTCGAGAAACTGCTGGGTGCAGGTGCCAAAACTAGTGTTATCGGTGATGCGCATGAAACGCCTCTGCATTCAGCGGCTGAAACTAACAGAGAAAGCATAGTCAACTTGTTAATAAATGCTGGAGCTGACCCCGACGCTACACTCTATCAAACCCGGGAAACGCCTCTTCACATGGCGGCCAGGAACGGTAGCCTCGTGGTAACTAGGCACCTGCTCAACTGTTGTGCCGATGTCGGAGCCCTGGACGCTTCAAACGAAACACCGCTGCACTATGCAGCCCGCGGCGGTCATTCCAAGGTTGCGAGACTATTACTAGAGTATGGCGCGGATATGGAGGCACGGAATGCCGAAGGGAAACCGGCAGCGGATATTGCAAAGCTATCACACCATACAAAAATCATGGAACTTTTTAACGGACTACGGTAGATGTGATGGGTTGGATATAGCGGGATTTGAGGTCTACTGCATGCACCTGGGGGGTGGGGGAAACGTTGAGGGTTATTCTGTCTCTCTTTGTCTTCCTTTTCTAGCTTATGTCACTATACTGTCTTTGATTACTTGTGAGTTGGAGGTGAAGGGGACCTTTGCAGGAGAGTGAGACCGAGGGATGATACGTGATCGGGCTGAAATCGAAGAAATGGAACGATATTTAACAATAAAATTGAGGTTTTTGCCTTTGTGACGACATGTGAGATTAACAAGGAGACATATACATGTAGCTATGCCACGCGCGCGAGAGTGCACATTTCCCACCCAATTCTCGCCCTCAGATCCTCTCAGCCGCCGCCCCCAATCCGTCTTCCAACTTCCCCGACCCTACCTAATGGCTAGCCGGCCCCCGCCGCGGCCTTCCCTCAGGAGATGGGTAAGCTGTGCTTGAGCTCAGCCTTCGATTGCAATTGAGTATTACATGCGATGTCCGGGGGTTCTCACTGATCCCCCGCAGCGGACGGCTATCTTCGTTGACATTGCGAAAGTTCTATTACCTGTGCTACTGTAGTCCAAGCCTATGGACAAGGCTCTCTCATTGGCGTACAGCTACAGGAGTACTACTCTAGCCATTTAACGAATATTTCCCTACCCACGAAGACTTCTGGGCAGTCTGGGCTATTCTTGTATATTCTGAGCGGTGCTGCGTAGACCGTAAGAGATGGGTCTGCTCTACTTGTATGACTGTTCTCCGAAGGACCCCGACTGGTGTGCTCACACATACATTCAGAGCACTACTGGCTGTATTCATTTCCAAAAAGTCGAGACTGCGCTGACCATAAACCAACGAGACGCGCGGGCAATATCTGGCTACTTCCCATTGACCTCTCTTTTGCAGGGGACTTTGATTTGTGCTAGTGCCCGCACTACAAGGTGCGACCACTAAACCATCCTGGGCCCGTTATTCTGCACCACGCCCAACATCCCCATCCAACATTTTCCCCACTAGACAATACCGTCACGTCAATGTATTGGGACCAGCGTGTCATCCCCGGAGTACCCACATATATGTGTGTACATCTGATCAACAACTTATGATATCATCCCTTTTAATCCATCCCCAACTATGACTTGCGTAGAGGAAGTCATAGGTTATCACTCGTGCCAAGAGCCGACCGTGTAAATTAGAACATCCGCCGCCAGTGGTTATACCAACACAAAAACTCCACCAGCGCTGCATTATAGCTCTCAAGCAAACACACAGCCTCGCAATCTCGTGCTGGACGGTCTCGCGGTAGCCAAACACGCGACATCACTCGCGCCAAGACTCCTGGTGGGGTGTGTGCTCCCCGAAAAGGAAGGTGCAAAACGTCCCCGCACAACGCTGCTGTGCCACGCCGCGACTCAGCCCCACGCCACCCAACGGAACTGAACTATTATCCCCGCATCCGCATGCGACCAGGTACATGTAGTGAGTTAATGGCCTGTGCTTACATTTATCGCCCCGCTCTCGTCGATTTCGCATAGCTAATCATCAAATATCACTCGTGCCAAGACCCACAGTACAAGGTATGATCTCCTCCCGTGCCAGCGGTGACTCCAGGAACCCAAGTGAGAACAAAACTGACCTGCAAGAAGAACCCAACCTTCCCCGGCATCGAGCCAGGCGCAAAAAAAAAAACCAGGACATCACTCGGCGCTCCAAGAGTCCGCTGTGGAAAGGATCAGCCATCTTTGGTTGTAAACCAACCTCCCGCTGTCGACGACCGAACAACACGTCTTGCACCAAGACTTCCGACCGCTCAAACCCATTTCTACCAGCGATACAACTCTGGTTGCAGTGCTCGCTCGAAAAATCCTCCGGTGCTGTGCTCTACCACATATAGTACCGGTCTCGCCATAGCCAAACACACGATATCACTCGTGCCAAGACCCCCGTCCGTTTACCTTTTTTTGTTAGATTCATTAATCGCATATTGCATACAAACCGCAGCCTATGGCAATATTGTAACCCCAGAACTACCCTACATCCACCACCACATACAAAATAAAGTAACTCTTTAAAAACAATTTGTGTGGAGTCCCTCATTCCTATATCTCCTGTTGGGCCGATCAGTTTCTTCCCCTGTAGTCTTTCTCCACTGCCTCGTAATCGTCTTCTGACAAATCCCACCGATCATAAGATCAAGACCTCTGACCGTGCTAGAAGAGCCGGTGGTACGGACTTGCCAAGTTGCAAGCGTTGCTCGGTAGAGAGCAAGGTCTCGCAGCACTGTGCCACTTTTCAGCATCATAACCACCTAGCTGGCACGTAGCCCCTAGCACCACGTTGTTATCCAGGAAGAGAACCGTGTTCTCTGCGTCATTGGCCGCGTTCCCTCCCCCAAAAGGAAGGCGTAGCAAGTCTGGGGTATTGCCGCGGACCTACCACGTCCTAGCACCTAAGGCCACAAAAGGAGGAGCCGCAGCACGTCTACGGCGTTAACCCCGCAAAAATACAAGAATCAACGCCGTAGAAAGCCGCACAGTGGCCCGCACAATGGCCACACCCTGGGCGAGCAGCACATCTACGCCGTCAGTCTACACCACCTACACCCCCACAACATCCCAACACAGCGGAGCCCCTCTACGTTGCTGCTCTGCACCACGCCCATACTCTGTCCCAGCACACTGCGGCATTGCTACTGCAAACAGGAAGGCATAGCTTGGTGCACGCCATTGCCGGTGCCTCGGTGTGGCAGCTACGCCGTTGCTCATTCAGAATTAATCAAATGAATCAACCTTGTCGCTTATTTCTGCCGCCCAAAGAATGATTTTACAAACTCCCAGCACCAACGCGCGCGTGGCTTCACAAAAACAAGACGTAGCACCACCGCCGCATAGGAGCTCAACGGTGTACAAAACATTGCCTTTTACGCCTAAAATCTCGTCCCACTCGTCCCGCCGCTCCTAAATGTTACACATCGTCTTTTGGCGCTTAGTATTCCTCCTAACTATGATATCTCGTCTTTTGACGTCGCGCGGAGGTGATATTTTGGCGCCGATATCGCTAGCCAGTGACGTCAGATTTGACGGCTCTGATCTGCACACCTCGAGGGTGCGGGCCCGAATCAGCACCAAGTCGTCAAGTTATTGCACCTAATCGACCCCGGAATTGGCGCCTGACGGTGCACCAAATCGACGTCCTACCAGCAGCTAATCAGCATGTATGCACAGAGGTAGGCTGGCGGGCAGGCAGTAGGCGGGGTAGTAGGCGAGGTAGGCAAGCGGGCAGGCAGCGGGGTAGCAAATATGTACATAGGATTAGGTAGACAGAATTAGGTCTATAGATAGGATAGACGCAATAATATGAGAATGACGCGGAAACTTTCTCCTAGTCGATGTACCTTTTGCCGAGTGATCTCATTCTGCCAGAAAAGCGGCTAGAAAAAGCCGTTAACCGGGCCAAAGATACTTACAACGTCTGGACGAGCGCCAGTCGTCTTTTGGTCAAAAAGACGAGAGAGTACTTCTCGTTGGGCCAGGGTGTTGATTGCGATGCGCGTATGAAAACCTCTTGTACGCCTGGTATGCCTGGTGCGCCCAGACGCACCAGGACGAGACCCGGTTTTTAGCCGATGAAACACCAATCCACACCGGAGGTACACACAATCTACATGTACACACATGGTGCATATATATCTTATGATTTAGTTCCCTTTTCATCCCCACCGACAGATTCCAAACGGTTGATCAAACAGTTAAACCATAAAAAAGAAAAGAATGGTCAATCATGATGTATCACTCGCCGTTGCCAAGGCTTTCCCAGAGCACGGCCAATAAATGAAATCTTCAAGTAACACATCCGGATCCCGCGATGTTGAAAAAATACATGTAATCAGCCTTTGATATGCGCTAGCTACTGTATGGTTAGTGCCACGAACCACGGTTATGGCAGAACCCTTTTGCGACTCTGGCTCCAAAGGGAAATCTCCCCTAACCCTTACGCTTGATGACACAAACAACACGTATCAACCCATTACATGTAATTACATCACGCAGCAAAGTTGAGTGCCACACATGCACACCATCTTTTTGAACTAGAAACATGTTTCCCTGATTATCCTACCTTTCCCTGAAAGGGTATATAGGCTCGTGTCCCAGCCCTCCCCACCAGCAGGAAGCGCCATCATATCACCTGTACATCTACGCACAAGCACACAACAGACGTAGCCCGAACCCTTCACAGCTGTTTAGAGTACTTTTGAAGGCTTGTTTTATTTATCGAGCTGCCCTTTTATTCCAAATAGTGATGCTAACCTGTTTTTAGATTTTGATAGTCGGAAGAGCTTGACGTCTGGAGATGCTTATGGCCGATAGTAGATCAATAATTGTGAAGGAGCGGTGGCGTGGTAGTTACACTAATTTTCAGGCTTCTTATGGATTAGATATGCCGCCTGAGGATATTGTGGAAGGAAATGCGACCTTGGATGCAATGCAGAAAGCCGACGAACGTGATCTCGAGGCGAAGGATTCTGAGGCCAAAAAATATGATAAAAGGTACGTAAGGCGTGGCGGTTGGTACGACTGTTCAGTTATCTTGGGAGAGTTTGTTAATTAATTTTTCATTATAGGGCCTGAAGGTGCATGGGTTAAGAGGAGCAGGGGAAGATATGAAGCTGGAGGGCGCAGTGTATTGAAGGGGATTGTTGCTGAGCAGGTGGCGGAGAAGTATCGGGTCACGCCAACTGGTAATCCGGAGATAGATCTGATAATTGCGATGGGGTTGAGGGCTCTGAATAATGAGCTTGTGTTTGGCGATACGTTTGAACCGGGAGAAAGTACTTCGAGTAATCTGGTAGGATCAGCGGGGGAAGCTGGGGCGACAAAGTCGAAGCGGCAACGGAAGAGGGAGAGACAGCGGGAGAGCGCGAAGAAGCGGTAAGCAGGAGACTAGTAAGGCCTTATAAGTTGATTACTATCTTACTTGATGATCGTTCTGAGAAGAGGCTTCTCCCTCTCTTATCCTCATCTTGATGACAAATCTATGATACAACCCCCAAAGTCCCCTGATGGGGCTGAAGTTAAACAAAAAGTCAAGTTGCACAAAGAAATCATAAATTACCACCGTAGTTGGAATTGTGTTTTCATTCAAATCACGTGCCCAACCTGACGAATTGGGTTGGTGGCAATTTGGCTTCAATGGAGGTGAGACTAATGTTTGCACTTGATATTCAAGCTGGTGATGTTATATTTTTTTTTGGGTCTTTAATTTCCAACAATCATGATGTTACACCTCCAATATCAGGAACTGTATTGATTTATTTTATGATTAGAGTGTGTTTGATTTTAAGAGAAAGGGAGGCTAAGAAAACTGGAAAGAGGGGCCAAATCCGGTGAAACGAAGCTGCTCGGATGGGAAAATTGGGGGGGGGAGAGGGTTATAGTCTTGTTAAATACTTATTCCCTGTATTGTTTAACGAGTTTTCTCTTTAATTGCAATAACATTAATCGTCCTGTTGCCTTTCCCGTTTCTCTTTTTCTCTTTTTCTTTTCGCTTTCCTTCCTCAATTGTTCTTGTTCTTTGTCCTCCGATTTGATAACTCGTTCTTTAATTTTTTGTTCCTCCTGATAACAAATTCATTTGTTTGAGGAGGGCGGGCTGTCATGATAGCTGCAAATATGGGCGGGAGGAGGGGATCATATTTAATATGGATATATGTGACTCTTGCACAAGTGTTTTGAGAGAGAATAGTCGTGATCTTTGTAGTCGGAAAATTAATAATGCAGCCTTATGCGACCTTCACTCTGGGCGCCTGTGATAATTGTTCGAGTTACAAGAATAGTGGATACCTCTTCCACCCTCAGTATTCTAGTAGCTGAATGTTGACCAATCCGTCCTTGGTTCCCACATGCAAGAGTGCTATGAGTCTTAGTGATAATTGTGGAAGGGAGGAACACCAGACAATCAAAAATCATATGCAAGGTGATCTCATGCAGGATTTCATGAAACGAGCTCATATGACTCTCAGTTTCATGGCACTCGATCAAATTAGATTAGGTCGCCGGTTCAGGCGAGGAGTGTTCAGTCCCATTACCTGTTTAGGAGCGGAGGGTTGAGTTATTGACAACCCCCAAACCTGGGCAAAAGAACTATTCCAAAGCAAAGCACAGAGACCATTCACCCTGCTCAACACAATGGGAAAAGACTTAGAGAGAACCTGCATGGGCATATTGACTGAAACCTGAATCGAGGAAAAAAGCGGTCTGAACATACACCAATTTGGAGGAAGAAAAGCAAGGTCAGCGGAGGAATGCGTGTAACACACGCTGGGCTGGACCGAAAAAAAGAGAGGGGAAGGAAAGAAGGTGGCGCTGATAGCTATAGACATAGCTTAGGCCTTCCCAAATATGTCCAAAATGAGAGTTGCAAACATAGTACAAGAGCAAGGAGGAAACGACAGGCTAGCCTATTGGGTGGACAGCTTCATTAGCAAAGGGAAAATCCATCTCAGATTCAATGACGAGATCGGAAAGAAGCAAGATGTTGAAACAGGGATACCACAGGGTGGCCCAATATCACCGATACTCTTCAACCTATATATTGCCCATTCATTAAGTGGATCAACTGTTATGGCGTCGTGTCGGGTATTAGAATGATATGTTGTGGCGTGAAGAGAAGTTGTAACGGCGTACGGGACCGACTCCAGTCTGGTCCCGTCTTGGGATTTCCTTGTCTCTGTTTCCTGTTTCCTTGGCCTCGTTTCCTGTTCCCTGTCCTGTTTCTCGTTTTCTGTCCCGTTTTTCCATTTTTCCTGTTGCCTTGTCGTCGGGTCACATCCCCGGCTGCAAGCCCTGTTCCTGTCTTTCTCTGTCTCCTTGTCTGAAATCATCCTGTACCCCTATCCTGCTTAGCCCCTAGTCTCCCCGCTCCTGAGTCCTAGTTTACCCAATCCCCTGTAGGCTCTTCCCTGCTCTGGCTTTTACCCCTGCCAACCTTTATCGTCGCGGGACTATTCAACCCGGACGTATTGGAAGATGGCTTGGTACCTGGAAGCACATCCTATGGCCCGAGAAGGTGCTCTATGTCTTGGCTACGCCTCGACCTCTTCACAGTCTCCGATCCCCGTTGCGCTTCGTGAGGTAATGCCCAGCCTTAGCGTCTCACATGTCGCTAAGGTATTTGCCGATCGATTCCAGTCTGCGCTCCTGTCCCCCATCTCTGTCTCCTCACCTCGCCTCGTCCTGCCTTGCCCTGTCTCGTTTCCTTGTCTCCTAGACTCCTGTACTTTCCTAGTTCGTCTAGCTCTGTCTCCTGTTTCGTTCTCGTCTGCTTCTGTTCTGTTTCGCGTCGGAGTATGCTCCGCTATCCTTGTCTTTCCTCGCTTCTGTTTTCCGTCTCTGTTTTCCTGTGCGTTCCTGTCTCCTTTCTTCGCCTGTTCTTTCCTCGTCTCGTTCTCGTTCTGCTTCTCCTGTTTTCCTGTCACGTTGTCTGGATTAATCAGCAACGTTATGATTCCTGTATATAAGGAAGCTTCTTCCTTCTCTTCGAAGAGCTTTCCTTTCTTCCTTAGTCTTTTCTTCTTGTATCTAAAGTACGCTTTATTCAAGTCTTTATCTGTTCTCGAAAGTGTTTCCCTCGTAGACTCCGTTCCTCCCCTTGGCTTCCCGCCTAGGGGGAGGACTCCTGGAATCCTCGTCTCTTGTCTTGCGTCCTGGCTCCGCTCTCCCTGGAGCCAGACCAAATCTCCGTCTGGTCCCCGTCTTGCGTCCTGGCTCCGCTTTCCCTAGAGCCAGACCGAATCTCCGTCTAGTCCCCGTCTCGCGTGCTGGCTCCGCTTCTCCTAGAGCCTGACCTGTTCCTCGCCCCACGGCCCAACCATCGCTCTCCATCTGGTCAGCCGTGCCCTGACTCTTGTCTCTGTTCCTGCCCCTCGTGAATGACCATCGCTCCTCGTCTGGTCCCACGATCCTGTCTCCTACCACCAGGGGGGTGAACCCCTGGGCCCACCACGCCCGGTCCTGTCCTGTCTTGCTCCGTCTCCGTCCCGACTCCCTCCGCCCGGCTATCGCTCCAACTAGCCGTCCTTGCTCCAGTCCTCGGTCGACTCTCTTCTGTTAGCCATCGCGCCCTGTCTGGCTTAGAGTCTCTTCCCTGTTCTGCTCTCCTTCTTCCACCACCTAGGAGGTGAATCCTAGGACCCAACCCCGTCCAGTCCCGTCGCGTTCTGTCCTGTCCCCGCCCCGATCCCCGTCCCGCCTGTTTCCCGTCCCGAGTCCATCTCCTGCCGACCACGCCTGCCAAGATCTCTAGTCGTTACCGAATCTATGAGGACACCTTCACGAAGAAACCCTCTTCAACGAAGCAACGCCGCTCGCCCGTAACAGAAGTGTGGCAGCAACGGTCGGAGGATGAGTCATATGGGTTTCTATATGTTTCCATTAGGTTCGGTTATGAGTCAGACTCGGACAGGGGTTATTCGGTTATATGAAGGGTCCTGTCTGCACTCCACGTCTTGTTTCTCTTCCTTCCTTTTCTCTTCACCCAACCTCTTGTATTTAAAGAATATTATTAGTTTTATTCCTCCATAGTCCAACGTCTCCGATCTCTTGGTCTCGATGGCCAAGAGAGTTCCAAGATATTTCGCTTGCTTAGAGTCTACCCCTAAGCCTCCTGTTTACATTGTGTTCCTTGGACCTCTACGTCTTTGTCTACGGACCCCACGTAACATCAACACATTAATTGAGAATAGATTTGAAGGTGACACAATTAGTACTCCTAGCTAGTACATATTAGTGGTCGGTTTTACCATAGTGGTAACGAGGCAAGAGTAGGAATAAACGATCAAGAAAACAGAAAAACTAGTCGAAGAAGCACATAAGTGTACTGAGGAAGACTAGGTAAAATTCAAATTTGTAGATAAGCAAATAGAATGGACTCGAATAGACTGTGGAAAATAAGAGGACAAAATACTTGAAATAAGAGGAAAACGAGAAAAAAAGGATAAGAAGAAAATTAAATGGCTTGGAATACTATAGATAGATAATAGACTCCCATTCAAAAACTACGTTAGGGAAAAGAGCGCTAGGACTTCTAGAACGGCGAAATATATCATCAGACTTGGAAGCGAAAACAGTGGAATTGGTATCGACAACACTAGCAAAATGTCTGTTTAAGTTACTTGCTTGAGTATAACGGCCCGACCGCCCCCACCTGCTAAGCCGTCGAGAACGTTGCGGAATCGGGTTGATAGGTGAAGGATCGGATCGCGTCAGATAGGATGGATGAGTTAGGAAGGTGCTCGGAGGATACGGTCAGCGCTAGGCGCTTCAGATTAGGATTGCGGAAGGAAAGGATCGGGATTGGTTATGGAAATATGTTCGGTTGCGGGTGTGAGTCATTTGGGATTAGTCATCGTAGGATTTCTTTGGATATATATTAGGGCTCTCCCTCACTTCGTATATGTTTCTCTTCTCTTATTCTTTCCTTACGCAACGTCTTCTTTTGTATTCAAATCAATTTATTTGGTCTCACCTGATATATCATACTAGGCGGAGCCATTCCTCCTTTCGGTTAAAAAATATATTCTGTCCGATCGGTATCCTAGACCGATCTCCCGTCCAAGTCCTTGAACGTATCCGAGTCGATCCTCGTCTCGGCATTGTTTTGTTTAGTTTCTGGAACCCCGCCCAGTTAGATTGAGGCTGGTAGCCAAATATGAAGGAAAGATAGTGCAAAGGACAAATATTACTAGCAAACACATTTAGACATATTGTGGGCAAAAACTGTAAAAATATAAAAAATGGAAAGAGTGTATACAAAAAAGAAAGAGTATGGGAGAAGTGTCTGATAAAAAATTGGAAATAGAGATCCGCATTTATAATAAGGACAAGTGTTACGGGCGAGCGGCGTTGCTTCGTTGAAGAGGGTTTCTTCGTGAAGGTGTCCTCGTAGATTGGGTAACGACTAGAGATCTTGGCAGGCGTGGTCGGCAGGAGATGGACTCGGGGCGGGAACGGGCGGAGGAACGGGGACAGACAGGGACAGGACCGGACGGGACAGGACAAGATGGGTTGGGTCCTAGGATTCACCTCCTAGGTGGTTGAGGAGAGGGAGAGCAGAACAAGGAGGAGACTCTAAGCCAGACAGGGCGCGATGGCTAACAGAAGAGAGTCGACCGAGGACTGGAGCAGGGACGGCTAGTTGGAGCGATAGCCGGGCGGAGCGGAGGCGGGAGGCAGGGCACGGCTGACCAGACGGAGAGCGATGGTCGGGCCGTGGGACGAGGAGAGGATGGAGGACAGGTCAGGCTCTAGAGAAAGGCGGAGCCAGCACGCGAGACGGGGACGAGAACTGGGACTTGGTCAGGCTCTAGAGGAAGCGGAGCCAGCACGCGAGACAAGGACGAGAACTGGGACTTGGTCAGGCTCTAGAGGAAGCGGAGCCAGCACGCGAGACAAGGACGAGAGCAAGGACTTGGTCTGGCTCTAAGGAAAGCGGAGCCAGGACGCAGGCGAGGACGAGAGTCTAGGAGTCCTCCCCCTAGGCGGGAAGCCCAGGGGAGGAACGGAGTCTACGAGGGAAACGCTTTCGAGGACTGGATAAAGACTTGAATAAAGCGTACTTGATATACAAGAAGAAAAGACTAAGGAAGAAAGGAAAGCTCTTCGAAGAGAAGGAAGAAGCTTCCTTATATACAAGAATCATAACGTTGCTGATTAATCCAGACAACGCAAGAACGGGAAAGCGGAAACAGAGACAAGACAGGAAAGCAGAACGAGAACGAGACGAGGAAAGAACAGGCGAAGAACGGAGACAGGAACACAGAGGAAAACAGAGACGGGAAACGGAAGCGAGGAAAGACAAGGATAGCGGAGCATACTCCGACGAGAAACAGAACAGAAGCAGACGAGAACGAAACAGGAGACAGAGCTAGAACAGACTAGGAAAGTACAGGAGTCAAGGAGACAGGGAAACGAGACAGGACAAGGCAGGACGAGGCGAGGCGAGGCGACAGAGACGGGGGACAGGAGCGCAGACTGGAATCGATTGGCAAATACCTTAGCGACATGTGAGACGCTAAGGCTGGGCATTACCTCACGAAGCGCAACGGGGATCGGAGACTGTGAAGAGGTCGAGGCATAGCCAAGGCATAGCGAACCTTCTCGGGCCATAGGATGTGCTTCCAGGTACCAAGCCATCTTCCAATACGTCCGGGTTGAATAGTCCCGCGACGATAAAGGTTGACAGGGGTAAAAGCCAGAGCAGGGAAGAGCCTACAGGGGATCGGGTAAACTAGGACTCAGGAGCGGGGAGACTAGGGGCTAAGCAGGATAGGGGTACAGGATGTGAATCGGGCCAAGGAGACAGAGAAAGACAGAACAGGGCTTGCAGCCGGGGATGTGACCCGACGGCAAGGCAAAAGGAAAAAACGGCAAAACAGGGCAGAAAATGAGAAACAGGACAGGAAACAGGAAACGGGGCCAAGGAAACAGGAAACAGGAACAAGGAAACCCGAAGACGGGACCAGACTGGAGTCGGTCCCGTACGCCGTTACAACAAGGAAGAAAGACAAAAAACAGAACAGAAAAAGGCATGGAAGTTGTAATGCACGGGTACAGTACTAAGAAAAAAAGGTGCCATATTGCGCAGAGCCCACAGAATTGGTCCAGGAGGAAACACACTTCTGAGCAAAGAGTTCTAGATGGGAAACTAGATGGATTTCATGGACGCCTAAATGGGCAAAATCAAAAAGCACTGGAATTTATTCTAAAACTGCCAAATTGAGAAAAGGGACACGTTATTGAAATACGGTATGACAGTCAAGATGCACTCCTACGAGTCAAAAAGAGACTAGGAGATCATAGCGTATAAGATTGGCCGGCTCTATGATGCGTCGCAAATTTAAAAAATAAAAATTAGGCTTGAATGGGTCAAAGCATAAGATGATACCAAAGGCAACCTAGAGGTAGACAAAACCACAAAGAAAACAATTATTGGTGGAGCAATCGATAAGGATACATTCATCTCATTTGCATACCTGGAAGATGGGTGACAAGAAATTATGATAAGTGATTGCGAAAACAAATGCATCGAACGTGTCAATTACAAAAAAGCCAAATTCAAAACATTACAAAGATACAAGTTCAGATTTAAACCTCCAGATAGAAGAATTATGGTTGTTGAAAATTGCGAATTGCGAAATCGGTAATGGGAATGACTCGGAATCATGGAGGAACAGGGTTTTAGATTAGGCTTGGTGCCAATGGATTATGTATTCAGGGATTTAAAATTGTAGTATAGAAGGAGCGACGAACTCCACCTTTCTTCCCGTTATTGTATTCAGTTTGTGAAACTCACAAACAAGTTTTGCGTTGCAACCACGTTACACAAGTAGAAAGTCTCTAGCACTTTGGCTTCAGAGCCTAAAATACTTTCAAGTTTTAACACAGCACCCACCACAACCTCAGTCATGAGTGGGAACCCCATCCTGTTATGACTTCATGACGGGTATTAGAATAATGTGTTGTGGCGTGAAGAGAAGTGTGGTGGCAACGGTCGGAAGATGAGTCATATGGGTTTCTATGTGTTTCTATTAGGTTCGGTTATGAGTCAGACTTGGACAGGGGTTCTTCGGTTATATAAAGGGTCCTGTCTGCACTCTACATCTTGTTTCTCTTCCTTTCCTTTTCTCTTCAAGCAACCTCTTGTATTTAAGGAATATTATTGGTTTTATTTCTCTATAGTTTTAAGTCTACGATCTCTTGGTCTCGAGGGCCAAGAGAGTTCCAAGATACTTCACTTGCTTAGAGTCTACCTCTAAGCCTCCTGTTTAGATTGTGTTCCTTGGACCTCTACGTCTTCGTTTACGGACCCCACGTAACACATCCCCAGCCTTCTTGGGCACCCCTACCAATCCTACATGGACGGAGGGCCTGCCTCTGCCATCCCACAACTCCAGCAGATGGATAAAAACCAGATCCTCCATAGAATCGGTCTGGAAGAGGAATCTCCCCCTGCCGAGGACCTGCTCCGCCACATCTTGTCTATCTTTGCCTCCCAGGACCCATCCAGCAGCCCTGCCAAGGCCATCATCAGTCTTCTCCTAGGCTTCATATCCCAAATTGACACGATCATGAAGGAGGTCCACTACATGGCAGCGAAACACGCCGACGACATTATTCACTTTAACGGTCGGATCAACAAAATAACTCCTGCCGTGCCTCCCACCCAACCACAAGCTCGCACAGCTCCCGCCTGTCAACCAATCCCCACCCTGCACCCTCCCACCGGGAGACCTCACCCCTCTCCCCCCCCTTTTTATCCACGAGGAGATCAACCACAACGATCCCATCGAGACTATCGACGCCCATGGCAACAGACGCCTCCTTTCCTACGCAGAGAAAGTCCGAATGCCAACAAACCAGCCCGCCAGACCATCCGCCACCGCCCCTAGCCCCAGTACGCAAAACACCAGGTTGACAGCCAATACATCCTCCAAGCCATCCGCCAACCTTCCCACTACCCAACAACGATTCTTCGCCATGAGGTCCATCCCCGGCCCCTCAAGAATCACCTCCAACTAGAGGTCAAGCTCACCTCCAACCTAGGACTAGTCCTAGCTAACGCAGGCCTCATCCACCCCCACACATCCCTCTAATTCAAAGTCAATAGAAATGGCACCGTTACCTGCACAGCCTTCCCCTCCACACCAGTCAAACACATTGCCGCATACTTCCCAGGACTGCTTGCAGTCCTCAACCTAGCATGTCAAACAACCAAGAACCCGTTCAACGAGTTCCAGCTCGCCCCAACCAACACCGACTACGCCATCCACAACGTTCCCCTCTTCGCCCTCCATGAACAGCAAGACCTCCTCATCCCAACAATAGCTGAGGCCGTCTCCCTCGCCACAGGAGTTTCTATATCCAGCGCCCGCTTCCTCTCCAAACCTGAGAACAGAGAAGGGAAAGCCACCACCTTCATCGTCATTTCAGTCACCGCCAAAGATGTTGAAAAGATCGGAGCGGCCATGCGTCTCTGCGGTCGTCCCTGCCGTTGCAATAAGCTATGACCATCCTCCCTAAACACACTCTGCCGAAAGTGGTCCCGGCTCGGGCATGCGACAGAGGGCTGCCAATGTTACGTGGAGACTATAGACGAAGGTGTAAGGGTGCAAGGAACACAATGTAAACAGGGGGCTTAGAGGTAAGCTCTAAGCAAGCGAAGTATCTTGGAACTCTCTCGGCTGTCGAGACCAAGAGATCGTAGACGTTGGACTATAATATTCCTATAAATAGAAGAGAGAGAGAGAGAGAACCTTATATTGCATAGTCGCCGAAGCGTATCGCACAACTATACTACCCGAACTACAACCTCCGCCGATTAACCCAAAAACAAGAACAAACTAACTAAATACAAATATGGGTACGCTCGAAGAGTGTGTAAATAATGCGAGTGGTACAGGTAAGCAGAATCTAAGAGACAACAAAGAAACCTTCCCGCAGTAAGAATGAAACCCCAACTTCTCCGTCAACTACATAATAAGCGAGCACGATCCTCAACATAGTGTTTATCCGCAAGGGAATCATTACCAACGTTCCCGGTTATATCTGTGGACCAACTTTAACAGGACTGGGAAACTACGCGCGTGAAGGCAGGAAAGGCCGACCGTTCAGCCGTGTCAGGTGCAAAAGCTAGGGGGTGGTGTCAAGAGTGGGGCCCTGGAAATCTACTTGTCAGGTAACAGAGCGATTGAAGTGAGGAGGATAAGGGAGCGCGGCGCGAAGCTGGCTATTGAATAACCTTTCCGTGTTGTGTATAGGGTATGGTCATTGGTCTCAGGAGCAACGGCTAAAGATTGTGCCCAAGTCTAGTTTAATGTGGAGTCCTCTGGAGGGGACGTGCAAGAGGGGGTGAGTCTGAGACTCAGTGTGTATGTGGTGGTTGCAATAGAAAGTGCCGACCATGGTATTTTGAGGGGTGGTCTCAGGGACCGGTAGGAATTGGTTAGGGGAGCAGGCCACCTCGGTTAAGAATGGGGAATTGGGGCTGGCAACTCAGTATATGTTTGGGTGGTCGCAATCGGAGGTGCCGACCGTGTTGTATTGAGGGGTGGTCTTGGGGACCAGTGTGTGTATGAGGTGAGGGGAGCGGGCCGCCTCGGTTAAGAATGGGTTGCCTGGTTAAGGCCGAAAAAGAGGGGTAAGGTCACGGGACCTCGGGTAAAAGATTTTGACGATAGTTTCGCGACCGTAGGATCGCTAACTTCGCGGGCTGTCGAGCGCTTTGGCCGTAGATTCTCGCTGACTAGAGAGTACGGACAGTGTGCGGACCCAACGTGTATGGTTCTCTTACGATGAGCAGCCGAAAGAATGAGGGGGAATATAACGGCCCGACCGCCCCCACCTGCTAAGCCGTCGAGAACCTTGCAGAATCGAGTCGTTGGGTGAAGGATCGGAGCGCGTCGGTTAGGATGGATGAGTTAGGAAGGTGTGCGGAAGATAACGTCAGCGCTAGGCGCTTCGGGTTAGGATTGCGGAAGGAAAGGATCGGGATCGGTTATGGGAATAGTTGTAGGTCGCGGATATGAGTCATTGGGATTAGTCATCGTGGGATTTCTTTGGATATATATTGGGGCTCTCCCTCGCTTCGTCTATGTTTCTCTTCTCTTCTTCTTTCCTTACGCAACGTCTTCATTTGCCCTCGAGCCCGACCGCTCGGAGGTTCCCTCCTCGTCGATAAACTGGATACCCAGAGTTCTAGTTTCGCCTACGGGTCGCTAGTTCCCCATGTTATGACACGAGTCTCCCTCTCTCTCGTTTACCCCCTTTCACTGAGTTGATGCCTTCGGGATGCGTCCATCACTCACCAAACCTCGCCAAAACGACGGCCACTTTCGATGGTCGTCCCCCCCTTTTTTCGGCCGCTCATCGCACGAGCACCACACACCTCGGGTTCGCACACTGTCCGTAATCTCCAGGAGCGAGTAACTACGGCCAAAGCGCTCGACAGCCCGCGAAGTTTTCCGTTCCTTTGGGCGTGAAACGTTCGTCAAATTTTTTACCCGAGGTCCCCACGTGACCTTACCCCTCTTTTCTTCCGGCCTTAACCAGGCAACCCATTTTTTTAACCGAGGCGGCCCGATCCCCTCACCACATACACATTGGTCTCCGAGACCACCCCTCAATACCCGGTCGGCACTTTTGATTGCGACCACCAAATCCATACCGAGTTGGCAGCCCCAACTCCCCCCAATCTTAACCGAGGCGGCCTGCTCCCCTCACCCCATACACTGGTCTCCGAGACCACCCCTCAATATACGGTCGGCACTTTTGACTGCGACCACCCAAACACTCTGAGTCCTAGACTCAACATTCTTGCACGTCCCCCCCAGAGGACACAACATACACTGGTCCCCCGAGACCACCCTTCAACATCGGTTGGCACTGTCGAATGCGACCACCCCATACACTGAGTCCCAGACTCACCCTCTTGCACGTCCCCTCCAGAGGACACAATATCAAACACGACTCGGGCACAGTCTTTAGCCGTTGCTCCTGGGACCGACGACCCCCCATTTTACCACGGATGAGGTTATTCAATAGCCAGCTTCGCGCCGCGCTCCCTCTTCTTTCCACTCTTCAACCGCCCTGCTACCTGACAAGTGGACTCCCAGGGCACCACTCTCGACACCACCCCCTCGCTTTCGGGTTGGCCTCCTTTTCGCCTTCGTGCCCGGATTCCACGTGACTCTGTTAAGGTTCGTCCACAGATAAAGTCCATCGGTTCCAGTAATGATTCTGTTTCAGATGAACGGTTCGGTAGGGATAGCTCGCTTATTTAGTTTGGGTTCTTTCTTACAACGGGTAGGTTTCTTTGATGTCGCTTAGATTCTGCTCACCTGTACCACTCGCGTTATCTGCGCCCTCTTCGAGCGTAACCATATGTATTTAGTTAGTTGTCCGTTTAGTTAGTTTTGGCGGTTGGTTGGCGCGCGATAAGCCTTTGGCTTCCATGCGATAATAAAATCTATCTATCTATCTTCATTTGTATTCAGATTAATATATTTTGGTCTCACCTGGTATATCATCCCAGGCGGAGCCATTCCTCGTTTCGGTTGCAATTACATCCTGTCCGATCGGTATCCGAGCCCGATCTCCTGTCCCAGTCCTCGAACGTATCCTGAGTCGATTCTCATCTCGGTACTGTTTGTTTCGTTCTAGAACCCCGCCCCGTTAGAGGGAACGACCGTCTGGCGGTGGCCGTCATTTTGGCGAGGAGTGGCAAGTGATGGACGCATCCCGCAGGCATCAACTCGGTAGAAAGGAGGGGAAAAGAGGAGGGGAGACTCGATTCATAGAGGGGGAATCTAGCGCGTCGAATGCTCTCTAGAAACTCTGATCCGACTTATCGACGCGGAGGGCGTCCCTCGAGCTGTCAGGCTCGGGAGGAATACAAGAGGTTGCGTGAAGAGAAAAGGGAGGGAAGAGAAACAAGACACAGAGGAAAGACAGGACCGTTTATATAACCGAATAACTCCTGTCCGAGTATGACTCATAACCGGTCTGTGTAGAAACACATGGAAACCCACATGACTCATCCTCCGACCGTTGCCACCACACTTCTCTTCACGCCACAACGCATTAATCTATTACTTGTCACGATGCCATGACAGTCAAGCAGTCAACCCCACATGCCCAATCTGCAGCGGCAGCCACCGACGCAAAGACGACCGATGGTAATGGGGGTCCTAGACTACTTGAGTGTAATAGAATAGAGATGGCCAGGCAGAATAGAAATCAGGTTACAGGTTCAAGATTCTTCTCGCTGGGACTTGAAATAATCTTAATGCTATTCATTCTGCTTGCCGATAGGATTCAGGATGGATCATGGAGAACTAATGGTCAGGAATGAAACTGAGTACTTATACTCCGAAGCCTTCTATTCTCTGCTCCAACTTCTCCCACTAAGTTCTGGTGGGACTGAGTTCCGGTGCTTAGAAATATTCCACCGCTACCCCACTTTCCTTTAAGCGCTGGCAGGAGTTTCCAAGCCCTTTGGTCCTACCCTTAGTCAAAGCCTATAGGTAATCTGCCACTTGGTTGTCACACAAGCTATGCCTGCAGGAATAACCGGCTTTAATTGCTGTAGAGCTCATGGCTTAATGTAGACTTCCCAGGCATATATAGTGCTAGCGGCGGCACTTCTAATGCTCGGAGGATGTAGAGGGTCGCCGGGCAATCAGAGTCTTACTCTGGCCGGCCTTCTAGTCAGTCAGCAAGGCATAGACTCGTCAGTCTGTCCTTCTGTGAATAGACCCTCTTCCTAGTAACCGGAATATAGTTACACTTGCAGCTGGTGGCCATCCACACTGCAGGTACTTGTATGTAACCGGTACTGGCTTCTATCAATAACTCTCAGCATATAACGGGCCCTGGTTAGTATGCTCTCATACTAACTAGTTAGAATGGCTCCGTTATACCGATGCCCAAACCCCACCTGCCCTAAAGAAGGCCACCTCAAACCAGTGGCCGACTGCATTCCGTTCTCCTCGTACAATCTCAAATGCATCAACTGCAATGGCACCCACTCTGCATCCTCCAGAGATTGCTCCACTAGAAAAACCTCACCTAGGCCTGACACCCCTCCCAGAGTTCTGACTAATGAGAACCACAACACCCCCCCCTCCACTTCCAACCAAAACACTGAAGCACCACCCCGATCCGAATCAGTCGCCACAGGAGCCAGAGCAAGCCCTGTGGATGCAGATGTCCCAATGGTGAATTAAATGCCCGCAAGATCATCCTCCCACCCCAATCAGGGACCAGAAATCACACATATCTACCGGAGATCCTTCCGGCTCTTCCTTTACCATCATTCAATTAAACTGCGCAAGAAGGAACACAGTATTTCTCTCCTTATTCTCGTCATTCTTAAAGCGCCATCCCCCACATGTAGTGGAGGTGCAAGAACCATTTACGATCCCCAACCGGCCCCTCAATGGATAGGGTTACAAATGCATACATCAGCAAAAATAAAAACCGTCAAGACGAATTGTACGTCCAGATGTACCGATTCGTCTTCTGCAACAAAAACCTCGTCTTTTTCACCCAAATACTTGTCTTTTGATCGTCCCGCGCGTCCCGAAGCTGCGAAATATGACACGTCATCTTTTAGCGCCTAGTATGCGTTCCAAATGTGACACCTCGTCTTTTGACGCCTAATTCGTCTCCTGAATGTGACATCTCGTCTTTTGACGTCGCGCGGATATGATATCCTGCCTATGTACCGGCGCTAATGGTACTAGCGCTAGCTAATGACGTCAGATTTGACTCTTCCACACCTCGAGGATCCACCCACACCTCCAGCTCCACCTACCTCACCTCCTACTTCACCTCCAACCTCACCTCCTACCTCAACTCCTACCTCACCTCCTACCTCACCTCCTACCTCGTCTCCTACCTCGCCTCCTACCTCACCTCCTACCTCACCTCCTACCTGTATCAACACCTACCTCCTACCTGTATCGACACCTAGATACGTATATGCCTTCCTCTGCATTTTGACGCCTGTACTGACACCGTTGCAGGAAGCAAATCGACACCTACCAGGCAGTGAATACATGTAACGGCGTACGGGACCGACTCCAGTCTGGTCCCGTCTTCGGGTTTCCTTGTTCCTGTTTCCTGTTTCCTTGGCCTCGTTTCCTGTTTCCTTGGCCTCGTTTCCTGTTTCCTGTCCTGTTTCTCGTTTTCTGCCCTGTTTTGCCGTTTTCCCTTTTGCCTTGCCGTCGGGTCACATCCCCGGCTGCAAGCCCTGTTCCTGTCTTTCTCTGTCTCCTTGGCCCAATTCTAATCCTGTACCCCTATCCTGCTTAGCCCCTAGTCTCCCCGCTCCTGAGTCCTAGTTTACCCGATCCCCTGTAGGCTCTTCCCTGCTCTGGCTTTTACCCCTGTCAACCTTTATCGTCGCGGGACTATTCAACCCGGACGTATTGGAAGATGGCTTGGTACCTGGAAGCACATCCTATGGCCCGAGAAGGTTCTCTATGTCTTGGCTATGCCTCGACCTCTTCACAGTCTCCAATCCCCGTTGCGCTTCGTGAGGTAATGCCCAGCCTTAGCGTCTCACATGTCGCTAAGGTATTTGCCAATCGATTCCAGTCTGCGCTCCTGTCCCCCGTCTCTGTCGCCTCGCCTCGCCTCGTCCTGCCTTGTCCTGTCTCGTTTCCCTGTCTCCTTGACTCCTGTACTTTCCTAGTCTGTTCTAGCTCTGTCTCCTGTTTCGTTCTCGTCTGCTTCTGTTCTGTTTCTCGTCGGAGTATGCTCCGCTATCCTTGTCTTTCCTCGCTTCTGTTCTCCGTTCCTGTTTTCCTGTGCGTTCCTGTCTCCGTTCTTCGCCTGTTCTTTCCTCGTCTCGTTCTCGTTCTGCTTTCCTGTCTCGTCTCTGTTTCCGCTTTCCCGTTCTTGCGTTGTCTGGATTAATCAGCAACGTTATGATTCTTGTATATAAGGAAGCTTCTTCCTTCTCTTCGAAGAGCTTTCCTTTCTTCCTTAGTCTTTTCTTCTTGTATATCAAGTACGCTTTATTCAAGTCTTTACCTGTTCTCGAAAGCGTTTCCCTCGTAGACCTCGTTCCTCCCCTGGGCTTCCCGCCTGGGGGGAGGACTCCTAGAATTCTCGTTCTCGTTTGCGTCCTGGCTCCGCTCTTCCTAGAGCCAGACAAGTCTCGTCCTCGTCCCCGTCTCGCGTCCTGGCTCCGCTTTCCCTAGAGCCAGCCCTCGTCCTAGTCTCGTCCTCGTCCCCGTCTCGCGTCCTGGCTCCGCTTTCCCTAGAGCCAGCCCTCGTCCTAGTCTCTGTCCTCGTCCCCGTCTCGCGTGCTGGCTCCGCCTTTCTCTAGAGCCTGACCTGTCCTCCGTCCCGCCCTCGTCCCACGACCCGACCATCGCGCTCCGTCTGGTCAGCCGTGCCCTGTCTCCCGTCCCACCTCCGCTCCGCCCGGCTATCGCTCCAACTAGCCGTCCCTGCTCCAGTCCTCGGTCGACTCTCTTCTGTTAGCCATCGCGCCCTGTCTGGCTTAGAGTCTCTTCCTTGTTCTGCTCTCCCTCTCCTCGACCACCTAGGAGGTGAATCCTAGGACCAACCCCGTCCTGTCCTGTCCTGTCCCGGTCCTGTCCCTGCCCCGTCCCCGTTCCGCCTCCCGTTCCCGCCCCGAGTCCATCTCCTGCCGACCACGCCTGCCAAGATCCTAGATGTTACCCAATCTACGAGGACACCTTCACGAAGACATACTCTTCAACGAAGCAACGCCGCTCGCCCGTAACAATACAGCACCCCCCAGGCAGCGAATACAGCATCACCCAGGCAGCGAATACTGCACCCCCCAGGCAGCGAATACTGCACCACATGGACACCCCCACGCAGCGAATACAGCACCCCTCAGGCAGCGAATACTGCACCATATGGAGAGCTACCAGGCAGCGAATACTGCACCCCAGGCAGCGAATGATGCAGAGACCAGGCAGCGAATCGATACCTACCAGTCACCGAATACTGCACCAAATGGACACCTACCAGGCAGGGGGGTCAGCGGGCAGGAGGGCAGGCAGCAGGCAGGGCAGGTCAGCGGGCAGGCCAGCAGCGAGCTCAGCGGGCAGGAGGGCAGGCAGCAGGCAGGGCAGGTCAGCAGCGAGCTCAGCGGGCAGGAGGGCAGGCAGCAGGCAGGGCAGGTCAGCAGCAAGCTCAGCGGGCAGGAGGGGAGGCAGCTCAGCGGGCAGGGGGGCAGGCAGGCAGCTCAGCGGGGAGCTCAACGGGTAAGCAGCTCAGCGCGCAGGAGGGCAGTGCCCGGGGCAGGAGTAAGCGGAGGTGGGTGGGGCGCGGCAAATATGTACATAGAATTAGGTAGACATGTAGATCAATACACGTGACATTTGCGCGGAACTATTGTCCTAGTCCAGCCGTTTACCGGGCAAAATCTACCCAGGTGTGGACCTGGTGTTCGTTTTAGGGTCAAAAGACGACGTAATTTGGTCAACAGACGAACTCTTTGGTCAAAGACGACGTCATTTGCCCAAAAGACGAACCCGTCTTCTGACCAAAAGACGACTCCGCGACGAGAATGGGAGTGATTTTCGTATTTTCCCGTCGATACGATGTCTTTTTGCGCCGGGGCGTAGCTATGCAGATAAGAAAACTTCTCATGCACCTGGTGCGCCTGCTGCGTCTGGGTACGCCCAAGCACTTCAGACTGAACCCAATTTTTTGCTGATGTATACCCACCTGTCCCTACAGAAGAGACCATCTCGGTAGCCTTCTACTTACACCTGGACTTCCTTCACGACACCGCTTACTTCCCCATCAACTTCGATAGAGGCGACATCTTTGGAAGCGCGTTCTATTGGAAAGGGCTAGACCCCTCAGCTCGGCCCTCTCAAATGGAGACCATCAATACCTACAACCGCCACATGTCCCCCTCGAAGGGATCTATTTTACCCGACCCCTCTCTTTAAGAGTACCCTAAACCCCTCCATCATATGCGGAGCCCTCAACATCTACAATATAAGCACAGACACAATTCACAACACAAACAGAAGGGAGGAAAACCTATCCTCTCCTTACTTTACTACAGCAGCCGCCCACTCCTACTCCCTCTTCAACGTACCCGAAAGGTTCACCAGAATTTCACTCAATCCCCTCCAGAGACACGGAGTGGGAGACCTAGCCTCGCGAATCAACCAGCCCTCAACCTCTTTCATTCTTGGTCCAACCGCCTCCCTAAAGCAGGGTCAGATCACACCCCCATCAAACTACAGTTCTCTCTCTCGCCCAGCCTGACGAACCAACCATCGCACACCCCCGACTGGAAAAAGACACCTTGACCAAGGATCCAAGACACCCTTCGCTCAGTCACCCTCCCCCCCATCTCATACCCAATCGACCCATGGTTCGGAAGAGCCCTAACAGCTTTCACCGAACCCGTTCTCGCAACTACACTCACCAAGAGACCCTCCATGTGGTCCAAACCCTGGTGGAAACCTCACCTATCAGCCCTCAGGTGAGTTTTCAACTCCGTCACCCGGGCCTACAAGAAAGGAATGTCCCCCCCCTTCGAGTACAAAGCAACTGGCAACACATACTTCTCAGTCATCGAACAGGTCAAAAAGACGCAATGAAACCACTTCATCGCGCAAGCTGACTTCTGACAAGTCTGGGCTCTCAGGAAAAACACAACCAGGATCAAAGACATCATACTCCCCCGCTTCCCCAACACCACCTCCCCATACGAAGTCAATCAAGACCTCATAGCCCACTTCTTCCCCCCACAACCCAACCCCACCCCCGCCCCGCAATCAAGCTTCTTCCCCGATTCACCACAGGTGACATCAGAAGAAGTCTCCAAGACTTTAGCTGCCTCCGCAAACAACAGTGCACTAGGCCCAGACACAATCCCCCCGGTAGACTCGAAAATGATACACAAAGAAAACCCTACCCTCCTCCCCCAACTCCTCACCCCCCTGCTCAAGAGCGGCTACCACTCCATAGTCCTAAAAGGCTCCTTCGGGGTAATCCTCACAAAACCCAACAAACCTAACTACAAATCCCAGCTGCCTACCGTATCATAGTCCTCCTTGAATTGGTTTCCAAAATACTCGAACGCATCATGACATATTGGCTGCACTCCTTCGCCTGCATGTTACGCTTCATACAGCGCCATCAGTGTGGATCCATTACAGGTATCTCAACAGCAGATGCCACCACCACCCTGATACACGAAACAACACTCCTCCAGAGAGAAGGCCTGAATGTCTCATCCCTCTTCCTCGACGTAAAGGCGGGGTTGACCACAAGTCCCGGCCATACTCGCTGGAACCTTCCAAGGCAGAAATACCCCCGTACATGGTCCACTGGGTACTTTCACTTCCTTCCGACCGCAAATGCACCCTCCTCTTCCCAGGATCTCCAAAAGCCCTCCTACCGGTAGCAGTTGAAGTCCCCCAAGGTTCCCCCATCTCCCCCCTCCTTGTCTGCATATATGTAGCTATAACGGCCCGACCGCTCCCATCTGCTAAGCCGTCGAGAACCTTGCGGAATCGAGTCGTTAGGTGAAGGATCGGAGCGTGTCGGTTAGGATGGATGAGTTAGAAAGGTGTTCGGAAGATAAGGTCAGCGCTAGGCGCTTCGGGTTAGGATTGCGGAAGGAAAGGATCGGGATCGGTTATGGGAATAGGTGTGGGTCGCGGGCGTGAGTCATTTGGGATTAGTCATTGTGGGATTTCTTTGGATATATATTAGGGCTCTCCCTCGCTTCGTCTATGTTTCTCTTCTCTTCTTCTTTCCTTACGCAACGTCTTCATTTGTATTCAGATTGATTTATTTTGGTCACACTTAGCATATCACGCTAGACGGAGCCATTCCTCGTTTCGGTTTAGATTATATTTTTTCGATCGATATCAAGCCTAATCTCCCGTTTCAGTCCTCGAAAGTATTTTCAGTCGATTCTCGTCTCGGTACTGTTTGTTTAGTTTCAGAACCCCGCCCCGTTAGAGTAGCACTACTCTACATCGATCCCACCCCAGGGATTACCTTCTCCTATGTAGATCACTTTGCCTTTACAGTAGCCTCAACGTCATAGCATCAAAACATCACCCTGCTCGAGAACGCCTACCAACAAGCAACCAACACGTGCAGCCCTTGAAACATCCACTTTTCACTCCCCAAAACAGACCTCATACACTGGCGCACCAGTGCAGACAGGGATACCCCCTCACAGCTCCCTATCACTCTCAATCGAGTCCCACTAATGCCCAAATGCAAGATCCCGTAGTTGGGGCTCCAACTCAAAGACAATCACAGCACCTTCAACTACTTCCCCAAGAGATGCGCCTCCGCCCAAGCCTTCTTTGCCATAATACAAGAGTTCGCCTCAGCGGGCAAAGACCTTACACCACTCAACTCTCAAATACTAGCAGTCATGACCATACTCCCAATGCTCACCTATGCCGCCTAAGTCTTCATACCCTCAGCACGAGCCCTAAAGCGCCTCAAGACCACCTGGCACTCCGTCCTCAGATGGGTCACCAACTGCTTCAGATATACACCACCCTCAGTACTATAAGCAGAAGCATCCTTCCCACCCTTCGCCCTATACATCCTCTCACTCCGTCTCCGCTACGCAGCCCGCATTCAAGCAGCAGCACCTGCTCACAACCCAGTCACCGCACGCACCCTGATACCTTCTACACCTCCTCCAACTACAGAGAACCTTCAAATCGCCACCTACTACGCAACAGGCCCAGCCCGCCGATAATTGGACCCCAAACAGAAGAGGCATCGCCCGACTCTCCATCGACAGACTATGCAACTCCCTCCTCACGAGCGCCCCCACATTCAACAAAAATCTCAATACTATCCAACCAGATCTAGGGCTCTCTATCAAGAGAGACACCCTCCAGGTCTGGCAAAATTCCCCCCTCCCACATTACTACACCTTCAAAATCAACACCCGCCCTCACCCCCAACTCTCCTTCCACCGCTTTATCGCCGACCACATCTGCCAAATGCGAGCCCATAAAAGCTGCCTCCAGGCCCACCCCTCATGGATGTGCCCAGACCTGCCCCCCACCCACTCCAGATGTCTCCTAGAAAACGAAGACCTAGAACACGCCATACTACACTGCCCCAAGCGTGGCCCCCAAAGAGCCACCTACATACCCTTCGCCACAACACTAGACAACCTCTTGTCCCCTTCTACCTCCCTCGCTGCACTGGCCTCATAGATTAGGACCACTAAAATGGGTTTTCCCCCACCAGTAGCCCCACCCAAATCTCCACCATACGACCTCTCGTCAGACTCCGACCTCAGCTCGGTTCCCCTCAGTTCAGGCCTCTGCACACTATAAATAAGGCTGAGCCCCAAAAAGGCCAGTAAATCTTCGCCATCACCTCAACCCTAAATTGTTTTGTTTCTCGCGTCTCCTATGTCCTGATATAAAATTGCGTAGCTAGTACGAAAGTATATTGCCCCAGAATGGAGACGACAGAATTTCTAAGTTTGCTTGTCTGTTGGAGGAATGTCAGGTTTTCTTTCTAGCCATTGCTTCATGTACACCTCTCTTACTTCTACCTTATTCTCTGTTGTCTACTTCTCTTTGGCGGTCCGGTTGGGGAGGAGTGTTGTTCACGCCATAGCTTAGGCTCCATGCAATATTCTTGTACCCAGAAATAAATGAAACACTGATATAAAAAAAAAAGGAGCGACGAACTCCCACTTGTATGTTTTTATCTTCACGGCACAATAGTATAATCTCTGTTTTACAAACATACATATTTTTCTAATGTCACGTGTTCAAATCACACTCAATCCATTTTTCTCTTACACAGAAAACTTCAATGGTTACGATCAGCAGAATGAGAATGGTGCACATTGGGATGAATAAATTCTTACATCGTTTCAAAAAATAAAAAAGTGCGGAATGCGAATGCGGAAGAGGGATACAGAATGTAGAGTACATACAAACTCAACGTGAAGAATACAGGACGTAGAGTACATGCTAACTCAACAGGAAGCCAACATGAACGCAAGAAGAACACATCAAGATACCATAACAGTTGAAAGTGTATTGGCCTAACGGGACAAGATTCTACAATAAAGACTTGGACAGGCACCGACGCGGACATCGACTCAGGATACATGAATTGAGGATGAAGACAGGAGACTGAGCTAGAGTACCAGATTGCAAGAGCTATGTGTAACAGAAAGAACCGCAAAGATGCTGCTTCCGGTCTTTGAGCAGCACATGCGGCTAAACCGGCAGCTGCTGCGCCTCAAAGGACGAGGTCCAGAACGAAGAGGACACAAAAGTCTCCCGGCCTTTGCCCGCCCTGAACCGATCCCAGGACACCACCACAAACTCCCCGCCGCTCCACGCGTATCTGTGGCCCGGGGGCGCGTACAGGTAGTCGTCGGGGGCCCGGAGTCTCCTGTCCGCGGGGGTGCCAGGACGCATCTCATACCGGTTCCGGAGACCGTGGTGGAAAGGAGATTCCGGGTTGGTGTTGCGGATGTCAAGACGAACGGATTGTAGGCTGGGAGGCCCTTCAGCAAGGAGGTGCGAGAGCACCACTTCGAGCGGCGTGACGGGGGCGGGCGGGACAGGGGGCCACTCGCATTGCTCTGGGGAGAACCAGTCGTTGTCAACGGACCACAGCGGCATGGTGCTCGGTGGGAGACGATAGGGGGGGCTGTTTGAGAGGTCATTGGCGATTGGGCTATCATGAACAATGTCCAGCGCCAGGTGCGATAGGCGGGCAAGCTTGGCCAAGAGTGGCGAAACTTTGATCTATTTGGGCGGGGGTTAATCTTTTTTTCTCTTCTTGTTCGTCATGTTGCTGGTCGGAAGGATTACTTACAACATCTTCAAGTCCCACCCTGATGGACAACTCCTCGAGGCACGGGCAATACTCTACCACCCGCGCCACGTCTTTTTCCCGCAGCAGCGCGGGATCGTTGGTCACTATGCCGTTCCCGGTGTCGTGTGCGAGGACAAGCGTAGTCAGCGCAGCGCCGTGCCGACCAAGCGCGTCTATTATGGCGGTGCCCGGCGGCGGCGGCGGCGGCTCATGTCGATGATCAGCGGGGGCATGGTCCTCCGGGGTGCAGTCAACAAGCCTCACGCGCAGGTCGCGGAGGCGGCCGCGGGCCTCGCACCCGTTCAAAAGCTCCACCAATCCCCGTGGCGTGGCATTACCGGCAAGAGTGTGCGCGCTGGAGAGATCCTTTCCCCTCAGCGCGTCCAGGCCTGCCCCGCGCATGATCTGGAACTCTTCAACCGACGCAAAGGCCACAACCCTCTCGATGGCCGCCACGGCTTCCTTCTGGAACCCGGTCAGGCGCAGGGCCCTCATCTTTGGCATCCTGTGGACCCCTTTGAGAATCTGGAGAGCCACGTCGGCGATGCCATCGAACGGATATCCAACAGCCAGGTGCAGTGTCTCGACGGTTTCCGCCGACCCGTGCAGCAGTCCGGTGCCGTTGCCATCCTCGTAGGGGAGCAGCTCGTCGTGCCAAGCCACGATTTCCGTCAGACCCTTCAGCCCGGTGCGCCACAAAGGGCCCCCGAGCCTGCAGCAAACCGTCTCGAGCCCCTCCTGCTGCGCCACTAGCCGCGCCACACCCTCATCGCTCTGCCTGCCCTCCCAGCGCAGCGAGCGCAGCCTCATCGCGGGCAAGACCAGACCGAGCACCCGACACAGCAGCGGATCGTGCGACGGGTGCGGCTCGCTCGGCAGGATCGTGAGGGCGCGCACCCATGCAGGATCGGCCATGCGCTGCCATGGGGGAAGAGAGAAGGCCGGGCGCTGCGTCGCTGCGAGGAGGGGCACCAGCGGCGACTGCCCGAGACCGGTTCCGTGGGGCTCGACCCAGAGGTGCGCGTAAAGGCAGGGCGCGGCGATGGTGTAGAGACGGCGGCAGACGAGCAGGGCATTCTTTGGAGGGAGGGGGGGCTTGAGGTCGTACCCGTAGTGCCGGGAGGGGAGAAGGAGGCAGGAGATGAGGATCTCGGGCGGGAGGGAGAGGAGCGTCCTGCGTTCCGGCGCTGGGGCGGGGGAGGGGGGGTCCATTCTGGCGATGGCTGGAGTCAACTGTGGTCAGCCTCTGAAGGAGAGGAGGGCGCGTGCAGTATATAACAAGATTGAGAGAGAGAGGAGCTGGAGAACCCCCCCACCGACCGCCTCGGAGAGAGGAGACGGAGATGCTCGGTCAAGAGGCGCGCAATGCAGCCATGTTTTAGCGAGACGGCGAACATTCCAGTCGGTGGATGGCTGGGTTAGGGTTTCCACACTGCGACTGAGGCGTCCGACCGGGCTGACAACGGGCCTGTGAATCTGTGGCTGGGTGGACAAGGAGCCGTGGACTGCACACACCCTGCATGGACATCCCCTGCATGGACACCCTCACACGCACCCATCCCTCCCTCCATCCTCTGTCAGGGAGTCAGCCTCCGTCAGCCAAGTCAGCCTCTGTCACACAGCCGTGGGATTAAGCTTTCAGGGGCCTGCAGGGGGGATCTGCATGTCCGCATCGGGCAGGGGCATGCACCCGCGTAGGGCTGAACACCGCAACGGGAATCCCTAACCCTCAGACAGCTGCAGCTGTCTGCAGAGTGGTCGGCGTTGAAAGTATATCGACGATACAACAGAATCAGCCCTGACACAGCACACCGTGTTGCGGTGCAGTTGTTGACCATCGCCTATAGTCGCCCATCTGCTCTGCCTCAAGACCGCTGAGATGGCCAGTTTTGGCGATGCTGCGGAAAGACCAGGTCAATGGGATTGGCCATCACGGGGATGCAGCACTGGCGGTGTGAGGTGTGAGGGTGAGGGTGAGTGAGAGTGGACAAGCCAATGCCAGGTGTGGATAAACGCTTACGCACGGAATATCACTCGGCTAATCCTGCACCACCTTTGGCCATCGGAAAGGTCATGGGCCAGCTGGGGAGCCAGCATCGCCAGCAACTGCTGCATCAAGGTCACCTTTCGATGCGTCTCCGCCCTAGAGGTGTGTGATGAGGCCCACGCAACGGCGAGCGCGGGGGACAGGCTGAGATGTGTAAAAAGCACGCGAGTACCGGAGCAGCTGGGGAGCCATGCCCTCCCCCGAACAGGTCCCTATACCAGCCTGTGGAGCCGGGTGAGCACACCCTCTCCTCTCGCCCCAAGCCCAGCACAGCAACTATAAAGCCATCAATCTCTGCCTCAAACCATGGACAGACCAAGCCCAAGAATCCGGAATTCACTCTCATTCATTTCCTCGTCAACACTGGCTGTTGATTGACCTTCACTCCTTTCTTTCGTCTCATCATTCTCTTGTCCAAGGCCGGTTTCCTTGCCCCCGATCCCATCGCAGCAGGTCGATTTAGCAAACACTATACAGCACAATGCATCCCTCAAAGTTGATCCTGCTCCTCCTCCTCGCGCTGGCGGTCCTCGTTGCCGCCGCCCCCACCTACAAGCCAATCACCGTCTCCACCGAGATTGAAGCATACGCCCTCCTCAAGGCACCTAAGCTTGCGACCGCCAAGGACAAGGCCATATTCTGGTCTCTGGATCCCCCGGCTGGATACGCTGATATGAACGAGTACCTGAAGAAAACGTACATCCCAACGAGCGGCGGCAAGGTACTGCTCATCGACAAGATCATTGCCGACGGCGGGCCGCCGGCCGCCTACGTGTCGGACCGCGGATACTGGGCAGCCATAAGCAAGTCGTTTGCAGCCGGCGCGTCGGGGGAGGTTGTCTATCTGGTGGGAAACCCGCGCGCGGGCTACAAGTACCAGGATTCCATCTTCTACCAGACAGAGCTGCCGGAGCTCACGAAACCACGCAGTGCCGTCACGAGCATTGTGGCGATAGATGCAATCACGCCCGCCAACAGGAGGGTCATCTGGCAGACTGGGGACGGCCATTGGGGGATGGGCGCGGCAGATGAGGCAGCAACACCGGCGGATATCTTTGAATCTCCAGCGCCAGCATCATGCGGCGATGGCAAGGTGAAGAGGGCGGGTGTGGCGTCGTGTCCGCTGCCCGGAGCCAAGAGCAGGGCAACGACTGGAAAGGCAGGGACAGCCAAGGGCAAAGCCGCGGCAGGAACCGGGCAGAGCGCGAAGAAGGAGGCGGCCAGCAAGGGCGCCAAAGCTCCGGCCGCTAGTACGAAGGTTGAGAAGGGGAAGACGCAACCAAAAGCAGCGGCCAGCAAGGGCCCCAAGGCTACGGCAGCTAGTACGAAGGCTGAGAACGGGAAGAAGCAGCCAAAGGCAGCGGCCAGCAAGAAGCTTCGACAGAAGAGGGCAGGTCCCAGTAGGATCTCCGGGGATGTTTAAACGCAAGGAACGATAGCTCGGGGCTAGGACTGTGAAGGGGGTGGTTTGACAGAATGATGTTTGTACCATTTAGCTCGATTATAAATGTCAAGATTAACGTGCTTTACCGTGTACCTTGCCACCGAAACGCATGCAATTTTGAGCGTGATATACTGCTTAAATAAGCAATACTTGAGCGTTTTCCCATGTCTAGGTCTTATTCCCGTTTAATTGTATTGTAAGGCTACGTTTTGAAACACCATAGCGCTGGATACAATAGCGCGAAAACGGGTATTTCTAGAAGGCTGAGAGGCAGACGGAAAGTCTTATGTAGACCGTATGTCTCGAATGAGCCCAAATTTGGCCTTTTTTGGGATAAGGGTGACCGTTGGTCGGGATTATCTACGAATAAGGCTTATCTAATACTATTTGCAAAATGAATATTACCGATTCACTAAGAATTATGCAAATTTATAAGAACTACTTTAACGTCAGAACGAGTATTTGTATAAGCCTGTAAACAGGCCTATTTGAGCCTGTAAAAAGCATTGATCGAGATTAAGAGTTAGCCGTCCGTTCAGGCTCTTGCAAGCCAATCATTTTCTTCACCATTATTGATAGTAAGTCTTATGGTATCTGATAAGGCTTAATTTAACATTATACATCGGTGGGGCTGCTCCGCCTGCCTACCTATCTATCTACCTACCACCCCGACTACCTACATACCTGCCTGCCTGACTGCCTGACTGCCTACCCAGTGCCTGCCTACCCGCCTACCTACCTCCCAGGCTACCTAGCTGCCCGCCTGCCCGCCGGCCTGCCTACCCGCCTACTTACCTGCCTGCCCGCCGCCTACCTACCTGCCCGCTTACCTATTAACCTCAATTAGGTAAATTTGATGCTCGATTGGGGCGTTGATTTGGGCGTCGAGTTGGTGCTCGATTTGGTGCTGTATCCGCTGCTGCTGCTGCTGCTCTCTCTTCAATTCGCTGATTAGTGCGTGTTTTGATGATTAGCCTAATGCTAGGGGGGGAGTGGACACCGGGGTGGGGTGGTACGGAGGTGGTAGTGGTGGCAGAGGTGATGGAGATCTAGATAAATAGGTGCACTGGCAGACGGCTTGATATTTGCCAAGTGCTAGCCCTAACCCACAAACCTTAATTCTTGCGCCCTAGACCTTATGGATTTGCATAAATCTTACCTCTTGTTGAGCCTCACTACCAAGAAAAGGTTTAATAAAGCGTGATTCATGCGGACTCCTGAGCAACGGTCACACTTACGCCCAAAACAGGCTAACTTTAGGCTTATTTGAGACATAAGATCAAAATAAGACTGTCCGTCTGCCTCTCGGCCTCATAGAAATACCCGTTCTGACGCTAATGTAGTCTCTACCACTCCAGAAAATGTGTCGAATGATGCATTTCCAACACATTGCCCATAGAAATATTTGCGTTTAATGTAACGGTTGATGCATTAGCTTACGACGCCTGCCAAAACCCTACCTGACCGATACATTTACAACACAATTCCGATTATTGGCATCATGATAGATATCCAGTTAGCTTATGGGCTTCGCGTAGTGTAGTTATTCAAAACGAATAATGGTATAGTGGTTATGTTGTAGGTTAGATGATTAGAACGATTCAGGTTCAATCCCCCCCCACAGCCATTTTTTTAAAAGAATATTCTTCTAGATGATGCATTTCTTCACAATGATGCCTTTACTGACATTGATGCCTTTGCTGAAGCGTGCCATACATACTAGTCGGCTTAAAGGGCACGGGAAAGTCGTAGTTACGGACTGTGATGCATTTTCGATGCATTAGCACGGTACCACAGGCTATTTCGCGGACAATAAATGGTGATGTTTTTAGATACACATTTCCGACACATTTCTAGAGCTAGTAGAGAGTGGCACCTGGGGGCGCAAAATTAAGGTTTCGTGGGTTAGTGTTAGGCCCTTGGCAAATATCAAGCCATCTGCGCCGGTTCATCCCCACCACCTCTACCACTACTATCATCTCCACCACCACCACCACCACCACCACCGCCTCCGTACCATCTACCCTCCCCCCTTTCTCCCCCACAATCACCATCACCATTATTATCAAAGTGGGCGCTAATCAACGAATGAACAGCAACCAACCCAGCAGCAGCGAATCCAGCAGCAGCAGCGAGACCAGCAGCAGCAGCGAGACCAGCAGCAGCAGCGAGACCAGCAGCAGCAGCGAGACCAGCAGCAGCAGCGAGACCAGCAGCAGCAGCGAATCTAGCGCCAAATACAGCATCAAATACAGCACGAAATACAGCATCAAATTCAACCAATTGAAGTCAATGGGCAGGCAGGTAGGCAGGTAGGCGGGGAGGCGGGTAGGCGTGGAGATATGCAGGTAGGCGTAGGTAGGCATAGGCAGGCATAGGCAGACAGGTAGGTAGGTAGGTAGGTAGGTAGGTAGGCAGGTACGGAGGGGGGAAGGCGGGGAAGGCGGAGAAGGCGGAGAAGGCGGGCGGCCATAGATGTATATAATGTCAAATTAAGCCTTATCAGACATCATAACCCTTACTATTAATAAAGCTTAAAAAAATAATAGCCTTGTAAGGGCCTGAATGGACGACTAAGTCTTAATCTCCATTAATGCTTTTCAAAGGCTCAAATAGGCCTGTTTATAGGGAATTCGCAAAATGGAGGCACGGGAACGGGGAGAGAGACGAGGAAAACGAACAGGAACAAAGAGAAGCGGGGCAAGGATGGGGCGGGCTTAAGGACAGGGAGGGAGAAGAAGCCGTTTAAAGCAGTTGTTAGCGTGGTGTTTTAGGTTGTCATTCTCTACTACATCGGGAAATGTGTAGTGATAATGCATCCTCATCATGCCTCTATATAATGCATCGGCGAATGCATCCCTAGTCCTACTTTACGATTTTACTGCTGACATTACTTGAGAGTCAGAGATAGAATTTAAAAAAAATACATTGTCGGGATCGAACCTGGAGTATTAAGCTTGAGGATCCCGCATTTTACCGTATAAGCCATCAGTCGATATAGTTCGATAGTAAATTGAGACAACACGAATTAAAGTATAAAAATTGCATGTAGGGAAAGGTCAATAATGCATCGACCATACGAGTTTACACAGCTCACGACAGCTTATGCGTCAATTAATACATTTACTTGACGTGCGTACGTGGGCAATGCATCCATTGATTCATTTCCCGCCGTGGTAGAGATCGGATTTTGGATTTTGGGTTTGCTTTGTTTTGTTTTGTTTAGTTAGTTCATTTGGCACGTTGCGAGGTGGCGGAGGTGAACGGGCAGTTCTGGGGAAGTGTGATATTACCATAGACTACGGTCTGCATGTAATTAATGAGTTAAACAAAAAAAAAAAAGCCTGTTTATAGGCTTATAGAAATACCCGTTCTGACGTTAAAGTATAGATTAGTAATATTAATGTGTCATATCCCCAAGTAATCATTTTTAACCATCAATTTTCGAAAGCCTGATCCTGGAATAAGGCGTAAATAAGCATGAAATAAGGCTTATAAAATGTTGGTTTTTGGATAAGACTGATGGCCTAAATATTACTATTACCTTTTTGAGCTTTATCTACTACTAGTACGAGTAAGCAATAGCGTAGGGATTTGGTATATTATATCTTATTGATTGATCTAGTCTCGTTCCGAGACTGTGCTATGCGTGGCCACGTGCACCATGTGCACAGCCTGATGTAGTAGATTTTCGGAGTTGTTCCGAACTTTCTCCGAGAAATGTCCGAGTGACTCGGGGGGCTTTCGGGGGGCTCTCGGGGGGGTTCTCGGGGGCTCTCGGGGGGCTCTCGGGGAGTTTAGATGCTCAGAGAGATTTTCAAACCCCGAAATCCTTGACTCTGTATGGCAAACTCGCAAAGATTTAAGGTTCGGAAACCTCCACTAGAGTTCAAATATTACGCCAGTTCGGGGTGTCCTCGGTGTGTTCTGAGTCCATACAAAATACCCGCGGATGGCCTCTAAGAGAGCACCCGGAGAGTCCCCCGACGCTAATATCTCCGAGAAAATAAGCCACCAAGTAAAAAACACTTATTACACAAGACTGTGCGCAGAATCGAAGGAAACACAGGCTGGGCACGAGACTATAACTGATCTATATTTATATATACATGTATAATACTCCGTGGCTTCCTTACTTCTAGCTCCCTCGTGTCCTTCACCTCCACATCCACTTCTGTGCGTTCTGTAGATTACACACTTCCTGTAGCCTTACGTATGGCAGTGTTGACGGTATATTGCTAGTAGTAGCGTGCTAGGCTCGGGGGAGGTGGTATCTAGTGCTAGTACATCAGCCAAAGCGTCAACATGCCTAAGAATAGAGGGTACTAGTACTAGCCTGAGTATCTAGTCATCTGCTGCATCAATTGGGCGTCAAAGGATAGACTCCGTGCACGACTCCGTGCATATATCTCGCCCTGACTCGGAGCAAAGTAAGCAAAGGCGCAGCAGAATTACGTGCTAGAAGGAGGACACCAAATTACGTACAGGCAGAAGTCTTTTGAGCACCATATTGACGATTGATTGGCCAGTAGTAGCAATCTGGAGGTGTATCGAGATAGAGATAGAGGTAGAGATGGAGGTGTATCGAGATAGAGATAGAGGTAGAGATGGAGGTAGAGATGGAGGTAGAGATGGAGGTGGACTCGGAGGGGAAGGTGGTAGGCGGAAGGTGGGGTGGAAGGTGGGGTGTCAGTGGAAGTGTAATTTAGCCTGTGCCAAGCAAGCCAGAGTTGCTCATTGATCTCTATATAACCCTACTCGTCAGTATTAGCATCAAATAGGCATTTACGTTCGGTATGGCGTATACGATGCTCAGGCGTACTGCTATTCGAACATTTACCATCGGTATTGCGTATACGATTCTTAGGCGTAGTGCTATTTGAGTACGTACCATCGGTATCAGCATCAAATAAGCATCAAATAAGCATCAATCTACGTATACTGCTTATTCCTGAATAAGATGCATCAAGAATAAGGCGTAAATAAGACTTAAACCTTATTGACGGGTTAGGGTAAGAGTTTTGGTAACCCTAAACCAAAGCACAGCTATACCGAATTAAAAAGCATCAAATTGACCATATTTTGGGAAAAGCTATAGCACCTAATATTACTAATCCAGATAAACGCTTAATTTACTCTCTTTGGTAAATAATGTATATAATATGCTTAATTAAGACTCTCTGTACGTAATAAAGCTCAAAATTTTATGTGTTTTGGTGGTAAGGTAACCGCTCATCACCTGGTCACCGACCAAGGAAGCACATACACTAACAATGCGATGTCAGAACCTTATTAAATACATAGGCTATCTACACAGGCAGCCTTGGTAATGGGAATAGCGACTCTATATACTAAACAACATCCAAAACACATTCATATATACCCTACCACCGAAACGCATACAATTTTGAACTTTATATATTCCTTATTTGATGCTTATAGAAGCATTATTTGAGCGTTTTCCCGTGTTTTGGTCTTATTCTCGTTTAATCATTGTGGGACTACGATTTTGAAAATCCATAGCGCTAGATATTGATTACATACTAATATCAACAAGTCAAATCCAATGAGTTAAACAAAAAAAAAAAAAAAAAAGAAAAAACAAGTCAAATCCCGAAATAATGAATTTTTGACTATTAGTTTTTGAAAAGCCTGATCTAGGAAGAAGGCCAAAATAAGCCCTATTCCAGGAATAAGGTTTACACCGAATTTTGGCTTATTAAATCTTGATTTTTGGATAAGACCGAAAGCCCTAATAGCCCTACCTGCTAATCAGCAGCATCTAGGAACACGCAATATCACCGGATCGGCAGCATCTAGGAATACGCAATATCACTGTTTAATCCTGAATTAGAGTATAAATACACCGTTGAGCTAATGATACAGCATTTTTCCCACTGACACCACCAAAAGAGCTTATCGTTATCCGCCTCCGCTAGCACGCCACCTGCCTGGGCACATGCGCCTACATTGGCACGTAGTATCGGCAGAATATAGAGACGTTGGGATCGACAGCAGGCAGTCCGTAGATTACACCCCTTCCTGTAGTCCTGGGTTCGGGTATTGACGTAATATGGTTAGTTTGCCCAACTCGAAGCACTAAATCTCTGGTAATCGTCCCGCAACCCCACGGCTGACGTGATTGGCTGACGAGCCTAAATTGCTTGTCTCATTAGGCTCTGAAAAGCAACGATTAGACGCTGGAAGTGGGCATCCCAGAGGGGTAGGGCAGGATGACCGTGACGCCATGGCGTATTGCCTGCCCTAGCCGTAATAATGCATGGATACGTGAGTATTTGGTCGATTCAGCCACCTGTTGAGCACGTCAAGTGACGTATCTGGTAGCTGCGCAGAGTCTCCTAATTTGCTGCTGGTGGCGTAGGCATTTCCCAAGCCACTTTGGGGCTGGAAACGTGCTCGGAGGAGGCGGTATTTGGTGCGAGCAAGTCAGCCAAAGCGTCGATTTGCTCGATTTGCTCCTGCGGCCGGGGTCATCTGCATCAGTTGGTGCCTCGTTTGGTGCCTCGTTTGGTGCTCAACGGGGCAATTACGTGGTGGATTCCGTGCTCAATTCCGTACAGCAATCTCGCTCTGGGAAACGGCAGCAAATACAGAACCCACCAAAGGTAAGTCGTCATCAGAATCATGGAGGGTTCCGCCTGCAGGAGGCTTTTGAGCACGTTGTCGACGTTTGACCTCTAGACATCATATTTGATGCGGGTGGAGATGGAGGTGGAGATGGAGATGGAGGTGGAGGTGGAGGTGGAGGTGGAGGTGGAGGTGGAGGTGGACGTGCAATTTGGCATGTCCAAGACTACTGACGAATACATCATCGTCCTAAGACATTAACCACCGCCCATCCACTATGTGCGTATACGGTGCTTAGGCGTATAGGGCGCATAGGCGTATCGGTATCCAAGCCTAATCGTCCTGATCAGCATCAAATAGACGTTTACCCCTGGTATGGCGTATACGGTGCTCAGGTGTACCGTTTCTTAAAATAGTACGCTCGGCATGGTCTCATTGTATTACTCAAATTCTCATTTGTAAGCACATGACTCCGGCGTGAGTCATTCTATTTGGGTATTAGTCATAGGATATGACTCAGGACACATTGTATGTCATAGCTATGGCACGGGATTCTATTTGTCATACTACCTTTCTGTACCACATTTCTTTAGTATAAATACGGGGCATTCCCCTCATCAGTTAGTTTCTTTATTACGCTTAATATACTACATTCTCCTCATACATTTTCTCTAGGTTATGAGGCCGGAGACCACAACTCTTTCACTCCTCACCATTTTTACTACAAGTACACTTTATCATTTTTACCTCAAACATGACTACACACGTGAAAATTCCCTCACTCGCATACGAGCTGAATGGGCTGGCCCATTATACTATATGGAGGGACCTCGCGTCTAGAATGTTGATGGTCAATGATCTGTGGAATATAATCAATAGAACGAGCAAGCTTCCAAGCTGACTACCACTACTGACGAGACAACCTCAACACGAACAGGACCAGCAGAAGTGGCAGCACCTGCCGCAGGAACTACTGAAGTAGCTGAAGAAGGTGCAGAAGAGCCTGAAGACAACAGCGAAGAGATACTCGAATGGGACAAGAAAAACAACCTAGCAATGGTGTTCCTGCAAGCAAACATTGAATTTGAAGTACTACTCACACTCGCACTGTCAGACACCGCCCACCAAATCTGGACCCAACTTGAGGACAAATTTAATAGGAAAACAGTCGGATCACTAAACTCCCTTCTTGGAAACGTGTTGAACCTCTAGTACTCACTAGACAAGGGTCTTAGTGAACATCTAACTGAATTCTCAACTCTTTGGTCGCAACTCCTCACTAGAACTAGTAACTCTACGGACAACACCAAAGACCCACTCGGTTACCACCTCCACCAATTCGCATCGGTTAAGGAAGTGAAAGCATTCTTCTAACTCCTCTCACTCCACCATGAATCTCTAGAAGCAGTCATTGACAATCTCCAATCTAAGACTAACGTTACATATGATAATGTATACGAAAAGCTCTTGGACTTAGATTCACGCCAAACTCAGATGGCACATACCGGAGAAGCCTACAACATCAGGCGAGGAAACCCAAGAAGCAACAAAACCAATAACAGAGTAGAAGGAAACAGGCCCACTGGCGGACAAAGAACTCGAAAGAACTCACCTGTACATGGTGCACAAAGAATGACGTATGTGCAAAAGGCCACACGCACAAGGACTGTCGCAAACTTAAAGCTTTCAGAGATAAGGAGAAGCCCGCTGCTTCTGGCAACATCCATGTCGCATCCGGTACTGCATTCCAAACAAAACTAGACCTCTCTTGGCTCTCCGACCTTCCTGGCCTGCCTGCTCTCGACGAATCGGACATGTTCACCATGCCGACTTCATTCAACACCACCAACTTCTCAGAGTCATCCTCAGACATAGCAATGGAAGATTACTTCGCCCTAGTTGCAGTACCTTCCACATTCGACCATAAGGCAGGGATCTTCGACCCTGGTGCAACCAACCATATGACCGGAACTTTGGTAACCAACCTTGTACCTCACTCAGGCACCATCACTGTCGGAGGAGGGCAGAAGCTGAAGATAACCGGAATTAGCAACGTCACCATAAATGGAAAACATGGCCTCATCACTCTTGATAACGTCTTCCTTGTACCTGAGTTCGGGAATACCAACTTGATGTCTTGCTTCTGCATAGCAAGGAAAGGATTCACCACTACTGAAACGGAGAACGGCTTTACCATCTACAAACCTCTAAGAGGTCGTGGTTCTAAGCACAAAACAGAGTCAAGACCGAGGTGAGAATCGACTCGGGATACCTTCAGATATGGAGTCAGGAGATCGGGCTCAGATACCGATCGAACAAAATATATTAATAACAAGTAGAATGAAGAAAACATTGTGTAAGGTAGAAAGAACAGAGAAGTACAGAGAAGGAGAGCGAAGCCCCGAATATAAACCCCAATGAGAAACCCAATGACTAACCGTCACAGCCACACCTAAAGAAATAGTGAGTCACATAATGAAAACCCATAACCGATCCTGATCCTCCCTTCCGCAATCCTAACCCGAAGAGCTTAGCACTGAATGTACCTTCCGAGCACCTTCCCAACCAATCTACCCTATCCGACGCAATCCTGATTCTTCACCTAACAACTCGATTCCGCAACGTTCTCGACGGCATAGTAGGTGGGGGCGGTCGGGCCTGATAGTAGCCCCCTCCCTAGGTTCGAGCTCCGCGAGAATTCGGACAGGTCCAGGCTTGGTAGGATATAGGCGATGGAAGCGAGCAAGGAGACCAGGGGCATTGGTGATGTTATCAGAGTACTCCCAAGTAGGGGCATCGTACTTCTTCCAACTGCATGGGTACTGGAGACGTTTATATCAGATCCGGGAGTCTAAGATCTCGTCAAGTTCCCACCCTTCCCCACCTTTAACAACTACAGGGGGAGTAGGGGAAGGAATATGTCCCGGTAGGGGGTCCATAGCGCAAGGTTCCAATTTCGAGACATGGAGGACAGGGTGTATCTTCATCGAGGCCGGAAGCTGTAGTTTGAATACGTAAGGATCAATGACTGAAGCTTTCTGTGTGAGAGAAAGAACGATCTGAGTGTGGTTTGAACACGTGACCTTCCAGAAAGAAATCTATTGTAGAGCAGGTATTACACTAATCGCGCCGTGAACATAAGAACATACAAGTGGGAGTTCGTCGCTCCTTATATACCACATTTCCAAATCCCTGGTTACATAATCCATTGTCACTAAGCCTAATCTGAAAGCCTGTTCCTCCATGAGTCATTCCCATTACCGATGTCGCAATGCCCAATTTTAACAATGACATTCTTCATCTTGAACCTTCCCAGTCGTTTCCAGTCGAGTTTTCAAGAGGGTCGAGTAGTCTGGATGTTTCTAGCATTAAGCCATACCTCATCAGCGACCTTATATTGGGGGGCAGGTGTTCGGTGTTGGTTTGAATTAGTTTCCTGACAGTCCTGGGCGTATCGCATTTCGTCTCGGAGGTGTACTTGTATTTCGGACAGCTGTTTAACTAAGGCGTCAACGTCCTATTGCTGGTTGCCCAAGGTCGGTAGGGTCAAGTTTTCTGTGAATCGTGAGTCATAACCAAAGTTAGCCATAAACGGAGAGACTTCCTTGGTTTTGGAGACAGCGAAATTGGCATTGAACTCGGCTATAGGTAACCCGTCAGTCCAGTTGTCTTGCTTGTAGGATACATAATTCCGTAGGTATTGCTCCATGACTGCATTGACTCGTTCCGTTTGACTATCACTCTCGGGGTGGAATGCTATAACGGCCCAACCGCCCCCACCTGCTATGCCGTCGAGAACGTTGAGGAATCGAGTCGTTAGGTGAAGGATCGGTTCGTGTCGGAATAGGATTGACAAGTTAGGAAGGTGTTGGGAGGATACGGTCAGCGCTAGGCGTTTCGCGTTAGGAGTGCGGAAGGAAAGGATCGGGATCGGTTATGGGAAAAGGTGTGGGTCGCGGGTGTGAGTCATTTGGGATTAGTCATCGTGGGATTTCTTTGGATATATATTAGGGCTCTCCCTCGCTTCGTCTATGTTTCTCTTCTCTTCTTCTTTCCTTACGCAACGTCTTCATTTGTATTCAGATTAATATATTTTGGTCTCACCTGGCATATCACGCTAGGCGGAGCCATTCCTTGTTTCGGTTGCTATTATATCTTGTTCGATCGGTATCCGAGCCCGATCTCCTGTCCCAGTCCTTGAACGTATCCTGAGTCGATTCTCGTCTCGGTATTGTTTGTTTAGTTCTAGAACCCCGCCCCGTTAGAAATGCAAAGAACATAGCCGCGGAGATCTTCAGGACCTTGCAGAGGGACTTCCAGAACTTTGAAGTGAATTGGGTACCGCGATCGGAAATGATTGAGGAAGGTAAGCCATGGAGTTCCCAGACCTGGTTGAAGCAAAGGCCTGCAAGGTCCGCAGATTCGGTAGTCGTATGACAAACGACATAGTGCTTCATTTTTGATAGCCATTCCACGATAACCAGGATCGCGTCTTTAACCTTACTTTCGGGGGACCGGTAACGAAGCCCATCGATTTATGGGTCCAACATTTCTGTGGTACTGGCAGAGGACGTAGGACTCCGAAGGGGGCATGCCGAGAGGTCTTGCTGCGACTGCAAGTGTGGCAGTTGCGGACGTATCGTTCCACAGTCTTTCGCATTGTAGGCTAGTAGTAGGATCGTGCTAACAGGTCAAAAGTCTTAGCTGTTCTGACATGGTCAGCCGACGGGGCATCTTGGTGTTCCTTCAAGAGATAGGGTTGCAGGGCCGGGTCAACAGGTACATAAAGCTTGGTTCGGTATGTCAGCAACCCTTCGCGAGTTGCACATTCTGCCAAGGTGATATCTTGGGAGTCCTTTGTGCAGATGCGAAGGAGTTCTAGTATCTTCTGTGGGAACGGGTCACTGATGTACGCTTGCTTGAAAAGTTCTTCTAGGGGGGACAGTCATTGTAAGTACTGGGTTGTTATAACGGAGCCACTGTAGGACCGTTACAAAAGTACCTGTTCCACCAGTCAAGCTATCAACCCTAGTGTAACCGCAGCTTGTCGTTCATCAACGGATGAAGACAAGGGCAGGAGAGACTCTATATCTCATGGTATGGAGAGTAGGAATCCTAACGAGTAAGAATTATTAAAAGTCAAAACTAAGCGACTGAACATAGTTGGAACGGTAGGACAAGAATGCCAGAAAGAACGGGTAACCCAAAACATAAGGTACTCTACCCTGGCAGTCAACCTTAGGGCGCGATAATTCTGCAACCGATGGCCGGATAGGCTTTAGCACAACAGGAAAGGTCCTGGCGGCGCTCCGGAGGCAATAGGAAAGTCATTTCAAAAAACAACCCCCGCAGCGTCAAACAGCCAAAAGCCCCTGGTTTAGCCCCGGTGCATCTTTGGGAGTGAGGATGCAATCCAAGCTACCAAAGCAAGAACTCCGCTTTGAAATATTCAAATGGCTTCTATAAAACTATTAGATGCCGCAATCTCTAATCGGATCGGCTACCCACTAGTTCTTAGGGTCCCGATTACTGCATTTGAATTATTGCGTGATTTGACTCGGAAGGAAATTCCTCCGAGGTGTGGTAGGAACCTCTCACTCCTCCTCATCGGTAATAGTTGCTGTGACCCGGACTATTGACAGGCAGACTTCCAGTCAGAAAAAGAACCTGAGTAAGGCCACCGGAATTCTATAAAGAAACTGGAGAAGCCCCAGGTTGGCCTCTCATCATCAGCGGATCTTTACTAGCAAAGAGACCCCTTAAAGTTATTAAGTTCCTAGACTTAAAAACGTTCCATCATACAAACTCTACTGTTTCGAAACGAATGCCATCATAACTCTTTTTCCTTACCTTTATCTCCTCGATCTGGGCGGGGGTCGCGGCCGTACCGAATCATGGCACCCCCGTTATAGTTGTAGCTAACAAACCCAGATTCTGGGACTTCAAAACTGTCTGGCTTTGGTGAGCCAGACATTCATCCCCCTCCTCAGGCAGGTCATGTGACCTCCTGGTCAATGCGTCCAGTTTTCCACCTTTCTTCCCTGATTGGTACGTGATTTTGTAGTCAACACGTAATAGAAATTCAGACCATCTGGCCTGGCATCCTAGTCGGTTCAGAAGCTTTTTGGTCATGAAGTATTCCAAGTTGCGGTGATCGCTTAGGACCTCGATGGTTTCAACGGTTGACATTAACTCCGATCTCCATTCATCAAAACAGCGGATGATTCCCAGTGGTTTCTTGTCATATATTTCGTAATTACACTCTGCAGGAGAATGCATCTTATTCATAGATGCCACGGGGTGTAGCACTCCAGAGTCGTCGGATTGGGAGAGGATTACGGCGGAGACGTAGTCGGAGGCATCAACTTCTATGATGATACGCCTATTGAGGTCGAAGTGATGGAGGACCGGGTATGATGTGAACGCTCCTTTCAAGTGGTCAAAGGTCTCTTTACAGGCCGAAGACCAGACAAACGGGGTCTTGTTGTGGGTGAGGGCGGTGATGAGTGGCAGGATCTCGGTGTAACCTCTAATAAATTGTTAATAGGAGTTTGCATGCCCGGTGAATACCTGAATATCCTTAACCGTCCGTGGTGCCTTCCAATCCCTTATCTCTTCAACTTTTGCCGGATCCATTTCCAGTCCCCTTGTTGTGATGATCAACCGAAGGCAGTTCGTCTCCTGTACGCGAAATTTGCCTCCTTCAGGAGCGCAGTACAGATCATTGTTCGTGAGCGCTTGCAGGACTTGGTTGACATGATCGGTATGTGATTCCAGATCCTTGTTATAGATTAGTTTATCATCCAAGTATGCTGTACAGAACCGATCAAGAAAGGGGCAAGGGACGTTGTTGATGAACCGTTGGAATGAGGCAGGAGCATTGATTAAGCCAAACGGCATGAGGTGGTACTGGAAATGGCCAAAACGGGTACAGTAATCTGTTTTCCACTCATCCCCGGGGGCTATCCTGATCTGATTATAGGCTGCCCGGAGATCCAGTTTGGTGTACCACTTGGCCGCGCCGATCTGGTTGTGTTACGTGTGGTCCGTAGACAAAGACGTAGAAGTCCAAAGAAAACAATCTAAACAGGAGGCTTAGAGGTAGACTCTAAGCAAGCGAAGTATCTTGGAACTCTCTTGGCCTTCGAGACCAAGAGATCGTAGACGTAAAACTATAGAGAAATAACCCCAATAATATTCCTTCAATACAAGAGGTTGCGTGAAGAGACAAGGAAAGGAAGAGAAACAAGACGTAGAGTGCAGACGGGACCCTTTATATAACCGAATAACCCCTGTCCGAGTCTGAGTCATAACCGAACCTAATGGAAAGACATAGAAACCCATATGACTCATCCTCCGACCGTTGCCACCACACTTCTCTTCACACTACAACACATTATTCTATTACCTGTCACGACGCCATAACAGGTTGAATGTTTCCTTTGACAGGGGTAGGTGGTATCTGTCCTTGATGGTGATGTTGATTATTCGGAGATAGTCAACGTAAAAACGGAGACCACCTCCTGGCTTCCGGACAAACAGGACGGGTGAGCCATCAGAGGAGGAGCTAGGGTCCATTTGGCCAGATATAACTTCTTCCTCCAAGTCCTTCTGCAGGGTGATTAGCTCATCATGGGACATTCTGTACAGCGGACTAAACGGTGGTTCTGTTCCTTCTTTGAGCCTGATGCGATGGTCATAGGGGCGATATTGCGGTTGTTTTTTAGCCCCTTCTTCCTGAAAACGTGACAATTATTGGTGGTGGACTGATGGCACAAGAGCGGCAGGATCAGAGAGCAAGGGTTATTGCGTTGGGTTGAAGATGGCCACAAATATTTCCAAGTTATTGGTGTTCTCAAAGAAGGCAGTCCCTGATAGTCTTTCTATTTCTAGATCGTGTGTAGTGGACAGCGGCCCAGAGATCCCTGGTATATAGGCAGGGACCGGGTAATCATTGCATTGGCGGAGGCAGTCGGGGGAGTCGAAGAAGATGGTGTTCGCAGCAGAATCTAGGTTGAAATTATGTCGACACATCCGTGGGATATCGAGGACTACAGGGTAGTGTCCAAGACGAGTGACATAAGCGGTGATATTTTCGAAATGACCTTGAATGAGTAGGGACAGTTGTGCAATGTGGGTGATATCACCGGAGGAGATCTCTCTTCCCTCGATGACTTGTAGTTTGCGGGATTGGGGGAGCAGGGAGGTCGGAAGTTGGTGGTGGCATACAAATCTCTCATCAATAAATGCTATTCCAGAAGCTCCAGTGTCAACTAATGCGTAGGTTTAACAGATTTTATTTTTATCAGATACAGAACATAAGACAACCAAGTGATCTGAAAACCCTTGCGCAGAAGAGACACAAGAGACAGGACCAGAAACCGAAGAGAAAGAGATAGGAGGAACCTGTACTGAGCTATTCACTGCAGGTCGTCCCCATTTTCCGACGGGTGGGAACGGGGGCGCGGCATATTGAACGGATGTTACGGGCCGACTCGGAGGACACGGGGAACCGGTTCGGGGGTTCTCGGTTAGAGAACGGTAGAAGCTGAGTCAGGGTCACGTGGGTGAAATCTCTTCACTCGTGCGGGGTCAGGGTCAGGGTTCGGGGTTATCGGGCTTGTTACCGATAAATACTAAACGAGGATTTACGGACGGGATTCTAGGACGAGACGGAATCGAGATCGAGGCGAGATACGAAGATACCGAGATGGTTGAGATTAGCATGATATGCCAGGCGAAACCAATTGGCACTAAGACGGGGACCAAGGGGCACAACCGGGAGGTTATACAACTTAGATTCGTAGGAGTTCGAAAACAGAAACTAGAATGTATTCCTATATAACAGGAATTTCGGATAAGGAGAAAATTAAGAAAGGACAAAGGGAAATCACAGCCATATATATATCATTCCCAAACCCAATGACTCATCCGTGTAACAGAAACCCCTAGAAAGAAAACCCATGCGTGTACGAAAACCCGAAAGAAACCTAACCAACGAAAAGCCGATTACTAATCCTTCTCCTTCCCGAACTTCTCCTAGAGTCTTGTCACGCCGTTCCAACGGAACAGAGAAAGAAAGCCCAAGATCAGAAGGACCAGAAGGACCAGAAGCAGGACCAGAAGATGAAAACCCAGAAGAAACTGAAGGAAAACCAAAACCAGAAGCAGGAGAAGACAAAGTGATAAGGGCCCCTTGCATTACTGGAGGTTGGTAGGCCTAGGTGGTAGCAGCAACGTGGAATGGACAAGCATTAGGACAGCGGTTGGGGCATTTGGTATCTAAGTGTCCCTCCTGCCCACAATACATACACAACCTTTGGGCCATGCGACGTGAGCGTTCAGCGGGGCACAGAGGGCCATGGGGAGTGTGAGAACGGAGGTTGGAGTGATCCATGGGTATAGCGCCGCCAGGTGCGTGGCACGGGTGTGCGGGGGTAGCTGGGGTGGTAGCAGGAGCAGGGACGGAAGATATTTGAGGCACAAATGTGAAGGCGGTGGGCAAGGGCAACACGGGAACGGAGTCGAGCATTCCTGATGCATCCATCCAACTCTTGTAGGAGTTAAACGTAGTTAAGCAGGACAGCAGGGGTTGGGTGGTGGATCATGGCGTTGCGAAGATCATTGGAGAGGGCACAGGTAGGAGCATGTTTTTGAGCCTGTTCATTCCACGCAACATCGGCGGCCAGGCGTTGAAAGTCAGCGAAGTAGGCAGAGAAGTCTCGGAATCCTTACGTTAGTGGTTCCAACTCTCGTTCGCCGTTTGCGACGTGGTTGGGGTAACCGAAGGTAGTGTCGAGAAGGGTGATCAGGGCTTTGATGTCGGGGAGGTTGCTGGTGGCATCATTGACCAAGGGTATGACTTGCCCAAGTGCATCTCCAGTTGGCAGCTTAATGGCGTACACAAGTTGCTGTTGGTTTGAGGTAAAATGGTCAGCATTACTGATCATTTTGAGACAGAGTTGGCTTACGAAGGGACGGAGGGCAGAGAGAGAACCATTAAATTTTGGGGGTCAGGAATTTTATCAGGTCTTTGGGCAGGTGCAGGCGTGGGGATCACCGGTGGGAGGACTTGGGGCAGGGCTTGGATTGGGGCGACGGGTGCTTGAGCAGCTCCTGCGGCTGCACAGAGGTGGTGATTCAACTCCCTCGCTTCCGCGAACTGCGTAGTGAGCTCTTGGATCTGGTTCTCGAGTTCAGGGATGGCGGAGGCATTGTTCATGACTACGCCGAGTTGTTGCTTTAATGTGTCTTGTTCAGTGGCCAAGCCATGGGCTGTACGGAAGTTTTCGAACGATTGCCTGTGCCATCTTGTTAGTTTATTGAAAAAGGATGTAGCGGCGTTAAGGTATTGTAGCCGGAATTTGTCATTTCTCAGGGACCTGCCAATGAGATGGGGTTGCCATTGCGTATCAGAAGTCAATGTAGGTCGACGCAACGTAGTCTAACGAGGCGGGGTACAAGAAACAAAACAGAAACAAGCCGAGGCGAGAATCGACTCAGGATACGTCCAGGGTTCAGGGACTGAGACGGAAGATCGGACTCAGATACCGATCAAACAGAATATATTGATAACTAACAGAAATGAAGAAGACGTTGCATAAGGAAGAAAGAAAAGGAAGTACAGAGAAGGAGAACAGAACCCCGAATATAAACCCCAATGAGAGACCCGATGACTAACACTTGCAACCACACCTAAGGAAATAGTGAGTCACATACTGAAATCCTATAACCGATCCCGATCCTTCCTTCGGCAATCCTAACCCGAAGCGCCTAGCGCTGACTGTATCTTCCAAGCACCTTCCTAACTCATCCAACTTATCTGACGCCATACTAATCCTGCACCTAACAACTTGATTCTGAAATGTTCTCGACGGCAGAGTAGTTGGAGGCGCTCTGGCCGTGATAGCCGAAGAAGTTGTCAAATCCAGCCTGCGATGCGAAATAATGACCTCCCATAAGCGCAATCCCCAGGTCACATCTCCGCAGGCGGTGCATGCAGACACGCTGACCTGTAACCCTCGCTAACCCTAGTCAATTATATTCCTATTCACGGAATATCACTCGCATGTACCAGGATCTTGCAATATCACTGGACCGCTCCCGCCGGTGGTGTGGGGGTCCCTGGTATAGGAGGTAAATACCTGTAATTACCTGCGGATACATCAGCAAAAAACCGGGTCTCGTCTTGGTGCGTCTGGACGCATCAGCACCCCACCTACGTCCGCTTACTCCTGCCCCCCCCCCCCCCCCAGTGGACTCAGTTCCTGCCCGTTGAGCTGCGCGCTGAGCTCGCCGCTGAATAGCAGGCTGAGCTCCCCGCTGAGTTCCCCGCTGAGCTGCCTGCCCGCTGTGCTCCCCGCTGAACTGTTCGCTGAATTGTGAGCTGAATAGCCCGCCGAATAGCGGGTTGAATAGTACGCTGAATAGCTAGCTGAATAGGGGGCTGAATAGCTAGCTCAATAGACCGCTGAGCTGCCCGCAGCGGTGTGAATATAGCAGGGTTTGGAGCCCGCAGCGGCGTGAATATAGTGCACGATATGGCGCCCGCAGCGGCGTCAGTATAGGCATCAATATACTGGGGTATTCGTACTTGCAGCGGCGTCAGTATAATCGTCAATATACTGGGAATTTGATGCCTTCAGCGGCGTCAGTATACCGTCAATATAGTGGGAATTTGACGCCTCCAGCGGCGTCAATACACTGAACTATTTGACACTATCAGCGGCGTCAGGATACCTCCAATATACTGGGAATTCGACGCCTCCAGGGGCGTCAATATACTGGAACTGGAGTATTTGATAGTATCAGCGGAGTCAGTATACTGTCTACATACTGGGAATTTGACGCCTTCAGCGGCGTCAGTATACTTTCAATATACTGGTGTATTTGCCTACAGCGGTGTCAGTAAAGGCGTCAAAATGCAGAGGTAGGTAAATGAGTATCCAGGTGTCGATAGAGGCAGGATGTAGGTGTCAATAGAGGCAGAGGAGGGGGTAGGTGTCGAGGTGTGGGTGGGTCCTCGAGGTGTGGGTGGGTCCTCGAGGTGTAGAGAGCGTCAAATCCGACGTCTTTAGTCGCTAGCAATATTAGCATTAGCGCTAGCGCTGGTAGTATGGCCAAATAGCACGTCAAAATAGAGTTAAAAGACGTCAAAAGACGTCAAAAGACGTCAAAAGACGCGAGATCACATTTGGGAGGCGAAATTGACGTTAAAAGACAATATGTCACATTTGGGACGCATACTAGGCGCCAAAAGACGACGTGTCATATTTTGGAGCTCTAGGACGCGCTGGACGTCCAAAAGGCAAGGTTTTGGACGTAAAAGACGAGGTTTTGGTCGCAAATGACGGATTGGCGCGTCTAGACGCACCGGTTCGTCTTGGTCAAGCGTATTTTTTGCTGATGTTGGGAGCTTGATTCCCTGCCGGCGCCGGCAGTGCTGCAGGCCGTGGCGGCGGAAGGTGGAGGTTTCTAGATTTGGTGGAACTGACTGGCAATCACCTGCCGTGTGGTGAACTATTCGCTGCAGAATCGCTGCCTGTGAAGCAGAATCGCTGCATGATTTAAAGCATTCCCGCTGCCTATTTGGTGCATGCTTTGGTCCTGAATCGATGCCCTTTTGGTGCATGCTTTGGTGCATGCTTTGGTGCCTGAATCGCTGCAGGTGGTGGTGGTGTCGATCTGGTGACAGGCAGGCGGTGGTGTCTCTTTGGTGATAGGCAGGCGGTGCCGACTTGGTAGCAGGCAGGCTGTAGATCAAGACGCGTCATGACGAGGACTGCATCGCCGTAGGGTTGCTGGGTGACGCCTACGTGGTAGGCATGACGGTTTGGTGCTTGATCTTGCGGTGGCGCAGGCGCTCGATTCGCTACAGGGGGAGGTGCTGGATTTGTTGGCGGGATGGTGGTGGTGGAGGTGCGGGCTGTGGCGGATATGGTGCTGGGGTGGGGCTTGCGCGCGGTTGCCGATTTGTATGTTCGCGGATTTGTATGGGGGCTTGCGAGTTTGTATGGGTTGCGCGCACAAGCTTGTGTTCGACTGTGTTCTTCTACACTACAAATAAACAAACAAAAAGGAACCGCTTCTCGTAAACATATCCCATTCTGCACATACTCCGTAACTAGGGCCTCATTTCGCCTACTTCCAGGCCTCTGCCCGATTCTACCAGCGATAGAGCCCTCAGAAACATCTACTATATACACTCTTATCGCGGAGTACCCATATCATCGACTGAATGCCATGAAACCATCTAACATGCACCAGCCGCAAGTAGCAGCTTTACAATCGGCTCGTTGCCACTGCCGGATGCCTCTTGTAGAGCTGTCCTGCCGTCCCAAGAGGCCGGTGCAGCATTGACATCCGCACCAGCCGCAAGTAGCAGCTTTACAATCGGCTCGTTGCCGCTGCCGGATGCCGCTTGTAGAGCCGTCCTACCAGTGAAGAAGACCGGTGCAGCATTGACATCCGCACCAGCCGCAAGTAGCAGCTTTACAATCGGCTCGTTGCCGCTGCCGGATGCCGCTTGTAGAGCCGTCCTACCATTATCACTGGCCGGTTCAGCATTGACATCCGCACCAGCCGCAAGTAGCAGCTTTACAATCGGCTCGTTGCCGCTGCCGGATGCCGCTTGTAGAGCCGTCCTACCATTATCCCTGGCCGGTTCAGCATTGACATCCGCACCAGCCGCAAGTAGCAGCTTTACAATCGGCTCGTTGCCGGCCCCAGATGCGACCTCCAGTACCGCCTGACCATCTACACACGCCTTGCCAGGCACCCCCATCTCCAAAAACACTGAAACACCATCTACAAACCCGGTCTTCGTACATCTCATGAGACCTAATTTCAACATACCGCGGGCTTCTGGGTACTCAAAATCTTGTCCGTGAATCAGAATCCTTAAGATATGTAGGCGTTCAGAATCAATCGCAGACCATAAAGCAGGGCGTAAGTACGACGCATGCTTTTTGTACCGCTCTGTATTGTACCTTACGAGGAGTTCTATAATCTCATCCTGATCCTGCTCCGTGAGGAGTTTTAGGGTGGTACTGTCGTTGAACTTGGGATGATTGTTTAATGAACCAAGGTCTGCGCCATGGCTGAGGAGTAGCCTAACAACCTCAAGATGATGGCCAAGGGCGGCCAAATGAAGTGGAGAAAAACCATTTGCATCCAGACGATCTATATTGGTGCATTCCTGTAAGAGCAGGAACTTGATGACATGCGAGGCACCCGCACCCGCAGCTAGGTTCAACGAGGTATAGAGTTCATAGTCACTCGCCACCTCTCGTTTCAGTTCCAGCAGCAGCTCACCTACCACCCTGTATTCACATCTTATTGCCTAACACAATAAGGATTTCCCTTGACATTTACAAGGCGGGTTGGACGGCCTTTGGGGGACCGAGCCGTTCAGGGACTTTGCAGCGTCAAAGAGTCTGCTAGTCAGGCATTTGTCCCTGTTATTTGACTCTGACTGGTCTCGTGTCACTTGCATGAACTGCATAAATATGTCGGCAGCGTTACGCTTCAAAGCAAAGAGCATAGCTATCGCGCTGAGGGCTAGGTGATCGTCCTTGGCACGGTGAGATCGAAAGATGTACTCGCAGACCGATTCCCAAAGGATCAACGTGTATAATGCATCTGCTTGAGTTAGCGACCTTTAATACGAGATCTGTGTTGTGAGTAAACGCTAACCTATTTCGCTTGAGAATGTCAAGGTTTGGTCACCCGGATTCAACTTGATAAGTTCCTTTTCAGCTGTACACTCTGTCGTTGTGACTGGTAGGTAATTAGAATGAAGAGCTGGCAGAAAAGGGGCGGGTAAGACTTATTACAATTACATGTAGCGATAGTCGTCCAACTCTGATTCCTGATTACTATATGCGCTGCTTGATCTCTTTTATGAGCTATGAAAAGAATAACGCATTGTGTCGGCGTTCCCGAGGAGCTAGCCCGATAGCGGCAAAACCTACACTAGCCAGATCAGCCCATCTAAAGTTATAATAACAGGAGTAGTGGTCTTCCATGCCTCTGGAATAGTACTTGCTCCTCTGCGCTTTCCCACCTGCGATATTGATTGTAAGGCCCCACAGTGGTTATATCGCTATGCCCAGGATGGAGGGAAGGAGCCCGTGTCAGACCCTCCCAGATGGTAAGGTTACAGGTCTCTATTTCGGAAAAGCTAGGTTTTGCAAAGCCCGAAGACTCCAACAGCTCAAGCTCGCTTGTTACAGCCTAACAGATTTCAGTGAAAAAAGTAATATGTGTATATGAAAAATTAGATCTAACCTCTGCCAAGACTAGCGCATCACCCTGAATACCTGTGTCAACAAGGTTAAGTTGTGGATGTCTTTGAATCACATCAAGCAAGATCCAAGAAGCCTTGATAAGGTCGGTGTATCCTTGCTTTGAAGGAAGAGAACCCGGAGGGTGGTTTGCTAGCAACTCGCTCTGAGCCTATCGCCACCAAGCACAATCAGATACACATGAATAGAATATTCGTTTAAGCTAGACTACCTTCATGAGCCACCATCTACCCGCCTGGATCCATTCCTCAGCCCCGATTGTGGACCACCGGCGGTTCTGTAACTCGGCATTTTTTATAAAACAAGCTGTAATGGATGTGGCCTTGAATGCTCCGCCCGAGAGAGTGGAGATAGTCGGAAGAAGTGGAACTACTTGATTTTGAAGGGTTCTATCCGCCTGCTTTCGAAATGTCCTAATCAAGGCATCAATTTGGCTAAAGCTTCTCTCCAGTCTTGCATTTGACGCCTCAATCCGTTGAAGAGATGAGCTTAACAGATATCAGCGACTCTTGTACGCTATTGCGGAGGAGCAGAGCACTTACTTCCCACAAGATACTAAGAGCAAGCTTATAATGCCATTATGATACACCAACTAAAGTTAAACAATGTCAGGGCCTATTAAGCGCAAAGACTCTGTGACAGAGACAGAAAGATAACGGCACACCCGAGGTCAATTGTAACATCAGAAAGATGGGTACGGGAGGAGACAAGGTGAAACTCTAGCGAGAATTCGGAAGCCGCATAACGTACCTTATTTCGCAATCCATCCAGGTTACCTGACTCAAGTGCCCACTTTACCCCACTCCACCACTTTTTCATCGAACCAGGACTTTTCGTGATCTTTTCGTACTTTTTAGCCACCTTCTTTAACTCCTTTAATGTTTCCTCGACTCGAACAACCACCTCTTTCACCATCCTTATACGATCTTCACCCGAGTTACATAGGGTCGACTCTGGGTCTTGTGATTCCTCTTCAAGGAGTTTGAGAGCTTGCGACAAGGTTGTAATCTCGTGAACAAGGAGCTGAAACTCATGAGGAGCTCCTCTAGCAAGAACAACGCAGGTGCGGTAGAGTTCCCAGGATAGTTTCGAAACCACGATAAAGTCGCCAACACCGAAACCGAAAGACATTGTGAGAGTCGGGAGATAGATGATTTGTTGTATAATAAATTTTCGTCAGTTGATGGAAATGAATGTAGAGAGAAGAGGGGTAATTATGCTGGGGTGAGCTTACGGCTATGCTATAATGTACGCCATAAAGGCGTAGCATTTATCCCCGCCTCCGCTTCGTTTCGTTTAGTAACCAGTTTACCAAAAGGGCAGGGTCATATCTCTGCCAATGCCTTGAGCTGGAGTATGCGGCACAAAGATATCAGTGTGCACTTTCAAAGTCTGTCCCTTTTGATGCATATATACCTGGGGTTGCGCTACAATACTACGTACCGAAAGGGACAGACTTCAAAATCCAGCGGGTCTTTTTATTCTGGCTAATTCCCAATTGGCCATCAAATCCGCAGTGTACTCGGGCTTGAAATAATATCTTTTGTTCTGGTTGCACGGTGCCATCATAACCGACTTCTCCGATGGGGAATGATCCTCAACACCACCCTCCTCCCCGCCCACGCGCTCCACAGCACACCTCACGGCCTGCCACATAATCCACGAGGCTTGCCTCCTCCACGGCCCATTCCATTTCAAGACACTTGTTGACAAATACCCGGCCACGCGAGCCCCAAATCCTAAGATGCAGATGCAGATGTGGATGCAAGCATCCGCTGATGCAAGAAAGAGAGCGTATGGCTGGTATCTGCAGCGGCATGTACGCGAGTTCACAAAGGCTCGCTGTTACGTGGAGACTTTGGACAAAGGCGTGAGGGTCCAGGGAACACAATCTAAACAGGAGGCTTAGAGGTAGACTCTAAGCAAACAAAGTACCTTCGAACTCTCTTGGCCGATAAGACCAAGAGATCGTAGACATTGGGCTATGGAGGAATAAACTTAATACTATCCCTTAAATACAAGAGGTTGCGTGAAGAGAAAAGGAGAGGAAGAGAAACAAGACGTAGAGTGCAGACAGGACCCTTTATATAACCGGCTAACCCCTGTCCAAGTCTGACTCATACTCGTACCTAATGGAAACACATAGAAACCCATATGACTCATCCTCCGACCGTTGCCACCACACTTCTCTTCATGCCACAACACATTATTCTATTACCTGTCAGGACGCCATAACACTCGCCAGCGAGTTTGCGGAGCGGCGTGGTACTCCACCGCCCCGGTGGCTTTTGGCAGATGGGGCAGAGGAGTGAACGGAGGACGAATTGCGCTGCCAGATACGTACATCCCAGCGAGGGGCGGGTACCACTGTTGTATTAACGGTGGCGTGGTCGTCATGGTTGCTAGATACGGGCTACTACAGCAACTCAAAGGCGGCTTCTTCACCGAAGCTGCCCACCCGGGCATCCGGCCGGGTGCCGCTAGCCGCTTCTGCAGGTGGGGGAAGAGGGGTATAGCGGCTCGGCTGGCGCAGCGTGGGCGGCGGTATGGCCGCTTGTAGCTTGGAGGGCGGTGCCTTTGCTGTTGCTGCTGGGCCTGCTGTTGCTGATATATGTGTTGTTTACCGCCTGCGCGTGCACGCTCCTGTGCCGCATGCCGCGGAACGTGCGAGTGTCGGTCCTGCCTGCGGATGCGCACTGCTTGATATATACGGAGCCGGTGAGTTTGCTCGTTTCACAATCAGAATCCGCACATGATGCGGGATGGCGGGCGGAGAGGGGAGATTGTGGTGGATCTGGACGGCGAAGGCGGAATCAGATATTCATACACGTACCGTCTGATATATCCGCCAGCCGCATAGGATCCTGACTCAGAGTGCTCCATACCCATATCCGCCCGCATACGCACACTCTAAGATGCCACCCATGACATCATCATCATGACCTCTGCCCTTCGCCCCATTACACTGGAGGTTCTGGGCCACGGACACCGTCTCTACCTTATCGAGCACACCCAGACCCAGATCGCGCAGCCAGAACCTGCCAGCTCGTTTTCCTGCGCACGGGTGGGTTCCTAAAGGTGCAACCGAGAGGCGTACTAAGAGAGGAGACGGTGGGTGCATTGCGCGCTGCGCTGGGGATGGTGTTAGCGCTGATGCTTGCTGGCATGGGGCAGTATGTGGCGATTCCCGGGGGTGGAGACGGGCGGTGGAGGTGGAGGGTGGCGTGTCCTGTTCTGCTTCACGTGAGTTGCGCGGTGGGGGCGGTGCGAGCTGGCCGGGGGCAGGCTTGGGGGTACTGGCGTCGACCTGGGTTTACGAGTGGGGACTGTGGAGCGGGAACTGGGAAATGGCGAGCAAATGGGTGCATTGATGCGCCCAGGTTCTAGTGATGGTATAGCCTCCCTTATTAAATATTTAATTTCGAATAAAACGTCTTTAAATTTCACCAAACCTGATCATGAACTGAGAAACACTTAGTGGGAGTATATACAGCCTGCTGACTTATGTCTTAGGGCTCGTGACGGCGATGGTGAGGGTGTATATTGTGGCTGGGTGCGTCCGCAGTGGAATGGAAACAGAGAAAGTGCCTAGTTGACTGCACGCGGGGGTTGTGTTTCTCTTTTCACTTTGTGATGGGGATCACTTAACTTGGTGACTTTGACTTCAACAATTGATGGCTTTTTAATTGCTCTGGGTATAGTGCTTTTTGCATGTACTGCACGTACCGTAGTTTTCTCTCCCCTTGTCGTCCAGACTAGGATATGTCCATAGTATTCTTATTCTGCTCTGCATGAAACTAAAAAAACAGCTTCTTCCATCCACTAATTCCGCCCTATAGACGCCAGGCCTCGGAATGTGTCTCGGGGTGCATCATGTTCTCTCACTCGCGGTGCTAGTGTCACGTACTTTCCTCACATATCACTCGATACTTTTGTGCCCACTGCTGTTGGAATTGTGATGCGAGCCTAGGGGCAAAGTCCTAATACTCATATGAGTGTTATCATATATGCCAATGTGTAGTCGTACATGTAGATAGACTGTTCTAGGCACATCAATTTCGTATATATAAGGGTTTGATATTTTCCTGTAAAAAGGCTTGCCTGGTTGTGAGTGTTGTCATAGCTGCTGACCTCAGCTATCATTTGTTCGGGTGTGATTTTAGTGATACTGGTCTTGAACACTTGTCGCTCGGCGGGTAGTAGACTGTTAACGTGGTTCTCCAACGCCAAACAAAGGCGGGGTTTTTGGGTAGGCTAGGTGGTGGTGGTGGTGGAGCAGATGCAGGCGGCATGGGTTGGGTCGATAGTAGACTATGTTCTTAAGGTCAGCCGCACTCTTTAGCAATGGGGCTACTATCTCCTCGCATCATGCGGGAGAACACCTGTTTGACGGTGAAGCCTGTGCTTGTATTTCGACTGGAAGAGGAGGAGCCGGGTTAGGCGACCTTGAGCTAGGATGGATACCCAGGAACCCGGCAAGATATGTCCGCGCCCGATCTCGGCTCAGCATTGTACAGTAGTGGGGTGGTGATGCTTGGAGGAGGAAGAAGAAGAGATAATATAGTAGTAATAATAAACTCGCATGAAGAAGCGGGGTTTTGAGACCAAGTGTAGGCGCGGCCTAGCAAGATTGGTCTCACGCATTACAGGGAGAGCTCTGTATAGCACCCTACTCATATTCGAGGGAAATGTGTGTGGCAGTGGATTCGAACACCACCTGCTGGACAACGATTATGAGCACAACAACCACAAGTGATCCTTTGGAGAGCTAATAATTTTGTCGAGACTCCGGCCATCTTCCCTTGGCTTTGTGGGTATGGGACGGTGCCAATCGGGTTGTGAAAAGCCTGTGCCCCAGCGTTGCGGTGTCGCCGCGTTACTATGGCTGGTTGGACCGATAGGACTCCTCAAAAGTCTTACCACTTGCTTTAATACAATAGTGCAGCCTATCTGGAAAATGATAGATTGGCACCTAGAAGTAATTGAAATACCAGTAAATATAGTAAAGCTTTGTCCAGTCGTACAACAGTGATTTCCTGCTGTATATACTCTATGTATGCAGATATAACTGTATTTTTAAATTTAGGCGCCAAACATTCGGTTGTTGAACAAGTTTGGTTAAGACTGTCGCCCCTCACACGCGAACAAGTACGACAGCGCTCCTGGCTCTCCACCTTATCTATACGTATATATGTATTTACCTGTCGCGCACTCTACCAGCTCACCATCCCTTACCACTACAATACTCGTCTTCTCGAGCTCAAACTTCATTTTATCCCTCTGTTGTTTCAACGCATGCCCGTTCGTACCTTCTGACTAGCAGTATGGCACCTCGCGACCGTGAGGTCTCCTTCTCTCCTATTTCCGTATAGTAGTATTGAGGCACCTCGAGTGTTTGATTAGCTGTGCATTGGCCTTCTCATGGCCAGTTCTCACACGCGTCCACTGTGTCCAAATCCTGCGATAGCGATCCATTTCTTCAATCCGTTGATGATCAGGCATCTCAGCTCTGCCAGCCCCAATGCCAGGTCCAGTGCCAGCGCCAATGCCGGGTCCATTGCCAGCTCCAATATATGCCAGCTCCAATATACTCTATCTCCAATATATGCCGGCTGCAATGCCCGCTCCAATGCCAGCTACAATGCCGGCTCCGGTGCCAGGTTCAATGCCGGCTCGAATGCTCGCTCCGGTGGCAGCTACAAGATACGGCAGCTTCAATATATATCAGCTCCGATGCTGGCTCCAATGCCAAATCCAATGCCAGCTCCAAACCGGCTCTAATGCCGGCCCCAATGCCAGCTCCAATTAATGCCAGCTCCGATTCCAGCTCCAAGTGCAATACCCGCCCCGATGCCAGCTCAAATATATGCCAGCTCCAACTTGAATAAGTGCTAGCTCCAATGCCCGCCCTAATGCCCACTCCAATATATGCCATCTCCAATATATGCCAGCTCTAATATATGTCCGATCCAATGCCAGCTACAATGCCGGCTCCAATGCCAGATCCAATGACAGCTCCGGTGCCAGCTCCAATGCCAGCTCGGATGCCAGGTTCAAAGCCGGCTCATGTGCCAGCTCTAAGGCCCGCTCTAGTACCAGCTCCAATATTATCCAGCTCCGGTGCCAGCTCTAATGCCGGTTCTGGTAAAAGCTCCAATGCCGGCTCGAATTAATGAGACATCAGCAAAAAATTGGATTCGGCCCAACGACCCTGGGCGTATCCAGGCGTACCAGGCGCTATTGGGTGTCATTGGGAGTACCAGGCGCATGAGAAGTTTTCTTACCTGCATCCATACGCCCCGGCGCAAAAAGACATTGTGTCGACGGGAAAATACGAAAATCTCTCCCGTTCTCGTCGCGGAGTCGTCTTTTGGTCAAAAGACAAACTCGTCTTTTGACTTAATGACATCGTCTTTTACAAAAGAGGGCGTCTTTGACCCGAAAACGAACACCGGGTCCACACCTGGGTTGCTTTTGCTCGGTAAACGGCTGGACTAGGACAATAGTTCCGCGCAAATGTCACGTTTATTGATCTATATGTCTACGTAATTCTATGTACATATTGGCTAGTGACCCATCTGCCCCCCGCCGACCTGCCTGCCCGCTGAGCTGCCTGCTCACTGAGCTCGCCGTAGAGCTGCCTGCCCACTGAGCTCGACGCTGAGCTGCCTGCCTGCCCTCCTGCCCGCTGAGCTGCCTGCTCACTGAGCTCGTCACTGAGCTGCCTGCCTGCCCTCCTGCTCGCTGACCTCCCTGCTGCCTGCCTTCCTGCCCGCTGACCTGCCTGTCTGGTAGGTGTCCATTTGGTGCATTATTCAATGACTGGTAGCTGCAGTATTCGCTGCCTGGGGGTGTCTATTTGGTGCGGCGTTGGGGACTGGTAGCTGTCGATCTGATGCCTGCAGCAGAGTCAGTATACCGTCAATATACTGGGTATTTGACGCCTCCAGCGGCGTCAATATACTGACGATTTGGAGCCTGCAGCGGCGTAAGTATACCGTCAAAATCCTGGGAATTTGACGCCTCCAGCGGCATCAATATACCTACGAGTTGGTGCCTCCAGCGGCGTCAGCATACCGTCAATACACTGGGTATTTGACGCCTCCAGCGGTATCAATATACTGACGATTTGACGCCTCCAGCGGCGTCAGCAGCAGCGTCAGCAGCGGCGTCAATATACTCGGGTATTTACCTGCAGCGGAGTCAGTATAATCGCCAATATACTGGGAATTTGACGCCTCCAGCAGCGTCAATATACTGCCCAATTTGACGCCTCCAGCGGCGTTGATATACTGCATGATTTGGAGCCTCCAGCGGCGTCGATATACTGCATGATCTGGAGCCTGCAGCGCAGTCAGTAAAGGCGTCAAAATGCAGAGGATGGTAAATACGTATCTAGGCGTCGATACAGGCAGGAGGTCGATACAGGTAGGAGATTGGTGTCGATACAGGTAGGAGGTGAGGTAGGAGGTGAGGTTGGAGGTGAGGTAGGAGGTGAGGTAGGAGGTGAGGTAGGAGGTGAGGTAGCTAGGTGTATATGTGGAGGTGTGGGTGGATTCTCAAGTCAAATCTGACGTCATTAGCTAGCGCTATTAGCATTAGCGCCAGTACTTAGTCGGAATATCACATCCGCGCGACATCTAAAGGCGTTCAAGACGAGATATCACATTTAGGACGCATACTAGACGCTAAAAGACGACCTGTCATATTTCGGAGCTCCGGGATGCGCGGGACGACTAAAAGGCGAGTATTTGGGTGCAAAAGACAAAGTTTTGGTCGCAAAAGACGAATCGGTACGTCTGGACGTACAGTTCGTCTTGGCGGTTCGTTTTTTTTGCTGATGGAGCTCCAATATGTGACAGCTCTAATGCCCGGTCCACTAAGGTTTCCACCCAATGACCTTCACCTCAGCTCCGTATCCCGCTCCTCCACCTTCTGTCTCAATCCCACTACCAATTTTGACTGTTTCATGAACCTTAGTATCACGGAGCCCAGTTACCAGTGGATGGGCTAGTTTCCACTCAGGAACGGGTCAGGGTAAGGGTTTCCATGAGCTTTGCAGTAGGAGGCAGAGTGACCACACAAACAAAGGTTATAGAATTCTTATTAACATGTAATTTATTATCCCAACATTTCGTATTGATTGACTGGGAGTTGACCAGTGTTGACCATGGTGAGGAATTTAGTGCATGCATTCGTTGCCACGAAAATACTCAATCGTAGTATATACAGCACCAGGACATATATCACTGAAAGTACGGCACGGTGCAATGCCGCAACGCCGCAACGCCGCAACCATCAGAACAAAAAAGATTTCACAATCTTTGGCAGAGCTACGGGAGAAGGATATCAGGTCAATCTTTAAGTAAGATTGTTATGGCGTCGTGGCAAGTAATAGAACAATGTGTTGTGGCGTGAAGAGAAGTGTGGTAGCAACGGTCGGAGGATGAGTCATAGGGTTTTTTATGTGTTTCTATTCGGTTCGGTTACATTCTATCTGTTTCCTTGTGCGAGCGTATGAGTCATACTTGAACAGGGGTTATTCGGTTATATAAAGAGTCCTGCCTTTCTTTTTTTTTTTTTTTTGTTTAACTCATTAATTACATGCAGACAGTAGTCTGTGGTAATATCGCACTCCCCAGAACTACCCTTCTACCTCCACCGCCACATACAGTACCCGTACTCCCCAGAACTGCCCTTCTGCCTTCACCGCCACTCAGAGTACCCGTACTCCCTAGAAATGCCCTTCTGCCTCCACCGCCACTCATAGTACCTGTACCAATGTCGAAAAGACAAAATGACGAAAGACGAAGAAATGATTACACTGCTTCTCCTTCTTCCCTGTCCTTGAGTCCTCCCCACCCCCGCGTTGCCTCTCTCTCTTCTCCTTCTTTTTCTTCATCCCTCTCCCCGTTCCCGTGCCTCCACTTTGCAAATTCTTTCCATATCTTGAGCGCGCTCTCAATGCCTGTCTTTGTCCACAGGAGGGTTTGGACTGTTTTATGATCTTTGTCCTTGGCTCTGGCTGCCTCTGTGGCCTTGCAGGAGGTCAGGATGTGGGTGACGCTCTGTTCGCCACCTCCACATTCGCATTCCGACGTGTCTTTCTTTTTGAAGCGGTGGAGGTATTGGTTGATGGCAATGTGCCCTGTTCTTAGTCTACTGATTATCGCCCTGTCTTTCCTGTCTGTGGCCTCAAATTTTATCAGGTGGCGCTGGGCCGGCTCATGGAGCGCTTTTTGCTTATTCCTCCTTGTCTTCCAGTCTTCTCCCCAGTCTCTAACGGTGATTTCTCTTGATTACCTTTCCAGGTGGGCGAAAGGGATGAAGGTATCTTTATCGAGGGGGCTGTTCCCGACTGCCGCTTTTGCTGCTTCGTCTGCTATTGTGTTTCCCTTCATGTTGACGTGTGCCTTTACCCACTCTAGTCTAACCGTGATCTTCTGTGTCTTTGCAGCGTCGTATAGCCATCGTATCTTATGCGCCATCATTTCCCCCAATGTTCCTTGTCTTTTGACGACTCATCACATGGCCTCCTGGCTGTCCCACCGTATTGTTATAGTGGTCTTCCTGTCCCTGGTGGCGTCCTTCATGCCTATCTCTATTGCTTTCTTAATCCCGACAATTTCGGCCTACATGATCTCCATCTTCTTTCCTAACCAAAGACCTATGCATCTGATGACCTCTCCTTCACCGCTTAGCCTACATACTCCTGCTGCTGTGCCTTCGCACTTCTTGGACCCATCGCTGTACATAACTACTAGGGGTGGGCCACTTCGCGACCGCGAGTTGTGTGCGCAATTTAGGCAGCTAAAATATTATATTAAATTAGATAAATAAAAATATAAAAAATAAAAAAATAAAAATAATACTTGTAAGGTATTTAGGGTCCAAAGAGGTTGCTGGTACAACAAAGGTACTTAGCTTAGTGGTAAATATCTGATACATGTCCTCAATGCTATGGGTTCAACCAACAGCGGGAGCGCGAGCTGTGAAATTCAGACGTTAGTTAGAGGATGTGTGATTGATAACCCTGTTATTATAGGGAAAAGGGTTGTCCGCTTGGCAGAGTGGTAACAGTCAGAGACCCAAGAGTGTAATGCCCCGGTTATATACTCCATCCGGCACTCTGTGACAAAATTGATAAATTCACACGATTGTAGTCGGGGAATGGTGTAAATAACCGGGGTAACTCGATGCAGTTTTTTTCTACTAATCACATGATTTTTCAACAGCTTTTTATTACTCTATTACAAAAAAATCATGCCAGAAACAACGATAAGACAAAAATACTACAGATAAACGCAAGGAAAAATACACGCCAAAGAAAGAAATACAAAGTGCTAACTAAATACCGTCCACCGCTTTTAATCCAACCCCAGTACCTCCACGTCCCCCCTACCTCCTACCAAGCCCCCTTCACTATCCCGTACCGCACCATATCCTTCACCATTTCCATCTCTTTTTCCCACCTGCAAGTCCACCCCACCCATCTACCCCTTTTCCTTCCTCCCCATATCCTTTCCACCCTATCCGAAGTTCTTTTAACCTACACATTTAGTTAGCAATTTCATGACGTACGTTTTTGAGATATATAGGTACCATTTGATACCCATTCCTCCTGCTTTCCCATTCCCATATCCTAGACCTCATACCGTTACCCACCCCTCTCTCTTTCCCTTACTAAGAACGTATAGCAGGTATTAGTGACATATACCTATCTCCCAGCTCGCAGCATTTACTTACCATCTCTTCACAACTCCACCTTCTAACTCCTCCACCCATTATCCCCGAATCTTCCAGCCGGCTCCAGCAAATGTCCTTTATCCCCTAAGCCCAGTCAGTATCAATATGAATTTGGAGCAAGGGGACTTACTTCTCTACAGCAGCACTTCACGGTATACAATGTTGTCCGTTTGCGGCGGTGTCTCATCTCGTTGCAGCACCATCAAGCCAGCTATGTCTGTAACCCTTGAGAGCGCTACATAGAGCTGCCCGTGAGTGAAGGGATCAGACCTCAAGTCAACCCCAACAACATCCAGTGATTGACCCTGCGATTTATTGACAGTCATCGCAAAGCAGAGCCGAATAGGCAACTGCCTCCTCATTAATGTGAAAGGTAGATCACCCTCAGTGGACGACAGCTGTATACCTGGTATAACCTTTGGCTCCCCATCAAACTCACCAACCAGAATCTTGGCTTCGATGCACTGCACACCCAGTTTAGTTACCGTCATTCTTGTACCATTGCAGAGACCTTGCTTTGGAAATAGATTTCGTAGAAGAATTATTGGTGCTCCCACCTTTAGTTTGATAATCGACGGTGGGAGGCCAGACGGATTCAGACAATGCAGAGATTCCGGAGGTAAGAGGTTTGCATTCTCTTCTGAATTTCCGCTGTCAACAGTGCCTGCTGAATAGTACGTATGCACCTCGCCTTCAATTTGCTGCAGAACTCTATCATTGAACTCGGCGACTGTATCGTTTCTCGTCGCCAGAATCGTCAGCTTCGAGAATGCGGTGTAGTTGGTTGGGGCTGATTCAATTATATACTGCGGGAATACATGCATACAAATGTCCTCAATTGTCTTACAGCTCTGGATGTATGGTGGAAGAGTTATTCTGCCATACCATCGGGAATCATGGCTCATCTGCCCAAGCCAAGCCGCAAACTCCTCATTCTCGACGCCATCTCGTACCCTCATATTGATCTTGAGTCTTAATATTTTGAAGTGCTGCCATAAAGAAGACCATTGTAGGCATGCCTGTACTATCTGGGCCCGATTACCGCGTTGCACAACTGGTAAAATTTGTGCAAAATCCCCTCCGAGTACAACTGGAATATTTCCAAACAGGCAATTATCTCCCACACTACATATATCATTCAGGGTCCGACTGACCGCTTCAAAGCAATACTTATTCTGCATGGGTACCTCATCCCATATAATCAGCGCGGTCTTTTGAATTAAACCGGCCAACAGGCTGCCACGTCTGATGTGATACGTTGAGCCCTCATGGATAGCAATTGGAATTTTGAATCTGCAATGAGATGTTCTGCCTCCAGGGAGCAACTGTGCCGCAATGCCAGAAGAGGCAACACAAAGCACAATCTTACCCTGTGAGCGGAAATGGTTGCAAAGGACGTTGTATAAAAACGTTTTTCCAGTACCTGCGGGCCCTTGAATAAACAACAGGGCTGACGCAGCTTCTTCAACACTGTGTGTAATAGTATTAAAGCATTCCAACTGATCTGAATTGAGTTGTGCGGTCCTCAACTGTAGGCTTGCCGCTTCTGCAACGGTATCGTATCTTAGCTCTGATGCAATCATCTCGTTCCCACCTGTTCGGTTCTAATCCACTGTATAGAGGGGCAATCCAAAGTCGTTAAGCGTTCTGTTGGAGTCGGCAAGAATCTGCGAAATGAGGTAGAGGCCATAGTCCAGGTGGGCATCCGGAAGCTCAGGGGGTATAATGAGACCTGTGTTTCTTTCCATAGCTCGGGGTAAGTCATCGCAGATATTTGACCTGAATCTTTCCCATAATTGTAGAGGGTCAGTCACGTTGCCAAACAGCAAAGCAGTAGTGAATAGTGTACGGAGGGAATATCCGCTCGAGAATATGCTCGCTTCAGTAAAGCACTGCACCCACTCTTGATCATAATCCAATAAGCCAAGTGCAATGCATGCGTCCTTGAATGTAGGATGCAGCACATTATTGACAGTTTTCAGATAATATAACGGCCCGACCGCCCCCACCTGCTATGCCGTCGAGAACGTTGAGGAATCGAGTCATTAGGTGAAGGATCGGATCGTGTCGGATAAGGATGGACAAGTTAGGAAGGTGTTGGGAGGATACGGTCAGCGCTAGGCGCTTCGGGTTAGGATTGCAGAAGGAAAGGATCGGGATCGGTTATTGGAATAGGTGTCGGTCGCGGGTGTGAGTCATTTGGGATTAGTCATCGTGGGATTTCTTTGGATACATATTAAGGGCTCTCCTTCGCTTTGTCTATGTTTCTCTTCTCTTCTTCTTTCCTTACGCAACGTCTTCATTTGTATTTAGATTAATTGATTTCAGTTTTCACCTGGCATATCACGCTAGGCGGAGCCATTCCTCGTTTCGGTTACTATTATATTCTGTTTGATCGGTATCCGAGCCCGATCTCTTATCCCAGTCCTCGAACGTATCCTGAGTCGATTCTCGTCTCGGTACTGTTTGTTTAGTTCTAGAATCTCGTCCCGTTAGAGATAATCAAAAGATTTTGCGCCAGGAATAACGGTTAACAATAGACGCATACAGTATTTCTCCCCCATCATAGGATTGCAATGCCACATACGTCCAATAGCCACACCCTTTTTCCTGGATGCCCACTTACGCGATTTAGCGGCATAGGTAAAGTGCACCGGAAATTCTTGATAGAGATACCGGTCACCCCCCTTTGTGCTCTGCATTGTACTCAAAGTACGCCATCAGTGTAGTTCTCGAGCTTTGCATCCTCTGTAACATTTCTTCCCGGTTGGAGTTTCCCCCTTGTATACCGGTTGCTCGCCAGGCAAGTGAACAGCCAAGTGAATGACCTACGGGTATTCTTCATGCATCCTGTATTCGAACAAACGCCATACAGCCTCAGTGGGTCCTATATAACGTCCTTGGAGATATCTACTAATCTCATCCAAGTCACTCCCCACTTGGAGTGTTGTCCGATCTGAACCCTTATATATATATTTGTGTATATATTTTATCGCGTGGATTGACCCACAGATCTCGACATTGATATGAGCTTTATACCTTAAAGACAGATATGGATTATATGGAACCACCCATCTGTTATCCATCCGGTACTCTTGATTGAACCCCGAGCCCCTTACCGCCACTGAAAATGTTCTTCCATCATCACGTCTTCTGTACAGAGGATAGCCATCCTCTTGTACAACTGTCTCTGATTGATATGCCTTGGGGTAACGTTTGGAACATGAAGTTGGTCCCCCATTCTCCTTAGCAGCCATGCAGGGCGATCACATATTGGCTTCTCCGCATGGACCGTGTACCATGCAACTTTTGATGATTGCATTGAGTTCACCAGTTGGATCAGTCGCGGGGTCCGGTAATTCTGCACACACAATTTCGTCGATCTTCTCTGCGGTTAGAAAGCGATCCTCCGGATGGAGAAATATCAGTAGATGCATGTGTGGCAGCCCTCTCTTCTGGTACTCGATGGTCTATACAGATCGAAGATAGCGTCCAAAGATATGTTTGCGCTTTATTTCCTGAAGGAGCTTTTGTTGCTTGAGATGAAACACTCTTGCAACTAAATCCGGCCTATCAACCGCAGTTTGCCCCGGTAGTAACTCTGCAGTTATCTCTTCCCACTTTGGGTTCGCAGTAAAGGTAACAAATAGCGAGGGACGCCCAAAGTGACGGACTATAGCCATGGAATCCTGGAACAACTGCAGCATGTATCGGTCGCCTCCTGTACAGCTTCGTGGTAGAGTGATACGCTTTCCGGTTTGTTCGGGATTGAAGTCTTCTTGCCGCATATTATCTGCCAACCCATTATACAGGTCCGCCCGGATATTTGCCTGATTCAGTCGAAGCCACTTCAACTTATTCTGATCACAGACAGCCCAAGCATCTACCAAATACTGCTGAAATAGGCGCTGCGAAAGGAACAAGGTCATGGGTTCAGTCGTCCTGGTATGCAGTCGGTATCTGCACGCCATATGTAGTAATCAAAAAGTTAGCCATATCAAAAAGTTGGTTAGCCATTGGTGTTTGTTACGCACCTGTAGAATTCACGTTGTTGTAACCTTAAATTCTTCCGTCGGTTCAACTCATCCCGCAGCCGTAGGCCCCAATGCCAGCCCCTTTCACCATTTGGAAATAGCAGAACATAATGCAAAGGCATATAAGCTGCATGGTTGGGGTTAATAATACTGAATTGTCTATTGGCATATCCATTTCTATGTGCTAAGACAATATCCCGGAATCCTGTTTCACCGTATTCATCCGGGATAATCGCAGCGACTTCATTGCTCGTAGGTAAATTGTGTCGCCGCTTCTCCGCCCCACTCTCCATTATCAACCGCAATTGCGGATTGAGTAAGACACGTACATCCCCCTCTTGTGAAGAGGTTGCTTCCAATCTTTCCTTCGCTGTCTTGTATAATGAAATGAAAGGGTTGACTGTGTGTATCTCTTGCGTCAACCGTTCCAAAACCGAAATGTTAAGAGTTGGATGTCCCTGCTGCATCATTTGCGCAGCGTAGAGTGGGTCATAGAGATATAACTGAGCAAAAGCGGGCGTATCGTTTTCTGCTGCAGTCAGGGGCCCCTGAAGCTGGTATAGCTCCCCATGAATTTGGAAGCATGTAACCCCTCCAGCTTGACGGTCTATGCGTTCATCTGAAGTATATTTAACGAAAGTAAAGGTCAGAGCGGAGTTGTACTCCCTAATGCGGCTATGGAATTGTCGTGCTATGGTATCGGTAGATTCGAGAAGATACCGGAGATAGGGCGGGGCTTGTTCCAATGCGGGCAACTGAACGTCGCCTTTTTTGCAACAATTTTCAAACCGCGGTAATGTCATTGTACTCCCTTGCACGCGCTCACTTAGCCAATGTAAAGCTTGACATGATGGACAAATTACTGTCATTCTGCCTAACTCCAATGGCGTCCAACGGGCTCGTGCCGATAGGAATGCTAATGGTACCGCAGGCTGAATTGGCAGCTGGAATGGATGGCATAGTATCTATTAGAATGAACGCCCTGAGTATAGGTATTAAAAGCTATGGTCGAACTCACCTCTCCATTGGTCGAAATTTGTTGCTGCCTGGCTTCTGCCCGACAATGTCTACTGTGTAGCGCGCGAGCCTTATAATACGCTGTTGATCAGTAGAATTCAATTTGTAGTAGTCATCTCAAAATTTACCAAGCATGACCAACATGATTTACGGGGCCGGCCATCGAATCCCAGACTGTGTCCAGGAAAATATCGGGAGTGCGGGCACCGTCTGTCCAATGACCACCAGCTCCGGTGTGGGTACCAAGGGACACCGGCCGCACATATTTGCCAACTCGGAGGGCCTTTTTTATCGATTCATGCTGGGGATTGCGAGGGGGGGCGGTGCGTATCCATGGAACAGGCTCGGCGGCTGGGCGTTGGGAATGGTAGGCTCAAGATCCTGGTATGTGCGAGTGATATCCTGTGACTGGGTGTATCGTTGTTTAGGGTTAGTTGGGGTTACAGGTCAGCGTTTCTGTACCCACCGACTGCGGGGATGTGATCTGGGGATTGTGCTTGCGGAGGGTGATTATTTGGGAGGGCAGGCTGGATCTGGCCACCTCCCCGACACGGCGGCTCAACATTTGCCCGTGGTTTCCCTCTCAGTGCTGGCATAGGTATTTCCCCTCCCCCACCGATCCACGGCCACACCACGTGAACCCTAACGGACCCCAACCAGCGTTGAGATGGGCCTGAACTGTGGGTAATTGAGACGGTAGGCTCCACGGCAGATATGGCTACCCTACTCTTGACATTCCAGAGCTCCCATCACACGCATACATTCGCAGCCAAAACGATATTGTCCTATGACCCGGACTTCTTGCAAATCGGTCAAACTACTACCGACATGGCCTGATGATATCTACTAACTCCTTTCCGAATACGCCTTGGTGGATAGCGGGATACTAGACGTGGGGCAGCGATGGTCTGATCCTGAATCACCGTCAGTGGGTGATCAATCACGCATCAATTAAGAACGCAATAGGACTTTACCGCGCTCTTACGCTTTAACCTTCAGCCGAATTAACTCCGTATCCCAGCCGACGTATTTTCCAGCCAACGGTCGGCCTCCCTGGCCCAGACGCCGAGACCTGTAACCCTAGCCGGACGTTCATTGACACAAAGAACCGGCATTTGACCCCGACAACGTCGACGAAGATGTGGCAGGTTGACACATGTAGAGTTAGAATGCGTGAGGAAGCGTTTTGGCAGCATCATGGTCTCTGTACCTTACCGCCCCGTCGTACTCGGCGTAGCGGCTCCTTCAAAACGGCCGGCAGAACCGCGCAAGGCGCGGGAGACCCTGGCGGAAGGTGGCGATATGCCAAATGGCTCTAAACCATTCCCGAGATCCTTAGTTGTCTCCGTTTCTCCTCAGCTCATACGGTTCCTGCTGTGAGTGGCAACGATCTGTTGCGGGCGCTATATGATTCTTGATCAGATTGTCTGAACGATTGGACCAGGCGTGCCGGCACCGTCCGGGGGGATAACCACAAGCTCTATCGGTACCGGAGGAACAGATCGGCCGCTGCCATATCTATTCTCACGAGATTTTGGTGTGGTTCTATGTGTTGCTCGCCATACCTTGCACCAAAGCGAAGGAGCCGTCCTGATCGGGACCCATGCGGACCCGGGAACGGTTTCCCCGGTCATTCTGGCCTAACTTTGACCCCGATTGGTCGTGGTTTGGGCATACCGTGGCCAAGAACGTGCGCTGAACTTGAAGATCCCCATTACCACGAACACATGGTTCGATCATGGAAAATCACTTAGCACCCGGTGTAAATCAGGAAAAATAATTAAGGAGGGTTTCAACGCAGGGCGCATTCCGACCATGCCATCGTGACCGGTGGGATGAGACCTTTCACATGGTACCCTCCAAATTGCGATAGCTCGTCGGGATACATTTCTTATATTTTGTTTTCGACAGATTGTGCGGATGCACTGGCATGCACACCATGTCTGCACTGCAATAGCATTCTATTAAAGTTCCCTCTGCCAATTCCTGAGACGTTCCTCCCCCTGTTCTGGTCCCGGACCTTGTCCCCAAAACTATTGGGAGTGCGGGCATTGTCTGCCCTGTGAGCGCAAGCTCCGGTATATGCACCAGGGGACACCGGCCTGAGATATCTGCCAACTCGTACGTTTGTTTACATGGCCCGATAATATCCACCAACCCCTTTCCGAAGATGGCTTGGTGGAAAGGGGGATACTGGAGGTGGGGCAGCGATGGTCTGATCCTGAATCACCGTCAGGGGGTGATCGATCGCGCATCAATTACAGACGCAGCAGGACTTTACCGCACTCTCACACCTCAACGTTCGGCCGAATTTGCTCCGTATCCCAGCCGACGTATTTTCCAGCCGACGGTCGGCTACCCTGGCCCAGACGCCGAGACCTGTAACCCTAACCGGATCCATTGACGGAAAGAACCGGTATTTGATCCTAAAATAGAGATTATTCTACATTTGAGCATATCTTTATTGGGTATAATTCTAATGCTCAAGAAATTACATACATGCATTGCAATGAATTAATTCAGTCTTGGGATGGTGGCAAAGTATTCGTAACGGAAGCGGCTTGAGTTAAAGCTCAGCAGTAGGCATCTTTGAAGTGTTCCTCCTCAGAAAAAACATCGCAGTGTATTGCCTGAATGCCGCTGATATATTGTAACTCGGCATCGGTTGTTGCAATTTACAAGCTTTGAAATCTGGAGACGGTACGATGATAGCAGTTGTTGAATCCAAGATGTCAGAGGTTGGGAGGTAGGAGTTGATAATTTAGAGGTTGATCTGCTCACTGCGGAATTGTCAATTGTAATGGCACTAAACATAATCGCACCTATATCGGGATATCAAAGATATGGCAATGCTAATCTGATAGTTCAGTAGCTTTAAATGATATAATCTAATAGACCAGACTCCGCTGGTTGATACAGAAGATGAGAATGTGAAGTTTGGTGTCTGGGAGAAAGAACGAACTGAGTGTGATTTGAACATGTGGCCTTGTATGTAGAGATAGTAATTAAACTATTATTAAGCAAAGAAATAACTATTGCGCCGTGAACATAAGAACATACAAGTGAGAGTTCATCGCTCCTTATATACTACAATTCCAAATCCCTGATTACATAATCCATTGGCACTAAGCCTAATCTGAAACCCTGTTCCTCCATGAGTCATTCCCTTAACCGATGTCGCAATGCCCAATTTTTAACAGAATGA